>JAHTLZ010000010.1:25910962-25940111 GCA_023846285.1 Phrynocephalus versicolor | reverse complement strand
TAATAATAATAATAATAATAATAATAATAATAATAATAATAATAATAATAATAATAATAATAATAATAATAATAATAATAATAATAAAACACATACAGTGATGACAAGAAGGGAAGAGAATATCGAAGGACTTGGGAATTAACATTGCTCCTGCTTATTCTAATAGCATACCAGTACTTTTAGGAGTGTCTCAGAGCTTAAAGGGTGAAAGGTGAAGTTATCTTTCAAGAACAGGGCTAACACTACAAAGCTACTTAATGCAAGCAGGGAATAATGCAGGTCCATCAATTTACCTGGACAATGTTGTACATGGGTTGGTTTCACACTGCGTGCCTTGGATTGTAGTGTTTTCCCATTGAGGCAGGGGGTTTAGTCTCCTTTTTTAGTCTGGGCTTGCTTTTCATTTTTCTTTCTCTCCTCTTTTCTCTCTCCTTAGCTCGGCACAGCCAATTATAATATTAGAAAGCGGTTTCCCCCTCCCTCCCCTCCCCCTGGTGTTATATGGGGCTTCCTTGTACTGCTAGGATAAGAGCGAAGCTGCTGCTGACAATGGTGGCTTATGTTGTATTGCTTCTTTCTAAGCCTCTGGAGTGCCAATGTGAATTCATGAAGCTCAGTGCTTGCCTTTCTCTTTCACCAACTCGCACCCCCCATCCCTGTTAAGTCTTTTCATTTCCCGAAGAGCTGTGCCAGGCACAGGAGAGTTTGAGCAATTGCTTCCAGAAGGGCTTTTGTACATGAAGAGAGAAACTAGGTAAATCCTTCTGCATTTACCATCTCTTCCCATTTAAAATATATCACAAATACTACCATTCCGCATTTGCTTTTGAATTCCTCTCCCCTCCCCAGAGAAGGTCTCTCTGAGAGCTTAACTAGCAGGTGCCCCACTGCCAAGCACCACACCAGATGTGCCTTTGGAGGCACTGCAACATCTCTGGGGGCAACTGTGCGAGGATACCTGTGCAGTCTGGTACTGCATCTCACCTATAATCTTGCTTCCTCCCTGTCTCTAAGAATTGAAGGGCAGCCCATCAAATCACACTATCCATTTGGAGTATTTCAGACTGATTACTTATTTCCTTACTATTCATACTCTGACTTCAGTGGAAACTTAAAGTGAGCCATTTCCCCACTTCCATGACTAAAAATTGACTAGTTTTAGTTATTTTCAAGGCACTTCTTTAGTCATAAAAGTGACGAGTTGTGTTTTGAAACTATAACTGGAAAGTTGCCAACTACTAAAATGGTAACTAATTGGTAGTTTAAAAAAAGTTTTCAAGTTTGTCCTTGGGGAAATACTGTTCTGTGGAGTCTGATACTTTATAGAATCTAAAGCAAACATATACCATAATATTAGATGTATCCAGCTGGCAAATTATGAGCTAATGCCACAATCTTCTCAGGGCATTTGCAGTTTGGCTTTTGGCTAGATGACAACTGTTTTTGTTGAGCATAGTCTGATGCCAAGCAGAATGACTGAAATCCAAGAAACTAACAATCAAGAACGAACAAAGATAGCAAATGTGTATCACAGTTCATCTGAGCGCTGGTGGCATCATTTGTGTTTCTGTTTTCATCTCACTTTGGGTTTTCTAAGTAAATTAATATCATGCAAAGCTACCCAAATTCTGTGGGTGCCAGGAAACCATGCCTGCTGTAGAAAAATGCTCCAAATCAGAGGAGGGTTCTGGACTCCTCCCAGTCCATAAAATAGCAAAGAAATATAAAGGATAGAGCTGCACTGGAAGTCATTAAAAGGAGTGCTCAGCTACCCAGAAGTTCTCCTCATGTATAGTGACTTCCTCAGGAGCAAGAGGAGGGGAAAGACCTTGGTGTCATAGAGACAAAAATGCTGCAATGGACCTTGGCCTCACGTGAAAGGATCATGTGCACAATGATGACAGCCAGCCACTCAAAATGCGGCATCACACCGATCACTGGCATGATGTGTAAAGTCAACTACATTGGTATGGACATGTCTTGTGTGCTGATGAAGAAACTCTGGTCAAAAAGGATCTCACTCTGAAAGTCAGCAGATCCTGACTGAGGGGACATCCCAAACAGAATTGACTGAACACCCTTGACAACAACAAGAAGTTATCCTGGGTTCACCCGGAACTAGCCCATGACCGTTACAAGTAAAAGGCCAAAACAAGACTAGCGGACCCCACCACCAAGTGGGACAAATGCGAAGGAGGAGGAGGAGGAGGAGGAAGAAGTTTTGATGCATTGATAAGACAATCTTACACTGATGAACCGGTTTGGATTTATTATGCTTGATAGACTCTTTCGTGGTAAGCCAGACCTGTTCAAAAGAGAGAGAATTCATTTGAATTACTGTATACTGGAACCATACTGATGGCATTTAAACTCTTCAGGTTTTAAAGGGCCAAAATAGGGCCAAAATAGCCAATACTATAAATGTGCATTTAGGAGCAGAATTTTCTTAATTGGGAAAGACTGGCACCTTCTGCTAATACAAGCTTTCCTCATTCTGCATTTGGCAAATTTGCCTGATTTTGTTTTGTAGCTGGTCACTGGGATATAAGTATCCTGGTTTCCTGGGCATAGTAGGCTTGAGAGAGGTGCATGGCTGGCAGATTAACTTTATAAGATGAAGGAATAGGCATTTGTTTCGAGGTTGAACTAAGATAGTTAGGAAGCATCCAATTCAGGAAGTGAAAATGTGTTTTGGTTGCTCAAATAGGGATGGGGTAGAAATAGGTCATCAGCAAAGATTAGAGCATGCAGTGCCAGTCACAGAGGCCAAAAAGTCACCGGGGCAAATGCCTATGCCCAAGTTATTTCAAGAGGGATGCCATGCAAAGGCAAAGGGTAGCTGCAGCTGAGCTCGAATGGGAAAGATGAAGTGTTTGGAAATGCTCAGGATGATCTTGATGGAGAATGAAATCTGGGACACATCCAAAGGAAAGAGCATTGTAGCAATGGGTGACTTCAATTACCCTCACATAGACAAGATAAGTATATGTTCCAGTCATGACAATGAAGTACAGTTTCTAAGAACCTTATGTGTGCCTTAGAATAGTTGGTCATGGAACAGACAGTGCTATCAAATTTAATTTCTATGTAAGTGGAAAATTGGCAAGGAAGCCCAACATAGACACAGCTGACCTTAAAAGATCAGCTTTTTAAAAAATGTGGGGAGATATATATAGATATATATAAGCCATATAAATGTGGGGAGATATATATAGATATATATATAAGCCAGAAGGATCAAACATCTCCAGAATGTGTAAGGGTTGCAGAAAATTGCTGAAATTGCTGAGGCAGAAAGCACAGTGGCATGGACAAATGATTCAATACAGAATAAAAGAGCAAAATTAGAGAAATTGTACAAATCTGTATGACATAAAAAGGTAATACCCTATGCAGAATTCAGCTTTTTCTGATCCAGAATTTGAACTGCCTGACAAGTTTATTTTATTTTATTTTCAGAGTAGAAAATACACTTGTGTGCAAAGAAAAACAAGTGCTAACTTACTATCTAGTGGCAATTTGCTGGTTAAATATATGCTGCTGATGTTCTGCCAACACACATATGTATTCTAGCTGCTGTAGTTGGAACAGAGGTGGCCAGCATGCAGCTGAAGCATACTGGTGCATTATTTCAGGCACTCCTCCCATGGGAAATTACCATTTGCCACTGGAAGCATCTAAAATGGCTGCAGGAAATGGATTGTTCTTAGTTTGGAAGCAACATTTAGTTGTGAAAACTGCCTGTGTGCGCGTGCATGCATTAGCAGCCTATAGTAAGTCCCAACAAAGAAACTGCCTATGGACCTTTGAAACTGTCCAGCTATTATTTAAACAGAATGATTAAAAATCCCACCACAGTGGGGAAAAGTGTCACCAGGTGATCTCTGTATCTATTGTTGAAGTGCTGACTATTGATGATGTTATGCTCCCTTTCTATCGTTCTTTATTTTTAAAGTAGACATCGACTGAGCAGCCCTTACAGGTAGATGAATCTTCAACGTGATGAGTGTCCCTCGTAAGGTAGGATATATGATCAGCCTATCTAGGATGTTCATCTCACATTGGTCTCTGCCTGCTGAATGGTGGCTTTGCAGAATGCATGAGTAGGTATCCATGCCAGTGGCTGCACTAGATACTAAATTGTAGAACACAGGCTGTATAATCTACACACACAGTATAATCTTGCAGTCCAGATGTCAAGAACATAACATAAGAACATAAGAAGAGTCGTGCTGGATCATGCCAAAGGCCCATCTAGTCCAGCTTCGTGTATCTCACAGTGGCCCCACCAGATGTGTCTGGGAGCGCACGAGACTAGATATCTGTCTCCTGATACCACTCCCCTGCATCTGGCCCTTGAAATATCCTGGTTTTAAGCCTGGAGATTACACATCTCCATCATGGTTTGCAACCTGTGTCAGTGACTGTTAGTAATGTTAATATATGAACTACAGGTCTTCCAAATGTTTTATGTGAACTGTGACTGTAAGATGATACAGTTATATTAGAGATTAGCAAAATCCTATGTGGTTTTACTCTTGGGACTTGAAGGAAGAGGTTGGATTGCTTTACTGAAACTATAATCCCCTCGAATCCTTCTCTGATCAAATATTCTAGAGTAGGACCTTCCTTTCAGTGCTTTTGGTAGAAGAACATGGCGCATCCTTTGAAGTCTTCACAAGATGTGAAGGGAGAAGGAACTCTGGAGGGTTTTTTTAATTTTTTAGAAAGTACATGGTGTTCAGGGATTATAGATACAGAAGGTAGGAAGGGAGGATTTGTTGAGAGAAGTTCCCAAGAGCTTGCTTGCTCTTTGTGAAAGTAATAAGCGGGCTTTGCACCTGACAGGCAGAAGCTAATTTGGTTATGCTTTTCCTCTATTTTTACATTTCTTTAAAGTCTCCGTGCATTGTAAACTTCCATTTATCTTGATGTTTTTTCCACTGCTTGCACTATGAACCACCACCACCACCCCTGATTGTTTGCAATGGTGGATATCTTGATCAGTGCATTGCATGGATTTTTTTTTATTTTTTTTTTTTTTTTAGAATCTTTCTCTACAGCTTGTTTGAACTTGGATCTGACATTCCAGGATGCTGGCTGTTTCACCTGTGGAAGCTTTGGTGGCTGAGCTCTAGGCTCCTGTGTCCTGATGTAATCCCAGGATGCTGCCCACCCTGTCTTACACTAAGGGATCTAAACAGGGATTGAGTTGTTTTGCTGTAGAAAAAAGAAGCAGAGAGGACATGAAGGTTTATGCCGAGGCAGATTTGTCAAATTTTTTGCTACCAACAGCCCAGCAAATAAACATGGAAAAGGATGCTGTGATTCAATTATTAGAAATACAGAGGAATGGATTTGTGATGCACATGAGAACTGGGAAGGAGCCGGTGGTCATGGTACACATTGGTACCAATGATGATGGGAAGGCAAAGCGGTCAGTCCTGGAAGCCATTTTCAGGTTGTTAGGAAGAAGATTAAGTCCCGGACTTCCAAGGAAGTATTTTCAGAAGTGCTGCCTGTTCCTCATGCAGGACCCACCAAGTAGGCAGATCTCAGAAGCCTAAATGTGTGGATTAGACTATGGTGCCTTAAAACGATTACTTTCTCTGGTTATCACTTCCATGGATGAAGTGGGTTCTAGCCAATGGAAGCTCGTGGCACAAATTATTTGTTTGTCTTTATGGACCTCCTCAGTCCTCACCCCTTAGAGATGGAGAGGCCAAAGATTTTCTGGAAGGGGAGGCACAGGGAGAGACTGAAGGCCAACACAAAGGATGTTGTTGCTGTGTCTGAACAACTGGATTAAACCCACTACTAAGGATAACCTCTTTTTCCCACAAGAGTTTCGGGTTGTGATGTTATAAAAGGGCAAAAATAGCAGGCCAGCCTGTGGCTGTTCATAGTCCCAGCATGGCCAAGAGGGTAGAGCTTACCTGGCAGCTGGTTTTGCCCTCCTTTCTTTTGGCTTGAATAACCGCACACACACACAAAATCCTAAATGAGTGAACAAGCCATAATAGTGCCAGATGTAGGCTCATGCAGCTCCTCTTGCCAAAACAACAACAGCAGCAGCAGCAGCAGCAGCAGCAGCAGCAGCAGCAGCAGCAGCAACAACAACAACAACAACAACAACAACAACAACAACAACAACAACAACAACAGAGAACATTAGGAGTGTCTTCCTGGAGTCCAACATCCTGTTTCTCACAACAGCCAACTAGATATCTCTGTAAAACCCAGAAATTATCAAGGAAGTCTAGGGCCTTTCTCAGGGAGGTATATATTTATAAGAAACAAATACAGTGGTACCTTGTATAAAGGAATTAATTCATACCAAATGAAATTCTGTTAAACAAATTTTTCTTTGTGCAAATTTCCCATAGGAATGCATTGAAAACAGATTAATCCCTTAACCACAACCATTTTTTCTGTTGTACGGATTCGCCATATAGGCGATTCTGTTAAGCGATTTTCCCCTATCTCTGGAATTTTTTTCCTTTAAGTAGATTTTCTGTTAAACAAACCACTTGTTATATGAGGGTCTACTGCAGGGGTCTGCAACCTTTAAGACATAAAGAGCCACTTGGACCCGTTTCTGACGGGGAAAAAAAAACTGGGAGCCGCAAAACCATTGCGACATTTAAAACAAATATAACACTGGAAATATATTTTCCCCTCCCCTCGCTCCTGGCTTTTTGGGCGCTCGCAAGCAACACACTCCCTCGCACGCTCCTCGGACACGCTGCGCCCCGGCGCCGGGCTCGGGTGGGGTGGGAAGGCGCACCCGCGGCTGCGGCTCCTCCGGGCACCCCGAAGGGCTTCTGAGAAGGAAGCCAATGAAAGTTGCTTCTTCGGCACTTCGGGCGCCGGGAGAGCGAGCGAGCGGGCGAGCCCGAGCCGCCGCCGCCTCCCCCCACCCCCCCACCCTGTCCCCGAGGGTTTCCATCAAGGCGCGCACCTGCCACAAGTTCTCCTGCGAGCGCAACTGGGGCAGCTGTGTGTCCATCAGCCGCGGGGAGGGCCGGGCTAGGGGGTGGGTGGGCGCGCAGGAGGCACGTTCTCTGTGTTGGAATGGAGCGGAAGGCAGCTGCTGGCAGGCTTTCGGAGAGAGCAAGAGCGAGAGCGAGCGAGACAAGCAGGCAGGCGCACAGGCGCTCCGCTCGGCTCGGCTCAGCTTCTCGAGCCAGGTGGCGTGCCGTTGGCCTCCCCGGGCGGCCAGGGGCCCCTGAACAACTTGAGCCCGGTGCCCCCACCCCGCCGCCGAAACCGGCTGACTCCAGGAGGGAACCGCTGGAAGTCTAATAAGAGAGACCCCTCCTCGGGCCGGGGGGCGGGCTCGAACTAGCTGTCACGCCGCGTCCCTCGACTGCCAAGTTGATCTCGCACAGGAAAAAGGAAAGCCGACTTTCTCTGTTGCTTCTCGCCTCTCCTCCGCCGCCGCCGCTTCCGCTGCCACCAACCCCTTGCTTGTTGGGCCAGAACTGACAGCACCGGGCAAGGAAGCAGGGCGGCAGCGGCGGCGGCGGGGTGGGGGTGGGGAGAGAGAAGACTAGCTGTGCCCCCCTCCCCACGCCACCTTTCTTGAGGTTCCCATTCCGCCCTCGCTGCCTTATGCCCGGATCCTGCAGCCATGGTCTGACTCTCTCTCTCCCCCCCACACACTCCATCTCTCCCTCCTCCTTCTCCTCCTCTCGCCCCCACCCTCCATAGAGGAGGGAAGCGCAGCCTGAGTGCGTCGTGCCCACACCGCTTCCACTTTTAGGGGGGGGCAGTTTTTAAAAATATTCCAAAAAATAGTACAGGAGGGAGAGGAGGGGAATTTCTAATCTCTCTCTCTCTCTTTTTGCGGAGACACGCCGTGCGCGCCCCCGCTCCCCCGCGTTTTTGGAGCAAAACACCCAAGCAAGAAAGGAAGGGGAAGGGGGGAAGGAAGGAAGGAGGGTTTTCTCTTCCTCCACGTTGCACACACACACAACACACACACATACACGTCGCTTCTTCCCCCCAAACACCCAAGCAAGAAAGGAAGGGGAAAGGGGGAAGGAAGGAAGGAGGGTTTTCTCTTCCTCCACATTGCACACACACACAACACACACACACACACACACACACATCGCTTCTTCCCCCTCCCACCAAACACCCAAGCAAGAAAGGAAGGGGAAGGGGGGAAGGAAGGAAGGAGGGTTTTCTCTTCCTCCACGTTGCACACACACACACACACACACACACACACACACACACACGTCGCTTCTTCCCCCTCCCACCAAACACCCAAGCAAGAAAGGAAGGGGAAGGGGGGAAGGAAGGAAGGAGGGTTTTCTCCTCCCGTCTTTTTTTCTGGGGGGGGGGGAGGCAACAATCCAGATCTGGGAGGTTTTCTTGAAGTTAAAAGAAAAAAGGCTGCCGTTCGGGGGGCACTTTCCACCACGCCTCCCTCCCTCTCTCTCGCTCTGAAGAAGAGGGAGCGCGCGGGAAGGTAGAGTGCGAGAGTGTGGCCGCGCTTGGCTTCGCGCCGCCTTGTGGGACGGGCTGTCCTCGCGAAATTCGGCGCCTTTGTATTGAAATTTCTGAACCCTCCCGGAGCCGCGGCAAATGTTCCAAAGAGCCGCATGCGGCTCCGGAGCCGCAGGTTGCAGACCCCCGGTCTACTGTATCAATTATTCATGCAGTTGCATTGTTAACGTGAATTGCTCTTACTCTCAGGAACACTGATCTCAACTGTGGAACGACAGTACCTGCGTCTCACGCCTGTGCAATGGAATCTAATGAGGCTCAGTTTAAGTCACTGTTAATAGGTCTGGTGTGGCCAAGAGATGAAAACGAACATTGGATGTCAACAGCACCTCCAATCAGAAAATATTTCTTATTAGTTAGGGAGTCAGTCTTCGGAATCGAATGTGGCTGCTTTGAGCCAGAAAGAATTAAGAGAAGGCTGTGTGGTTCGGAATTACATAAATGGAGGAGTGGGGCGATACCTCTTTTGAACCACTTTTTAAAAAATCACACATTGCAAATTTTCACAAGGAAAACTTCACTTTTTCAGGCTGTGCACCAGCAATCATTTCTTCTGCTGGCTTACAATTATCGTAGCTTTGCCAAATGGACTGTTCAGGACCTGCTTTTCCTAGTAACATGTACACATAAAGCCTTTCAAACATACAGTGGGATGAATGGCCTCTCAGGGCAATATACCAAACATTTGGTATAATGATAATGGAGCAATTGGAGTATCACCCCAGGGCACTAAAATCTTGAGACCACCAACATCTAGAGGTGTATCTCCTGACACTTGTTAGGAAAATAAACCACTTGTTCCATGGGTCAAAATGGCTAATTACAGATCAGATGTGTATAATTTGCCTCCTCCCCCTCACCCCATGATGAACTACCTACAATGTGACTTTTATATGGATTACCATGCATAATTGTGTTGACTGATTTCATAAGAACACCAGTGTTTTCCATGGTAGTTTCCATCCATCATAATGGATTTTTCTTTTCTTTTTCCATGTGCTTTGTAGCTTTAATGTTGTAAGATGTATTTATTTTGAATATCTTTTCTGGTTTGGCCCCTTTCCTGGTTTGTTGCACAGAGTTTAGACACCATCAGTTTATAAATGTAACTAGGTTTTTTGTCCCAACATGTATCACTCTGCACTTACTAATGTTGAAGCTCATTTGTCGCTCATAATTAGAGATGGGCACGACCAGAAAAAATTATGTTTCAAGTTGTCGTTTGTCAGGACGGGCCCATTTCGGGTAGTTTCCGTTTGTCGTGAAATTTTTCAAAAATTTGTCGTTTCCGTTTTTCGTCTGTCGTTTGTACAGTGGTTTAGGGGGAGGGGTGGGCTCTGGGAGGCACCTCTCTGGGTGCCTCTGAGTTGACCCAGAAGGGAAGGGAAGCGTAATGCGTAGCCGCTGCGTACCAATTATGTTGGGTTGTTAGTGTGACAGGAAAACTCGTCGGCACTTCTCTGTCTCACTAAGAACATTATGTTAGCCAATAGCCATAGCCACTAGCCAGGGTTGGGGGTTAGTGTGTCAGAGGAACCTCGTCGGCGCTTCTCTGACTCACTAAGAAGGAAAGCATACTGGCGTACGCTTAGGGAGGGAGTGGGTCTGGAATGGAGTTGGAGGCACCTTTCGATGCACCACTCTGACCCACTAAGAAGGGAAGTGTACTTGCGTACGAATCTGGGTTAGGGTTGTGATTAGGGTAAGGGCTAGGCTTAGGGTAATGGTTAAGGTTAGGGTGGGTTAGTGGGCTGCACCTCTGGGTGCCTCTGGCCCACTAAGAAGACAGTGTACTGGCGTATGGGTTAGGGTTAGGGTTAGTGTTAGGGTTGGTGGGCTTTTTATGCCCTCTCTGGCACATCCAGAAGTCTCAGCAAAACCTGGCCATGCGATTGGTGGAATGGCTCCAAAACTTTGTATGGTCCCATCCCATGGCCAGTCCATCATTGCACGTGCGCAGGTGTAAAAAAATAAAAATCAAATAAAATAAAATCAATGAGACGTTTTGTTGCAAGAAAAACCCACTGCTGCTACTATAAATAATCAGGCATTTAAAATACCTAATTTTCAAATGTTTCTGTGGTGCTTTGGTGGGTTTTTGGACCACGATTTTTAAAAAAAATATTGCGGTCGCCATTTTGGATCCCCCCCCACCGCATGGCAAATGGAGACGACGAGGATGCCCCCCCAGCCTGGTACCAGCAGCCCAGAACAGGAGAGGGGGGGAGGCTGGGGACCCCCCCCCCAGAAACCACCCCTCTCTGGTAGGTGCCCTCACTGAGGCAGGCATATTTCCGCCTGCTTTTATGGCCGGGAATCAGTTTTTTTTTTTAATTTTTAAAACTTTTTTTCTGTGCTGCTTGGCATCGCGCGATCGCCGCGATGCCATGAACGACAACGACAAATCAGACCCAATTTATCTTTATCGGGTCGGGTTTGAGCTGGAGTGGAGTAATTGTCGTTACCGTTCCTCGTTACGTAACGGAAACGACGAACGGAAACGGAAATGAGGATTTCGCCGTGCCGTGCCCATGTCTACTCATAATCCCTC
Organism: Phrynocephalus versicolor; assembly: GCA_023846285.1. NCBI lineage: Eukaryota > Metazoa > Chordata > Lepidosauria > Squamata > Agamidae > Phrynocephalus > Phrynocephalus versicolor. The sequence continues at coordinate 25,929,043 of JAHTLZ010000010.1, read as the reverse complement.
TGTTTTTACTATCCTGAATAATTTAGTGTCTTTGGCAAATTTGGCTACCTTGCTAATTACTCCTACTTCTAGATCATTTATGTAAAGGTTGAAAAGTATGTGTCTCAGTACTGAATCTTGGGGGGGGGGGCATTATTTCCCTCCCTCCACTTGGAGAAGTGTCCATTTAGTGTTACCCTCTGTTTCCTGTCCCTTAACCAGTTGCTGATCCAGGACAAGACCTGTCCCTTGATTCCATGACTGGCAAGTTTAATCAAAGGCCTTTGGTGCAAGACCTTGTCAAAAGCCTTCTGAAAGTCCAGATAAACAATGTCAACTGGATCTCCCTTATTCACATGCTTGTTGACACTCCCCCAAAATTTCAACATATTAGTGAGGCATGATTTTCCCTTGCAGAAGCCATGTTGGCTCTCCTTCCACAGTGCCTTCTTTTATATATGTGCCTATTAAATTTATCTTTTAGGACGGTTTCCATCACTTTACCTGGGACACATGTCAAACTGACCAGTTGGTAATTCCTGGATCACCTCTGGATCCCTTTTTGAAGATTGGCGTTACATTCGCTACATTCCAGTCATCAGGCAAAATGCCTGATTTGAGGGGAAAATTATATATTTTGGTTAGGACCTCAGCAATTTCATCTTTAAGTTCCTTGAGGACATGTGGACGGATGCCATCTGGTCCTGGTGATTTGTTAGCATTTAGTTTAACAAGACATGCAAGGACCTCCTCCCTGGTTATTTCTATCTGGCTTAATTCTTTGGTTTTCCTCTCTACAACGATAGGCTCTGTTTGGGACATGTGGTCTCTTTCTTCTTCAGTGAATACTGAGGCAAAGAATTCATTGAGTCTCTCTGCAATCTCTGTTTCCTCTTTAATAATCCCTTGCCTTCCATTGTCGTCGAATGGTTCAATGGTCTTCCTAGTTGGGTTCTTACTTCTAATGTACTTAAAGAAGTCTTTGTTATTTCTTTGAGTGTTTTTAGCTCTACACTCCTCAAAGTCTTGTTTTGCTGTCCTGATTGTTGCTTTGCATTTGTTCTGGCAGAATTTATATTTCTGCCTGTTGTCCTCATTTGGACAAGTCTTCCATCTTCGTTTTAAAGCAGATAAGCAGCTGTCTTATACTGATCCACCTATGTCAGTCAAATCTTTTTTTTAAAAAAGATTTTATTTGTGGTCCAGCGCCCAAGCCCTGTTTTTTGTTAAACCCATTCAGCGCACCAACACACTTGAACTTATGGGAAAATTGTGGATGCCACAGCTTTATTGGTATGGTTACAATCTTCAGTAATCTGGCCAGGCATTGGGTCGGATCCAATACCATCGGGGAACCCGCCTGTCCCCCGATGTGCATGGTGGCACCACCAGGTGGCAGCACCCTTTGTTACTCAGCTTCCGGAAACCCCGTGGGTGCAGACACCTTCAAGATTACTTTCCCCAAGCTGAGCGGAGAGGCCGTCTGATGTCCCTCCCGAGCTGGGACACTCGCAGCTCCCTCCTGGGATTCCATGTCACGCAGGCTCCATCCTGCAGCCACCTCTGCCTGGATCCAGTCCCAATGCCTCCAAACCACCCAAGCTGTGACAAAACAACAAGAACCATACAAGTTAACACACCAACATACAGTAAACTGATTCCATGCTCAAGGGGTGGGTGAGTGGGGAATGCTGCTGCCGTTGGGACCAAATGGCAGTGTTCTGGCGGCCGCGGACCCCTTTAAAGGCCGGTGCCGGCGAGTCCTGTGTGCCTGCGTGGGCTGGCCAGTGCCTGGATGCCTGCAGCCGCAAAGCCTGCTGGGTGCCCATGATTGGGTTTGGCACCCAGTGCCGCGTGGCTGACTCCATGTAGGTGGTCCCTGGCCGGCGCCATCTAGTGGCTCCCATGGGTCCGGCTGGGCAGTGGACTACAACACTGGACCCGGTAAGTCGGGTCCGATATTTTATTTTCCAGGTCAAGGACAGCTAAAGGGTCCAGGTGATGGATTATGGGGGTTCTATAGGTAAAAGGAGGAGCATAACATGATAAGTTGTGCCATTTCCAATTTTGATGTTAACAAAGTTATAAATCTAATCTGCTATTGGAGTAATATTAATTACAGGCTTCCTTCACATAATAATTATAGAGTGGCCTCCATCTTTCTCTAGTCTTCTGTAAGTCTTTCTCTCTGAGCAGTTCTGACAGTATGTCCATCTCTGCTATTTCATGATATTTTTCCAAAAATTCTTGATATTTCTTTTTAATGTCCTTAATTCCTGGCATAATAGTTAACAGGAATACTTCAGGTTTAAATGAGATAATACATTTCAACATTTTTTGTAACATCTCATCCACCATTCTCCAGCATCGCCTTACCTCATCAGAACAAATGATAAAAAGATCCCTGTCAGTCAAGTCTTGATATACCAGCAGTAGAGAAGGGTCTGTCCTCACCCTCCCTAGAAAGGTGACACATTGAACCTGGGATCTGTGTTAAAATAACCTGGTCCCAGATGTTGTGATTTATTGTTTGGGAGAACGAAAGTGACTTTGGAGGATACAATCAAGAGGAAGAAATGGCCAGGATGGAAGGTGAAAGAGATGGGTTTCCCCTGCCCCTTCCAACACCTGGAGCCCTGAAAATGTTATCCTCCTGTCTTCTCTCACACCAGTAGGGTTAAAAATCTGGTATATGCATGTCTTTTTCCTCATGGGAAGAAAAGATTTGGGACATGTTATTTTAAACCAGAAAAATGCATAGAAGGGAAAGAACTGATCATAGGGCTTCAAGAAGAAAGCATAGCTATCCATGTCGTGCCTGTTTTGGGCCTTAGAACGTGATATTGAAGGAGTTCCCCAGTTTCTACTCTTCATGGGGAATGAGTGGCATCCAGGACAGAAAGCCAAGCTTCTTATATTTCTTTTGCAACAGAACACCGAGAAACAGCAAAGTGGATTGCTTATGATGACAAGTAGCCCACAGAGACTGACTGAGCCACAGCATGGCCTAATGCAGGAGCTAGAGGAGGTCAAAGAAGGCAAATATCTCAAGAAATAGTATCACAGAGGGAGGCTTGACTCTTGTCTGGCTGGCTTCAAGCTTACTGCAGAATGAAGGCACAAATCAAGAGAAATATGTTTTGGGGGGTTCCCTCATAATTGTCGCCCAGCCACCATCTCTACAGAATGGCAGCTCCAATAAATGTGGGAGTGCACTGAGTAAATATATGGTGTCTGGAGGAAGCCTTTGCTTCTGTATAAAAGCTGAACAACCTTATGCACCTAATCCCAAGGAGTTTCTCTTTGCCTCTGTAGGCACACTGTCCTTCAATTCCTCAAGCAGGAAACACCTTCCAGCAGACAGGAAGGGCTCTCCTCACATTATGACAGTCCATCCTTATGAAGTGGAACTCCAAAAGAACATTGGATCAGCCATAAGGGCCTCAGCAGCAGTGTGAGTGGAGTCTCTCTCTCTCTCTCTCTCTCTCTCTCTCACACACACACACACACACACACACACACACACACCACTGACCTGCCTTCTGGCAGAATCAGAAGAGGTCCTTCTCAGATTTTGTACTTCAAGAAAGTTCTGCAGTGGGCATAGCAGGCCCGTCATAAATAAAAATGTGTCTTGTGGGCCTCTTGAAGATAACACATTTTATTTAGCACAAGCTTTCATGGGCCCCTTGTATCACAAGGGCTCTTCTGCAGCCCCTTGTACAGCAAATGTTGATAGACATTTGGCGCCATTAAAAGGCTGCCACTGAGCTGTGCTCACTATATAATTTATGCTAATTAAGAATTATAAAGCTTTCTGAGGAACTGCCTCACGGCCAATCACCTGACTTTCATTGTCAGCTGTGCTTGTTTGTGGTTACTCAAAGTGTTCTCAACGTAGCACCCAAGTGCCCCTTTGTGGACGCCATATAGGTATCCCTTACTGGGTGACCATTCCAGGGGAGGCAATGCAATTATAGACACTGAAAGGTGATAGAAAAGCAAGCAAAATCCAGTGTGTAAAGCAATGAGAGAAATGTTTGCCGTGTAGTACTTCTTGTTAAATCTGCCTCAATGGTCGTTGTGAGACTTAACTACTATTTGTAAAGCACTTTGCAGTTCCCCAGTGGAAGGTAAGACAGAAAGATAGTGAAAACTGTATGCACACACAAGCACTAGCTATGGAGAAATAATGAAGTGTTTCTCATTTAACTTCTGTTTGCTTTTTTTCTTTCTTTGTGTGAGCCTCTCTGAGGAGCTCATAAGTTATATTCCTCTTCAGGCCCTGCTCTGCTTTCTACTGTGCACTAAAAATATAGACACTATTTATGTGTTCTCTGATATTAGCACCGTGACGACGGCGCCTCATAATACTGCAAAACCAAATTGATCATTCATAATGCAGTGTGCCTATGACTGGACCAGCATGTTTTACTAATTTCATACAAATTCACATGGAAAAGCAGACCATAACAAGAATGACATTTGCTGCGAAGAGAGCTGTTTCCCGTCTTCTCATACACACAGAGGGAATTCTAAAATGTGGCTGTGATATAAAGAGGCCATAATAAGGCTCGGTGAAACATTTTAGAGCTCCAATCATTTCTTGTGGCATGAACTTCCACAAGCATGGAGCATACAGAAAAGGTGATGTGTGTTCCAAGAAACCCCCTGAACTGGGAAAGACACACCCTGCGTGCTAAACCAATCCAGAGGCTTCTCTGTTTTTTAATAAGAGTGTCAGAGTCTCTCTGGACAAGCTCTGCAGGCCACAGACAATAGGATATGGATGGATAGATGGTTTGTTTCCTACCATATCTGGAATCTCTCAAGAAAATGAAGTCCAGTTGCCATGACTCGACTTCCAGATAAACTCGCCTGGATGACTGAGAATCTTCAGAGACATATTCCTGCCATATGTAATTTCCTCCTTTCTTAGCTTGATTTTTCTGTATAAAATCTCAGCTTCGTTTGGCTAATTATGACAATCCCGAATACCAACCTCTTCCTCTCCTAAATGATGTGCATACTAAGGCTGAAACAAACCCTGTGGAGGTGGGGAGCTTCCTTCAGCCCAGTTTGGTTTGCCATGCAAAGATACTAAGAAAAAAAAATGTGGACTGCATCATCTGTTTGAATGGGTGTTCATATTCTTCCCCAACAAATATCAATACATTAATGAATCCATTTGTTGGGCTGTAAAATGACCCCTACACCTTTATCCCCACCATCAGGGACAGGGCCTAGGCTGCAAGATGAAATAGGGAAGATCCCTGAACAAGAGTGTTGGGGCAGAGTCTGTGAGACAAGGGCAACTGTAGCAAGCAAAACTCCTCAGGAGTAAGGCAGGAATGAACACGGCTTAAAACAGGAACTTGTGGGAAACACAGGGACCTTTGGAAGCAAGGCAAGGACTTCCTGGAGCATGCAGGAGTCTTGGAAGCAAGGCAGGAACTTGGTGTTCAGAAACAGTGTAAGGCCAATGCTCAAGAATCACCAGAAGTCTTGTGTTGCTGAGGCAGAGGGCAGCAGACCATGAAGCCTGTCTATGCAGCTCTTCCAGACCCTCCAGCTGCACCACCTAACTTCCCTTCACCTGTTCCTCACAAGCCTGCTTCTGCCAGTACTTACAGGGTTCCTGGACCCTTCCCCAAGCACCTGGAGACAGCAAAACTGCACGGAAGCTTCAACTGTTTCTCCTCTACAAGCTCCCCACCCCACCCCAACCCCAAGTTTGGCGAAGTTTGGATTTTGGATGTCCAAGTTATGCACCTCCAAAGTGGGTCCCCTGGTGAGGCTTTTAATAGTTCTTTTTTTTTTAAGACAAAAGGAATCAACAGATTGTAATTTCATTATTCATGGTCCATGGACTTTGACAAATCACAAATCAAAACGAATCACCATTTTTCAAGTTCATGCCCATCTCTACTTACAGGGCATCCTTTTGTTTTCTGCATGGCTGCTCTCTCCTTAGTTGCAGGCACTCATGAAGAATTCCTCGGGCGGCTCCAGGCTCTTCATATTGTGAGTGGTCAGGAAGAATGCTGGGGTGGCAGCTACCCTACCCCAGTAGCTGCCACCTGAGATGAGTGCCTCTCTTTACCTAATGGTAAGGCTGGCCTTAATAGGGAGATGGCTGCAACAGCCACAGTAGAGATGGGTACAGTCTTCTTACCTTAAGGACACTGTGATTTCTCAGGGTAGAGTTTCTGAGTTCACATCTGACCTGTGATCATTATGTAGGCCAGTGGTTTCCAACTTTGGATCCCCTGACATTCTTGCACAGCAACTGCCAGAAATCCTGGCCAGCACTACTAATGGTGAAAGCAGCTGGGAGCTTTAGTCAAAGAACACCTGTTGACCCAAGACTGGGAGTGATTGATGCAAACAAAAGAACAGATGCTTCCTTTACCACTTCCGTAAACCTCAGAATCCTTCCTATCCTCCTCAGGTGAATGAACGCCATATTAATGCACTCATATAAAAGGTGTGGTATGGATAATGCCAGATAAAAATGTTTGTTTGTTTGTCTGTTTGTTTACCAACCATCCATCTGGCTAGAACACCACTCTGTATGGTTTACAATAAGACAGAACAATAATCAATAGCATCAAATAGTGCAACATACATCAAATAATAAAGCAGTGGAAACAATATAGCTTAAATTTAAAATACAACATAACAAAACACAAACATTCTGTAAAAACAATGAAGATGGCAGAGTCATTGGTTTAGGACCTAGTATACCTCTGTGTTCTGCTGATGGAAAGGCCTGTCTGAAAAATCGTGTGTTAAATTAATTTCAGAGATGTTTAGTGAAAGGGCCAGGCAAATATCAGGAAGGAGCTGATTCTTCAAGTGTGGCACCACCACTGAAAAGGCCTGGTTTCTGATCTTTAACTTCCAGGCCTGTGTCAAGGTCAGTGTCCTCAGTTGTCCTGCCTGGGATGGATGAGTAGGGTGGGCAGAACTTGGTGGAAGAAGTGGTTATGCGAGGTGTTAAATTTGCTACATTGGTTTTGGCACCCTAAATGACAGTAGCTATAATTGTACATATACAGTGGTACCTCGAATTACAAAGTTAATCCATTCCTCACGACGATTTGTATCTAGAAATTTTCTTAATTTGAAATTGAATGGGGTGCAATGCACCCTGGGAATGGAAACCTTCTGCAAAATTTTCATATCTCAAAGCATCCCATAGGAAAAATTTTGTATCTCAAGGTTTTCAAAGAAGACTTCCATTCCCAGGGTGCATTGTGCTCTGGAGTGATTTCCCTTATATTTCTTTTCTTTTCTTTCTTTCTTTCTTTCTTTCTTTCTTTCTTTTTTTTTTTTTTTTGCAATGAGAGACATTCGTACTTTGAGGCACCACTGTACTGTACTACACTTTCATATACAAAATTCCAGAACCTGCTTTGTGGTTTTCTTTCACTTTTTGTTGATATTTTAGTCCTATTACATTTGTCTTTTCAAGCTCAGATGAAAGGACTCAGCTTGCATGTCTTTTAAGATGCAACTTGATTTAAATTGTGTTAACTTGTTTTATATGGAATCCACCACCAAGTGGGACAAACACTAAGAAGAAGAAGAAGAATATGATTTTTTTTATTATAGATTTTTATTGAATTTTTAAGGGGGGAACAGGGAAAAAGAGTATGGGTGGGGGGGAAAGAAGAAGGGGTACAATTATTTAAAATTTTCATTGAGTATATCAAGCAAAATAGAGATAGTAATTTAACATATTACTAAAATTGCCAAATATTATCACAATACTAATAAATTTGTTACTTCTTGCCATCTTTCCCGAGAGATCTCGTCGTAGTCTCCCTTTAGATAACCAGAGAGTTTATCAATTTCGATACATTCTCTTATCTTTCCGTGGAGATCCTTCTCTGTTGGCGTGTTTGGTTGTTTCCAAAATTTCGCATACAGTATTCTTGCAGCAACAATTACATGGTGAAGTACATATCTCTGGTCATAGGAAATATTTACATCTACTATATTTAACAAGAATAGTTCTGGTCTAGACTCTATCTTAATTTTCAAAAATCTTTCTAAGAAAAGTTTTACCATATTCCAATACGCCTTTGCTTCTTTACAGGTCCACCACATATGATAAAAAGTTCCACAATCATAGTTACATTTCCAACATTTAGGTGAACAGTTATACATCTTGGATAAACGGTGAGGTGCAAAATGCCATCTATAAAACATTTTGTAACAATTTTCCTTAAACGAAATAGATTTGAAGATTTTAACTGTATTCCACAGAGAGTCCCATTTATTTAAATGAATAGTATAACCAAAGTTTTCAGCCCATCTAATCATAGAGTCTTTAACCAATGTATCAATCATTTTTTCATTTAACAGTATATTATAAAATTTGCTAAGAAGCTTTGAGTCACCAGAAGAAAGTATTTTATCAAATGGGGTATCAGTAGTCATAAAGGCACCCTCTTTGGAAAGCTCTTTGAAGTGCGAATGTATTTGTTGATATTTCCACCAATCCAGATTGTAACCTTCTGATACTAATTTCCCTAATGGTTTCAATGAGAGGTCAGCATTCAGAAGGTGTCTGTAAGTTATAACTTTTGAAATTTCACTTGCCTGGGAGCTATAGATTGCTCCCAGTGGGGATAACCACATAGGTGCTTTGAGATAAAATTGTTTTTGAATCAATGACCATATTTTGATTAAAGCATTCCTTATCCAGTGCTTTTTAAAGAGGGTAGGTAAATTTCCCTTATACCACATATAGTGATGCCAGCCCTTATCAAGGCCATAACTCTCGAGCTGTAATATTCTTTTATTTGTCATCAAGATCCAGTCTTTAATCCAGGTCATGGCGGCAGTCTTGTAGTATAGTGCCAAATTAGGAAGGGCAAAGCCTCCAAATTTGGTTCTATCCTGCAAATAAATATTTTTAATCCTTGCTTTTTTCTTTTGCCATATAAATATACGTATACTTTTTTCCAAATCTGAAATGATCTTAAAGTTTGGTAATATAGGCAGAGATTGAAATAGGAAAAGCATTTTAGGTAAGACATTCATTTTGACTACAGCAATTCTGCCCATTAAGGATAGCTGAAGTCTTGACCAGGTTTCGAGATCAGCTTTGATTGTTTTAATAACATTAACATAATTGTCTTTGAGTAAAGAGTTACATCGGTTAGATACAGTAATACCCAAGTATTTTACCTTATTAGAATGTTGAAAACCAGATTGATTTACCAGTTTTTCGATCATGGGTGGGGTCATATTTTTAGTTAGAACCAATGTTTTTTCTCTATTCACCTTTAATCCGGAGATTTTTGAGTATGCCTCCAGGGTCTTTAGAAGTTCTACGGAGGAAGTCTGGGGGTTCTCCATGATAACCATCAGGTCATCTGCAAAGGCTTGTACCTTGTAAACTTCTCCCTTATTTTGTAGGCCTTGAATGTCTGGGTTTTCCCTTATTACATGAAGAAGAATTTCCAGGGTGGATATAAACAAAAGAGGGGAGAGGGGACATCCTTGCCTGGTACCTTTGTGTATATTAACTTTATCTGTGAGGTGACCATTCACTACAATCCTGGTATTTTGGGTAGAATAGATTTGTTCAATTGCTCGCAACATTCTGTGGCCACACTGAAGGTAATCTAATTGAGTTTTGAGTAAAGACCAGGATACATTATCAAAGGCTTTCTCAGCATCAATGAATGCAAAAGCTACTTGCTTCTCGGGGTGGGATTCATAATATTCCAACACGTTGAGAAAAGTTCTGATATTGGATTGGAGGTGCCTTTTCGGGAGGAAGCCAGTCTGGTCGTGTGATATCAAAGAAGGTAAAATCTATTGGCCAGGATGGTTGCAAAAATTTTGTAATCCACGTTTAGGAGGGCAATTGGCCTGTAGTTCTGTATCAAATCTTTGGATTTCCCTTCTTTGGGAATCAGTGTCGTATGTGATGATTTCCAGGTATCTGGTATATTTTCGCCTTCAAATATAGATGTAAAGAGGTTTTTCATATTTCCAGAAATTGTCTCCGAGAATTTTTTATAAAATATGGCTGGTATTTGGTCGGGTCCAGGCGCTTTATTCAATTTTTGATTATTAATAGCCTCTGTTATTTCCATCATTGTGATAGGGGCGTTCGTCTGGGCTCTCTGTTCCTCAGTAAGTTTTGGAAAATTGGCTTGTTCAAGGTAATGGAAGATAGCATCATTGTCAATCATCTCCGGCTTGAATAATCTTTGGTAGTATTCCTCTATGATTTTTTGGATTTGTAATTGCTCTATCTGAGTTTCCCCAGTTTTGTCTTTGAGTGAAAATATGAGTTTTTGTGATTGTACCTTTTTTAACCTATACGCTAACCATCTACCTGGTTTGTTTGCATTTTCCACAAAGTTCAGTTTGGCCAACTTGATTTTGTGAGCTATATCTGCAGTCAGAATCAAATTGAGTTCATGCCTACAAGAGGCCAGGTCTTTGTTCAACTTATCGTTACGGGGGTCTTGTGTTAAGTCCGTTTCAAGCTTTTTCATCATTTTAAGAGTTGATTCATATTTCTTTTTCCTCTCTTTATTCCGTCTTGCCATAAATTGGATAACGAATCCTCTAAAGTATGGCTTGAAGGCATCCCATACCGTTTTGAGTGGTGTGCCCTTATTCAGATTAGTTTCAAAATACAAATTCAAATCTCTAGCAGCCTCTGAGTTGAATTCTTTATCAGTCCAAAGAGTTGAGTTAATTTTCCAGTGCCTAGGCATACCTGAGGATTTCAGTGTCCATAAGATGGCATTGTGGTCAGATAACACTCGAGGTAAAGTTTCAATATCCCTTGTATTTAGTAGAAGATCAGATGTAGCCCAACACATATCTATACGGGAGAAGGAAGCATATTGTCTTGAATAGAAGGTGTAACCATCTTTTAGTGGATTTTTCCTTCTCCAGATGTCATGAAGTTCTAGAATGTCGGACATATCCAAAAACGATTTGGGCAGTGTGGAAGACGAGGTCTTGAGTTTTTTCCCTTTTGGTGTTTTCCTGTCTACTGAGGGAATGTGTACAGCATTGAAATCTCCCAATATTATAAGCTGGTGATTCCCATATTGCAACAGTTTCTGGGCCAGTTGTTCAAAGAATGCTTGTCTTCCATGGTTGTCATTAGGAGCATATATACCAGCAATAATTGTTTCTTTAGATTGAATTTTTGCCTGGACAAGAATCCATCTGCCTGATTCATCTTTTTCCAGGAGGATTGGGGAAAGTTCTGGTTTAATATACAGTGCCACCCCATTTTGCTTCTTTTCTTTATTTGATGTGGAAAATAGATTTCCCAATTTATTTTGTATTAAATATTGTTCATGTTTTCTCAATACATGAGTTTCCTGTAAACAGATGATGGAGCATTGTTGTTTTTGGAGAAAATTGAAAGTTTTCCGACGTTTCTGGGGCGTGTTCATACCATTAATATTCCATGTTAGAATTTTTTGGGCCATCTTGCTACTTCCAATAATATTTTTTCTTACCAGATTTTGGCCTGAGGTAGTTTTTCGGCCTGGCACCTCCCACTGCACCACTAGAATCTTGGACGTGCTTTGAAGTCTCTTGTTTCGAAGTCTGGTCATCACGGCTGTCATCTTTGGTAGTGGTTTGAGTTCCGGTCATGTCCTCATCTTCAGAGGAGGATGGTGAAGAAGAGGAAAGGGAGTAGCCCAACTTCTTTGCATTTTTTTCAACGAAGGCTCTAGCTTTCTGGTGAGATTCAATTTTCTGTAATTTGCCTTCCCATTGGAAGGACAAACCTTGGGGGTAGAGCCACTTGTATCTTATGTCATGCTTGAGCAGGAGTTTGGTAAGGAATATATATTCTTTCCGTAATTGGCGAACCTCCCAAGGGACATCTTTCAGAATTGTCACTTTGGATTTATTGATTTCCACCTCCTTGTCTTGGGTAGCCTTAAGGATGCAATCACGAGTGTATCTTCTAACCAATTTAACTATTACCTCGGGAGGGAGTTTATTTCTTCTGGTATAAGCCGTTGGTTGACGGTAAATCACGTCTACCTCGCGAAGGAATTCTTCAATAGGTACCTCAAGTAGGGTGGCCAGGGTGTCTCCAACTATGGTGTAGAGATTTTCATCTTTATCCACAGTAAGGTTTTGAATTCTTAGGATTTTGGAAGAGGCTTCGATTTCGTGTGTAAGAACCAGTTTACTTGTTGATTCCATTGAGGCTTCAATTTCTCCAAGACGAAAATCAGTGACATTCATATTCTCTTCCAACGCTTGTAAACGACCACCAAAGGTTTCTAGTTTGGCATCCACATTAGAAAAACCCTCTTTCATTTCTGCTCTTAAGTTGGAGAACCCAGTGGTTTGATCTGAGAGCATCTTTACCTGGGTAAGATTCAACTGCTTCAATGCATCTAAGATTTGGTCAGATTGGCTTGATTGACTTGATTGTTGAGTCATGGTTGCTGGATGGGCCAAGGGAACAAAAGCAAATTTCTTTTGTGTAGTTGGGGTCCTGCTCATACTGAAGATTTATTTTGTGGTGGTAAAGGGATCGATTACCTCTTCACAGGAGAGTTAGAAAGTCTTTAAGAGATTGGTCTTATTTCTAATCAGTTTGCTGCTTTTCAAGAAATATATGTGATGCTGCAAACCTGAAAAAATCCAGTAGATGGCGTGCTGTGCCCACTTTTGCCAACAGAGTCCGAAAAGTATAGTGTAAAATAAAATGGGAGCTTAAGAGTTAAATTTCTGCCGTTAGATGAATATGAAAGTGAAAGCAGAGATTGCAGTCCTCCGAGGGGCAGAAAATAACAGATAAAACAGGAAAGAGGAACTAAAAAAGGCAAATTCTTTTCGGTAAGTTGCTGATTTATATTCTTGAAAGGGCTTTCAGATGGAAAAAGCCACTCACGATTCTGGAGGAATAGAGGCAGCTCAAAGCTTCCGTCAGGATCTCCCAAGGTCTCAGCCGCACAGGAATTCCACCAGGGGTTCTAAACCTCTCTCCCGAGGGAGAGGGAACCACGCCTGGGTGCCCTGGGTCGGTTCTGGGATGGATTCTGCTCCCAGAAGGGTCGTCTTGGAGTGGAAACGCCCCCTTGGGACCTGGGATACATCGACGTTAGCCGGGACTGCTTTCAGCTAACGTCTCTGCTGCTCGCGGCCATCTTGTCCCCCCTCAAGAAGAAGAATATGATTTTAATGGTATTCTGTTTGTTCACCTGTCATTGTCCCGCTGTATGATTGTTTGAACTGTTGTGAACAGCCTAGAGTGGCCTTGCTGCCAGATTGGTGATACTGTATATAAATCCAATCAATCAATCAATCAGTCAATCAAGGCCATGCTTGCATGTTGTCAGGCCCCTGCCAGAATCAGACCCAGATACTGAAGGGTTAAGGGCTGGGGAACTCCCAGATGCAGATCCTCCTGCAACTGATAGTGATTCATCTGTATCAAGAGAGGCCTCTCCTCCTTGGAAAGCTGTTAGAAAGCAAAGACTTACAGCCAGGCAGAGAAGGGATAGGCTGCTAGAAACTCGGAGACGGTTACATTCTCTGAGCCCAGAGTATTGACAGAGTTAGGGTTAGAGAGATGGGCGTTGCTCTCTTGGAGCCATAAATCAGGTATTCTGGAGTCAGGCTACTTTGTGGGAGCAACAAGTCGCAAGGCCTGCCTTCATGCCGGTACTACGTTCCTGCTGTTCCTGAGATTCCACTCTGAACCCTGGCTTGACCTTGAATCACGTTTTGGACTCTGCATTCTCCTATTCCCTGGATTTGATGTAAGCAACACTTGTATACTGACCTTGGACTCTGTATCTGGGACTTTGCCTAGCTGTCTTCCACAGCTGGCTGCTGAAACTCTGTTAACTCTGCATCGCTGCTGCTTCAGTAAAAGCTTTGACTTTTATCTGTGAGTGTCCCCTTTAGATGGATGGGCAAAAGGGAGATTGATTTGAGGGTGGCTCCACTTTGGTGGAACATTGCTCAAAATGGGTTTGAGCAGTCATAGATACATCCCTTTAAGCAAGTACTGTAGATGGACTGAAGGTCCTGCTTTATCTTCTGCATACCAGTTTTATTGAGAGGCAATGTTGTTTTCATTTTACTGTTGGCTGTGTCTTGTTTCAGTGTGATGTCATCTATATATAAATGGAAGTCCCCACCCACCCACCAATCTTAGCTCTTTTCCTCTTACCATCTCCCCCAAAATCACCATCAATAAGTCAGGAAATAAATTTATCACATAAATAAAATCAACATTTGCACTTTCTGCTTGGAGAGCTGTGGCTGGCCTTAATGAAACCAATATTGACAGTGTCGCTAAGAACAGGTGTTGTCTCTGCCTTTCCCCAGAAAAAACTGTAAGTGCCTCACAGGCAAAAGGTGGCTCTGCTGAGATCAGCAGCTGGAGCAGCAGCCAGCTTGGCATAGATGTTGCAGATCAAACACCTTTTGAGGTTTTTCCCCTTCATTACTGCTTCTTATCTCCTCATTCTCAGGGGCAGTGGGGTCTGGATATGAGCACGTTCCCAGTAGCTTCTCAGGGGTGCGAGTTCATTAGAGTGTAGAATACAGATGACTAGACTTAATGGCAGAGTGAGAGAAGGGGGTGAAGTGTGTGTGTGTGTGTGTGTGTGTGTGTGTGTGTGTGTGTGTGTGTGTGTGTGTGTGTGTGTGTGTGTGTGTGTGTGTGTGTGTGTGTGTTGGGGGAATCTTTTGCTGTTCCTCACCCTGTCTGCAGCTGCATCTAATCCAGCTGCCCAATTTGTGATGCAGCTCCTTTTCCCATCTCCTTCACTGATAGCCCCACAGCCATGCTATCACAGAATACAGATAATTTTACTCTCCACTGGGACCTCTGTTGATGCCAAACTCAAGGGAGTCGCTGGTCTGAGTAAGATTATAATAATCAGTCCCACCATGTAGAGTTGCTGGTAGACCTCCTGCTCTGACTTTCCTTCTATTATATGTAATGAATTGCCTCTGGGTTCACACTGTCTTCCTTTCTCTGGGTCCATTTGCTCACTTGTTCATTCATCCATTTGTCCTGTGACTATTATAGTGCTCTTGTAGAGCAAAGGGTGCCTAGTAGTTACTGGGGCCCTAGCTTGCAGGCATGGATGGGAGTGGGACATTGTATTCCATCCTCTTGTTTCTGACGGGTTGTGTGGTTAACTCAAGTCCCTCTTCCTGGCTGGCAAGTCACAGAAGAACTTGGCTGTCTGGGTAGGGGGATCTGCTGGAACAAACCAGGAAGTAGAGGCGTTCCTGCTGGTCTGCTCTTGGGGGTACAAAGGCTCTCATTTTCTAGCCAAGGCTCTCTGTCTGTCTAAATTAAACAATGATTCTCAACCTTGGGTTGATGATGTTGGGGCACCCAGGAAACTCTTGCAAGACAGGCTGGGAATCAATTCAGAGGCATGACCTTTGGACTGGCCAGTGACTTGATCTTCTCAGGGTTGATCTGCCTAAGGAGGCGCAACCACCAACAGCATCATGATGCCTGCTGAGATGAACGCTACCACTGAGCGAAGAGAGGATGCAGAAAGCTCCAGCCACTTGCAGTCTGAGAGTGCCCCCCCACTGAACCCCAGATCCAGGGCACCCACCACCTCCCTCTGGCCCGGCTCCTCCCTTGAGCAAGGCCACCTCAGTCTAGAATGGACTGATGCCATTAGAGCAGTTGCATATGGGACTGTCCCCATGTGTCCTGAGATGACCACTATGACTAAATGAAGCTCCAGACCTCATATGTGCAAGCCCAAGTGTCTATATTAATCCAGCATTAGACATGGGCATGACTTAGCGGAATTCCCGTTTCCGTTTTCGTTACTCGTTTCCGTTACGCAACGGAAACAGTAACGGGAATTACTCCGCCAGAACTCGAACTCAAACCGACTAAAGAATAATTGGATCTGATTTGTCGTTGTTGTTCCTGGCATTGCGGCGATCCCGCGATGCCAAGCGGCACAGAAAAAAAGTTTTTTTTCTAAAAAAAACTGATTCCCGGCCAAAAAGCAGGCGAAAATATGCCTGCCTGAGTGAGGGCTCAGGGCACCTACCAGAGGGGTGGTTTCTGGAGGGGGGTCCCCGGCCTCCCCCCCTCTCCTCCTGTCCCTCCTGGCCCTGGGCTGCGCTGGGGGCGGGCATCCTCGTCGTCCCGCCAAAGTCGCCACCGGCTGCCGGCTGCAATTCAAGCGGAAGCGGCACAGAAAAAAAGTTTTAAAACTCCCCTCCCCATTCCCGGGCCAAAAAGCAGGTGAAAATATGCCTGCAGAGTGCACCTACCAGAGGGATGGTTTCTGGGGGGGGGGGTCCAGGCCTCCCCCCCTCTCCTGTCCTGGGCAGCCGGACTCGAGTCGCCATGCCATGCGGTGCGGGCGGGGGATCCAAAATGGGACGGTGACCACAATATTTTTTTTGAAATCATGGTCCAAAAACACACAAGCACCACAGAAACATGCAAAATTTGCTAGTTGCTATTGCTAAAACTGCCAGTATTTTTACAGTAGCAGTGGGTTTTTCTTGCAACAAAATGTCTCCTCCTCTGTCCTCTCTCCATTGATTTTATTTTATTTTATTTTATTTACACCTGCGCAATGATGGGCTGGCCAAGTGGCCATGTGGGAGTGGACCATGCAAATTTTTGGAGCCATCCTACCAATCGCATGGCCACTTGGCCACTGAGACTTCTGGGATGTGCCAAAAAGCCCACTAAACCCTGCCCTAGCCCCCTAACCCTAACCCTAATCCTTGATTCCTTACCCATACGCCACAGTACACTGTCCTCTTAGTGGGTCAGAGAGGCACCCAGAGGTGCACCCCACTACCCCACCCTAACCTCACCATTGCACTACGCAAGTACGATTCCCTTCTTTGTGAGACACAGCGGGTGCAAGAGCCTTAGGCATCACCCTATGGCTCTGGGTTCTGCCAGTCCACTGGTCTCATAATCTGCAACTGGTATGCATATCCATATGGCTATGCATGCCCTTTTGCAGCAGCAGGTGAGGAGAGGAGACCCCCATGCCATGAGGGGTCTCCAGGAGCCTGCTTTCCCTTCCTAGAGGGTGAAGAGAGGAGGCACCCCCCCCCAAAAAAAAGAGGTGCCTCCAGGAGCCCGCTTCCCTTTATAGCGGGCCAGCGGAGGCACCCACCCCAGAGAGGTGCCTCCAGGAGCCCGCTACCCCCAAACCAGTTTAATGACAGACGAAAAAACGAAAAACGAAACGACTATTTTTTGCGAAGTTTCGCGAAAAACGGAAACGAGCCGACACGGGCCGCCTCCGACACACGACAACTCGAAAACGTCATTTTCCCTAGTCGTGCCCATCTCTATCCAGCATACTCCCTGCTTCACTCACCTCCGCAGCATGCTCAAGCAGAGACAGGGAGTTGCTGTCCTACTGATGTATACAGTAGCTACACCATGTGAGATAAAACTGTTGCTGTTCAGTTGTGTTCCATAAAGCAGTTGTTTTGAGCAAAACTACCATGTCACGATGGAGGTGGAAGCAGTCTTTCGAGCCACAAAAAATGTTTGGAAAACTATAGTGGTCCATTTCTTCAAAGATGGGCCTTTGAGGTGGCATTTCCTCTAGGTTTTAACATTGCAAGTGCCTTTAAAAATAAGTATGGACCTCCAGGTTGCAACCAAGTGGAGAAATATATTTGCAGAGATACATGCATTGACACATTCAAAAATATACTCAGACACGATGTTATATATTGGCTGTGCTTGTTGAGCTATTATTTTGGGCTATTCAAACCCTGACACTGTGTGTGTGTGTGTGTGTGTGTGTGTGTGTGTGTGTGTGTTCATTCTATATGCTACCTTTTACCCCATAGGTGACCCCATGTGGCTCACAACAGTTAAACTCATACAATAATAAGTTAAACTGCCACATAAAACTACTGCATATGTTGAAAAAATGATTCAGCGTTGGTCAGGGTTAAAAACAAATCTGAAAACATTTTTGAAACACTTTAGTACAATTTTTAAAAAGTGGAGCTGGCCATATAAGAGCCGCCCAAGTGCTGCCAACTGTACCTTTCTTTCTTTCTTTCTTTCTTTCTTTCTTTCTTTCTTTCTTTCTT
>JAHTLZ010000010.1:25876186-25897215 GCA_023846285.1 Phrynocephalus versicolor | reverse complement strand
GATAGATAGATAGATAGATAGATAGATAGATAGATAGATAGATAGATAGATAGATAGATAGATAGATAGATAGATCCAGAAACATGCTTGTAAGCCGAAACACTATTATATCAAAGCAAATATCCCCATAAGAAATAAGGGAAGCTCAGATGATTCGTATTGGGGGGCCCATAGACCACATGCTGTTAACACAAAATGCCAAAGCTCACAAAAGAAATTGGCTAGAAGTCCACATCCACAGCACGGTTTATGTACCTGGCAATGGAATCTGCTCTGCTTGGGTCTAACAGCTGGATATTACTCTGTGGTTTTTAAAGTGACAATAATAAAATGCTGTTTGTAGCCATCTACACACTTGACTAACTGCCCCATGACTAGAAATGGTTTGAAAAATAAGAAAGAATGTTGAAAATAAATTAAATGAAAATAGAAATAGAAAGGAAAATAAAACACTAACCTACACTCTACTTTGAAAATGTTCTTGGCTGGTGCAAGGGAAACCTCAGTTCCATCTTGCCTGAGATGGAACGCTCCAGACAATCACCCACAATCCAGCCGGAGGAGCTCTTTTTTTTTTTACTATGAGGGCTACACTATTTCTTCTATGGGATTCGTGACCACAGTAGTAGATGTCATAGTCATCTGAACCGAATTCACCCATTCCCATCCATTTAAGTTTGCTGATGCCCAAGGTTTCAATATTTATTCTTGCCATCTCATATTTGACCACACCCAGCTTACCCTGGTGCATAGATCTCACATCCCAGGTTCCTATGCAGTATATTTCTTTGCAGCACTGGACTTTCCTTTCTCTTCAAGGCACATCTGCAGCTGGGCATCCTTTTGGCTTTGGCCCAGCCACTTCATTAGCTCTGGAGCTACTTCTACTTGCCCTCCGCTCTTCCTCAATAGCATGTTGGATGCCTTACGACCTGAGGGGCTTATCTTCTAACGTCATATCTTTTAGCCTTTTGTTACTGTCCATGGAGTTTTCTTGGCAGGGATACTGGAGTGGTTTACCAGGTCCTACTCCAGGTGCTGTTCTGTGCCCTCAACTGAGGGGGCACAGATGATAGTTGTTGGCCTGGCTCAGCAGTTGTTAACAAATAATCATCATTTGCTGTCAAGTCAGTTCTGACTTATGGTGACCCTTGTTCAAGGTTTTCTAGGGGGAGAATTCAGAAGCTGGTTACTCTTTCCTTCCTCTGGAGACATTTCTGGGACTATAACAAACAGACTGGAATATTCCAGGTGGAAATTTGTGTGGTGTTACACTCAAGGTTTAATCCCAGTAGCTTTTGAATAGGAGACCTGTTTGGAGTGTGTTTTTGTTAACGCCTCTCCTACAGAGAGCAGAGAGTTCTCAGTATTGTGTGTCCCTGCCAAAGCGGTAAAGAGACAGGAGGGGGCCTGATGTTGATAGATACCACTCCAGCCAAAGCAAATTACATGTGAGAGCAACAAGAGGGGCCATCTCTTCCAACCGATCTGCCAGGGAATTCATAAAGAAAAGGTGCCTGCTTCAGCTCGCCCTCTTTTCTTATTCCTTTGTGTCAGGGGAGCACTGGGTCATACATTTTAATGTATATTTGATCTCCATCCCTCGGTGTGAATAACAAAGGAGTAAATAAGATTGAAATGAGGATTGAGAGCCTTGTAGTGGAACCTTTTGAATGCTGAGTGTTATTTAGATTGTGACCCGAAGAACACATGCAGACCCACAGACGGGTACAAATATCAGAGTCTCCCTGTTTTTTAAACTAGGGTATGTATAGGCACATGTTATTAACCCTTCTGAATGGCATTTACTTAATCAAGAACTGCAGGAATTAATAATGAAAGGCTGTTTGCAGTGGAAGGGGGAGTGGAGGCTTCGAATGTGGATAGTGGTCTAAAATGCCAATTGACAGCACAGTTTATTTGCCCTCGCTGTTCTCACTCCAAGAATGTTGCAAACGGGACAAGAAGCAACACATCCAATGCCCATCCTTCATAGGCTGCCATTTTGCTTGTCTAAAGTGTGTTTTGTGTGAATTGTTCATGGGTGTACCAATAGAAATAAACTGTCATCTTCAGTTCATAAATTTATGAAGGCTTGGTACCCTTCTGGGTGGCAACAGCAATGAGTTGAACCAGGACTGTCTTACCTCCTGTTGCTACTGGTCCCAACAACTATTCTCTACTAGTTATGTATTATATTAATTTGTTGTATTTATGCCCTGCCTTTCCTACAAGAAGCTCCCCACCCCAGCCTCCATTGCTGTGCTCGCAACCCAGAGAGATCAGCTAGACCTAGAGATCATGATTGGCCCAGGGTCATTTAGTGAACTTCTCGTTATTGCTTTATTTTAAGCCTGTTTTTTCAGCTCCCACTTGAGCTGGAAAGGGTCCCAACTTGTCTTCAGATAATGTCAGCAAAAACAATTTAGTGCATCAGTAGACTCTTGATGGAGCTGGTTAGGATGACAACTTCCTTCTTCCTCTACTTCTCAGAGGACAGGCGGTACCTTAGGGTTCAGAGAAGGAAGGGGCAGCCCACTCCCAAATTCAGTGAAGCAAGAGAAAGTGAAGAAGAAAGTGATCCTTGCTTGCATACTTTCTCTTTTTTTTCCATCTTCCCTTGCATCCTCTTCCTGCCCCAGGAGGAAATGGACCCAGTCCCCCCCCAAAAAAAAACATCCAATCCAGTATTCCGTCGGCATGAAATTTCACACTAGAGATTGGGGATCCCCCCACGCACCAGACAGGACATATTCCTCTCTCCCTCCTTTTCACCTCTTTGCCCAGTCTCTAGCAGGAGCATGGGTTTCCCTGCTCTGCCTCCCTGGCTGATCACCCATTCAGACAAAGAAGTGGGATAAGCTAACCTGTCCTCCAGCTGGGGACTGGTTGATGAGACAGAGAGGAGGAGGAGGAGGAGGAGAGGCACACACACTGTCTGGTGAGTGGGTTAAAAGCCAGGGAGGTGAGAAAAGTGAACATGTGACTCCTGTGATGCTGTGCCTATGAACTAGCACGAACTTGCAAACCAAAGTTCATGTCCATCTCTATTCCACACTGTTGACATTGTGCTTTTAATTAATATTGTAATGTTTAATTGACACTTTACCGGACAGTTTGCAGCTTTTTATATATCATAGTGTATAAGTACGAAAGAGAAATCCCATGTTATCCATTGTATATTAACTTACATATCCATTATTAGTTGTTTGGCAGGTTGATCAAGATATATTTTATTTATTTATTTATTTATTTATTAGATTTATACCCCGCCCATCTTCCCAAGGGAACTCTGGGTGGCTTACAAAGCTGATCCATTCAGCACAATTTACAATAAAATACACAGCAGAATAAGCATACAATAAAATCAAGCAGCAGTATGAGCACCCTTTTTGATTCGAAAATTCGCTGCTAAAACAACTAGCCGGTGAAAGAATGGGTAGTCGATGGCAGGGAAAGAAAAAAAAAAGCTATTGTGCTAGGTCACCAAAGGCCTCGCGGAATAGGATGGTTTTCACTGCTCTGCGGAAGGCCAGCAGGAACTCTGCAGAGCGCACTTCGCTGGTTAAATACAGGTGTCGATAGAGAAACTGGTTAAATCAGCAGCCTCAAAAGCACCTGTACCTTAACATCTTCTGCTGACGTAACTGATCCTAGCTATGTGGAACTCCACAGATCTATCTCATTTTGCACTATATGTGAGTATTGTCTGAAGAAATCGGTTTGATGACAATACCATGGGAAAAGGTTCGTATTCTTGTGGGAAAATTGATAAAAGGGCCCCTATATAAAGAGCAGAGCTGCTCAGATCATTCTTGACCTCCGATGACGAACTGAAAGAAACATTGCGTTCTAAAGATATTGTTGAGAAAATGCAGCGTTGGCAAGCTTGTATGTTTCCGCTTTATATACAGAGATCCTGCAAAGGGAGGTGAGGAGATGGCGTGCCTCGAAATGGAAAATTTCTCAATGGTTTTACAAAATACTACAAAGGGGATGTTTCTTTGCAGACCCAAGCACCATTTGAAGTATAACCGTGCTGGGCTGGTATCCATGTGATGATCTGGTCCATTGATAGGAAGTGGCATGAAGACAAGCAGAGGCTTTTAACTGCTCTGGATCATGAACAGAGCCAGCTGCTGGAGGCGACAGGCTATTGTCTGAAACATGAAATTTATGGCGCAGGCCGGGATACACAGACTGAATTAGGCTATCGAAAGGGGAGGGAGGGAAGGCAGGCAACTGCACTGCGCTTGTATCATGTGTGTCTGGAGTACTTGTCTTAACAAGGACTGGGGTGTTCTGTGTGTGAGACAGACAGCAAGGGGGCTGGGCAACTCTTTGGAAGCATGCGCTTTGGTGATGGCAGAGGGGGTTTTCTTTAAACTCATGCTAGATGGTCACAGACTCTACCACCTGGTGAGATAAGGTGAACAAATAGATTAAAAATGAGAAAAACCACACTCTGCAAATATTGTGCCTCCCCCCTCCCCGCAAATCCTTGTAAAGGGGAGGAGGGACTGGAGAAAGATAAGGGCTTGTCAGGGGATAGAAAAGTTCAATAAATTCCATGTCCCTCTAAAGACCATCATGCGCAGAATTGCCCCAAGGCCAATAAAAACTGATAAACCTCTTGATAGGCAGCTGCAATGCTCTAGCACACATTATTGATATGGCACATTAAAACAGAAGGAGAAAAAGGGTGCTTGAGTCTGTTGTTGCTGGTGCTGTTTTTTTTTTTTAAATAATGAGCCAAGAGGGCTTACAACAGGTTTTCCTTTGTGTAATAAAACTTACTGACAAAAGCAGCAAAGGGTTTTTGTGCGACTTGCTCTCTGTGGCTGCTTAACGCAATGAAGCACGGTTCAGGGCTACAGAAATGCAAGATAGCAAACCATGCATGGGAGCTCATGTCATCTTCCTCCCCACCCTGGAAAGAAAAAGGACTTCTCGCGCAGCAGAGCACAAAGGCTGTAGCTCATCCCTGGTAAGAGGCAATCCCTTGGATCAGCAGATGCCATACAGATCACCCCACACACCAAAAGAGGGGTGGAAACATCCCAGTTCCACCTTATGGAGCTCATTCAGCAGGGAGATGCAGACTTCGGGTATTCAGGGTTGTGTTTTATAACTAGAACCCGCTGGTTCCCCCGACTGGAGCCATGGGCAAAATGGGGACCAAGGAGATAGTTATTTATTTATTTATTTGTTTATTTGTTTGTTTGTTTATTTGTTTATTTATTTATGATAGATAGATAGATAGATAGATAGATAGATAGATAGATAGATAGATAGATAGATAGATAGATAGATAGATAGATAGATAGATTATTTTTAAAACTAAAAAATGTAAAAACATACATTGCTGATCTGAGCTGGCACATTAGAATAGCTGGACGGCTTGGTGATTTAGGTCTCTCTCTGCAGAGCCAAAAGTTTTCCACTGTGCCTTCTTAACGGGGCAAGACGTGATGATCCCTTCCAGCTCTGAAGTTTATTTTATTTATACATTTATACCGCTCCCATTTCGATGATGATGATGACGACGATGATGAAAATGACATTGACGACAATGACGACAATGACGATGACAACGGGGATAAAGGCAGAGGAAAGAGGGTGTATTTTGACTCAGTGAGACTAAGGCTCTGAAACTGTTAACTGCAAAGTCAGCAGCTTGGCGGTTCGAATCCCGGGTGCCACACAGAGAAGTGAGTTCCTGCTGATAACCCCACCTCCCGCCAACCTAGCAGTTCAAAAGCATGTAAATGCAAGTAGAGAAATAGGTACCGCCGTAAAAAGCAGGAAGGTAAAACAGTGCTTCCTTGCAGCTATGCTGGCCACATGGCCACAGACTTGCACAACACTGGCTCTTTGGCTTGAAAATGGAGATGAGCACCGCTCCTAGAGTCTAGCATGCATGTGTGTGTGTGGGGGGACCTTTACCTTTTACCTTTTTATATACAATGTGGAATATTTCGAGAAAATCTGTCTTCCTCCCTTCCGTCCAAAACGGATCCCAGTACAGCCATGTTCGGACACCACTTAGTGAGAGAAAGAGAGATTTCAAAATAACTGCAGATTGGTGTAAATGAATATATTTCTTTACTTTAATAAAGACTTTCTTTCTTTCCTCGGTAAAGCAAGGTTATAAAATGCTGAAAAGAATGTCACAAAACAAAGAATTGCAACTAGAAAAAATCCAGGTCCAAAACAATCCAGGTTGAAAACCCAAATGTCTTTTGTTTGTTTGCTGAGCAAATGGATTTAGAACTGGGAGAAGGAGGAGGAGGAAGACAGTGTTTTTCTCCAAGCACAGAATAGTAAGCAGGCAAGTGACCCTACAAAAGCACTCTGGTTCTGAGAAGCTTTAAAAAGAAAGCTTGTACTGTATTTGTTTTTGGGTTTCTTTCTGAACAAGAAAAATGTGTTTGTTTTTTGCAGTAAACTTTTTTAAAAAACAAAGAGAACCATATTTCATATTTCATTCTCAGTAGACTCAAGAAGGCTTCCCATAAAGGATTACAAAGCAGCAAAATACCATAAAACCAACAACATAAAACCGCAGAGCCAGCAAGAAAAAACAACAACTTGAGATAAGGACTAAAAGAGAGCAGGTAAAGTGCCACTAAAATAAGATCTCAAATACCATTAAAAGGACAAGAGAATAGGGTGGATTGATGCCTTGAAAGACCCACATAGCCAAAATGCAACCAGGTAAACACCTGTTCAAAAAACACAGCTGTCAACTGTTGCAAGTTTTTTTGCTTCTGCACAAGGTTTTTTTCCCCAATAGCAGCAGTGTTAGCAAAAAAATATGCAGAACAGGTACATGACAAAAAAGCATTTTTGCAGAAAAGGAAAGATATAGGGCTCTGTTTTTCTGCCCTGTGAATATCAAAACAATCTACAACACTTTTAGGTCCAACAAATACTTAACAGAGCTATTGCAGAAGAACCTTTTAATGAAATCTGCTGGATACCAGTTATGGAACACAGCACAAGGATTAGTGGATTAGAGTGGATTTTGGCCCACTAACCTTCATACTACAATCATCATCATCGTCATCATCGTCGTCATCGTCGTCATCGTCGTCGTCGTCGTCGTCGTCGTCGTCGTCATCGTCATCATCATCATCATCATCATCATCATCATCATCATCATCATCATCATCATCATCATCATCATCATCTAATCCAGACCCTTTCAAGGAGGCATAATGGAGAACGGAACTTCCAACCTGGGGCTCCACAACCAGAGACATAAGTCACAGGGGTCACTTCTTGTCCTTTTGCTGCCATTGGTGAACATTTTGAAAGAGGAACCAAGGTTTCCATCCTTTAGGAACATTAAAATGATGGCCTTCTCTCCAGCAGTTTTCCACCTAATTTCAGAAGACAGAAAACAGAGCAGAGGTCCAGAGTACAAGTTTATGTAAGAGACGGAACAGGATTCAGGAAATACGGCTACCTTTACTTCAAGGAAACATTATGTTGTCCTTAGAAGTGAGAATGACAACTTTTCTTCCTGATAGTTTTCTTCCTGGTAGCTGACATAATAAGTTTTTGCACCATAATGCATTTTTGCACCTTAAAAAATAATTTTTTGCATGATGGCGTTCTTGTGCAGAAAACAAAAATCTCTTTAGCATGTGAGTCTGCATTATGTTCAAGCCTTATATTTTGCTTGAAATTGCAAAATGCAATATTTTTTTTTGGGGGGGGGTACCTTCTTTATTTATTCCCCCTTCATAGATTTGTTAACGTTACCACTATTAGGTGAGGAGAATATATGAAAAAGGTATCCTCCAAAGAAATATTGCATTTTGCAATTCCAAGCAAAATAAAAGGCTTACACATAATGCAGACTTACATGCTAAAGAGATTTTTGTTTTCTGCATAGTAACACCCAGCATGCAAAAAAGAATTTTTAAAAAAGGTACAAAAACTCATGAGGGGCAGGGAGAAAATACAACCCTGATCTATCTACTCTGGTACAGGAGTAAAAATTCTTGCAGCAACAGACAGGATTGTTTTCCCTTTTTCTTTTTCTTTCTTACAGACTGCCTCACTATGTTGTGATTCCCATGTATTCTTTACCTTGCACCTCTCCACTGACTTATTCTTACCTTGTACCTCTCTGCTGACATTTAAATGCTTGTGTTTTTAGCTCCAAACAATTACATCTTTTCACAAGCCTCATTGTCAACTTCCCTTCTCATCTTCAGTAGCCCTTAAGAGCTTCCTTCCCTTAAAGCCCAGTGTGTTAAGTAGGTTAAAAGTTTAAAGAAACTGTTAGTGGTTGCCCCAGCCTTTTCTACAGATCAAAGACCTGCAGTAGAAGACCAATTTTCTTTTTTTTATCGTCTCAGCCACACCTCTCGCTCCCGCTGACCTTCATAGGAAGACGGATAGAGCTCTGCGATAGCAGGAGCAGTTAACAATTGGGTTTGCTCTGTCTTTATTGAACTGCCTTTATTAATGCTCAGGTCTGGCTTTTGTGGGAGCCATTTTCACATGTTACGAAGATGCAACACATTCTACTGGATTTGAATAACATGAGGGCCTGCAGACCAACATCACCAGCGGATGCACAGATACATTTATACAGAGTGTACATTTAGAATGCCGTTGCCGTAATGACTAGAGATGGGCACGAATCAAAAAAATGCTGTTTCGTTTGTCGTTTAGGGGGTCCATTTCAGTTTGTTTCCATTTTTCGTGAATTTTTGCAAAAAAATTGTTTTCGTTTTCATTTCGTTACTGTTTTGTTACCATTTATTTCAATTTTTTGTGATTTTTTTAGCATTTAAAGCAGTTCAATGTATTGCCGTAATGAAAACGAAATGGACGACAAAATTTCTGGTGTTTCGTTTCGTTTCGTTTCATTTTGGAGACAAAAATTTGTTTTTCGTTTCGTTATGTAACGAAATGAAAAAACAAAAATGAAAACGAAAAATTGTTCGTTTCGTGCCCATCTCTAGTAATGACGTTTCCATCCTAGCAGTGTAAACTGGCTGTGCGCCACAGTGTTCTATCTCACTCAGCCTCCTGTTCAAGCAAGGACAGAGATTCCCAGGGCCAGTGGCCACATCCAGTCCTTATGGGATCCCATACAGTATCCCTTATTGTGGCTTGTAAACTGCAATAGACTTCTCCTCCAAAAATCTGTCCAATCCCCCTTTAGAAGCATTTACTGTAGACCAGATGCCATCACCACATCCTGCGGCAAAGAGAGAAGAATTTCTCATCACAGCACCTATAGAAAAGGTTCCAACTTTGTCTGCAAGGACACTGTTACCTTTCCAAATGGTGGTGAAGAATAAGCTCATAGTCACAGAACTTTATGGCAACAGACTCTATTGCAGCAATGAAGTAGACAGACCAACAAGGTCTTTTTAGACTGGACACTTGATATGTATTTTTTTTCTTTTTCTTTCTGAAAACTGGAAAGATGTGTGTGTATTAATATTTTCTCTAAGAAGATAAAATTGCACTGTGATAGATTGTACCACTCAAGAACTTCAATCAGCATGTTACGTCATAATTCAGTCAAGGGAAACAGAATAACTGTTCTAAATGGTTCTACATTGCAGCTGGAATGCTAACTTAAAGACATTGATGACATTAGTGCTTAACAACTGAAGGTGTTTTTTCCTTCCTCAGCCGGTCTTCCAGCAGCAATTGAGCTGTTGGTTTTAGTTGTTGAAGTTTTTGATTTTCAAAGTTTTTGAATCCTCCCTCAGGCCAATGCCCTATTTAATTTTTGAAGAGCTGGAGCATGACACAGACTTTCCTCTTGTCTTCTGGAGAACAGCTGTGATTAACAACAGGTTTCTGATCTTTGTCAGGGGAGGGGTGGCGTTGGGTGGGAGATGCCTATGTAGGACTCTTGCGGGAATCCAGCATCCTATCTAGGTGTCTGACACCTGAGCCTGTCAGCATCGAACTCACGTTATTAGCACAGCCTTGGCTGCTGTTTCACTACTGCACCACAAGGTTCCTCACTGAGGTCCAGTCCAGTCTGCAATGAGACAATTAACACATCATTAGAAGCACAGGTCCCTAGAGTGGTAAGAGCCATTTGATTGTCCAAGCAGACACTTGCTGGAGTGCTACATTCCACATTTTGTAAATTACCTTGCTTGTCTTCCAAAATTCACCATCAGGACCTAGACTGGAGTGTCATTTGTAAGTCTGCCTACCTGCAGCGGAACTGGTAACTTCTGCAAATACAATTATGCATTTCTCTTAACATGTGATTTGAGCTTCTCAGTCATGCCCCAAAGAGGATCAAGCAGATTTGAAAAACCTTAACAGCCATGAAAAAAATAGTTATTTTTCAAAGAATCGGGTTTGGATTTGGGACTACAGAAGGGACAATCTTGCATAGAGTTCTCATTTCTTGCATGTTTGCTTATTTGCTATTGTAGATGGCAACCTACTGATTCTCAGTTGTGCAATCAGTAAATCAACATATTATTGTAAAGTTATGCCTCTCTCTGTCTCTCCTCTGACTGAAAAGTTGGCCTGTACAACTAGATGCTTCATGGAAGAGGTGTAAAACATATTTTCTTTTTTTAAAAAATAAAAAAAGCCCTGGGGATGGAAGGAGGGAGGGGTGCCACTTTCGTTTTAAATTGCACAGTGGCCTGCAGAGAAAAAGATATTTCAGATCACATATCTATTCTTTCAGAATAGATCACCTGTCCTTCTTTGGCACTCTCTCTTTTCTCCGTCTCCATGCTATTAGCTCAAGTATTTGAGCTATATATGAATTAGGTTCCTTCTCTGTGCGCCTGCAGAACTGTAACTCGGATGTGATGGGAATGAAATGCATTTATATCGAAGCCTGCAAGGGGAAGAGAGGGAGAAAGTGTCTGCAGATCTTTAATGGTGCCCATTTTTCAAAAGCATTCACTCTGTTCATCATAATCCCATTTTCAGCCTTCGACGTGTCATTACTGCCCACCGGATTTGGGGTGACAGCAGCAGGAAATGAACTGGAAAAACATTAAACAGATTTTTTTTTGAAGGGAAAAAAGAAGAAGAAAAATCATTAGCACTTTAAAGATATTTAATGAACTACAGGCAAGTCCCAGAGTAGGTAAGAATCAGTTCTATTTGCAGACGGAAGGAAGGTGCAAATGGACATACAAGCAATGACAGAGACCTAAATTCCAATTATAAGACCTTGGAAATGACAGCCTTTAACGCTATGGCCATCGGATACATCTGTTACCAGCAACACGCATGGGCGTTTCTTGACTGAGCAACCACATCCCTCCATTTTTGCAGATGCCCAGGTACTGCTGACTTGCCCTTTCTTTTAACAAGGCATGAAAATCAAAGAAAGTCATTTGTTGGTGCATGCTCAGTATGATTGTGTTTCAGGTCTTGAGGTAGTCCTCGCAGAAGAATCAAGCTCAGTTGAGAGCTCGGAAGAGTCAGATGTGTTCATGGAGGGAACAAGCAACGAGAGATGGACATATCATTGTCATTGTGCATGGTGCGAGAAGTTCCCAGGGATGGAAGGAGACTGCTTCACACTTAGCATGCTGCATTCCCAAACTTCAGCAGGTGGAAGAGTTTCCTTTCAATTTTCAGGTTGTTGAGAGGGTGACTGCCGTCCGGCTTCAGTCATACCTGGAGGAGAATCATATCCTGGATCCCTTCCAGTCTGCGTTCAGGCCGCTTCATGGGACCGAGACTGCCCTGGTCGCTCTGCAGGATGACCTCCTCGGGGAGGCTGACAGGGGGTGTTCCTTCCTACTGGTCCTCCTTGATCTGTCAGCTGCCTTTGATACCGTCGACCACGGTAACCTACTGGACCGGCTAGTCGGGGCGGGAATAGGAGGTTCAGTGCTCAGCTGGCTCCGATCCTTCCTCGATGGCCGGCTCCAGCGGGTACAGTTGGGGGATGACTTGTCAGCTCCTTGGACGCTCCCTTGTGGGGTGCCCCAGGGGACGGCAATCTCCCCTATACTGTTCAATGTTTATATGAGGCCGCTGGCAGAGGTCATCAGGAGATTTAGAGTTCGCTCTCATCAGTATGCTGATGACGCACAGCTCTATCTCTCCTTTTCTTCTTCTGCAGTGGAGGCAGTTCACTCCCTCGATCTGTGTCTGGAGGTGATCTTGGAGTGGACAAGGACGAACAGGCTCAAACTCAACCCGGAGAAGACCGAGGTTCTCTTCTTCGGGGCGCCCACGCCTAGGTACAATGGCCCCCTCCCTAGGCTGGGGGGAGTTTCCCTCCATCTTACGGACAGGGCCAGGAATCTGGGCGTGGTTCTGGACTCAGCCCTCTCCCTGGAAGCCCAGGTGACGGCTGTCTCCAGGGCCGCTTTTTTCCAACTCTGCAGGATCGCCCAGATCCGCCCGTACCTTGATGAGTCCTCCCTGAGGACAGTCGTGCAGGCCCTTGTGATATCGAGGATTGACTATGCAACACACTCTACATGGGGTTGCCCTTGACCCTTCTCCGGAGGCTGCAGTGGGTACAGAATGCAGCGGCCAGACTGATGGTGGGTGCTCATAAGTATGATCACATCACCCCAGTTCTGGCCCGCTTGCATTGGTTGCCCGTTGCCCTCCGGATAAGGTTCAAGGTCCTGGTTTTGGTCTTCAAAACCCTCCATGGCTTGGGACCCGATTACCTGGCGGAGCGTATCTCTCAGAGATCAGCTGAGGCCAGGCCCACTCGGATGTCGCGGGCGCGCTCACTCAGGGTGGCCACCCCAAGGGAGGCGCGAAAATTGACAACTTGTAGTCGCGCCTTCTCGGTGGTCGGCCCTTCCTTGTGGAATCAGCTACCGCGTGAGTTGCGCCTTGCATCGTCCCTGCCTGCCTTCAAAAAGGCTCTAAAAACCTTGCTCTTTAAGGAGGCTTATGGCGACCTTATTTCTGTTTAGGTTTTCTTTCTCCTTTTTTTCTTTTTCTTTCTTCCCCTCGCCTGCTACCTTTACTGAGGATTTTTTTATTGACTAGTGCCCTATTGCTGTTCTCCCGCCAGTGCTTTTACTATTCGTTTTAATAATAGTATTTTACTGGTCTTTTTTGTAAACCGCCCAGAGTCCTCCGGGAAATGGTGCGGTATATAAGTGCAGGAAATAAATAAATAAATAAATAAATAAATAAATAAATAAATAAATTACAGAGTGGCCGGGTGTGCAAAAATGCAAAGAGCAAATGAGTACGGTAGGGTCTGGTTCATCCCAAAGCAGGGATTAGTTTCCTACTAATTGCATCTATACTGTCCTGCACATTGAAATCCACTTCTAAGGAGGTAAATTCTTACAAATCCACTTCTTCCCTGTAGCTTTGCTTCAGAATTACTTTCTGGTACCAGGGACACTTTTAGAAAGCAAACTTGAGGTTTCATAGAATCATAGAGTTTCTGATTGGGAACTTCTGACATGGAGATGCTTTAGAAACACGCCATGATTCATCCCCAACCAACAAATCCTGGACAAAACAATGCCACCCTACAAGAAGAAAACAAAGCATCTTAACAGATAGGAGGAAAAGTCCATTTTGTATTGAATAGTGTCTTGCACTGTCTAATCCCATGGGAGAACAACAAGAAACAACCAGCATTCAACTGGGCACTTTTTCCTCTATCTGGACAAAGTATCAGTCCCTCTCAGCTAACCCCCGAGCTTGGAAAAGTTTTTTTTAAAAAAATTAAATCTACAAAAACCAGGCGTTAAGTTGTCAGGGGGGGTAGTATTGTTATAAACAGATGAAGAAAGTTCAGAACATGTTCTTACGTCAGAGGAGCCCTGCTGAATCAGGCCAAGGGCCCATCTAGTTCAGCTTCCTGTATCTCACAATGGCCCCATCCGATACCTCTGGGAGCACATGAGAGAACTAGAGACCTTTCTTCTGATACCACTCCCCTGCATCTGGTACTCAGAAATACCCTCCTTTTAAGCCTGGAATAACACATACCCCTACTGTGGCTTGTCACCTGCAATGGACTTTTCCTCCCAAAAATCTGTCCAATCCTCTTTCAAAGGCATCTAGACCAGAATCTAGATCCAAGGAGAGAAGAACTTCTCATCACAGCAGCTATAGAAAGGGTTCCAACTTTGCAAGAATATACATAGAACTGAAACCTAATGAACTAACTTGTCCATACTCTGCCTACCTTCCGAATCATCCTGAGTCACTGTGAGTTCAGTTTCCTCAATCGCCACTTGTAATATTTGTTCTGCAGGGGCATTATTTAGGTGTGCATGCACATGCACATGCACACACACACACACAGTCAGAGAGAGGCATTTTAGAGGCCTCTGCTCTGCTCCCCCTTTCAGCCCCTCCATTATGGCTTTTCAAGAGAAAAGGAGCCAGCTAATGCCAGACCTCTCTCAGCATAATGGGACATCTCCTGATGATTATTAGTATGCTGAAGTATTTTGCCTCCTTCATCCCTGTACGAGGAACGCATCCACCCCTCTTTAGAAGAGGGATCCCCTTTTCTGAAATACTATTTCCAGGAGTCATAAATAATTGCCGGATGAAATTAGAGGTCAGTCTTCAAAGAGGCACTCCGAATTGTGCATTTGCCTTCTTAACAGGATAAGCCGTCTTACCAGTCAGCACTCGTTTCCCTCTTGAAATTATGTTTGACTACAGGGCATGAAATGTTATTCATCCATCTTGTCGTCTCCCTCCCCATCCATTTCTATTCAGATTAGCTGCTGAGGAGCTGCAGCAGGTATATGGCGTGGCTTGTGAGGAGGCTGGGGGAGAGTTTCAGGTGTCCCCGTCTTCTCCCTTTGCTTCCTTCATTCCCCCTTTTATGCCGGAGAAAGAAGCATGAAAAGCAAAGCAAATGAGAATAAGAAATAACGCAAAGAATATAAAGCAGTCTGTGAACATGGCAGAGTTTATGATTCCCCATTGGTCAGTTGTGATATGGAAGACATCAGGCACTGAATGGAAAGTGAACTACCAGGAAAATACTACTACTACTACTAATAATAATAGAAAATCCACCCCACCCCCAATTTTCGCTTGCTTAGGAAGGAAAATGGTCAAGGCCATTTCAGGAAGGGTGGTGTTGTGGTGGCTGGTGGGCACAAGGTTAATATCCATTTCATTCCCTGGCAGTAGCAATTTCATGGATCTTGTCATCTGTGGACAGTTGCAGGAAAGGGAGATCAGAAATGACAAATATCTACATTATCTCCTGAGATTAAAATGCCACCCCCAAACAAAGTTCTTTTAATATGAAGCTGTCAGTTGATCAGTGATTTGATTATATAACAGAGGTCTTAGCTTAAAAAAATAAGAAGTCTATAAATGAAAATGCAAAGGGAGCTAAAAATATTCAGCCTTCTAAAGTATAAGCTTGAATGGAGTCACCTCAAAATAGGACCAGAGCTGAGCAGTCTCTCAAATATATGTGTATTGGAGATTTTGATCTGCTATAAAATATCCTAACAGTGTACAACAATGGCACCATTTAGTCACATCTCATAATTTTATGTGATTTATATAATTTTATTCCACAGTGGTGTGGAGCTCCTCGTACCTCTGTATTTTTTCATCGAAAGAAAAGTATGCTGAGGTAAAGGATCCAAAGGCCAACAGAAACATAAGTTTTGGCTGAGCACATCCAGTGAGGTAAATGAAAACCTCACAAAAACTGAGGAAACCATCCAACTGTGGACAATATGTGTTGCTCCCTACATGATTCTGAAGTATGAGTTTTCATTTGGCAGGTCTGCTGTTCAAGGCTTCATGGCTGTAGCCAAGCAAAAGCAAGACAAAACAAACAAAACTACATTTATCCAGTATTTCTCATACCCCACTTCATAGTTGGCTCCTGAGTTGGCTCCTATCCTCTCTATTTCCTACCACATTTGGGTGTTTTAATATATTATAAAGCTTTATGTGTATAGCAGGGTCCCTTCCAACTCTAAAATTATAAGATAAATTGGTTTCCTATAGGCAAAAGATGTCAGACAAGGGTTCATTTTATTCCTTTATCTGTTCAATCTGTATGCAGAACATATCAGAGAGAAGGGCAGAGGAGATTCATAGGAAGAGTGAACATTGCTAGAAGAAACATCAGTAATTCAAGACATGAAGATGACACCGTCTTACTGGCAGAAAACAGCCAGTTAAGGAAAGTGAAAGAAGAAACTGTCAAAGCAGGACTGTAGTTGAATATCAAGGTCAAAAATCATTATTGTACTACACAATAACTATACAACTTTAACACTGACAAAGATGGAATTGAAATAGTTGGCAATATGGTATACCTTGGTTCATTCGTGCATCCAGATCGAGACTATAGCTAATCAGAAGACCACTGAGACTTGGCAGAACAGCAATGGAAAAAAACTGAGGAAAAAATTGTTTTGTTTCTATTGCGATGCTAGAGGAGAGCTTTGTGGATATCTTGGGCTGCCAGAAAGACAAACAAGTGGGTTCTAATCAGGCCAGAACTATCTCTTGAAGCAAAAAAATGAACCAAACTGCAGCCGTCATCATTGAGGCACATCATAAGATGCCAGGATTCTGTAGAGAAGACCGTAATGCTGGGAAAAGCAGAAAGGAGCAGGGAGAGTGGAAGACCCAATGCTGGACTAGACTCCAGAAAGGCAGCCACAGGGTCGAGTTTGCAAGAGGTGAGCGAGGCTGTTGAGGGCAGGACATTTTGGAGATTTCTCACTCATAGGGTCTCCATAGGTCGGTGTCGACTTGATGGCACACATCAACAGCAATGGTAGCAAGGGCGGTAAAACAGTAATGCATTGCAAACAGCTGCAGCAAATTCGTGTGTGGAACATTGAAAAAATAAATAAAATAAAACCACTAACAAATGCGGAGCACAGGTGTAGACCTTGAAGGTAGACAAAAAGCTTTGCTTGGGTCTCCAGCTCCCACAGCTTTCCCCTCAGCATGACCAAAGTAGCATCACATCAGTGTGAGAAGAAACTGTTTTGTACCTCAGAGCAGATCATGGAGTGGGAGGTGGGGGTGGGAATCATATCTCTTCTCTGCCCTTCTTGCTCTTCTCACGAGAGCGACCTTGACCAAACATCTGTGCAAGAGATAGGCAACTGACCACCCCTGGAACTGAGTGGATTCCACAGGACATAACAACAACATCAACAACCCAAGGGTTGTGTGAAGGACTGTTGGTCTTACTTATCTCTGAGACCACTGTCTGCCTCCGCTTCACAAAGAAGGAGGGACTCAAAGTAACATTTATTTAATATTGACTGTGATGTCACAGGGTAGACTCTTCAAGCTCCTGGCAAATTCTCCTTTACAGGGAACGGATAGTCTGCTGGCTTCTTGAGTCCTGCAGGTACTGGGAGCTAAATAAACAAGAAATGGTTTGCTTTTTGCTCCCATGAAAGCCAGGCTTTAGAAGCCAAAAGCAAAGACTATTTTACAAAGGCGTCTTTCTCTAGAACAGGCAGTTGCAAACTTTGGCCCTCCAGATGTTTTGGACCACAACTCCCAGAATTCCAAGCCTGTATTTAAAATGGCAAAGGACTGTAGGAGCTGTGGTCCAAAACATCTGGAAGGCCAAAGTTTGGACATGCCTGCTCTAGAAGGAAAAAGGTTGGATCCCAACTGTGGGTATCATGCCTAACAAGCCATTTCTAAATTGGTCCACTCATGGTGGCAGGAGATACCAGCCAAGAGCAAACAGAGTGCATGCACCAGCATGCTCTCACCTCTTCCAAAGAGTCCTAGCTTCCTGCTCTTGGCTAATGTGGCCTTTAACCCTTTACCTAATCATATGGGACGCAGTTGAGATTCCTGTTTTATCCTGACAAGGGTCCCAGTGCCTCGTTCTTGCTCCCTACACAGGAGCTGTACTAACCAGCCACTGAGCCACTCTTCAGCATGACAAAGGGGTACAGAGATGCCCACCCCCAGCTCTGAAGCAGTGGGAGACCCTCCAGGGAGGTTATGTGACACCACACGCAGCTCTGGCATCAGCCCAAGCCATTTTGCAGCCCGAGAGAGAAGGGCAAACACTCACCCAGTCTTGCAAGTTTGGATGCATAGTATCCCTAAGCAACCGAAATACTTTGGTGATACATGTGGTAGAAAATCCCACAGACATCTTGTCTTCTTTCTCTTGTATAAGAAAATAAATAGCAAAAACCCTTTATTGCCTTTTCTCAGTATCTACATCTGGTGCTGGAGGCACTCTGCCCAGTAATGAGGCTGGCCGTGCTTCGTTTTGACCCTCACTAGAAGACAAAGGAAGTTACTTCATGTCCATTTTGTCTCTGTTAGTGTTGCGCTTAGGAGTGGTACAAAAATGTTACTTCATGTCTGTTGTGCAACTACTGAAATTTGTCTCGACCACGACTCCGGAATGGGTTCTAAGCGCAACAATACCTGTACCTGGTGCTGGAGTAGGGTTTTCCCTTGTCACTCTTTGTTCCCGCTTTCTGTTCTGAGACAAGACACCATGTAGTAATGACTGTCATGTAACAAAACATTCATTTCTCTCAGAAAACTGTGTCCAGTCTTTTTTGTTTTGACTTTGCATAAGCGAAAGATCGAAAAAGATTTTTTAAGCCCCCCCCCCCCAAAACAGGGAGCGGGGGGGGGGAGAGGTTGTGGGGGGGGCACGGGACAAGACCGTGAGGTAACACTTGTCACAAGACAAGTTATCACAACCATGGGAACACTGAAACAGGGACAAAACCACTTGATCGCAATCAATGCTATCATGGTACAAAACTAGTCATGGAACAAAGAAGGATGTAAAGTAACCGCCAAAGATGGCACGGTAGGAGCACCTTAGGGGAGAAATGTGTGCAAATGTGTCAATGTTTCCCCCTCACCCATGAGGGAGTTCCCTTACCCGGCCTAGCACTGCAGCTGACCATACTGCTTATGCAGCACCAACATGTGGTCATAGATGCCCTTCAGGATTGTAAAAGCAGCAATAGGTGTAGCCTCTCTCTCTCTCTTTGTTGGCCTACCACTAAGAAGGCCTTCATCCCTATAATAACTCGCACCCTGAATAACTGACATCAGTAGAGTAAAAAGGCCACAACTGTGTTGATTACATCAGCAGTAAAACCAGCAACCATCCAGGTAGTAAAGGTGCCCTTGCTCTCTCTTTCTCAGGTAAAATACAACAGTATACGCTCTGGCCCAATGAGAAACGTTGTGTCTCCTTGTGGAGTGTTATCTGAATTTCCAGTCCCAATCATTTCAACCCATTTCCCCTAACTCACCACTTTTATTTAAACACAAGCTGCCTCGCCTACTCAAGGTTTGTCCAGCAGTGGCACCTTTTAAGAACTGATTTGCCAAGACGTATGGAGGGCTTGCAGAGAGAGGCAGGGGTGTATTTTTAAAGCCCTAGTCAGGGTTGAGACAAGTCATTAAGGATTATAAATAGCTCTGGAAGGGTTGGGAGATATGGGCCTGAACCACATTAATATCCTTTAAAACCTTCCAACAAAAAAAAACAAAAACACTTTGGGTCTAATATTGGCATTTTATTTATTCATGCATTTCGCCCTCTCCCTGTGTGCAGCTCTTTCAGGGAAGTATCATCCTGCCCTCCCGCCGACACACACTATTAGGCCAGAACAAAAAACTTGGTTTCAAATTTATTCTCCAGGACAATGAAACCTAGAAACAGCAGACCAATGAAACCTAGAAAGTAGCATGATATGATGACAACAGCTACTTTTAGAACATGGGAAACGAAAAAGCATAAAACAATTGTGGTTTACATTAATTTAGATAGAACAGGAAGGCAGGGAAAGAAGATGTTTGCTAACTATCTGCATATTTTGGTCTAATGTCCAAAGAGAAAAATTATGCATGTCCTCCCATGAAGAGCTCTCCAGGCTCTGCAGAGGCCATGGTTGTATTCACACGTTTGAGGGTGCAAGGAAGCTGGAATCATCCATACGTTTCCTTCCTCTTGTGTGGACACACAAGTATTCTACACTTAGCAATACTAGATTCTTAATTCACACACGGATTGAGAAGCCAGTTTTAAGAAGTACAATGACACAATGAAGCTGTTCATAACTAAGCACTAGAGATGGGCACGACCAGAAAAAATGACGTTTCGAGTTGTTGTTTGTCGGGACGGGCCCGTTTTGGGTCGTTTCCGTTTGTCGCGGAAATTTTCAAAAATTTGTTGTTTCCGTTTCCGTTTGTTGTTTGGCATGGGGTTGGGGTAAGTGGGCTCTGGGAGGCACCTCTCTGGGTGCCTCTGAGTTGACCCACTAAGAAGGGAAGGGAAGCGTAACGCGTAGCCACCGCGTACCATACATTATGTTAGGGTTGGGGGGTAAGTGGCAGAGGCACCTCTCTCGGCGCTTCTCTGACTCACTAAGAAGGAAAGCATACTGGCGTACTGGCGTACAGGTTAGGCTTAGGGAGGGAGTAGGTCTGGAGTTGGAGGCACCTCTCTGGGTGCATCACTCTGACCCACTAAGAAGGGAAGTGTACTTGTGTACGATTCTGGGTTAGGGTTGGGGTTAGGGTAAGGGCTAGGCTTAGGATTACGGTTAAGGTTAGGGTGGGTTAGTGGGCTGCACCTCTGGGTGCCTCTGGCCCATTAAGAAGGACAGTGTACTGGCGTATGGGTTAGGGTTAGGGTTAGGATTAGGATTAGGGTTGGTGGGCTTTTTATGCCCTCTCTGGCACATCCAGAAGTCTCAGTCAAAACCTGGCCATGCGATTGGTGGAATGGCTCCAAAAATTTGCATGGTCCCATCCCATGGCCAGCCCATCATTGCGCGTGCACAGGTGTAAAAAAATAAAAATAAAAATAAAATTCAATACAATCAATGGAGACGTTTTATTGCAAGAAAAACCCACTGCTGCTACTATAAAAATTCAGGCATTTAAAATACCTAATTTTCACATGTTTCTGTGGTGCTTTGTTGGGTTTTTGGACCACGATTTAAAAAAAAAATTGTGGTCGCCGTTTTCGATCCCCCCCACTGCATGGCATAGACTGAGACGACGAGGATGACCCCCCCCCCAGCCGGGGGCAAGCAGCCCAG
>JAHTLZ010000010.1:25833022-25866328 GCA_023846285.1 Phrynocephalus versicolor | reverse complement strand
ATAGATAGATAGATAGATAGATAGATAGATAGATAGATAGATAGATACATGGGATGCTTCGATTCCTGCAGGGGTCATTGCATCATTTGGATTACACATGCACCAATATGCACAAGTTCTTCCCCTCCAGACTCAAAGCACCATTTAATTGATGTGATATAAAAAAAGAAACAAACAGAAAAACATAATAGAGAGGTAAAGGGCCAACAGGCATCGAAGCTAACAGAGGAGGCCTGATTGTTTCCCTCTTTTCTGGCCATCATGGCCTTCTTGGGAGGCAGCATGGCAGTGCCCTTTGGTCTCCTGGCCAATGAATGGGGCCAGCGAATGTTTCTTTTCAGATCTTCAGTTGGAGCTCTGTGCTCTTTCCATTGGGGTGGGGGAGGATGACGTCTCCCAGCATCTGCTTCTTCTCGGCATTTCTCCCCCCCCCCCGGGCTTTACATTGTGTTTAGGGGCCTGAGGAAGGTTCACTGCTAACGGCTGCAAGGTCTCCCACTCACCCTTGGATTCTGTCCTCCTGCTGCCAGACTTGTGCCACAAGAAGTCTCCTGAGCTGTGATGCTTGTGTTCTGCTCCTTCCCTTATTTCCCATGGCAAGATGGGCCCAGGTGCTCTCTCTCTCTCTCTCTCTCTCTCCCCGGTCCCACCCTTGTTCCCAGCATTCAATGCACCAGCAATGCACTAATACATTTGCACTAAGGCAGCGAAGCCTGACACCAGTAGGGCAACAGAAGATGGTTGCCCAGGCTCTAAGTCCCATCCTATGACATGATAAAGCGTCACCTCTTCCAGAGCTTTTCACTCTGAGGTTGTCAACACGTGGGACACAACCTGTATTTTGGGCCACGTGTGGAGTGGCGTGGTTCTGTGTGAGGTATTTCCTAATGTTCATATCACATGTGGGCAACTGCGCTCCTGCCCGACCTCAGCATGTGCCCAAACTGGGCTTTGGGGGGGGGTGTCCAGCAGCAGGACTGCTCTTTTGGGGAATGGGGTGGGAGGATTCCCAGACAGAAGGAAGGGTCGCTTAAAGAGAGATTGCTCCGAGCAAAATGTTGCATTCTGGCGCTCTCCAACATGATCCTTTCTCGCCATCTGACCATGCCATGAAATTTGCCTCCCAGGCTAATGAATGGAGAAATGTTGTTTTCCCTGTGACTTCCGCCACCACCTTGAGGCTGGGCAATCTTCCTCATTTCTCTGCAAGTTCTGTAGTCCCCCCTCCCCCACTCGCATAATAAATATTCATTTGCAAAACGTTTTAGAAATTTAAAGAAACTTAGAATTCTGATACAGGTGACTTAAATAACTAAGGGGAAGCACCTGAGATATAGCATATTTCCATTAGAAGGAGGGGGTGTTAGTCTTCCATTTTAATACAGTGGACCCTTGTATAACAAACAGCTTGTATAACATAAAATTTGTACAACATAAAAATTCTGGAGATAGGGGAAATTTGCTTAACATAATTGCCTATGGGGAGAATCCATACAACATAAAATGGGATCATTCCATTTTCAATGCATTCCTATGGGAATTTGTATAAAGGAAAATTTGCTTAACATAATTTCATTTGGAACAAATTAATTCCTTTATACAAGGTACCACTGTAATGGGAAGAAAAAGAAAAATAACCCGTTATGGGCAAACAGCCTCAAATGCCCTTCTAGACAAAGTCTTTACTATGCAATTGTTATGCAATTGTTCTGATTTTACAGGTGGTCTAGCAGATAACATCTTCCAGTTTTAACCCCCCCCCATGATTCCCCACTGTTTCTTTCATCTTTTTCCCCCTTACCAAAAGAAAATCAAATCCATTAAGGAGAGAAAGATGAAATAGTTTCATAATACCTTGGAATTGTTAGTGCTTTGAGCCCTCTGGCTGAAAGTACCCCTAGTATTGGTGAGTTATCAC
This sequence comes from Phrynocephalus versicolor, assembly GCA_023846285.1. NCBI lineage: Eukaryota > Metazoa > Chordata > Lepidosauria > Squamata > Agamidae > Phrynocephalus > Phrynocephalus versicolor. The sequence goes on along the minus strand of JAHTLZ010000010.1, from coordinate 25,864,410 downwards.
GCAGATCGTACGACTGAGTTTAGAAATAATTATGCAGAGTCTGAAAAACTATCCTGGGGAGCAGAAGAAAGAAAGAAAAAGGGGAAAGTTGCCTTTCTAATGTATTCTGTAAGTCAGGGAGGAAAAGGTGCAGTAAATTCATCTACAACAATGTATGTATAATATACAACAATTTATTGCACACAGTACAACACAGTCCATCATGTGGCATATATTTGTTGTTCTTTATGAATCCTGTGATTGAGAATAAATGTGACCAAGGCTTGGTCACATTTATGATCACAGGGTGTGGGTTGAAAGGCAAGCATAGGTACATACTTCTGTTAAATCACATGCCCAACCACAAACGCCAGCTTTCCATCCACATGGGCCTTCATTAGGTAGTAGGCACCACTTATCTGGAGATGGTGCTGGTGGGGAGGGAGAAAGAGTTGCAAAATGCATGACTGGAATATGTATGTCAGTTTCCAAATGAGGACTGCAAAGTAAACCCAGGAGTGTTGGGTTTTTAAATGCCACCTCCGGTCGTGTTGATTGAATTGTCCCAAACTTTAAAAGGCCCAAATTGTATGGTCATTCCAACCTGAAATTGAGAGGGATACGTAGGAGGCTCAGAATTTAGGTGATCTCAGGGTCATCTAAAAAAAAAAAAAGCAGCGCCCACTGCACACTACTCTATTAATTCTGTTTTGTATGCACTTATTGCTTCCATGTAAAGCTTGAGCAAGCTTGGAGGGACAGGCACCACTCTCCTTTCCATTCTGTCTTCACTAGAGATGGGCACGAAATGAACTTTTAGTTCGGTTCGTTATTCATTATTTGTTATTCGTTTTGTTACCTAACGAAATGAATAACGAACCCCAAAGTGAATTTAGAATGAAACAAAATGAAACAAAAAAAATATTTCGGTTCAGTTTGTTTTGTTAATGGCAGTGATGTCTCCTACCTGGTGCTGGACGGTCTTCAGTCTTCCTGGCTGCAGGGAAAAGCCGAACGGGCGCGAGCCACATGGTTGGAATTAATAAAATAAAATAAAATAAAATAAAATAAAATAAAGGAATGCTGAACAGGCCCCAGGGGTGACTGGGTCAGCACCCTAAAAATCAAGGAAAAAATTAAAAAAAATAAAAGAAGCTCCAACCGGGACCCAGGGGCCACGTGGTCGGCACTTGAAAAAAAACAACCCAGCCCATGCTACAGCTGTAGCAAGGCCAGAACCCAGAAGTTTTAAAAAAATTAAAATTAAAATTAAATTAAATTAAATTAAAATAAAGGAGTGCCGGCCCAGCTTCATGGTGCTCTAAAATAAAGAAAAAATAAAATACAATAAAAGAAGCGCCCATCTGGCCCAAGCGACTGCGCGGTGGGCGCTTGAAAACAAACAAACAAAAAAAGAGGTGCTGGCCCCATGCCATGTGCCTCAAAAAGCCCCTGCCGTAGGGGCCAGGAGCCACTGCCACCACCGCCACCATGGAGCTGCTGCCGCCGCCAGTAAGGACCCAAACCGGTTCAGGTTCATGCAAAATTTTTTTAAAAAAACTTCATACAAACCCGAACCCGAACCGAACCAAGGGTGGGCACAAACCAGACAAACCTGAACCATGGGTTTTCTGGTTCGTGCCCACCTCTAGTCTTCACACCAGCCCTGTGTTGGGGATGAGTCTATGGGCCCAAGACTGACGCAAGGTCACCCATTGAGTTTCATGGCCCGGTGGACTTGAACCTGGCTTTCCTTGTATGACAAGGGAAGGAGGAACAGCCCCTGGAAGCCACAGATTTTGGCATACTGTTGAGGATGGCAGAATGGAATCCCTGACCCATGTGACAAGCAAGCCCCAACACAGAAGTCAGGGCAAAGTTACCTCAGCTGGCTACCTCAACTGGAAGAAAGAGGAAGATATCTTGGGCCAGAACTGAGAATGCCTCCAAAGGCAACATCAAACCACATCTTGATAAAACAGGGAGATTAGCTTTCATCCCTGTTATCATTTTCTAAGAGAAGAGAGTGATACATAAATTGCAACCTTGTTCTTTCTTCTTCCAAAAGAACTCAGATGGGTCAGCTTTGTAAGATACTAGGACAGTGGTGGTGAACCTTCAGCACTCCAGATGTTTTAGACCACAACTCCCACAGTCCTTTGCCATTGGCAATACAGGCTTGGAATTCTGGGAGTTGTGCTCCAAATCATCTGGAGTGCTGAAGGTTCGCCCCCACTACCCTAGGATATGCCATGAACCGTGGCTGTAATGGCTCAGGACTAAAGTGAAAGGGGAAATTGTTCTAATTGTTTGTCTTCAAGCAGAATGGGAGGAGTTGTCCTGGTTTCATTCTCAAAGGTTCATCTCTCTGAAGAGTAAAAGCATACAACTCAAAGCCACCTCAGAAAACAGCCCTGATCGTGAAAGGAACTGAGTTTGTTAGTGCTTCTTAACAGGGAAATGGTGTGATGAGAACTAGAGAGGGTCACAAGGGATTTGTGAAGGTGTAGTTTTAGAAGAGGTAGCCGTGTTAGTCTGTGTAAGTGTATCAGGCAAAATTCAAATACAAACAAAAACAAAGACAACACAAGACAAAAAAAAGACAAAAGTATGCACCAACCCCAAGACAGACTATTATATTCTAAAATGAGCTTTCGTTGATCACGTCCACTTCTTCAGACATATGGAATAAAATGAAATGCAGAATGAAACATCCAATTCACGAGTAAAACTTTCAAAACATTCATTGGCTTTAAGAGTCTTGGGTGTGTGTGTTTACATCTCATGTGATGTGCTTTATGGCCTACGTTTGGTGTTAACTTCTATTGTAAACATTCTCACAGGAGACTGAAAAGCAGGTAACTAGGCAAGAGCAAAAAAGAGAGAGAGATGGCTCATTCATAGGGTCGCCATAGGTCGGAGGTGACTTGACAGCACGCAAAAACAAGTTAAATTAAATTAAATTTTGGTTGTCCTTCACCCTGCAGCACCACAGCCTAATATGTATGACCAGCATGTGAAAAACATGGATGAGTTCCTGTATGAGGACTATAACCTCAAAAATGTACATAAGAATTAGCCTAAGTCTTAATGGGGGTGGGGTGGGGGAGAATTTCAAAACCCTCTATCGATTTTTCTCCAGAACAGAAGCTATAGTCTCTGTCTCTCTCTCTTTTTTTTTACACCAGCTAATTTCCCCTCCTCTTGCTCCAACTTGCCCCAAACACTGGGGGTTGGCAGGAGTAGCCATTAATCATTCTTTCTAGAGATGTGGTCAAGCGGAATAACCTTTTGTAGGTGGTATATAAATATGCTTAACCTTTAAAAAGAAAGTTTAAGTGAGGACCAAAGGCAACTTGAAAGGCCCTTTCACCCAAGAGAGAGATTCTCAGCTGGCTGCATCTTGACTCCAGCCCATCAGGAGAAACCCACAAAATGAGTGTCAGGGTCTCTCCCGTTGATCCTTGCTTATCCAGCCGCCAGGGCTGTGTTGCCCCTTGGATGAAGTGAGAGAGGGGCTGGGTGTGTGCGTTCAGAGGGAAAGGCTGCCTCTGTGGAGAATTAAAGGACAGATCAAATCATTCTTGGCTCAATTGCCCTTCCTCTCTGGCAAGCCAAACATTTTCCAGTGAAGGTTCAAGTGTGGGAATTGCATTTCTTACGGCTTCCTTCCAAGTGATTTTCACACATCATCAAGGCCAGAATTATCTACTAGCAGTTCTGGGGCCCTGGTGCTTTGTCTTTTGTAAACTAGAATCAAACTTGAATGCCTAGGAAGCAAGGACCAGGGGTTTGGGGGGAGGCAACATCTGTTTTTGCCGTGCTTCCTAAAGGGCAGTATTTCCAGAACTGTGAACCATCCCCTAGGCTTGAATGGAAAGGCTGTGTTTTAACTCCTCATCTAATAACTCTGGGCGGTTTACAACATGTGATAACATAACAATTAGACAAAGGAATAATATTAAAAACCAAAATACAAGGTACATAATAAAATAAAATATACATAAATCAACAACAAAAAACTAAAATGAAGCTAAAATGAGCTAAAATGGCAAGAGATTGATAAAATGGAGGAGGGGGGGAGATGAGAAGAAAAGTAGTTTAAATATAGTGCCTTACTAAATGTTTGAAGAATCAGGGAACACCATTCTATACAACCAGGTCTTCGATAGTTTTTTAAAAGTTTGAAGCGAGGGTGCCAGCCGAATTTCAGGGGGTAGATGGTTCCATAACTTGGGAGCAACCACCGAGAAGGCTCTACTCCTTGTTACAGCTTTCCGGGCCTCCCTCAGATTTGGGACTCCCAGGTGCCCTTCCTGGCTGGCATGGGTGATCCTGGCAGTTCTTCTTGGGAGGAGCCGCTCTGTCAGATACTGAGGTCCCAAACCATTTAGGACTTTGTATGTTAACATCAAAACCTTGAAGTCAATGCGGTAGCCTACCAGCAACCAGTACGGGGTGCCAGCATGGGGGGTTACATTTATTTATTTATTTATTTATTTATTTATTTATTTATTTATTTATATACCGCCCAACTTTCCAATAGAACTCTGGACGGTTCACAATAAAAAGAACAACAAATCCATACAAGTCAAGTAAACAAAACATACATAAAACAAAGACCAATCAACGACATTAAAATCAATGAAACCATGAGATATAAGATATAAGATGGCGGTGAAAAAAGAAAAGGAGAAAAACAAAAACATGTGATCAAACCTCCATTAGTCACTAAAAGCAGCCTGGAAAAGCCAAGTTTTTAATCGCTTCCTAAAGGCTGAAAGGGGCTCCATGGTCCTGAGAAGCTGATTCCACCAAATGGGATCCGCCATTGAAAAGGCACGTTTCTGGGTGGAGGTCTTGCGAGCTTCCCGCGGAGTAGTGACTGTAAGCGTTAGGATCTTGGATGATCTAGTGGGCCGAGCCAAATATGATCTTGGGACCATACGCTCTGTCAGATAAGCTGGTCCCAAGCCATGGAGGGTTTTGTAAATCAAAACCAGTACCTTTAATCTTATCCGGGAAGCAACGGGTAACCAATGTAGGTGAGCCAGAATGGGGGTGATGTGGTTGTATCTTCCCACACCAGCCACAAATCTGCCCACCGCATTCTGAAACCCTCTGCAATCACTGTATAAGGGTCAAGAGAAGCCCCATGTAGAGTGTGTTACAGTAATCTATTCTCGAGATAATCAGCGCTCGCACAACCATCCTTAGGAGGTCACCGTCAAGATATGGGCGAATCTGGGTGAGAAGCCTAAGTTGAAGAAAGGCTGCCCTGGAGACAGCTGCCACCTGGGACTTCAAGGATAGAACTGAATCCAGAGTCATGCCCAGATTCTTCACTCTATCAGCTAGCTGGAGGGAGATCCCATCCAAGCTGGGAAGAAGGCCATAATACCCATTTGGTCCCCACCGCACCCCCCAAGGAACAGTACCTTAGTCTTCTTGGAGTTGAATTTGAGCCTGTTGTCCTGGTCCATTCCAAGACACCGTCCAAGCAGTGATCAAGGGTCCACACAGCCTCCGTTGCAGAGGTGGAAAAGAAGAGATAGAGCTGTGTGTCATCAGCATACTGATGACAGCAGACCCCAAACTCCAAATGACCTCTGCCAGTGGCCTCATATAGATATCAAACAGCATAGGAAAGAGCGCCAATCCCTGAGGAACCCCGCATGCAAGGGAGCAAGGGGCTGACAGGATTCCACCCAGCTGTATTCTCTGGGCATGGTTGCAGAGGAAGGACTGGAGCCAGTGCAAGGCTAGGCCACGAATCTCCGCCTCCGAACGCCTGCCCAGGAGGATACTGTGGTCGACAGTATTGAAGGCCGTGGACAGATCAAGAAGGATCAACAGGGTAGAGCAGCCTCTGTCAGCCTCCCTCAACAGGTCATCTTGCAACACGACTAGGGCTGTTTCAGTCCCATGAGGTGGCCTAAACCTGGACTGTAATGGATCGAGGACGCAGTCTTCCTCCAGGAACGGCTGGGGCCGCATGGTGGCAACCCGCTCGATCACCTTGCCCAGAAAGGGAGAATTGGCTACTGGTCGATAGTTGTTGAAGTCATCGATAGTCAGCCCAGTCTTTGTCAAAATGGGTCTTATTACTGCCTCTATTAGGCAACCGGGAAAGATCCTGTCCCTGAAGGAGACAGAAGAAGAGAGGCCAGATCCGAGGTCCCAGCAACCAACGGAAGATGGAGTTAGTTGGCCAGGAGGGGGAAGAAACAGATGAGTTCTCCCCATAGCGATTAAAGAACTTTCTGGGGGGTTTACAATTATGCAGGCTACTACCTGTCAGAGCGTATCGTCCAGCGATCAACCTCGGCCCGTCCAGTCCGGCAGTTGCGAGCGCACACACTTCGGGTCGTTACCCCGAAAGAGGCCCGCAAGTCCATCACCCGTAATCGGGCCTTTTCGGTGGCTGCCCCATCCCTTTGGAACAGTTTACCACCTGATGTGCGCTCTGCAGAGTCCCTGTTAGCCTTTCATCGAGCCCTAAAAACCTATCTCTTCTCCGAGGCTTATGGCAGCGCAATCTAATGTGCCTTTTTTTTTTCTTTTCACGCCACCTACACGCCAGTTAACAACTATGGCGGCTACAAATTAGTTCTTAAGATGCCCAGATGTTTAGAATACTGTTTTTAACTGTGTTGATGCTTAATTTTATATTGTTGCTCATTTGCTTCTTTTATGTGGTATTGCTCGCTGACTAGTTCAGCTGTTTGGAAGCCGCCCAGAGTTCCGTTTCGGAAGATGGGCGGGGTAAAAATTCAATAAATAAATAATAAATAAATAAACATTGCCCCCTCCAGCAAGCTGGGTACTCATTTTACTGACCTTGGAAGGATGGAAGGCTGAGTCAGCCATGAGCCGGGTACCTAGGATTGAACCCCAGGTCGTGAGCACAGTTTTAGCTGCAGTACAGGCATTTAACCCCTGTGCCACGAGGCTACATCACTTTTCTTTCTCTCTCTTTTTTTTTTCTCAAACAGCTCTTACAAATCAAGTTAGTTTACTCCCCATCACAATGACCCATATAATCTTTAAGAAGGCCTAACCATCTGTTAAACGAAAGTATGTGTGTAAAAGAACATACAGTATTGGAAAACTATTGGGGCATTTTTTTAAAAAAAGAGCCATAATTAAGATATAAATATTATTTTATGTAAAATATGTTGCTGTTGCCCCTCCTTTAAATAGCATGGAGGCTAATTAAATAATTTTAGTTTACACATTTATTCAACATCTCAGGTTTCTTTCCAAGGACACCAGATCTCTAGGAGTAGCTCTCATGTGTGAAATAACTTTGCATTCCACGGGGCTGCGTCACAAAGGCAATTGTATTCTCTACTCAGGGGAGACACTAATCGTTGGACCAGGTCTCTAGGGAGGTTACTTTACCTGAGACACATCTTCCTTGTGTTTCCACCCAATAGCTACTGATTCTGTTAATCAGTGCATAAAGAGTTAACTGTTTTGAATGCTAGGGATCTTTTTTTTAAAAAAAAAAACACACAGAGATGAGAATTCTGGCCTGCATAATTTTAGATGTGCATTATGAAAGAAGCTTTAAGCCTTAGGTATGAAACTGAACAGGTGTGTGTAGGGGGAAACTGCAAACTGTAGCTCACCTGTGCATCAACAAAATAAACAAAGTGTAATCAAAAAGATAGGGACAGGTGGTAGGGACACCAAGTTCTAGAGAATGAAATATGCTGGTTTGTGTGCATGTAGATGCACATTTAGAAAGTTTTTTTTCCCAGGAATTAAATATAGGTCTTCTTGTAGCATCATGTTTTCTTTGTGTTTCCATGTTCAGTCTATTGTTCAGATATTGTTATCTTTTCTTATGGATACTGTATTTACATTTACATTTAAACTATGCTTGGACTGGATATCTGTTCAAATAGACTGATGATCATTAGCCATCCCCATAAATGAAGATATAACATGCCTGAGATAGTTCTGCTATAACTTGACACAGCTTTTGTTTGGAAGTTTGCAAACAGTGTGGACCAAGTCGTTCTGCTGGTGCCATCCAGCAATCTTGCCACCTAACATATTGCACAATAATAAGCGATGAGCGATGAAATCGTTGTCATTTCTTCTATTCCAGACCAACATTTGTGTTTTGGGACTCTGTGCACAGGATTGAATTACTTGCATGAATGCAGCTTAGGCCATCAGTGGTTTGATGTACAGGTAAGCTTAGAAGCCAGCCAGCCTCTGAGCTGCCTACAACCTGTGGTGCCTGTATCAGAATGCATAGAGAGGAGACCTAGGGACTCAAACCGTGAGGCCTTATTTGTGGAATGGATCCATACATTCCGCAGCAAGCCCCATCAACCCATTAGTACAGTGAGGATGGGAGGGGTTCTCCCCCTTGCAAGCAGTAGCACACCACAGAGAGGGGCTCAGTTTCTAATTTGCTGGACGTCAAAAAGAGCCAGGAGGTAGTGGTGACAAAGAAAAGATGTTCTGTAACATTGGATGCAGTGTGACGTGGAATTTGTGGCATGTGTTATTGGCCGAGAACATGTCATAGATTGATGTTCATGGCAACCATCACGGAGAGGCTGTTGGAACACACATGCATAGGAACACCCTGGACAGCTGTAGCAGCCCGTGGGCCATGGGGAACTGTTTTCCTCTGTGTCAGCAGGCAGCCACACTTTCTCAAGGACATTGTTTACAAGTGTACTTTACTGCAATCAACCAGCGCTGTAGAGACAACCTTCAGGAAACCCCAGGCACTGCTAAATGTATTCAATGGTCCCTACTATTCATTCTCATGACAAACATGTGGCCAAATGTTAGCAGCCAGCTCTGAGGTGTATTCTAACCACAAGGCTGTGTAACTGTCTCACAGGAGAGGAGGGAGAAGAAGGGAAATATTTCCTTAAAACTGGCAGTCTTCATGAAGTTACCAGAGTGAAAGTTGCCTCTAGCACTTCTGTCATATGCCTCATCATCACAGAGGCACCTTGACATCGGAAGACGTAGAAGGATGTTCTGATGGTGCCAATTCAATACAGGGATAAGAGCCATGCTTTGCAATGGGCAAAAGTCCTTTGTGGCAGCACAACTACTGTAACTCCTCTTCTGCTAATCTCGAACTCCTCCCCTGCTAATCTGCAAAAGGACCATCACCTGCGGAGAGTGGAAACAGGAGAAGATTACACACCTTTACCTGCCCAGTTACGAATCTGATTGCTGTCCTTACCAATCTACCTGGATCTTGCTTGTTATCCCCATCCCACACTCCCACCACTCACTCTGTTTGGGGAAAGAAGAACTTCCGTGCCAATAGAAATGGGATCTGCTCGTGCCCCCTCTGTTGTTAGGCTAATGGATTGTGCCACCATGGGGCAATGGGAAGGTTTTTTTTCTAATTATTACATCATTATTAATCTAATTACCAATCACTGTTTTATTTTACTCAAGTAGAAGAGGAAAACTGTGATATAAGAGTAAGACTCTGTTGAGCTTGTTACTAATGTGATATTGGGGGTGGGGGTTGAGGGGAACTACAGAAATTTGCAAAGCCTACAGTTGAGGTATTCAAACCCCACCCCCTCTAATCACAACCATGTGACTGTACTTGTTGGCTCCACCCTTTCTTCTGCTTATATACTGCCCCGTACCACTTCAAGTAGTCTCTGGGTGGTTTACAGTTTAATTACAGTATGCAGGCTACACATTGCCCGCCCCCCCAAGCTGGGTACTCATTTTACTGACCTCGGAAGGATGGGAGGCTGAGTCAACCATGAGCCTGCTACCTGGGTTGCGAGCACAGTTTTACCTACAGTGAAGGCATTTAACCACTGTGCCACAAGTGACGGATTCCAGATCCATTGGAGAGGAAATGTCCAACGTGTGAGAGTGTTCTTGACTTGTGGGGGGAGTGAATGCCTGAACACAGATAATAATTACAGTGAATCTCTTTGAAAAGGCTATTTTTTTATCAGTTGCCCATCCCTGAAATTTTCTTAGCATAAAAATAAAATAAGAATAAAAATAGCTGAAATATAAGGAGGGGAATGTTACGAACAGGGTACTTGTCTCTTGGAACCTGATGGGACATGCTTTTTATGCTCATAAACATGCACACAATTATGAAACAGGGCAGCTAACTCTCCAGAAGAGATTACGCAGATGATTACATCTTTTAGGTGGCAAGGAAATGTGAGGGAGGGAAAAATGCAAATTGTAACTAAGACACAGGAACAATTGGTGTAGTAGAGCCTCCTTGCTTTAAACACGGCTAGATATGGTACTTTCAAAGGGAGATTAAATCAGATCTCAGAAACTGGCTGGACTCTGCAGGGTTGGGATGAAGATAATATTTATTATGACTATTCTTCAAGCAGATTTTTTTTAAAAAAAAATGTGATGAGCAGCTTCCAGGATATTTTCTGATTCATAGGAATTCCACTGTATTGAAGGTTAGGGTTTAGGTTTGGATAACTGTAAGAAGGCCTTGTGTTTTCTGAACCTACCAAATATTTTTCAACCAAAGGAGGTTAAGCTAGTGACCACCAGAATATGTTGTTTCTGCTCCTTGACACCATGGCTCATTAAAAGGATCCTGGGACATTTTTTTGTATCATACATTGTATAAGACTGCCTCCCAACCCCCTAAAACCTAGCAAAATAAAATATATTTTGTTGAGAAATTTGTTCCAGTTGTTCATGCATTTTTTTTAAAAAAATCTGCATATGATGAGTGACTGTAATCTTGAAATGTGTTTTTTTACAACTTTTCAAGTGACCATTTTTTTGTTGTTAAAAGCCTACTTTTCAAGTCAAGGCCTATATGAATTCTACCAAAAAACAGAGCATAACTCAGGGAATAAAATGACCTCATTACCTGGCTGAGGGGTTAAAAAAATGATGTGTGAAAATAAACAACAGATATCTCAAAAGCTTCCATAACTCACTTGCCTTTTTGTCAGCCTAATAAAGTTATTACATTAATATAATCATTAGATTAGATTAGATTCCTTTTCTCATTGTTACATTTGTCTTTCAAATAAAACTACAATTTGATTTCAGAGGAACAGCTTAAAGATTGCAACCAAGAGACAGCAACTGAGAACCTAATAAAGTTTACATTGCAAGACAGCAGGTGTGAAACTTTGGAATAAGCCCGCTTAAACTAAGAAAGGTGTTTTTTAAATGAATGAATGAATGAATGAATAAACCTAAATACTACTAATGAGGAAATCTGGCAGCTCTCCAGAGGGATGGGATTCCATAAATTTGGTGCCATCATTGGGAGAGAATGGTCTTGTACGCGACAATAGTTACCTAATTCTGCGTGTCCAAAGGAAAGTCAAGCTGATGATTGTAATGGTGCAACTTGAAGGTGAACAGGGGCCAAACGGCAGTCAGGTAGTAACTTCAGTCAGCTTAGGCAAACTAAGAGGAGAAGGAACAATAAGGAATCAGATTGTGTTTATGTCAGCATTCGTTAGTGGTAACTCAAGGCTAGAGCAGAGAGAAATCCCAGCAATGTGCAGAATTTATTTCATTGCTCCTTTAACTAGCTAAAGACCGGGTGTTACATCATCCATTACAGCTAAGAAGACCTTATTTCTTTAATTCAGGGGAAAGAAAGGACTGACAAAGGAAAGTGGTCAACAGGAGAAGGTAGCTGCCACCCAGACAGAAAGCCTCTGCAGCTCCTAGACAGCTGCCAGATTCCCAGCCCAACCCCCACAATCATACAAGAACCTTCATCAGTGCATTAGTGGTATTCCAGCAACTGAATAGCTGTGCAATTGTTTGGAATGAGCCCCTGAAATAAATGCTTTATTTATTTATCCAAAGACTAGGTGGACATAAGGGGGGAAAGAGCATCATCTTAATCAAATCATACCTGAGAAGCAGAGATGATTAAGCTTGGAAAACAAAAAGGATGAGCCAATATTATGATATGGGCCAGTACGGAGTTACCTAATTTTCCAAAGCTGCACTGGACCCAGAGTTCATAGGATCAAAATATCAGAGATTTTTAATTAGCAGGGAGGATGACATCAGGCAACATCTCAGTTTCATAGTTTGCACCGAGCTTCACTGCAATTCTGTTTACAGCTAGAGAAATCTGGAGTTTTCCAAGCAACAGTATTAGAATCACATCTGTAGTTATGTAGTTTGAGTTTTATATTCCAAATTTTGTATTATGAATTTTGAAGTGCTTTGGTCTTCTAGAGATAAATAAAACCCATTAGGTTTGCAAAGGAACTGCTCCTGGTGCAAATGAAAAGTGCCAAAATTGATTTCTTGGAATGGATCCACACAGCTGCTGGCACTTTTGGATCCTCCTCTAGGTTATGGAGGACCATCAGGATGAGCGCTTGCACTTCTTACTTTGGAAATAATCTGAGGTTTTTGTTGCACTTTCTTCTAAATCATTTGTTCCTAATGCTGGGTCTCCAAATCTTCTTGGAACTCCCAGAAACCTTCGCTGATTGCTGTGCTGCCCAGAATTTCTGGGAGTTGCTGTCCAAGAGCATTTAGGGACCCAAGTTTGGGAACGTTTGATTTTGCTTCCTTGCTATTCTGTGGAAATACTGTGGGCAAAACTCTTGTGTAAATTAAGCTTACATAATGCTGATGACTAGGGATGGGCAATTCCTGTGTGAGCCCAGGTGTGTTTGGAAGCCTCTGACACACAAACAGCCAGTCACTTACCTTGGTCTGGGCTCGCGCAGGGTTAACCGCCAATGAGGAAGTAAAATCATCTTTCCTGCTCCATGGTGCTGGCCAATCAGACAGGGAGGCAGGATGATGCCTGTCCCTGCAAAGCTCCTGATTGGCCAGCACCACAGAACAGGAAAGATGGCAGCCTGCTTCCTCGTTGGAACTCAGCTCCATGCCAGCTCAGAGGAAGGTAAGAATTGCCCATCCCTACTGATGACATCACTGGCAAGAAGAGGGGACTGCTGGCTTCACAAAAAGTTAAGAGGGGATCTGAGGAAAAAAGATCTGCATAGGAAGTGGAAAAAAGACCAGGCAACAAAGGAAGAATATCAGCAAGGAGGAAAAATTGCAGGGATGGCATTAAGAGGGAAAAAGCAGAGAATGAGCTGTGGTTAGCTAGGGACATTAAAAGCAACAAAAAAGCATTCTTAACCACAGGAACCTTGTGGCGCAGTGGCTAAATGCCTGTACTGCAGCTAAAACTGTGCTCACAACCTGGGGTTCAAGCCCAGGTAGCCAGCTCATTGTTGACTCAGTCTTCGATCCTTCTGAGGTCGGTAAAAGGAGTACCCAGCTTGCTGGGGGTGGGCAATGTGTAGCCTGCCTAATTAAATTGTAAATAGCCAGGAGAGTGCTTGAAGTGGTGTGGGTTGATATATAAGTAAAACAATTTGCTTTGCTTTGCTTTGCTTTGCTTTGCTTTGCTTTAGATATGTGCATAGAAAGAGACAGAGAAAAGAAATAGTGGCTCAGCTACTCAATGAAAATAGGAAAATAATGGACAACAAAGAAAAGGCAGAAATGCTCAATTTCTATTTTAGCTCAAAATAAGATAGATGGTGACCCTCCAGACAAATGGGAAGTGCAAGCAGAAGGGACAGGACTGAACTGGAGATTAATAAACTAATAGTGAAAGAATATCTTATTACTTTGAGTTCAAATCTTTAGGGCTGGATGAACTGCATCCAAGAGTATTGAAGTAACCGTCTGAAGAACTTTCAGAGCCACTATTATTTTCTTGAAATCATGGAAATGGTGAGGTGTCAGATGATTTGAGGAGGGTAATGTTGTCCCTATCTTCAAAAAGGAGGAACCTGGAACTATAAATCAGTCAGCCTTATATCAATCCCAGAGAAAATTCTGAAACAGGTTATAAAGTGGTCACTATGCAAGAACCTAGAAAACAATACTGTACTAACTAGCCAATATGTATTTGTCAAGAACAAATCCTGCCACACTAATCTGGTCTCACTTTTGATCAGGTAATCTCCCTGGTAGACAGAGGCAATGCTGTATCTTCACTTCCTTTGAAAAAGTGGCCCATGAACTTCTGATTACCAAACTAACTAGTGTATGGTGGATAAAAGAACTGTCAGGTTGATACACTGTTGGCTACAGAATTGTACTCAGAGGGTGATGATTAATGGCTCTCTCTCAAACTGGGAGTTGGTAACAAGAGGGATACCCCCCAGGCTTAGTCCTGGACCAAGTGCTCTTCAACATTTTTATTAATCAGCTGAATCAAGGGGTGCAGAGAATGCTCATCAGATTTTCAGATGACACAAAAGTGGGTGGAATAGCTATTATCCCTGAAGACAGAAACAACACTCAAATGATCCAAATAGGCTTGAGCACTGTGCTGAAAACGACAGAATGAAATTCAACTAGAATAAATGCGAAGTAATGCATCTAGGAAAAAGAAGCCAAACACAGTTACAAGATGGGGAGATACTTGGCCCAGCAATACTATGAGCAAGAAGGATCTTGGAATAATTGTATATCACAAGCGGAATATGAGCCAACAGTGTGATGTGGCTACAAAAAAAGGAAAATGTTATTTTAGGCTGCATTAATAGAACTATAGTGTCCAAATTTCCCCTCTATTTGGCACTGGTGAGGTCTAATTTTGAGTACTGTGTCTAGTTCTGGACACCACCCTTCAAGAAAGATGCTGGCAGACTAGAACAAGTTCAGGGGGCTGAAAACCATCTGAGGAGGAAAGAATAAAAAAAACTGGGCAGGTTTAGCATAGAGAAAAGAAGACTGAGACACATATGATTGCACATTTCAAATAATTGAAAGAGTGTCATACAGAGGAGGGGTAGGATCTGTTGTCAAGTCAACCCAGAAGGCAAGACAGACAACACGTTGCTCAAGGTAGAGGAAACCAGATTTTGGTTAAATATCATGGGAAAACCTCCTAACTTTTAGAGCAGTACAGCAATAGAACCAATGGCCTCAGGAAGTAATGAGCGCTCCAAGGCTGCTGGAGGCATTCAAGAGAAAATTGGACCACCCCCTGTCTGATCTGCTTTGATTTGGATTCCTGCCTAGAGCGGGGGCTTAGACACCATGGCCTTATAAGTCCCCCCCTTCCAACTTCATGGTTCTATGACAATTAAAGAGGCCGTTTTTTGATCTTGAGGTTTGTCTGATTTGACAACATAATTCAATTGCAGGTGAACTGAGCTTTCTCCAGGATTGAACTTGTTGTTGTTGTTCAGTCGTTCAGTCATGTCCGACTCTTCGTGACACCATGGACCAGAGCTCGCCAGGCCTTCCTGTCTTCAACTGCCTCCTGGAGTTTGGGCAAATTCATATTGGTTGCATCGATGACACCGTCCAACTGTCCAACTTTTTAGTTATGGCCAACTCCCAGATGACATTATCAGCCATGGTAAATTAGCAAGGATTAAAGAGTTCCCATTTCAGTACCGGGTTGCACACAACTCTTCCACAACTTGCCTACAACCAATCTTGCTGGGGACAAGTTAGGCAGGCCCACAATCCTAAACAGGGATTCTTTGATGACCCAGTGATCTCTCCCCTCCCCACCCCATCAATGACACCATTACTTGTATCCAAGTAGCACTTACTCTGCAGGATTCTGGCTGTTTTGTCCTTGAGTGGATCCTTACCTGCCTGTTCAGCAGAAGCCTGGCAAATCAGGTTGAAAGGGTTCCCTGCCCAGTGCCCTGCCCTGTTAAGTGCTTCCTGGTCCTTGTTTTCTCTTGTTAAGAAAAACTGCACAGCTACATAACTGAGGGGAAGGTCAAGTATGAATGACATTTTTCAGAGTTCCTCACCTTGGTCCATCTGTGTTTTTCCAGAGTGATTAGCACCTTGATATGCTCATATGTAGTGGCGTTCTTGATCTCTGTTGTTTCTTTCATATACTTCAATCTCTACACGGGAGTAAGTCTTACTGAAGGTGTACCAGCTTGATGCTACCTTACAGGGTTTACTCCCAACCAAGTATGATTACTTTTTTTAACTCAGCCGATCGTTCAACTAAATGTGCGCTGACGTGTCAGGGCATCCTGGGTTTCATAGTACCTGCTAGTGAAATTGAAATCCTAGACAATCCCATTTGAAGCACGACTTTATACTTGAAATCCTGTTAATATTGGCTCAAGACGTAAGTTGCAGAATGGTAATGAAAAGTTTTCCTTTGATATCCTGTGATTTCTATTTAGTCTCTCCCTATAGAAATAAGGCTTTGAAACATAAGGAATGTCGCTGGAAATGGCATAAAATACTTTCAGTTGCTTTTAAAAGGGAATCCTGTGGACGTGAGCCCTGGAGAGCATAGATCTGATGTGCAGTGGCTCAGTGGACATAAAGCAGGTAAAACTGAAACCATCCGTTATGAAAATGATGCCTTTGCTGTTCCGCTTAGGGAAAACGTGATAAGGTAAGTCTGGCAGAGGCCTTGATCATTGTAAATTGATACTAAAGGAAAAGCATAAGTGAATCTGTCAGTTTGTGGCCCATTTCCCATAATACTCTCATCACAAACACAAGAGATAATACATGAGTGGTTTGTACCTTCCCCTTTACCAAATGCAGGCGAAGGGGGGAAAGGGGGGGTTGCCCATCATCAGGGCACCTCCCTCGAAATAACCATCTATGTAAAACTTTATTCTGTCTCCATGCAGGAAACAGAATCATCCCATTCTATAAAGCTGGTTGGATGAGGAGAATAGTGATTCATAGCATTCCACGTGTGGGTATGTTTTAACCATACTTTTGTTGAGAGTTCTGGAACAAGGGGTCTCTCCTAGACAGGGCATTGTTTTGCCTTGTTCTTCATCTTGTTGTCGTTGCTTGGTAACAGAACATCCTAAGATGTACTGGGAGCCTTCTCCTAATTTTATCTGCCTCACTGTTTTCAGTGCTGCTGCTTCAGGCCAGAGGTTTGGCTCCTCCCCATCCCCAGAGGTCCCCAGGTGCTTCAGGAGCAGGCCAGAAGGAAGACAGTACCCATTTGGCCATCCAAATACTCCCAAGGTCCTTAGGTCTGTAAACCACTGCTCCTTGCCACACACAGTCCCCTTGGGAACAGTAGGAGGAAGCGTCAGGTAAGATGCTGCTTCCTGTGCAGGATCATTTGACTCCCCTCCTGTGCATCGCATGTGGCTTGCTCTGTGGAACACCTTTTTGGGGACTGACCTCCTTCCCAGATAATGGAAAGCCATTCATGCTTTTTAAAGAAACAGCAAAGTCGTGGATTGCCCTCTGTCCCCGCTGCCTGTTCATGACATTTCCTCCTGGTGCTCCCCCTTTTCTCCATTCTGTGCCAGGGCTTCTCTGTGTAGAATCCTGGTAGTTAACGCTGCTCTGTTACCAATGTGTGTGCGTATTGCATCATTACATTCATGACCGACTCTTTGTGACCCCACGTCCATTCAGTTTTCTTGGCAGGAATACTGGAGTGGCTTGCCAGTTCCTACTCCAGGCGCCTACAGCACCTACTATTCCCTGGTGGTCTTCCATCCAAGTACTAACTAGGGCCAACCCTGCTTAGCTCCGAAATCAGGTGAGATTGGATGTGCTTTAGGGCATCTAGGCAGCTTCTGTTACCAATACCCTTCCTTATACTGTATGTACTTGGGTAGGGAAGAGGGAATTACTGCAGTGGACGGCCACTGATCCATCAGTGCCAAAGCAAGGGGACTGCCACTGTGCCAAATTGCAATCACCCACCTCCTTGATACTGGAAGAAAGAAAAAGGTGCCGAAACTTTTGGGGAGAAAGGGTTCAAAGTGAGGTAAGAAGAATGTTTTCTAGTTGGGGAACCCTTTTGTTAGGAACAAACAAATGCTACGTCTGAAAAATGCCACTGTCATGTTTTATGAGAGTTATGATCCAACAATGCTTTGACATTAGGCTTGTCTCTGGAATTGCTATCCATTGTGAATTCATAATTAAACTATTGCCGTCATGTCACTTCCAATTTATAGCAAGCCTTTTCCGGAATTCCTAGGTAGAGGGTACTCCTATTCCTTTCTTCTGAGGGTGCCCTGGGACTCTTTTCCCAGAAGGGATGCTGTCACCCCATTTTTCACTAGACAGAATTCTTGATTATCTTTAAACATGTGTGCTTGTGTGCGCGCCCGCAAAGTGAACAGATAATTGAGGAGCACAGGGCTGAATTTCGCCTTGAATTAAAAGTTCCCTGTCTGAAATAGCTTATGTTACGATATATTTTTAAATTATTTCATACAACTCTGTAACCAACCCTGAGATCCTGTGATACGGGGTGGGCTATAGATGAAATAAATAAATAAATAAATAAATAAATAAATAAATAAATAAATAAATAAATAAATAAATAAATAAATAAGTGAGTAAGTAAGTAAATAAATAAACACATCCTTCCTTTTGACTACAACAGCAGAATTCACTGAGGAACAGTAATCATTTATTAAATTTATTAAATTTATTTTTAAAAATTATTATCATTTTCTAATCCTGAAATGTAGGATGGGAGCATGAGAAGGGAGCAATAATAGATGATTTACCCCTTCCCAGGTACAGAAAATGACAGTAAGGTGTAATTGAAAAGAACTGTGGGGGTTGTAACTGAAAACCTTGTAATATGCCCAGGAGATGTGCATGCATACACATGGGGGGGGGGTACAACTTCTTCCCTCAAATTAGCTGTGAAATAAAATATTGCCTGCATCAATAGCTGCCATGTCTGTTCCTGGTCTGTTGCTCTGTTTGGTGGTGCCCATTAGGGTTGGCTCTCGGGACAAATGCCTACCTAGTGCTTTGCAACCTAGTATCCTTTAAATGATATATGGTGCACATATAAATGGTATATAAAAGGGCAATGTCAAAGAGGCATATGGTGGCATGAACTAGCCCTTTTTGGCACTTGGGACAAGAAGCCTGAAATGTGTTTCCAAGTTGACTTTGCAAATAATACAAGACATAATTAGAGCATGGAACATACTCCCATCATCCCTCCTTCTCCATGGGGTGGAGGGGTGGGGATTGGGATCAACAGCACTGTCAGACCTAAAGCCACAAACCAGAAATTAGCATATCATATATTCCCGCTTTGTCCACTCTAAAGGCCTGGGCTACTGCTGTCTTGTCCTACGGTGGTAGACCAGACTGCTTGTCCAATCCTGGACATCTGAGGGAATGTGTGTGTCCTCTAAACAGGGCACCGTGAGCAAAAGCCTCACTGGTCCTACCTTCACTACATCCCTGCCTGAAGGCTAATGCTGGTTCACTTGTTTCTTTGTGTGTGTTTCTTTAAGGAAATTGTCATTACCAAGCCAGATGGGTTGGATTGAGATATTGTCTTTTTATTAAGCTAGCTATCATCTGTCTACCACTTTATTTTAGGGGAGCTGATTCCCAAATGAATATGTTTAACATCTGGCTAAAAGTCAGGACGATGTTATTATTTCAGTTAGTTTAAAACATGAAACTTAAATCTCCTCAGCGCTCTTCACTTTCTGTATCAGCACCAGGGTTTGGGGGCATGGGTGTGGGTTTAGCTGCAAATAAAAATATAATATATATGCTGTACCAAGGGGAGATAAGTAATTTTAGACCTTGGGCATATTGGCTCCATGAGGTTCTCCTTCCCATTTCCCCTGCCCAACTTTCTGTGCACCATCTCAGAGGAGGCTGGGGTTATCAAGGCTTCCTCTTCTCTTTCTAGTTCTAAGCTCCTACATACACCACTAAATGCATCTGCAGTAGTTAACTCTTCAACCTATAATCCTATACTGCTTGAGAAACATTAGCCGAAATCCTGTTGTGCAGCTCTGTGTGCCTAATGGTGATGGCATCATCATCAGTGGCAAACTGCCACTGATAAAAGCTTCCTTTGGCAATCTCAGGATAAAACACTTGGTTGTGTTGTACACAGGTTTCATGCTCTCCAGATGTCACTTTTGAACTGCACTGATTTCTCTGTCATTGGGAGCAGTTTGCTGCATCATTTCACCCGAGGAGCTGCGCAAAGGGATTTCAGACACTGTAATTTTTTTCAATGTGCAAAATTACACAGACACAAAATAGTGGGGTCCTTAATTCATGCTGCTTAATATGCTATTCTAGTAAATATATGGGATATATGTTATTCTAGTAAATATAGCACTATTCCTGTCCACTTAAATCTGTTCAACATCAGTGTCGTCTAAGAGGTTTTATTGTTCTGGTCCAGTTTACGCTTCCACTGTGCTGCCGAGAACATCCCTCTTTGCAGAGTTTCAAATTATGCACAGCGAATGAGTTGCAAATGAGTAGTTCTTCATAAATCAAGCCAGGGTTTATTTGAAGTTAGTTCCAAAACAAGCGTAGAGCTCTCTCATTGCTGGCACCACCCAGCAGAGGAAAAGGAAGAAAAAAAGGGGGGAGGAGGACTAGGCTCAAACATTCCTCCTTAAATACAAAACACAACAGCGACAAACCCCTAAGATTTCTGGTCCGAATTTAAGTGGCCAGCGGATCTTAGGGGTTGTGTGAAAAGGCTCTATGTTAGGTTTTCTGAAGCTGGAGACGCTGACAAGCTGCAACTGAAAGGAATGAGCTCACAGTAGAATCATAGAATCGCTGTTCCTGCGTTCCCACCCCCTCCGCACTCCTGGCTGCTGGCTGCGTGAGGGGAGGGAGAAAAAAAGGAAGAAAAGAATGCTGCTCACCTCCATTCTGCCGTCCCGGCACTGCATTCAGATCTCTTAAAGGGGCGAGGGGCAAAAAAAGAACAAACAGAAGCAAGGAGAGCCCGGCAGTCACTATGTTATATCCGCATCAGGAATTTTCACCTCCGGAGAGCAAGTACCTGAAAAGTGCACTGGGACGCACTTAGGTGGGCGTGGTCGCACTTAATTATCTGTAAACTCTGGAGCTGGCGGGGAAACAATTTTAAGCTCCAGAGTTGGGAGCCATTTGCGGCGGAGTTTAGGGGTTGTGTACAAATACCCATAGTCTTTGTGCAAAGCACTTTCATGTACCAGAGAATTCCGCTGGCTCCTGTGTGAAATTAGAGTGGAGTCCTGACTAGGCCAGAGGGCTGAGAGCCAAATAAGCTGGCACCAGAACAGCTGAACTCTGCTGAGTCCATTTAGGACTATCCTCACCTTGGGCCTAATTCTGTTTTGACATATTCTCCATGGTGTCCTTGAGCTTTAGGAGGTTTAGATCTGGCATAACAGGACTCCTCTATTGCTCTGCCCCTTCTCCACCCATTGTTTGGATGCCCTTTTGACAGACAGTAGCCTGGCAGGGCAGTTCTGTCGGCAGATCCCTCTACTGGAAGATCGCTAGATCTCTGAGATCAGCATCATCATTTCTGGTAGCATTGAAGGATCTGTGCAAGCTGAACTGAACTCACCTCCACCTCTGTGAGATAGGGTGGCACTGCCATCTGTTCTGCACCCAGCATTCATATAAAGTACTTTGCTTTAAGCAATGCTGTTGGACATTGTCTGGATCCAGTGTTAACAAGGCTGCTCAGGATAGTGGCGGGGAAATCTTGTTCTTATTTAAAGCGAAAGCCATAGCTAGTTTAGTTCCAACAAGGCGCTTGTTGGCTGTGTAAGATAGCACATAAAACCCCCACTATGTTTACATATTTCCTATACTTGGGCTAGCAACCGGATGCTGGCCCCTTTGCATAAGGATTTGCAATTTATTTTAAAAGCTTGGTTGGACGTGTTTCAGGGATCCCTGCAACTTATTTTAAAAACCAACCAACCCATCCTCTGCATTTATTTGCAAAGAAACTCTTAATTTGCAATATGGGGGCACAGCGGGCAGCTGTTGAAAAGTTGCTTGGATTAATGGGCATGTGACAGAAAAGCATAGCAAAGAGTTCTGTGATAGGAATATGATTGTAAAAGGGAGGGGAGGAGGAGAGAAGAAGATTGAAGAAGTGGTTTCAGTCGTGCACCATCCAAGAGTTCATTTGTTGCCTCGTTCAGACACTAAACAAGACCCTAATTAATCCCAAATTCTAGAAGGAAGGAAGACTAGATGGGCATCTTCTGAATAAGAATGCACTTCACATTTTGGGAAGTTTGGAGAGGCTCTTCTGTCTCCACTTCTAATGGTATCTTTGCAAGCTTTCAAGTGGCGTTCATTAGACTGCCAAAGCGACTAATTGCATTACCATATTTTGAAACTTTGGAGATGCAGATTAGATGTAGACACTTCCAAAATAATCAGGTTAATTTCCTAGTGGGAAGTGTTTCGGCTTGACTCCAACAGGTGCGTCTTCCCTTTGGCTCTTCTCCTGACAGAAAGCCATGCATCGGGCAACAGGAACAACAAGAGGTCCCCCGGCATAACAACCTGCCGATAAGGGGTGGTGGTGTCTGCTTTAATGTACGCCCTGTGTTATAGAGGGAGAAATGCTCCAAATAATGAAGCATCAGGGCTAGATCAAGTCCTCCCATTAGCCAGAGAAACTGCAAGCCAAGGTGCCAAAGAAACTTGTAAGGTAAAAGGTAAAGTGAAAAATGAAAAATAATAAAGCTCTACATTTAGGAAGGGAAAACTGAATGTATACATATAAGATGGCTGACAGCTGGTGTGAGAGAGATGTGGGTGAAAGGGATTGAGGAGTCTTAGTCGACCAGACGTTAAGCATGAGTCCAGAGTGTGGGAAACAGTGATGGTGGTGGGAGCAAAGGTATTACTGTTTTATCAGAATCGAGGAAAGTAATAGTGCCACCCTGTTCTCCTTCGGTCAGACCTCACCTGGAATACTGGGTCCAGGTGTTGGCACCACCGTTTGAGAGGGATATTGATCAGCTGGATGGTGTCCAGAGAAGGGTGAGTAGGATGGTAAAAGAACAGAAACCAGTCCCTTTTAGGAATCATGGAGGGATCTGAGTAAGTTTAACCTAGAGAGGAGAAGATATGCTTGGGGTGATATGACAGCCATCTTCAAATGATCTGGAGGACCATCACAAGCCAGATGGAGCAAGCTTGTCTTTCAGTATCTCCAGAGGGTGGAAACAAGTAATAGATTTTGCCTGAAAACTAGGAAGAACCTACAGGTTCTTAAGGTTCTATAGGTATGAGCTATTCAACAGTGGGACACACTATCTTGGAGGGTGATGGTCTCTACTGGAAGTTTTTAAGTAGAGGTGAGATGGCTACCTGTCATACATGCTTTGCCTATTGATTGCCTGCTTTGTCAGGGGTTAATCTCTGGGATCCAGGGATCCAGGGATCCTTGCAGGTCTATGATTCTAGGTATGGCTGCAAAGCTTGCTACTGCTTGTTGTTGTGAGGAAGAGTTGAAGGATGATGAAGCCACAGTGTCAGGGAGCCAAGGCCAAACATGCCATTTTCTGTAGGGTACAAATGGTGCAACTGGGAAAATGAATACCAGTTTCTCATCTCTCTTTATAAGGAGGAGTATATCATAGGTGAATCCTGCCATAAATCACACGTAAGAAGCCTTTAACTTGAATTTGTATCATTTGTTGGTTTTGCAGTTGACATGAAAGATGCTCTGATCTTTCTACTTCTACCTATTTCTCTTTCCTGTTTGGGGCACAGTTTGCTTTGGGCAGAGAACCCCTGAATAATTTCCCCTTGGAATTTGTGACCCCTTTCAGGCAAAAGGTTCTCCATCGCTCCAGTGGATGGACACTGCTCACCAATTTCCCAGTTTAAGCTGTCAACTTGAAGAATCCACCAAGTTGTTTTTTTTTTAAAAAAAAAACAATTTTACCCATTAAGAAATCTGGAGGTTGTGTTTGCTTTTCAGTAGCAGTTCAGCTGTTCTCATGGCAGTCAGTGGGCTCCTGAACTTTAATGAGGTCACTTCCGTAAGATGCAGTCTTGGTCTAATCCATCTGACTTATCTTGGGCAATATTGCTGCAAACCAGATAAGATAACAGGCGTAGGTCCAAACATATTTATCAGTAGATGGTTTCTGCTGCCTGCCTGAATTATATTGGCAGGAAGGGAAAACCGGACATTCTTAGTAACATCAATCCTGTGTGATCCAGTTAGCCCAGAATCTGAATAAAGAGAATCTATGGATCAGATCCAGGGTGGGGTGAGATCCAGAGCAATGTGTGCTAGCATATAAATGAACCTGTCCGTTCACAAGCGCCCAAGGATTTAATTCATTTTAGTTATTCGAGTTTTGCAGATTGTGCCCTTGCTCATTTTGTCACCGGCAAGGCGATATATTATTGGTTTCCACAGCACCAAAAGTCATAGGGGTTTCATTAGTTATGTTTATGCCAATAGACATAAATCTTGGCAATCGGAGAAGAGGTAGTTTGCAGTACTGGGGCCTGTCTAGGGAATTTGACTGGCTGCATCCGTGATGTGCGGGTGAAGCAGATACAGTTTGAGATATACTTTTGCCTTATTGATTTCAAGGCTCCTTCATTACCTCCACAACATGCCGGATCAATAGCCAGGCCTGGAGCAACATAATAGATTTTTTAAAAAAAATCAGTTAAACAGAATATTTTTAGCAGAGGCCTGTTTAAAAAATTGGCTGCATTTCACGTTATTTCCCGTAAGGCTGGAACAGATTTACATTTCAGATGTTCGTTTATTCTAATAAAGAATATTTGTTTGAAGAGGAGCATGCCGCAATATTGACGTGTTTGCATCTGAAAACTGATGGTAGATCACTTATTCTGAAAAGCAGAAACCTTCCAGCTTTCTGGTTTGAAACTAAAATTCATCAAGGAAGGCTTGCTGGAAAGTGAAATAATGTTTGTTGTGCTCGCTCAATCCCCGACGGACAATAACTCAGTTAGAATACACTGAAATTCATCATGATTTTCCCTCTCCTGCTCCTCTCCCCTCTCTGTGAATGCAGGGAGGACGTCTCCTTTTAAATTAGCTTTCATGCTTGAAAGATTTCCTTGTGAATATAGAGCCTGATTCTGCGTCTGCTGAAGCCACTTAACAAAGCCAACATTGATTTCTCGGGATGCAGGATTGGGGTCAAAAAAACAGATTTCCCAAAGGGCAACTCCCTGAGAGCTAAATACGGCTTACCAAGTTCTGGAAAGCAAACCCTTCTGCCCTTCTCAACGTGAGGTGGAATGAGAGGATGCGGGTTGATCCTCGAAGAGGGGGAGAAGAGGAGGTTGTTTAGGAATAAGCCATCATTCTTGATCAGGGAAAATGTAAACATAGGCAGATAAACTTCTACAAGATGGGTTTGGATAAAAAATGGCATCCCTTCAAATCCAAATTAAAGATGTGTCACTGAGGCCTACTCAGGCATGGACTTTTGGACTTTCCACATGTATGGCTGCATGGAAACAGACTTTTTTCCCCAGGGGGAGACATGGACACACTTTTTTTAGATCTGATGAGGAACAGTTGGGGGGAAGCTGCTTCTTCTCCTCATAAGTCCAGGTTGTTGTCTTGATCAGTCCTCTGTTGACATTGGTCAGACCTGGACTTCGGATCGGTTGGGTGGCCTCACGTGTTTCTCCCAACATGCAGAAGGCAAGCCATTCCAGAAGCTGTTTGGCTACTTTTAGAACCTGGACAATCTGCTGATTTGAACTGTATCAGTCTACTTGTATATCTCAGAATCCCCTGGCCAATGTGGCCAATTGTGTCTTTGGTGACAGATTTTAAGTTAAAAAACAAACAAACAAACGGCTATATGCAGGAACAAAATCTGGTTACAACAATCCGGTTGGTATGAAATTAAGGTATGTGTCACCATGACCTGATCAGACTTATCTTGGAAAAAAAATAAATGAATCAAATAAATAAATAAGGGATTTTCAAGTACATCTACAAATCGATAGCTATTAAAGGGAGAGAGGAAGGGGACCTTCTCTTCCAGACTGCTAGTTGCCTCGACTCATGAATGAAAATTATTCCTCATGATGGTGTATCAAGTGACACAGTCTGACCTTGATGCCTATGAGAAAAAAATAATGTTTGAAAGTCTGAGAAATCTCAAAGCAGACACACAACAGAATGGGAGCGCAAGGCTATTGCTACTGCTGCAGGTGGGTGCCTAGTCTGCAGTCCAACAGGTCCTCTCTTCTGAGAGTCTGTGTACAGCACAGTTGGAAGGATTACAGTAGAAAGTAGAAACCAGCTAACCCTGCTGAACAGTCCAATGTCATTCTTTATTGACATGAACCAAGCCAAGGGAACCAGAAAAACACAGGCAGAGGTACCACGGGAGATTTGGGTAGAATCTGGACTCCATCATAGCGATTGTCAAGGGGGATGAGGAGTGGGACAGGTCACCACTTCTTCAAAGATTCATTGTTTTATGGGGATGATTTTGACCAAAGAATGTAATAAGGTATATCAGGATGGAGAACATGAGTGAATTTGCACCTTGTTTGCTCGTTCATTTAATTTGTACCCTACCTTTGTTTATTTGTTCATTTAATTTGTACCCTACCTTTGTTTACCTTGTTTACTCATTTAATTTGTACCCTACCATTTGTTCCTTCCCCCAAGGGGGGGGGGAATCTGAGACAATCCACAATGTATGTTAAAAGCACAATTTAAAAAAACCATTATAAATATTAACCGAAACTAAACAAATTATCACATTAAAGCAACAAGCTTCTAAAAGCCATTTTAAAAAATCTCCATTACTCATAATTACAATTAGCAACAGAAAAGTGCAGTACATCCTCTTAAGAAAAACCTGTCCTTGATTGTATGATAAAGTGGGCACAAAATATAGGACATAATATTGATATTTGCCATTGGACACAGACCTGGAAAGTTCATATACGGATTACAAAATCTGTAATTAGTAAAGAACATATATATATATATATAATATGTTCTATAGATGTCATATGTCACCCTCAAAAATAGACAACATGTATACAAAAGTATCAAAGAAATGTTGAAAATGTAAGAGATAGGAGAGTATTTATCATATGTTTCCGATAACCTGGAGTTTAGGCGTAGAGGGCTTTGTAGGTCGTAACCAGTAATTTGCATTGTGCTCAGGGCCAGCACAGGGTGTTCTATGCCTCCTTTAACCAGCCATGGTCATCATCACTCTGACAACAGGGTTTTGGATCAGCAGACGATTCAAGACAACCCCCCCCCACACACACACACTAATGCAAATAGGAAAACTGAGGTATGTGTCTACATGGGCAGATCAGACAAATTCAGGAACAGGCATAGGTGGGAAATTAGTTTTTAACAGTGTGAATGCGCTTCTGGGTACCACCAAGTTCCAGGCTCAGGTCTGGCACCAGGAGTACTTCTAGATTGTACACATGTGTCTTTGGAGTGTCTGGGTGTGGAGTTCAGCCTTTTGAGTGCGGCCGGGTTACCACACTCCACTACAGAGTAGTAAAAGGCACAACCTCACTCTAGCACAGGCCCCCAGTCGTCTCACGGACCATTGACCTGTACCAATTTACGCTCGGGTTTCGCTGCCACCAGTCAGGTATCCCAGTTCAATCACTGAGTCCCAGATGAGATGTAACATGGAAAAATAAAATGCAAGTTTATTGTATACAAAAAGATGTTGAATACAGTTCACTTGTGTTCAGTTACTTAAAGTTTCTCAAAGCAGTTCACTCAAATAATGTTCTAATTCCCTCACTCAAACTTGACAGTTCCCTAACTGTCCTGTCTCTCCTTCGGTCAGTTTCCCTATCTTAGCCCTATCTGATTCTAACTGCCTCAGGTGGAGCTATTTAAGCACTAAGGCTCCGCCTTCACATTCCATATTTGGAATAAACATTAACCCATTATTCCCCCTCCTGTACAGTCACATACACAGTAAAAGGGTGAACTTGAATGCTACAACAGGTTTAACACCCTGCAGTACCTGATTAAACCCCTATTTCCTATTGTGTCTGTCCAGCAACACTTGGCTCAAGTTTCAATTCATGGGCCTTCCTGCAGTCTCTTAATTGATGCTATACCCCGGATTAAAATCCAAACAGCTTTCTCAGATAGAGATGGAAAGGAAAGTGTGAGTTGGCCACCCCTAGCATGTGTAAGTCAATGCCCAGAAAGCTTGATGTTTAGACCAATTTTGCTTACTGTATGTAAGAAAACAATTAACACGTGGCATCCTTGAACCTTTTTTTTTAATTAAAAAAATTCCACAATAGGTATTTAATAGCGTCCAACACATTTCTGTCTCCATTTTCTCTACTTCTTTTCCTTTGCATGAATTTGCACTTCAAGATGCTGGAGGAGGAAGAGATGGTTGACTAATTAATGGCAACTGAATTGCACCTAAACATGTTAATGGTGGCACCAAAGACATAAGTATTTTCTCATTCTTTCTCTTCTTTTGTGACATTACCTCCCAAACGTCTTTTGCCACCGATAAATCATGATTTCCCTATGATGATTGATGTTGGGAGGGGAGGGGGTTCTTTTGCTGCCCTCAGCTCTTACAGTAGATGCTGTTCCCTCCTGACATTTCAGAAGCATGAAGTGCTCCCTATGAGAGACTTGTGTGCTTTGTTTGAGTAACACATGAGATGGGAGTTGGGGAGGGGGAGAAGAGGGCATGTTTGGAGGAGCCATTTGTTTGCTTTGGTGCAAGGGAGCCATGTTTTGGAGAGACAGATGGAAGGCACTTTTTATTTGCCTCAGACACTTCATGATCCAAGCTGCCCATATTGTGTAAAAGAGGCCAGATGCCTTGTTAATTCACAGACATGTTTGCAGCGTGGGGATCCTTAGTAGGTGAATATGAATGCTAAATAATTATTAATGCTTGCTTGACGACCGTCTGCCTTCTGACTGAAACTGGAGCAAAACTTGACCTTTTCTAGAGGAGCAAGTGATGCTGGCACATGATAAGCTTGGGAGTCTTTCTTCCACTTAGAACTACAAACTGCAACAAGGTTCGGGCTGTGGGCCTGAGAGGTTTTTAAGTAAGGCCATGCCATCAGAGGAGTCCTTCTCCTTCACTTCCTTATTAAAATTCAAGGGTGGGCCTCTCGGAGGATGGCCAGAATGGTTCTCTTGCTTTGAGGAGCGTATAGATAAAAACTCTCAAAGAAATAACAAGGACTTCTTTAAGTACATTAGAAGTAAGAACCCAACTAGGAAGGCCATTGGACAATTAGACAACAATGGAAGGCAAGGGATAATTAAAGAGGAAACAGAGATTGCAGAGGGACTCAATCAATAATTTGCTTCAGTATTCACTGAAGAAGACAGATACCACAGGCCCCAAAGACAGCCTATCTTGGTAGGGAGGGAAACCAAAGAATTAAGCCAGATAGAACTAACCAGGGAGGAGGGGGGCCTTGAATGTCTTGCTAAACTACATACTAACAAATCACCAGGACCAGATGGCATCCATCCACGAGTTCTCAAGAAACTTAAAGATGAAAGTGCTGAGGTCCTAACCAAAATATATAACCTTGCCCTCAAATCAGGTTTTGTGCCTGATGACTGGAAGGTAGCAAATATAACATCAGTCTTCAAAAAGGAATCCAGAGGGGATCCAGGGAATTACTGACTGGACAGTTTGACATGTGTCCCAGGTAAAGTGATGGAAACCATCCTAAAAGATAAAATTAATAGGCACATAGAAGAGAAGGTGCTACTGAAAGAGAGCCAACATGGCTTTTGCAAGGGCAAATTATGCCTCACTAATGTTTTGGAATTCTTTGAGAGCGTCAACAAGCATGTGGATAAGTCGACATTGTTTATCTGAACTATCAGAAGGCTTTCTGACAAGGTCCCGCACCAAAGGCTCTTGAATAAACTTGCCAGTCATGGAATAAATGGAGAGGTCTTCTCCTGGATCAGCAACTGGCTAAGGGAAAGGAAACAGAGGGTAGCACTAAATGGACACTTCCTTCCAAAGTGGAGGGAGGTAAATCGTGGGGTCCCCCAAGGTTCAGTACTGGGACCCCTGCTTTTGAACTTTAAAATAATTAATCTAGATGTAGGAGTAAACAGCAAGGAAGGCAAATTTGCTGACAATATGCAATTCTACAGGGTAGTAAAAACTGAGAGAGATTGTGAGAAGCTCCAGTGGGATCTCTTGACACTGGGGGAATGGGCAAACCACTGGCAAATGAGCTTCAACATTAGTAAGTGCAGAGTGATGCATGTTGGGGCAAAAAAAATTTACATTTATAAACTGATAGGGTCCAAAGAAAGAGAAGAAGCAAAGACCTTCCTCCTTGAAGTCCCTTTCAGAACAACAAAACAATGTTTGGATGTTTTGCAGCAACATTGCTGATGGTAAGCAGGATGAGACCCTGTCACTTTAAGTCTGCTTTGTGCAGAGGGGTTGCTTCTAGAGTGCTGCCATCTGCACTGGTGGCTGGTCCATTGTTCCCCACTTGCCCCCCCTACCAGAGGTGGTGGTGGGGTCTCGGGTCCCAACCAGTGTGTGCCCTTCCTGACGGAAGCTCCAGCCTCAAAATCTGTGTGACTGAGTGCGAGGAGAGAAGGAAAGAAGAAGACAACAGAGCAAGAGCAGATAGCATTAGGTTGTCCGGCTTGGCACCACCCACCATTGACTATTGAGCATTTTGGCCAACCAGCCATTGCTGGGGACTAGTCACAGTGATTTGTTGTCAGCTGCCTTGAGAATCATTTAGTTGAAGGGCATGGTATAAATCCAATAACTAAATGTGATCCCTTCCCCATGTCTGTTTAAATAATAGTATGGTGTCTTCTTTATCGCATGAGTCACCATCAATTTCTACTTAACATGAGCATGACTTCCTACGAACAAGGGTGGCAGCTTTCCTGATCTGATATTGGGCCAATAACTGAAATCTGTCTCTCTTTATACAAATGTGTTGTTGCTAAAAATGTTCTCTCTCACTCTCTCCCTCATATACAACTTGTTCAGCAATCCAAAATATACAGCTTTCCGTGCAAACTGTGCCAGAAAATAAAAGGGGTGGGGGGTGGGGAGAATGACAAATCAAAGAATGTTCAAATATTGACATTTTCAGACAGAGGCAATGAAATGTGCCTTTCTAGATATTTTATTCAACAATCTTTATTTTTACTTTTGAAAAGGGAGCTGGAGTTCCCTTGCTGTCGGTGTCTTGAATACTACTGATGAAGCAACATATGCATGCATGCGTGTGCGTGCGCGCAGAGAGAGAGAGAGACAGAGAGAGAGAGACACCCCTCTACCTTGTGGGTTTTATTCTCGATGTTGCTGCATTCCAAGAACCTAAGTGATGTTTCTGAAGAGGATGGCCCTGGTCAGTTGGGCGCCTACTTGCGGCAATGGGCTGAGGCGCCCCAACTGATGCAGTATGCTCGTAGTTGTGGAGTGGATGCTGAAGGATGTCCACAGCTTTGTCAGCACTCCAGCTCACGAAGCTGTTTGCTTGCTCTGTGGGCAGCAAAACTGCATCTGCCGTTCTCTCCAAACAGCAGGAAATAAAACCCGATGGAGGAGCAAGAAGAAGAAGAAGAAGAAGAAGAAGAAGAAGAAGAAGAAGAAGAA
>JAHTLZ010000010.1:25819243-25833012 GCA_023846285.1 Phrynocephalus versicolor | reverse complement strand
GAAGAAGAAGAAGAAGAAGAAGAAGAAGAAGAAGAAGAAGAAGAAGACAGTGAGACAGAAAATGACGTTTCCTGTTTAAAAGAAGGAATGCAAAGATGTCTTAGCCATGAACTTGTCACCTTTGTTTATTCCCAAAAGAAGACTGAGAGCTGCCTTCTACCAAGTCAAACTTGCCATCTTACCTAGCTTGCTATGCTCGTGACTGGCAGCAGCGTTTGGGAAGATCTCACATCTCGTTTCTCACATGCTGCCCACAGTCTTTGTGTTGTTTTTTGAAGATGCCAGAAACTCAACTTGGGGTCTCCTGCATAAGAAAACCTGTGCTCTACTGACCAACCTATAGTTCTTCTCAGGGGGCTTGACGGTAGAGCTGGGGGTGGGGGAAGTCCACCGGTATTCAGTAGTGGACCTGCCCTCAACATCCACAAAATGCTGTTTGGTGTATATACGTTTTTGAAAAATAAGCCCAGCACCATCTTACTTCCTTCTCTGGAGGCAGCAGGGGGGATTAGTTGTATGATTCAGCATATTGGTCTGTGAGTCTGGAAGATACGAGGTGTTCTGGATCCCTTTTGGGTATGAGTATTCTTCAACAGGCCCCAGCAGCCTCCTTATGAAACATATTGCAGAGTTTATTGGTGCTGCAGGTGATGATGTCATCACGTTAACTAAAGAAAACCTAGTCAACGACCAAGATAACTCTATTGAAGTGTAACCTGATTCTGGTCAAAATTAGTCTAATCACTTTTGCATTTTTAATTTGTTTTTCTATATTTCATATACTGTACATCCGCCATTTTATACTTGTGCAGCACTCTGATATGAATAAGGAAAACAACAGTGGTGACCATATCTGTTAGTTTGCAATCATAAGGAGGCAGAGCTTTTTTGATCAGGAGGTGATGGTGGACAGCATCATATTCCACTGTTAGGTTGACAAGTCCTTACTCTAGTTGTTCTATGCTGTGTGCTGGGTTGGGTTTAAGACTTGGGCCATAATGGCTCTTGCCAAATCTAAAGTCACCACTGATTAAAATCCCTTTGGGCATTTTGGGCGTAAATATACACCTCAAAATTGCCTTAAATCAGGGATGATTTGCCACTGATGGTGCCCTCATCTCCATGGACCTATGAAATCAGAGTTTCAGTCAATGGCCTCTACTCATCATGGTCAACTGGAACCTCACAAGTCAAGGGAAAAAGCTGAATGCAGAGAAGGCAAACAAGGAGTGGAAAGTGATTGCCCTGAGGACTTTCTTTTTGGCCTCTGGTGCAATGGGGCGTGGGTTGGAATAATAGAACAATGGAGATGGAAGGGGCCTATAAGGCCATTGGGCCCAATCCCTTGGTCGATGCAGGAACCCAAATCAAAGCAGATCTGACAGAGGGTGGATCACTTTCCTCTTGAAGGCCTCCAACATTACCGTGATACCCTCCTCTCCCTGAGGTCATGAAAGAGAGACCAGGGAACAGGGATTTAGCCTGCACTGGGTAGTGCTGCAGTCTCCCTGAAAACACAGGCTCACCGCTTGAGGGTGCTCCTGCATTCATCCATGAGCCTGGATGCCCAGGTTTCCGTGATGGCCAGGAGTGCTTCTGCAGGTTTTTAAAATGTTTTGTGTACCAGAGGTCTGATCCAGCCATGATGATGCATGTTTAAATTACATCCCATTTGGGTTACTGTAACACATGCTACTTGCGGCTGCCTTTAGAAAGTGTACCTGGAAATACTGATCCCAGGCAGCTAGCAGCATAGAAATTGCTGGAACACCCTCCCAGGGCTGTGGAGCATCCTCAAACTCTTCCCTTGAAGCACCCCAAATTTGGGGATGTATGGGGTGGGGGTGGACAAGTTATTCAACTCCAAATGGGGTGCCCATAGGAAAAAAGTATGTAATTTAAAAATACTTGAAAATACTGATCCCAGGCAGCTAGCAGCATGGAAATTGCTGGAGCATCCTCCCAGGGCTGAGAATGCAAAAGAGGGCCTTCTATGCTCCTGCTCCCATGCTGAGGAACTCCTTCCCAGGAGAGGCCAAACTGGCCTCCTCCTTGCTGTCCTTCTGCAAATCAGGCAAAGACCTTTCTCTTCAGGCAAATGTTCTTTCAGTAACTCTCTGTCTATGAAAGGTTGTTTTAATATGGGAATGTCATGTAGTTTCTGTGTTTTAAACGGCTTTAGACTGTTTTGATATATTCATTACATACATTATATACAGTGGGCCCTCATATAACAAACGGTTTGCATAATATAAAATCTGTACAACATAAAAAATTCCGGAGATGGGAAATTTGCTTAACAGAATTGTCTATGGGGCGAACCCGTACAACATAAAAATGGTTGTGATTAGGGATCACTCTGTTTTCAATGCATTCCTATGGGAAATTTGTATAAAGGAAAATTTGCTTAACATAATTTCATTTGGAAGGAATTAGTTCCTTTATACAAGGTACCACTGTAATATTTAATTGCTTTTAAATATTGTAATAATTTATTGTATTTGTTAAACGCTCAGTGTTGTCTGTTTTGTAAGGTACCTTGGGTCCTCTTGGGAAGAAAGGCAGAATATACATAATGAAATTAAATATACAGTACCATAATTAAAATGGCAAATAATTGTGCCATCTATTAGAAGTAGAGAAGCAGAGGGGTGTGTGCTGGGTGATTGGCTCAGACTGAGAATGATGCTAGGGAGGAAGATGTTTAAAATTCTATGGCCAAGATTCAACACTGCATTTTGGTACCTAATAACAATAGAATAAGGACTTCCTTAATTTCCTGATCCTGCCTCCATTAGTCTTCCATGGCTCTAAAAAAAAACTGCTTCTGGGGGTTCCCAAGTCCTTTGTTGCGGGTTTTAGGTTACAGAAGGTGAAGGGTGTCCTGGATTCCAGTGGGAAGAGGGAGATTGGCGGAATAACTCCATGGGACTGTAGCCTATAAAAGTATATAAACAATTATTTGACAGAATTTCCCTCAACATTCCATTCATTTATATTGTCCTGAGGATATAATGTGATATAGGTAAAGGTAAAGGTTCCCCCTGGAGACGTGTGCTAGTCATGTCTGACTCTAGGGGCGGTGTTCATCGCCGTTTCCAAGCCAAAGAGCCAGTGTTGTGCAAGCCTGTGGCCATGTGGCCGGCATGGCTGAACACATTTCTGCACACGGAACATTGTTTTACCTTCCCGGTTTTTATGGCAGTACCTATTTATCCACTTGCATTTACATGCTTTTGAACTGCTAGGTTGGCAGGAGCTGGGTTTAACAGTGGGAGCTCACTCCTCTGCGTCGCACCCGGGATCTGAACCACTGAGCTGCTGACTTTACAGCCGACGGTTTTTGGAAGCCTTAGTCCACTGAGCTACCAGTATACAGTATGCAGTATGGCTAATTGATGCAGATTAGAGATGGGCATGAATCAGAAAAAATGTGATTCATTTTGATTTGTGATTCATTAAGTCTGACAAATTACAAATTTACATTTTTCCTGATGAATTGACAAACTGATTTGTCAAATCATTTTTGCCTTTAAAAGCACAGTTCCCAGTCTATAATTATGCAAATTGCCAATCATTATTGGACCACCTCAAAATGCTGCAAAGCTGTAAAGAAATCTGTACCTGCCATTTTCCAGTCTCATAAAGAAATGAGTGTTACAGCACTTTGAATTTCTGTGCAGGAGTTCACAGAGAAGAATAGCTTCAAGTCCCCAGAACATGTCCACTCCCTTTTTTCATTAACTGTCACTTGCAGTCTCAGTAATTCACTCTGAGAGGTTAATAGTAGAAAGAATAAGAGGTTTCCTTTACTTACAATGAACAGATAACAGAAAGCTAAAAACATGGATGCTTTGACCAATAGGTCTCAACAATCTTATTGCTTTCAACTGACTGACTGACTTGGAGAAAAGAGAGGAGTGGGTGGGTGGCTGTCTTTGAATTCAGAGGCAGAAATGGAACCATTGTATATCATCTAACTAAGGACTTTAAAAGTAACCTGCTGCTGAAGAACATCTTTCACCACATCTGAACTTCTGGGACCTGCTTTGAAGAAGGGTGATTGACTGCACTCGGAAGCTTGCAATGTTCCTTTTTTTATTTTTAATAGTGGCCTATGAAGGTATCGCCTGTAACCTCTTTTTGGAATTGTTTATTGTTGGATTGATTGACAGTCACTCAGCCCAAAAAGCTCCCTCGAAGCCACACTTCCTAGAGGCATTGTGTGAAGCTGTAACTCCAACAACAAGCAAGGATTAAAAATCCACAACAATAGATAAACAGACACACAGTCACACAGACACACACACACAGAGAGAGAGAGAGAGAGAGAGAGAGAGAGAGAGAGAGAGAGAGAGAGAGAGAGTTCCAGTCCATCCTTTGTAGCAGCAAGCACAGAACTCAAGTTGGAAAAATAAAGCAAACCACATAAATATGAGACTTTTCCCCTTCCATGCATTTTAAGAATTCCTGAAAATGGAAGGATTGGCATTGGCAGTTAAGAGGCGAGAGAAGCCATCAAGAAACCACGGGTCTCTTTGGTTCTTGGGGAAGGAAAACAAGCAGATTTTCAAAACAGATTAGACATTGGTGGACATCTGTAAGCAATGTATTCCACGCGTATTTTAGTTGATGGGATTATTCTGAAGGATGGTTTGTGGAAAGCTGTAAAAGCTAAACAAGGTTCTCTGTGTTTTATACCTGCCATATATTTTATAAGGCAATTGGATTATATGGCATACAGTCATTTTCCAAGCTGCTTAATTGTGACCCCAGAGCACACATTAAACACACAGAGATGACCAGCTGTCTCCTCCGGCCACGTTGCAGAGCCACATAGAGCCACACAACCCATGCACACGTGTGTTTGCACCCTAGAGTTCCTTGCCAGTCTTCCAATATGCGGACTGTGACCAATTTAAATGGAAGAAAGAGAGAGAGTGTGAGCCTGGAAGAGAAAGAAAGGAAGAAAAGAAGCCAAGAGATCTCCTCTGAATGGGAAGAGAGATTCTCCCACCCCCTCCCACTGCCCCTGATGTTATGAATATTGTCAATGAAATTAGCCAGCGCAGTTTAGGAAACAGAGAATGGGAGGAATGGAAAGCAGGCTCAAAGGGAAAGCTGGCAGAAAAGAGAGCAGGAGTGAATGAGGTCTTTGTTTAGCCCTGGGAGGCCGTGAATAAGCAGCCCGCAGCCCTGCGGTTCCTTGCACGCTGTCGGCTGAATGAGGGACAGGCCTCCATTAAGGGCGGCAAAGGGAAGAATGTGGTTCACACTCACTCCAAGCGCTCCCCAGCCCAGAGGGGTAAAGTTAATTTACGGCTGATGTTAATTCCTTGTTTAAGAGAAAGGAAGAAGACGAAGAAGGAGCAGGTTATAATGCAATGAACGCGCTGGTGGACGAATGAAAGATATGCCAGGCAGCCCTCCTTTTCCTAATAGGAAAATGTGCGCTGCAAATATCAGCATATTATTTCTGGGAGCACTTGAAAGGACTATTCAGCGTCTCTCCGGCACCAGCAAAGCTGGCAGCATTCAGAATTGGATGGTGCCAGTGTGAAAAAGCATGTCTACATCTGCTCCTGGGGGATCGGGTTTTGATGCACTGGTTGGGATGGGGTCCTCCATCTTTCAATGTACTTTTAATGGCATTTCGGGCAGCTGGATCTACCCCAGAACTTCTAGAAAGGATTTTAAAAAGCTACACTGAAAAACAGAGTGTAAAAAAGAGTCCCTTCCCTGGTCTAGGCTTGCTCTAACCCTCAACACAGAAGCTCTGCTCAAATTGAAGAACCAGTCCAACAAGTTGCCACTGCATCACTGGTCAGGACTTGGGACTGAGGCTTGCACACTTATTTACTTCCTCCTCCTCTTCAGGAGGGAGGAGATGGCAAACTTTTGGGGAAACACCCCCTCCCCCCAATAAAATAAATAAATATTGGTGTTGCCTGCGAACTGTGCTTGATTCATACAGAGTATGATCTCTGCAAGCAACAAGCATCATGTTGCCAGGTGTCAGGTTTCGTTAAAACTGCTATGAGTGCACTGCTGTGCTAAAGAGCAAAAATTTGGCCAAAACAGTAGGTCAAGTAATGGGAAAACATGAAGAGCCACAAAGACCAGAAGTGGCCCTAGTCTGGAGAATGAGGCACAGATCTTCTCGAGGGGAGGAAATGAGGGCAGACCTTTAGCCTTATAATAACAGATCCCATGATAAAGTGTATTGGATAATACAAGAATCACCGTTTTCACCATGCAGAACCTATCCAAGAGGCCAGCCCCCCCCCCCATCCCAAAAGCCTGGTTCTGTGAATCAGTCCACACAGATAGACTGATCAGTAAATGCTTCCATATTTTCAAGGCACATTTTACAACCACGAGATGTGTCAGAAAGGTGTCCTCTTCTTCTTTCTTTTTAAGTGGAAGAGTGTGCATGGGAGCAAACACACGAATTATTTTTGGAAACCCAAAGACCTTCTTCTCTTTTAAGATGTAACAAACAATAACAACAGAATTCAACTTCTCTAACCATTGTCAAAAATCCAGTGGTAAGTTGCAATTAAAGTAAGCGCATTCAATCAATGGAACTTACAGAGACGTTGACTCATCAAGCCCCCATGAATGCAGTGGGCTACTCTATCGATTACTTACTACAGTTCTGGATTTTAGCTGCTATCTTATAACATAAATATAAACATCAGAACAGAAGAACAGCCTTGCTGGAACAGCCACAGCCCATCCAGTCCTGCATTCTGTCTCACACAGTGGCTCACCATTTGCTTCAGGGTATTACCAAGCAGATGTCTTCAACTGCTTACGACTCCCTGCAAATGGCATTGAGACATATCCTGCCTATCTCTCCAACCTGGAGGTTGTCCTTAGGCATCCATCATGATAGCTATTGATACTCTTGTTCTCCATGAACTTGTCCAATCCTTTCTTAAAGCAGTCAAGGCTGACAGCTGTCACCACTTCTTCTGGCAGGGAGTTCCACAGACCAGTGATTATTATTATTACTCCTACTTCTAGATAATTTATAAAGAGATTGAAAAGCATGGGTCACAGTACTGAACCTTGGGGGACCCCACTCTTTACCTCCCTCCACTTGGAGTAGTGTCCATTTAGTGCTACCCTTTGTTTCGTGTCCCTTAGCCAGTTGCTGATCCAGGACAAGACCTGTCCCTTGATTCCATGACTGGCAAGTTTATTCAGGAGCCTTTGGTGTGGGACCTTGTCAAAAGCTTTCTGAAAGTCCAGATAAACAATGCCAACTGAATCTCCCTTATCTACATGCTTGTTGACACTCTCAAAAATTTCCAACAGATTAGTGAGGCATGACTTGTCCTTGCAGAAGCCATGTTGGCTCTTCCTCAACAGTGCTTCTCTTATATGTGCCTATTAATTTTATCTTTTAGGATGGTTTCCATCACTTTACCTGGGACACATGTCAAACTGACCAGTCGGTAATTTCCTGGATCACCTCCAGATCCCTTTTTGAAGATTGGTGTTATATTCCCTACCTTCCAGTAATCGGGAAAAATGCCTGATCAGAGGGAAAGATTATACATTTTGGCTCGGACATCAGCAATTTCATCTTTAAGTTCCTTGAGAACTTGTGGATGGATGCCATCTGGTCCTGGTGACGTATGAGAAGTCACAGTCTGCATCATGGTAGAATTCAGTTTATGAATGTATTATGCAGGGGAATAGGGGACAGTGAAGTCATCTAGTTCATCAATGCAAATAAAAAATCATGGTAGTGACTTTCCTAAATATTTTATGTTGTGTAAAAATACAACTCTTGGGGTGTTTGGTTGTGGTGTCCATTTTGCATTCATTACATGGTGGTGTATCTGGCTTTGACGGACCTATTTTCAGTTATATCTGATGAATGAATATTTTAGGCAGAAGCAACATACCTTAATTGTAGGAAGCACATTCCTAGGATGTGGTCATTTATAATGCTGGGAAAGTAGAAGGCAGCAGCAAAAGAGAAAGATTAAATATGAGATGGATTGACTTCCTAAACAAAGCAACAGAGTTGGGTTTGCAAAAGCTGAGCAGTGCTGGATATTCTGAACATTACTCATTAATAGGGTAACTATAAATCGAGTGTGACTTGATGGCACACAAGAGCAACAGAAGAAGAAGAAGAAGAAGAAGAAGAAGAAGAAGAAGAAGAAGAAGAAGAAGAAGAAGAAGAAGAAGAAGAAGAAGAAGAAGAAGAAGAAGATGATGATGATGATGATGATGATGATGATGATGATTCCCCGGATGAGGGCCCGTACCTTTTCCCAAAATGTTGATTTTGCGGAAATGCCATCATTCTTCTTTCCAGAGAGGCCCATCACTCCAACCAAAGGTTCTGCTAGACTTTGTCTCTTGGGCTCAAAGATAGACAAACTAAGCAAGTCTGGATGGGGGAACTGCTCGGTGATCCCATTGGAGACCGCTTCGAGTTCCATGACAGTGAAGGCTGGGAAGCAATCTAACTGGGAATTTTAGGAAGATAAAATTGCATAAATCCGGCCAAATGTATAGTCTGGGATGAATAATATGTTGTTGGGCTGCAGTTCCTATTACAGTAACCAATGGCGAGGGATGATAGATGTTACAGTCCAGCCACATCTGGAGAGATTTCACATCCCTGGCTTGTTTCAAAATCCTGGTCCCCCACAATGGCTATTCTCCAGGGGAAGCTCCGAAGCAAGTCATGAGACCAACCAACCCCCCTCTCCAGCTGTGCCCTGGCAGCTATTTCTGAAAGTACAGGTGTCATGTATCCATCAAGAGTAGCTGCCGTAGAAAGACTTGTCTTCAGTGAACTCGTCTAACCCTTTTTAAAGCCAACTAGTGAACACGGAGTACAATGTCTTGTGGCAGTATATATTTCTTTTAGTTAACAAAACCAAGAGGCACTTCTTTTCATCCTGAATCTGTTGCCCGTGAACCTCGCTGGGTGCCCCTAAGTTCTAGTGTCACCAGACGCAGAAGTCTCCTGCCTCCTCCCATTCAAAAACTGGGGCAGGGAGTGAGTAAATACGTAGCATCAAACATGATCAATGGCATGCCTGGATTAATTCATACGCTTCTCTCAAGTATTGATTTCCCTCTTTCTAGCATGTGAGGTTTGGAATGTTGATAATTATGACTCTGACCACATCTGTTTGTAAAGAAGTCAAAATACTACAGCAATTAAGCAGTGAGGTAAACAAACGGATTGATGGTAGAGTCAAATTGAAAGGCTTGGCAAGGAAGGTGAATGATCAGACATTTGGCCTACTAGGAATTCTTCTGTATGTCCTGTTTCCCGCATGCCTCATGGACCACCTTTTACTTTCAGGTAAATTTTCACCGGGTTGCAGTATTCTGCTAAGATCAGGGCAAATCTAGAATGAGCAAAACAAAGGTACACTTTTTAACAGAAACTGCCTGTTCTTTTCCAGCTGCAAACCCTGTGCTCTAGCCATAGAGGCGTTCCTTTCTAATCACATCACCTTTCTGGATTTATTGCTTACGGTTCTCTGGGACACAGATCCCTACAGCTGTAAATTAATTTTTGAAGCAATACAGGTTTTAAAACTTCATCTGTTTTAATGAACCTGGAGGACTGTCCTTGCTAGTTCTCTGTCTGTTTGTCCGTCCGTCTGTCCGTCTCTCTCTCTCTCTCTTTCTCTCTCTCTCTCTGTGTGTGTGTGTGTGTGTTTAGAATACATGCAATTATTTTGCTTTCAGGGGCTCCTTCGGTTTCAGGATCCAACCTGAAGGACACCTTATTTTCTAAAAAGTGATTCCTTGTAGTGGTGTAGCTTTGCTGTATTTTGGAGGTATAACACACACACACACAGAGAGAGAGAGAGAGAGAGAGAGAGAGAGAGAGTCCTTCCAAGGTTTAGAGCAAACATTAGCAAGTCTCTGGACAATTTCCTCAGTCACATTTCTATTAATCCAGCTCAGCAAGGTAGAATTATGAGGCTGCTAATGAACAGCATCAATTCAGGCTGCCTGAAGGAACTGGATTAGCTGGACGGCTCTTTGAACTGCCTGATTACTGGTGGGAAAACTTCACAGGGGGAACATGGAGAGCTGCATTTGTTGTCCCTCTCTGCCCCCCACCCCACCCCTTCCCATGCCTTGTGTATCTCTTTTGCAATATTTGCTCATGGAATTCCCCACCCCCCAACACACACACACTCTAAATCAGCAATTAGCCTAATAAGCCACCTTTTCATTTCATGAGTGTAGATTAGCCACTTCAGAGAATACAAAACAAACATTATTGCGCAAACACACACACATAGTGGCAGGGGGAAAACAAACAAATGAATAAAGTGGGTCCTCCAATCCTTTTCTCCCCCCACCCCCATCTGCTTACCAAGTTATTACTGTAGGGTGTTTGTTTGTTTGTTTTTGCTTTTATTTCAAGAAAATACTATTCTGAATGAAGAAAGAAATAATTCTGAAATATTAAACCTTTGGGTCACTCAGAGCATACAGTGTATTAACAATGAATCAGGCCTGTTTCCTTCACTGCAGTGCATTACATCCTGGTTAGAGAGGTTTGGAGTTTTCAGGGATATTACACGAAGGGTGCCCTGGGTTTGTGCTCACAGGTGTATGCTAAAAAAAAAAAAGCTTTGGGTTCTTGCCATTACCTAACCAAGCTACCTGCCTGATGCATTCTTCCCAACACTGTAGATGCATTTCACACTAACACGTTGCAGTCTGAAGCTAATACCTGAACGTATTTTGCTGTGCATGTACACCCCATAAATCAGTGGTGTCCAAACTTCGGCCCTCCAGATGTTTTGGACCACAACTCCCACAGTCCTTTGTCACTGGCAATCTAGGCTTAGAATTCTGGGAGCTGTGGTCCAAAACATCTGGAGGGCCAAAGTTTGGGCACCCCTGCCATAAATGTAATGGATTGGAAGCAGTCTGTTAAGCTGAATTTTGTTCCCATTGAAATCAATGGCTGAAATGCAGTAGGCATCCCAGCTAGAATATTGAACCAATTGCTGAATGGTTAATTAACTCTTATATAAATCTCACTGCTGGATCTAAGCCACGTGGATCTAGGTCAATGGAACTTCAGCTGGACCAATATTCAATGGACTGAGGTTGGGATCAGACATGAAGCTCATCACACTGGCAAGAGTGGTCT
Organism: Phrynocephalus versicolor; assembly: GCA_023846285.1. Lineage (NCBI taxonomy): Eukaryota > Metazoa > Chordata > Lepidosauria > Squamata > Agamidae > Phrynocephalus > Phrynocephalus versicolor. The sequence goes on along the minus strand of JAHTLZ010000010.1, from coordinate 25,821,848 downwards.
CCCTTAAAGTGACCCTCCCACCTGCAGGGGAATTTTTCCAGCCCGGCCATAAAAAGTAAACGTGCTGCACCTAGACTAAAAGGGTTCCGCTTGGGCATGGATGGAGGTGGGACTGGAATGCACTTCCCTCTGTGTCACATGGTCATCAGGAGATGGACCACTGGAACATTCCACAAGTGGTCCAAATTGCAATCTATTTCCCTCTGGCGTTGCACCTTTAATCTGGATCCAACTCAGCAGATGAAATGCATACACACACTGGGAGCCAATATTATTAGTCCTTGCACCACCCAGGACCTCTTTGTTCTGCATGTGTGAATAGCCACTGAATTCTAAAACGACATATTTGCATGCAGCTACAATTGCAATAAACACCAGGCAATATTTAATTTGATTTGAATCATGTTCTAGTTGCACAGGGTTGTAGTTTTTGTGGCTATATCCTTTATTCAAATTCTGTATACTCGATTTGGGTGGGTCGGAGTTAGGGTTTCATTGTTCAGCTGAATGCTCTTTCAAATTCAGTTGTTTGAAGGAAAATTGGAATAATAGGGTGTCTCAAATATTTAGAAGCAACGGGAGAAGGAGTTACAACTACCCGAGAGCTCAGGAAGCTTGGCAGGCGGGGGTGGGTGGGTGGGAGATCAATTCCTAACAGAAGGACTGAAGGATTTTAAGTCACTGCTCTGGGTATCATCCAAACCTCTTTTGAATCACCGTCAACATCCATGAGAGAAATGGAATCCAGTTGTTGTTCTTTTCATGCAGTTCTTGGGATTCTAATGACGATAACAGATTGCCCACATCCTAGCAGCAGTCTGCATTTCATGGAGACAACTCCAGACAAATCAACATCTAAAACTTGCTGCTCTCGTGCAGTAAAGCCGGGCTTTGCTGAGACAGGGGCAATGAAGGGGAAACTTTTGACTGAGCTCAGTGCAATATAGGACTCGGTCAGAATCCAACTGATGGACAATTATCAGTTACGGACTGCAGAATTACTGGGTGGCGGAGACGGCCAGCAGCTTGGATAATGGCTTTGATGGGAACTTAGAAACGTTTGTAAAAACCTATCAATAGCTATTCATCATGACGGCTGTCTCTGGAACAGGTGTCGTTGGAGGCAGAAAATCAGGTGCTGGACAATGGGCAGCAGCGAGACATTTATTCCCTTTGTTTTCTGTTTCTTGGCCTCCCTCGTACATTAGGAAGAGGACTTTGCAACTTGCCAATTAAAAGGAATGTGGTTTTCTATAACTAATTACTTTTGGGAAATGATTAATATGAGTAGCTACATTTCAAAGTAACTAGATATTTCTTAATTACACCTAAAAATATAGGAATGTTCCAATTTTCAGGCCATTTTATTATCAACCCTAAGGCAATATGTCATAAACCACTGCGTACGTCTTCTAGTGAGCATGAGCAAGGGAACCCCTGAACCTGGCATGGTTGGGTGGGGTGGGGGGAACGGCTGGATCCTGCTGACCTTAAATCTTGGGAATCCCAGGAGCCTGGACTCTTAGAAGAGGGTGATGCTCTATCTGAGTCCAAGAAGAGGTGGCCGGACTACTTCTCCATCCATGGGGAACGCCACAGGACATGATAAGGCACAAGTTTGGCTGGATTCCTCCTTCCACATGAGAAGTGGCTTGGCTGCAGATCCCTAAGGAAAAGAGGCCACTTTGAAGGGACACTCTTCTTCCCAAGGGGAACCGTGAACTCAAGTCTGCAGCCTGACTTCCTCTCCCAGCTGGCCAAATACCTGAAGCTGAGCTCTGGGCTGGAGTCCAGCACTCCAGGTATAGGAAAATGTAGGCTTGAACTTGGACTTTTTGCTGGAGACAAGTCTCTTCTGGCTCCTGACTGTGCCTCCCCTATAATCAGTTTTCAGGCCCATTACTGACTTCCTGATTGTGCATGAGATTCTAGCCTGGCTTATCTCTACTTCTTGGATTTGCCTTGTTTGTTTTGTTTTGCTTGACTTTTGGATTTCTCTTGGACTTTGGGTTCAGATCTCCTGTACCCCATTTGCCTGATTCTCCAGTGGGTCTCAATTGCTGTTCGGTGCCACCTACCTTGAAGCAGAGCATTCTTTGCTTTTGTTTTTTCAATACATACTTCCCATCTGCAATATCAGAATTGGCTGGTAGAGGAAATGAGAGAAATCTTTTAGGACCTGTTGGTAACAGCAGCTCATGATAGGTTAGAATGTAATTAATTATTTGTGGAACTCATACAGCAGCAAGGGCTACCTGGTTGCCCGAAAGTAATAACACAACTAGGTTCTTTTTTTAAATGTAGTACACTACACACATGTATGGCTTCCCTGGCCCCCTCTCTCAAACCTATATTCTCTAATATGTGTACATCCTCATATTTGAATGAGTGTCCTTTGTCCTTCAGGTGAAGGTACATCACTGATTCTGGTCCTGAGCTATTGTCCCTCCTGTGCTAGGCCATCTTCCTGTTTAATGGCCATTTAGTTTCTCCTGTACAGAGCTTTGAACACTGCTGTGGGAGTTGGGAGGGGCTTAAGAGGTGAGACTTTCACACACACACACACACACACACACACACACACACACACACACACACACACACA
>JAHTLZ010000010.1:25757709-25813611 GCA_023846285.1 Phrynocephalus versicolor | reverse complement strand
TAATAATAATAATAATAATAATAATAATAATAATAATAATAATAATAGCCTGAGACATGGCAGCTGATTAACAATCCTTCACACTCTTTCTAAGCAGAGGTTCCCAAACATAGGTGCTCAGATGTTCTGGGACTATAACTCCCAGAAATCCTGGCCAGCACAGCTACTGGTCAAGGCTTTTGGAATTTTAGGCCAATAACATCTGGATCTTAGAATAAAAGGTTGGGAACCACTGGTCTCAGACACAATGTGAACTAAACGTCTCAAGCTTACAAGTTAGTTTGTAGGTCTTGTCTCTATACGCTGCACATGGCAATTCCAGATCGACTCAATCTATGAATTCATGCGGTACCAGCAACCCAATAAATGCACATCCATTTAATGTGTTTTCCTCTGAAAAAAATTCTCTTTAGAAGACCATTTTCCCTATGTCTGAGATTGTGACTAATTGGCTACCCTCTTTAAGATGACTGAATTATACCTTTCTCTTAGAGCAGTATATTATGATTAGACAAGCTGATCAAAGGTGTTGGGTTACCACAATATTCACCTTCATTATCTTAATATCTCTGAGAGGTAGACTTCTAATGATCTATGTTGCCATAAGACTTCAAGCTAGGTGCATGTGGGTCAACGATTTCTAGAAAATCAAAGTGGCCCCGCAAGACAATTGAGAGATGAATTGATAGGCTCTGGTGGCCAGTCCCTATCTTTCTAAGGGTTAGATATGGAAACCACATCAGCAGGACATTTAAGTGTCCATCTCCTTTTTTAATCCAGTCTTCTAAACCTGGCCTGCTGCAGAGACAAGTATTTTTACCGCTCACATCTTACCAAAATGGTCTGTGCTACACATTTACTGAAAGCACAGGTGTGTTGACCTCGTTTGTGCCTGGTCGCCATATTTCTTGTTGAGAGTTTGTTTTATGGCTTCAAGGCCTAAGAACAACAACTGGTTTGGTACAGGTACCTCACAGGGGAGATGTGACTTTTCAGGTTGTCTTGGGCTCCAACTCCTACCACGTCTTGCAATGGGCTTTGTTGGCGAAGGCAGATGAACACTTTGGTGCAACAGTATCTGGGAGTTCTTCCCATGCTTGTGACAGACTCTGCTTTCTATTCTACTTTTTGTGTCCTCATCACCTATGCACAACAGCCCCAAACTTTCAAAACAATTTGCTTGCCTTTCTGAACTACTAGATGCGCTTGTACCTAAGAGAGAGGAGCAATATGTCTGGAGTAAGCACAGCCAAGGGCACATCTAGTACAGCCTTTGAGCTCTGCAAATGTTCTGTTCGTTTTCATCCCTAATTCTTTGACATGCTTTTATGCCTCCTGCAACATGACCAGCCCTGCAAATAAATTAATATAGTTCCCATGGCAGTTGGATAGAACACCTGGCTAATAACTTTGCCATCCAGCTCACACTTAGCTCACACCTACTCATGTAACAAAAAGAGGGCAGGGTGAAAAGTACAATATAGTTGGGTAAACCTCAGTCTTTAATAACCCCCCCCCCCAAAAAAATTCAGCAGAGGACTGAATTTGAGAAAATCAAAGTGGATTATAGTAGTGGATGTACTAGTGGGCATATAACTTTGAATCTGTGTTAGGTCGGTTTTTTTCAAGCACACTCATTTCTTTCACAGTTTGCATATTCCAGCTGCTGAGCTGGGGCCTTGCATCACTTTGAACTGGAGCAAATTCAACTTGCTAACTGATGCAGAATTGGTGTTACTGATTTTGGTGGAAATAACCAGCAGCATGTACAGTTCTGGCAAGGGTGGAAATTAGGTGATGTAAGAGTTTCAGCTTCTGTCTCACAGCTTGTCTGACTCAGGTGCCATTGGTCTCATTATGTGAGAGCCCAAGATGGAAGGAGGAACTTTTAATTACCTTCCTTGCCAGATCACGTTTCCAGTAGAAAGAGATTACTGGTAATTAACAAATGGCTCTTCCCATCCCCAGGCACCCATGGTTTGCACAGATAGAATGAGAGACTTGTACATACTATGGGACAGAAGTAGGTACTCTTCAATTACTTGAAAGCTGCCTCCCCCATTGGTGACATAATCAATCTTATGTAGGAATATGTAAAAGATGATTTTGGCTAAGGTTTCAGGACTGGACACACAAAAAGCAGACAGGAAGCAAAACCTAATGGAGGAAAACACAACTGAAACTCGAGTTTTTACCTACTTAGCTGCCACATCAGGGGGACAAACTAGACCAAAAACTTCTCTCTGTCATGCTGCTGTAGAAAATGTGCACCATTCTGTTTGTTTGAGACATAGGAGCATTAAAGCTTTTGATTCCATCTGTAGCCTTAAATGGTACACTCCAGGAAAAGAGACACTGCATGAAGATAGCTGGTGCATTTTGCTTCTCTGCTGAAGCAATCTCACACCAGTGCTGTCTGAAGCTCACGCCAGGATTAGATGGGCTGCCGATCGAACCATTTGATATCCTCTACTTCCAGCCGCCTCTTCACAGTTAACCTCCCCGCAAACAGCAGACACATATTATTCTCCCCGGATGACACTAATAGTAACAAGTGACCCTAGAATAGGCTTCCCCTGCCAAGTTTGTCACCTACGTGGTCATCATTCAATAGAGGTGACAGAGCCTGGCAGAATTAAGAGCTTCTTTATGGAGCAAAGGGATAACTGAGAAAGATTGCAAAGCTGATCGGAAAAGGGCACAGAACCATTGCTGAAATGTTAGAGGCAGCTGGAACAAAAGCCTCCCATTGGGAAGGGGGTGTCCTCCCCCATTTTATGTCCAAGTGGCTCTTCTGAGGACTTGTAACCCACGCAGTGTGGAGCCATGTGTAGTTCAGGCACTAAAAGCAGGGAAGGAACCTCAACAGAACAACAATATTGTATACAAATGCAACAAGGAATATAGCATTTCTTTGTCATTTTATTATTAGGACCAGTAACATCTCACCTGTTCTTCAACAAGCTATAAAAGGCATGTCTTTCCACACAACAACCCCACAAGGTAGCTCAGGCTGAGAGAGAGAGAGAGAGAGAGGGGGGGGAGAGGGAGAGAGTGAGAGAGAGAGAGAGGGAGAGAGTGAGAGAGAGAGAGAGAACTAGAGAGAGGAGGGTTTTGACAATTGCCCTGGATTTGGTAAGCATCATTCATAATTCAGTGGAGACTTGAAACTGTACCTCCCGAATCCCAGCCTAATAAGTCAAAAAGGCTGTTGGCATTTGAACCCATAGTTGGGAGAAAACCTTAAGCAAACACCAACTAGCTATGGGCGAGATGTGGTACTGAGTGCAAGGGTCCTGAGGGCTTTTGACAGAATCAAATTCTGGAGAATTCAGATTTAAAGTGGCTTGCCCACCTTGTCCCGCCCCATATTTCCAGTGGAAGTAGACAGTGAACTTTTGTTACCAATGCATACCGAGAAAGAGCTTCTGGAAACTGCATTACGAGAGTAGGTTTTGTCGTTTTTGGTTTGTTTGTTTAGTACTGGGTGGGGAATTGTATGAAAGCCAAATATAGCCTCTACATTTGACAGTTTAAACCCCATATTTAAAAAAAGAAAGCAAAAGACACACATTGTTAAAAGGCTTTCCCCCCGCAAGTCTGAGAGCAATCATTTGCAAAGTCTAAAACGGGAGGCAAATTTCGGTTGGCATGCCTTCTATTCATACTGCAAAACAAATAATTTTCATCAGGGAATCACTTTATATGTTATTCAGTTTGTGACACCGCAATCATATCATAGCCTGCTAATTAGATTGTACACCACAGGAACAACGCAGCCACGTGACTGTACTCGTTCACTTTGCATCACGCTTTTGGCTTAAGTCAGAAGCAAAATCCTTTCTCAAGGTATCAGTGAGACAGCCTCCTATTGTTCTGTTCTGGTGCATGTGCATGTGTTATATGTGTGTGTCGGGGGGGGGGGGATGATGCAGATGCTCACCTAGATTTTTCAGTGTATGTGTTACAAACCAGTCATCTTTTGTAAATACAACTCTCTTGGCTGAATCTGTTGTTCAATTACTTCATGCAATTTATTTGTTTTCCATCTGGATTTACATATGCAGCATTAAATTCATTCTGAGACTGAGTCACCATGTCCACTTCCGGCATCCCCATGAGCGTAATCAGGTTTGCTAGAAGTTAACAGGGGCAGAGAAATGTTTCTGCATCTTTATTAGTACTTTCTGTGTGGAAAGCAGAAGGCTAAATTCAAACATGACTGCCCAGATATTTTGCATGCACATGAATCTCGCTGCCTGGGCTAGAAAACAGTATGTTCTAAATATAAAACTCTGGTATTCATTTTTGTTTTGATTTGATTTGATTTGTTCTGGACTTACTTTCTTTAGCTTTCTGGAGCAATGTGATCTCCCTCCAGTGGCAAAAACAGCTCAAATTATGTCCTCATTCCTGTGAACCAAAGACACTGCCAGGCTGATCCTCGACAGCTAAAAATAGCACTGTTGTGCATTGATGGAGAAAGGATTGGCCAATGCTTCACACTTCCTATCCCACTACACTGGTGTCACTTGCTAAACTATATACTCGTCATACAAAGATGGGAAACTTCTTTATCGCTGCTCCATTGCTATCGTCTCTCAGAACAAATGACCAAAAAAATGCCACAAGAGAATTCTTACCAGAACTCAATAGAAACATGTACCAGTAGATGAAGCAAGAGTTGAGTGGTTCATCAGAAGTGTTAGTTAGGAATGGAGAACTTTGATCCACTAGATGTTTTGGATTTACCATGATCAGTGGTAAGAGATTATGGAAACAGTGTTCCCAAATATCTGCAGGTTTAAAACTCCTCCTCAACTGTGCCGTAAATAAATAGCAAACGTGGTACTTCAATGCCACCAGGCCTCAAGAAAAGGAAGAAAGAGCCCGTTTGCTCAAACAAACCTGAAAATTCACAGGACAACCCTGTGCCTAATTTCTGCTTGTTGTGCAGAAACAGCATACTGTATTTCCTAAATGCCATTCTGTTGGGGGAAATCTATGATACATCATGGTAGTACAGGAAATTCATGCCAGCATCATGTAGGGCTACCAGGCTGGTATACTGGTCTCATCAGACACTGGCAAATGCCCCATAAAATCATACTGCTGGTGATACTGGAATAATTGCAGCCACGATTGTCTTTAGAAAACCTACTTTTTAAAAATATTGTTGTCATTCAGAATATAAGGGAAAAAATTACCAGAGACATTATCAGAAGAAAGTTGCCTAATTTCAGTTGCTTTCAGATGTTCTGCAAATCTCTGGGTTTTGGATGACTGAAAAACAGCCCCATTTTCTGAGATTTCCTCCACCCATTTTCCAGGCATGCACCTTAATACCTACTTTTTGAATTAATCTGTATTACATGAGTTTATATATATGAGAGAAGGAGAGGGGGGAGAGAGAGAGAGAGCCCTCCAGAATAAAATTATGATTGGATATGTTTGGGGAGCTTGCGTAAACCAGGAAGGAACAATCAGCACCAGGAACAGCAGCCTCCTCTGCATTGGCAGTTGTTAGGAGCCATCAAGCGGTCTCCAGTTTATGGTCTCCCCAGCAATGAGTGACCTTCCTCCCAGCAATTAACCTGTGGTAACCAAGGGGTCTTGTAGGGCAGGTTCATGGCTTGGAGGTTTTCATAGGCCTTCACAACATGCTAAGGGATTGGCTGCCGTGCTTTAGTTAGATCTCAAATGAGAAGCTGTGATGTGCTCTATGGAGAGCTGCCCCTCAAAACTACTCAGAGATGTCAACTAGTGCAGAATACTTCTGCTCATATTCTGAATTGGGTAAAGGCCTGGGATCACCAGACCCCTTTACTGCATTGGCTGTCAAACACCAATTATGGTGCTGATTGAGGGGGGGAATTGAGTTTTGCCTCCACCCACTCCCTTTCTGATCAGTTGCTGAGAATCTCTTGTGCAGGTTGTAGACTTCAGAGGCACAGTTGATGCAAAAGAGGGCTTTCTCAGGGGCCCTTCTTCCTAAAACAAGTGAGGTACTCTTCTACCTGACCTGTGTTCTGCCTGCAACTACTGTACAAATGTTTCCCTTGAGACAAGCATTTGACTCGGTCCTTTCAGTGCTTTATTGACTGCTAGATTTGTCTTCTTCCACTTGATGCCTCTTGTAGCTTATTGTACATACACCTGCTTTAATGATTGGTTAGCAAGATGGATCTGATTTAAATCACATTTTTAAGAAAATCAGACTGTTTGATGAATTAAATAAAAATACTTTAACATTAAATTGTGATTTAATTTTTTTAAAAATAAAACAATTATCTTCCTTGTTGGTTTGTGTCTTCATCCTTTTCATACTTTGTAATCTATTTCAAACAACTTCTCTTCTTTGGAGTCAAAAAGCAGAATATCAATTCTTTAAATAAATGGATAATTGCTGAGCTGCCCACAAAGAGATCCAGGATCATGTGAGACTAATTAAGGAAATGCTGGTGAGTATAATTGATACCCCTCCCCCCAGCCTGCCTCTCCATTGGCCACTTCTCTTTGGCTTAGGTTGTTTGTGATGTAAGTACCTATTGCTCTGCCACTGAGAAATGCACCAAAAGCATGCAGGTGTTGGCTCTAGTGGAGGCAGCTCAGCCAACACAATGATCCACAAAGCCTCACATGCAGCAATTGCACTTAAGCCTTCCATCTTTCATTAAAGTAGTGGTGGTTGCATGTACGTGTGTCCTACACCTGGATGTATGTGTCCAAGTCAATCAAACTCACCCCCTCCCGGTCAACTGTAGGTCGAACTGAGGAGGGGGTCTCTCATTTCTCTTTGAAGCAAAACCCATTGTCAAGATATGCAGCCCTCCATGATGCTAATGGCACAATTCACAGGCTACATAACAGCTAAATTAAAATAAATGCAATCTGTTTATTAAATTTGTATCTTGCTTTTCTGCCAGAAAACTGAGGGAGGGTAAACAGAAATGAAAACAAAAGCAAGTAAAGCCTGAGAACAGATTTTGAAGCATGATTTACAGACTTAATTAGAAAAGAAAGTCTGCACCAAAGCAATTTAAACACCCACCCACCCCAATCTCCAGTCAATAACAAGCTAGCTTAAATGTCAAAAGCCTCACCAAAAAGAAGTATGCTCACTGGAGGCAGGAGAATAGGAAGGGCTGGTATAGTCTCCTTAGGTAAGGAACACCGCGAAAGAAATGATTTGCTGACAGAACACTCAAACTAGCACAACAGGAGAAACAGTGCACCATTAAGTCACAATGCTCAGTTTGATGTGAAACATTTTTCTCCATCACCAGGTGTCACTGAAGTCACTTCATTGTGATACCTGTAATTCTGTTTTCTTTTGTAGACTACAGTATCTGCTACTCTGTTTTGTAAACTACGCTTTCAACTATAAAACATGTGATGTGTTTCTTTACTATTAACACAATTATGGGAAAATCTCTAATGCTTATTGTTCCTGCTCGGTCAGCATTAATACCTGTTGACATTAACAAGCACTGTCATAATCTTCTCAATGGAAGTCACATTCAGCCCAACGCTTTGTTTGCACACATCAAATGTGGTGCCTCGTGCCAGTAATATAATGCCTAGTATATGTAGAAATAAAGAAAGGATCAGGGGAGTGCGCCCCAGAACAAGCTTCAAGTCATCTCTAATGCATAGAAGTGCTTGCTCTCCAAACAAGCACTGGGGTGGATAAAATTCAGGGCACAACTCTCCTGGATCATGGCTATATGATTCAGGGATGGCCCAAAGTTTGTAGGCAGAATATGGCCATAACTCTTGTTCATATACATTGGGTGTTATTGGCATGGAAGCAAATCTGCATGTGCCCTAAACAAAATATTGGCTTGGGCACAATTCTAAATCACCCGAAGATGCCTTCCTGGAGGTGTCAGTGGGGGCCAAACCTTCTTGTGGGGTGCATATATAACCAGGTGAATGAGGAGGTTAGATTTACAGGGTGCAATTATGAGTAAGAAGTCCTATCCATACTCATGGTTGTGAGCACCTTCTCGCTGCCTAAGCACAGAACCTCCTCCTTCCTCTCATCCAAAACAATGCATGCCAGGCGTCACTCGATCTATATAGTTCCAGTAGATCCATCTATAGAGATCCAGTAGGTTTCAGAGATCACTTTTCTGCACCTGCTTAAACGTGCGTTCCCTTGTATGTGTGATGGAGTGTGGCACAGGGAGCCCCTGGCACCACAGGCCGCATCCTGTTTGGGCGAAAACGGTTTGCTGGTCCTTGCAACCAGCACTCTGGAAAGGGAAGGGGCTCACTGGGATCCTTCTCTCCCCACCCCCACCCCACCCCACCCCCACCCCCCATAAAGGTATGTTTGAGCTGTGCTCCCAGTCTTTTCTGCGGGCGTGCGGGCGAACAGGCGGAGTGACCCTGAAGGCAACGGGGCAAACGTACCCGTATTTTTATTTTCTCGTGGGAACCGAACAAGGCGCTGCCCCTTCCTTTTGGCGCCGGCTTTTTCCAGCGTTTAAGGACGGGGGGGGGAACTCGCCGAGACGGAAGGAAGCCAAAAAAGGTCCGAGGCAAGCTTTTGCCCGTCAGCCAAACCCTTTCCTGTAGAAAAAGATTAAGAGACGGCAGGATCCCTCCGTCCCATATATTCTGGCGCTAGGTTTTTGCTCGTGCAAAATTACCCCAGTAGAGAGCGGGGGGGGGGACGCACACAACGCAATTCATGTAAGACAAAACCTGCACCTCCACTCCCCGCCCCCCGTCTGCAAAGCATATGCAATGCCTCCTTCAGTGCGGATTAGGTAACACACAAGATGGACGGAGCAGAAAAGGAGCCAAGCCTCGCAAGCAGCAGCGCAGTTCCCTCGCCAGGGAAAGCGTCAGCTTCACCCCGCGAGCGCTCTCTCTCTCTCTCTCTCTCCCTCATTCTCTGAGATGAGGCCGCGGGAAAGGCGGGCCTCACCAAATCCCTCCCGCGCCCTCATTGGCTCGCCTTCCCCCCCCTCATTTGCATGTCTCGCAGCCGTCTTTTATGCGGGTGCTATTACCACGTGACCAGAAAGGCGGACGAGACTTCCTGTTTGAGGTCATGGAAGGGAGGAGGAGGGGGGGAGTAACTCTCGCGGTCTCTTTCCCTCCCTGCCTTCCCCCCCTCCCTGCCTTCCCCCCCTTTACGCCCCCCTCCTCCGCCCCTCCCGCTCCGTTGTGGTCTCGCGCTGCCTGCCTGCCTGGCGGGGCTCTTGTCAGTTAGCAACAAAATGGCTGCGGTGGCAGCAGCTCTGCTCCTGAAGCGGAGGACGGAGGCTGCGGCGGCGGCGGCGGCGGCTGTAAGGAGGAGCGGGGGGCCGGCCCGGCAGCATCACTGAAACCCGGCGGCGTTGCCTCTCCTGCCAGCGGCCCAACCGCCCCCCTCCCTTCCCCTGCATGCGAGAGCTCCGTCCAAGGAGCCGTTCCTGCTGCCGTTGCTGCATCCATAAATTTCCCCTCCTCTTATTCCCCCCTAGTGAATCGCTCTGAATCCCCTGCGGAGGGGAAGGAGAGCGAGCGCGGCTGCGGGATTCTGCTCCTAATTGGGTGGATCCCACTGGGAGGAAAAAAAAAGAGATTGAGACTGACGAACCTCCTTATGAGAAACGCCGCTGCTGGATCGCCCCGGGATCTCTGGATCCTGTCCCTGTGAGAAAGAAAGAAAAAAGACTGCGTTTCGCCTTCTTTTGCTGGATTCACCTATGCTCGGCTTCGCGGGGTGGATCCCCATGAAAGAGACTGGTGGACCCCCTTCTCAGCACGGAGCCTACCTTCTGGATCCTTTCAGGATCCCTGCGTGACTGCTGGAGCTCCTTTCCTTGGATCCACATGTGAACGGCGCAAGCTGGTGGATTTCCCTGGCTCTTGTGGGGGGTCCTTGCCTTCTGAAACACTGCCTGGAATCTTCTCCCCCTTGGATCTTCCTGAGAAAGAGAGAGAGAGAGAGAGAGACTGCTGGATCCCTTGTCTTGTTGTTCCATGCCTCCCATTTTAAGAGAGACTCTACTGGGTACTTCAGCTTGGATGCCTATGTGAGACTCTTCTGGACTCCCTTTCCCTCTCAACCCCCGTGGCTTTTTTTAAAATTCTTTTTCCTGAGCTGTTCTCAACTTTCGGAAGGGTTCAGCTTTCTCCGTTTTAATTTGCACTTTGGAAAAACGAAATATTTAATCCTCATCCGTAGGAAGTGAGACTTTCCCGACGCTGATTTTTAAAAAGCCGTCTTCTGATCAACTGCAAAGCATACCATTATTCACTCTCGCATCCTGACAGATTTTTTTTTAAACCCAGCAACCACGTACGTTTATTTTTTTCTAAAACTCAATGTGCAAAACTAGCTGAGGACTCCTCTGTAACAGCTCGTTTTGCTTCGCTGGAAGTAAAAATATAACATTCTTGTTTTGGATTTGGACCTGCATCTGCTGCACTTAACTCCTCCTCTGGGCTGGAATCAAACTGGAGCTTTTAGCTCTTCTACTTGGATACTGTTGATTTCTTGTCTGATTTTCCTAATCCCCTTCCTCTGCCTTTGTGGCAGGTTATTTTTGGTGTTTTTTTTTTAAATTTGGAACGGGCATAAATATTAAAAAAAAAGTAAAGCGAAACACTTTCTTGGCCGTGTGAGATTTTTTTCGTATTCAACGTGAAAAAATACGGGTACTTTTTGTAAGAAAAAGCATTAAAGAAAGCAAGGAGCACGCTAGTGAAACTCTCAGACGTCAGACAAAATATTCATTTGTTTTTTTTTCAAGGAGACTGAGTCGAAAGCTGCCAAAGAGCCCCAGAAGGAAACGAAGCAAAGGTAAGAGGGTCACCCCCTTCTCTTAATATGGAAGCAGGAAGAGTTAAAAATGGCAAAGACCTTCTGAGTAGTTTGATTCTTGCGGTTCTCTGTGCTTTAGGTTCAGATCAGGACTCTTTACTGAAATATATATATATTTCACAGTATAGTATAGAAATAATAAATCTCTGAAGGTAGTTTTGCTTTGTTTTATTTTGCATGTCATGCTTTATTTTGCATAGCAAGTCATTAAATCCAAAAGGTGAAAGTGCTGTATACAAAGATGGTACCTTTTGGGGGGAAATATTTTGCATTTAGTTCCCTATAAGTTCAACATGAAAAGCCAGTAATGTACTGTACTTACCAAAAATAGAGAAAAATAAGAAATAATAAATTATAAAGAAGTATTTATCCAGAACCATATTGTTGTGTGTATGCTGATGATAGCATCTTTCATTACCATATTGTGTAATGTTTGGAAAATAATGATAATTATCATTGGCAGTTTGGCTTGGTTTAAATGTAGCTGGAATGGAAGGGCTGAATGAATGTAACCAAATGGGCAAAACTTGAACTTCATCCTTGATTACCTACCTAGACTAGAGTCACCTGTAAAAGCGTATCTTTCTCAAGAATAACTAGCAAAGTAGATTTCAAAATTCCAGTGGAAGTTTATTAAGAACTGTTTAGTGAAAAAATCTTCCCTTTCATTTGTGTCAAAAGCTAAGCTTCTTTGAAGTTCAATAATTTGTACATGGATTATGATTCCTCAAGGTACAGCAAAGGTTGCTATGGTTCATTTAAAATAGAATATGTTAGTAGATAGACTAGATAGTCTAGTTTGGCATTTATAATGCCCGTTATTTCATTTATGACTTAGAGTTGACTAGGAGACCGATTAAGATCCTGGTATATAGTAGCAAATAAAATATTTCTGTGGTACTTGTCACATGTTTATAAATAAGCTAATTCACACAGTAGGAATAAAGAATAACACTGAATTTGATTATTATGGAAACAAATGTAAAAGCCTGTAATATAGCAGTTTCTACATTATGAGACTTGCTTCAGCTTTGATTTTCTATGTTTTGTTATTTTTTATATATACATGCTATCATATACATAATGCTATCAGAATTCAGATAGCAAAAAGTTTCTGACATGGTAACATTCATGATGTAAATTTTGCTTTCATGATGGCTTACTGTGTTTTGCAGTAGTCATTTCAGTTGTTGACTTTTCCCATTTAGCCTTTCTGCCTTTTAATATTCAGTTGCGTGAACCCAGATGTCAGAACTTCAGAAATATTTAACACTGCCTCTATAGTTATAGGTTTGTTTTATACAGTTGTTAGATATTACTTACATATATAATTCAGTTATTTATTAGACTGTTTTTATACCATGCAGTTTTTCTTTCAATTTGCTAAATATGTTCCCATTGGTATCTTTTTGAAAGATGTAGCAGAGTATAATATTTTTGCTACTTGATTTTAAAAACCATCCATACCTTCTGTATTACGGTTCTTAGTTTGGCAGCTTATAGACGTGGAATGCAATTTGGACTGACCTCATAAAAACTGATGTTTTATGGTATCTGAAACAAACAGTGCTTTCTACTTTGTTAACTGACAAATTAATATACAATGCAGATTATGAAAGAAAGCAGATACTTTCTTGATTTGAGGTGTGGGTGTACACTCATTATTTTAAATCTGACAGTTGCATTGGTCAGGAATTAAATAGGTTCAGTGTATGGCTGAACTTCCAGGGCCCTTTCTCTGTAAGAGGTGAAAATCCAAGTGTGTTCAACTTTCCACTATCCATTTAAATCCTCTTCATTCTGAAAGAGCAAATGGACAAGCTGTGAGTGTCTGACCGGGGCAAAGGGATAATCTTGGGGTTTTGGGTGGATAGCTCATTGGAAATCATCTCAATGTACAACAGCTGTGAAAAATATGAATCTCATGCTGGGAGTTCACTAGAAAAGGGATAGAAAATACACCTGCTAGTGCTGTGATGCCTATATACAAATATGTGTAAACACACCTCAATTACTAGATACAGTTTTGTCACCATATCTCAGCAGGAAGATGGATAGCATAAAGATTGGGGAAGCCAGAATAATCAGAGGGCTGGAGGAGTTCCTCTGTGGAGCAGTGTTGGAGGCTTTTTCTTATGGGGAAAAGAGTGAGTAAAAGAGGACATGAGAGAGGTGTGTAAAATTAAGAATTGCATGTTTCTTCTAAAGCGCAGCTTCACACAACACACACAGTTCAACTATGGCATTTGCTGCTCCAAAGTATGATAGACATTAGCCACCGACTTAGATGGTTTTAAAAGAGGACTGGACAAATTCATAAAGGATAAGATGACATACTGTTTCCATATTAGATGAGGCTTGCCTCTGAATAGCAGTTGCTGGGAAACAACAGCAGGAAAGAACTATTGCCTTCTTGTTTTGTTTGCGGGCTTCCCATAGACATCTGATTGACCCCTGTGGAGATCAGACTGCTAGACTCGATAGGCCTTTAGCCTACTCCAGCATGGCTTTTCATATGTTCTTAGGCTGACAAACTGACCATAAATGGCGTTGAAGGCATTCTTTATCACACATGGGATTTATTTTTGCTTGCTGTTTCATTGTTGGAAGCCTGGCTCTCCAATACTTGTGTTTCTGAATATTATCCCTGTATTAGTTTATTCTTCAACTGTATTAGTTTGTTCTTCAAGGACGGGTGCCCTCTTATGCCGTCAGCTCCGAATTAGCGTATCCCTTGCATTGTGGAAATGTCTGTTATGGATTGGGAGGGATGCCCAATATTCCTGAATAGGTAAGGAAAGCTGCTCTCCAGGGAGACATATGAAAGGTGAGGAAATGGGTCATATTCTTTTCTGTTACCTGTGTTGTCTAAGAGGCTCTATCCTAATGAGATCACTAGGTAGAAAAAAAACAGGTTGTGACCTCATAGTAGGCACCTTAAGAGTATTTCCTGTAAGAACAGCAAAAAGACCCAGTATTTTGAGAATCTCATTCAGACAAGCCTTCAGAAGATCCTTAATGATGATGCTTCATATTGCCTGAAAGAGATATCTTATTTATCTTTTCTGACCAATAGTTTTTCTTCCTGTTGCTAGGATGAAAATAGCTTTCATAATTGCTATTGTAATTCTTGAATCATTCCTGAAATTGGAATAGGCGTATGCCTTGACAATGGTTATTAATTCTCTTGGGCAGATAAATATTAGGATAGCAATTAAATATCTCTGCATTTTACTGCTTTAAATATTAAAGTAGTTCATATTCAGTATGTTAAAAATTCACGGTGTCTGTATTTTCTGATATGTGTGTTTGTGCCAGTCTGTCGAACAGTTTAGCAAGATGTGGAAGGTCAGAAAATAAACAGAACCTTTCAAAAGTTTTGTTTTAGTCTGCGAAATCTTTTTTGTGTGTAAAAATAGCTGGTCTGGAGAAACATAGGTTGCATGTCTCTTTACTCCCATTTAAAAATGCAAACATATTCTCATCTGCAGAGAAGTCAATTTTATTTATAAAGAAAAGGTTACCATAGTGATTCTCAATTCTGAAAACACTTAAGAATGGAGGAGGGGAAGCCTTAGAAATATACCTGCTAAAGTTGTGCATAAACATGATTTGGTACTCAGAATTTTCATGATATAGAAAAAAAAAAGAAGGCTGCTGTCTGAGGGAGCCTGGATAATGCTTTGAAATTACATTTAGTTGCTCCATGCAGCTGGTCTTGTTGAGATAAATATGCACTTTCCCCAATGCTGTCATCTGGCTCCTTTCCAAAACAAGCTGGAGGAGGAGGTCAGGGGTGGGGCAGTCTTCTACTTCAGCAAAGGAAGGCTTTCAGATGGAAAGAATTGCTAAATAAATTCCCTATGAGAACACTACAGGTCCCACCCCCTTTTCTCTCCATAAAGAAATTAATGTATGCAGATTCTCTGCCTTTCAAAACCTGTTACTGATGCTGCTTATGTTATTATTTCATAGAAGACAATTTGAAATGTTGAGATTGTGAATCTCCTAAACTAAACTGTACTTTATAAAGTATAGACATGTGTCGAATTGTGTACCGCCTATCATTTCCTTTGTAAATTGCTCTTGGCTTGTGATGCTGCTTCATCAACATCTTGTTTGTTTGTTTGTAAACAATGGTTAAAATTCAGATTACAAGATAATGTCATACTGAACATTTCCCCCCTGGTCTTGAAGCTGAAGGAAAGAGTTCATCAGTCCATTTTAGTACTAAAGATGAATGATAAGAAACCTCTTAAGTGCCTGATGCTGCTGCAGTCTAGCCAATTTAGTATCAGCTGATGCCTTCTGGTGATAATGCTGAGAGGTTTTCAGTAGTTTTTGTGAAGATACTAGCTAGGCCAAAGAGAATGCAAAGGCATAAGGTATTTTGCTGTATTGTTATATGCTCTGGAAATCACAAACTAAATTACAATATTGCTTCTCAGTTCTGGGTAATCTTCGTGTTTAGCGGATAAAAATAGCACATTGTGAAGCAAGATGAGTCACCCTTGTTGTTTTATTTCACAGTCCAGACAGACGCATTGTAAACTGGAAGGCTGCTCTGTTGATTTCAATGAAACAAGTTGAAATACTTATACGGTACTAAGACAATGATCCAGAGAGGCACAAAATACTTCTGCACACACAAGGGGAATGTTTAGCTCAGGTGTAACATCTTCATTTCTCATGAGGAGAGACTCTGAAAGGCCCCCTCACATTTGTCCTGTATGGAGAGGGCCTCTGGGAGAGGAAAGCTAGACAGCTGTTTGTGTGTGTGCGCGCACAGAATGCTGCATGGTGCTTTGAATTTTATCCAAAATTCCATATTTTCACTGTAAACCTTTCCATTCAGAAATATGCCATGTCTCTTAACAAGCAGTTTTACTCTCAAGTCATAAATAGCATGCTTTACAAGTGTTTCTTAAACATTGGGTTTTGTTTATTTAGCCTCATTACAGCATCTGTAATTGTAACCTATTTTTGCTTGCTTTGTGGAAAGCTATTATGAACATTGTCATCATATGACAGCAGGTTTCTAGATTTTGTTTCCCCCCCCCCTTTCACTTCTAGAATAGTAACCTTGAATGCTCATTTGTGTGTGGGTTTGTGTCTTCAGAAAAGAATGTAATCCATATACAAACTTCAACGTGAATCATAAAGCGTCTGAGGCAGTAAAGGCTGGTTACCAGAGCCTCTCTTGTTATATTTTACAGCTGTGAAGGGCTTAAGAGAGTGAAAGCAGTATCTGTGCTGCAGAAGTGATGTTTTCTGGCTGGCTGCCCAGATTGTCTAGCTTTGCACACAGCTCTGCGGTTTGTCTGTGGAAGGCTGGAGAGATGGAATGTATTCTTAATAAACAGCTTTATCTCTGCAGAACTGTTTTTCTCCGAGGCCATCCAATATTCACATAGTTTAATTTTATAATTTCTTTGCTTGTTGTAAAAAAAATATACAATTGCCCTAATGAACAAATGATAGTTTAAGCTTTTCCTTTCAAAATAAATGACTAGGCAGCTGCTGCTCAGGATATTCTGGTGTAAACATCTTATAAGAAGGACAGCTCTCACAAAGGACCTTCATTTCTGCCAAAATAAGGAATTGAGTTGATTTGGATAGCCATAAATAAAATTTTATAATTATCTGCTTTCTGATATGTAGGGATAGCTAGAAGGACTGGAACCTCTTCTTTCTGGTTTGCTTTGTCAGTATGGCATGCTACAGTCAAGGAAAACTGTGCACCTGCAGTACAATATTGTGTTTGTGGTGATTTCAGCTGATCCCCCTTATATATGTTTGGTTGTGTCCATTTTGGTTGTTTTTTTCCTAATATATTCAGAGCTAGAATAGTTATTCAGCAACTGACAGTCATCATCATCACCACCACCATCATCTAACAGATCTTCTTGGGTGTGACTAATGGCCAGCAAAGAGAGTAATGGCCAGTGAAGACAGATACAGTGGACCCTTGTATAACAAACAGGTTGTATAACATAAAATTTGTACAACATAAAAATTCTGGAGATAGGGGAAATTTGCTTAACATAATCTCCTATGGGGAAAATCCGTACAACATAAAAATGGGATTACTCCATTTTCAATGCATTCCTATGGGAATTTGTATAAAGGAAAATTTGCTTAACATAATTTCATTAGGAACGAATTAATTCCTTTATACAAGGTACCACTGTAATTTACATTGGCTTTTATCTTGCCCTGACTACTTAGAAGTTTAAAGAGGCAATAATTCTTTAACCTGTAAATACGCTGTGTGCAACCCCGACACTTTGGAAAAAGAAATCCCAAACACAGAAAGGACTAGCTTGTTCTCTTCCCCAACACTGCCTACTCTCTCATATGGAAACTGTGTTCTACCACCTGTGCAGTTGAAGGGATAGGGAGTGCATATGTATGCATGCATGCAGTCTCTCAGGGCTAGGCAAAACAACTGTAGTATTTTCCCCTCATTCTGTTGATGGCTGAGTTCTCATTTTGAGAACTGTGAGTCATGTATGTTGCTGCTAGTTCTTAGCTCAACCGGAGTAATAGTGGAGTGTACTTGTGTGTCAGTTATACCACATTTTGTTTTTCCTGTATGATTGATTTGTCGCCGCTAGTTTTGTGAGTTCTTAGTGTCTGGTTTTTAAAGATTTAAATGGATGTTACGCAAATAAATTCAAAGCAATTTCTTTGACTTCCTAAACATTTAAAGCCAAGCAAAGAAGTTGATAATGATCCACATTCTAGCTAATATTATTCTTCACAAAATTTGTGTTAAACAGGACAAATCAGTAAATCTGAATCAACATTGATTGAAGCAACTCACGTTACAATTTTGGAGATATTTAAGTTGATCGGCATGCTAATCAGAACTTGATTTTCATTTGAAATTAATAGTTTGTTTCAAATTAACTTTCTTATTGCAAAGTTATTACTATTCAAATTATACGGCGGCACTGAAAGAAAAATGGTCTAACACCATCTGTTTGTTTATAAGATAATACATGCCTATACTTTGATTTGGTATGTTGCTAACAAAGATGGGGCTTTTGGAGACAGCAACTAGAAATATAGTTAGGAACCATTGCTGTACAAAACACTTACAGCTTTGATGAGTTTGCGTGAATGTTTTCGTCTAGAATATGTTTTAAAAATATTTAAATAGTTCTGCTAGTCTATTACCAACTCATTCTGTTAACTTATTTTTAGATTTGTAAAGAACAAGTAGACTGGAATGCTCCATCAACAGCCTACATCATAGTTTTATTGTCCCTTTTTGAATGCACGTGCAGTAATAATAAAGGCTGGCATTCAGTCATGCACAAGAGGAGGCTTGCCCTTCTCTCAAAGGCAGTTGCTTCCACTGCATTGGATATTTTAGGATTGGCTTGTTGGCGGCTAGATCTAATGTTGTAACAGGGAACTTGGAAACTTTTGTGTTCATAGTATTTGTCACTGCATACTTTATTAGGACTCTCAGATGGTGCTGATGTGATTCAAATGAACATTATCTCATACCAATGGGATTTAAATTATAGTCAGTGCTTCAGTGCGACTATATTCATGTAAATGCCCTGTTAAATCCACATCCCTACCTAATAACTAAACCCCTACAACCAAACCATTGGGATTATTGCACTTCTTTTTTGATTTATTGATCATATTCCCTTTTGTAGTGGAGTAGTACATACATTCCCAATATAAAGACAGTCTCAGAATGATACCAGTGTGGGAATTCTCTTGGTTTTTGAATTCTTCTGATTATCACAACATCTAGGAAGGTATATTGTGCCTATGTGTTGAAATGATCTTAGCATTCATTGTAAAATACTGATTGGAGTGTTTAGTGTTCTGTGTGTTCTATAAATAACTAGACAGCTTAGTGTTTTGTTCAGAGAGAGAGAGAGAGAGAGAATTGTGAATAGCTGTGGCCTAATCTGACAGTTGACAGTTGAGAAACAATGTTAGTCATGAAACAAATGTGCTGATTCAAGTAAATTCCCTCCCTAACTGATACAGTACTGGGAATAGTTTAACTTGTTAACTCTTATTTATTCCTGATCCGTTACTAATGAAGCATGTATAACTCTGAGCTGATACTCATGTTTTTCTCTGTTAATTGTGAGAACTGAGTTAATGTAGAAGAGCATTTCCAAAGCTGGAGCATTCAGAGTCTGTTGGCTTGTAACCCCTAGCCATCCCAACAATGGAAGTTGGGAATTAGATTCTCAGTACAGCTAGAGGGCACCAGGTTGAAGGAAAAAAAGATGATTTTTTTTTGTCAAGCTACACTTCTTTTTACGATGCCTTTAAAAACTACTAGTCTGGAATTGGTTGTTTTTTACTCATAAAATTTCCCCTCTTTTTCTTTTCAATGCAGGCTGTTAAAACTTTCGTAAGTTCAAAGAGCAGATGGCTGGTGAAGGGGAAGTAGCACCATGTAGCACAGAGCACTGTGGAAGAAAGTGTCTTTACTTTGCCTGTGGCCATCAAGAAGGCAAGACAAGCTGCAGAGGAAAAAAAACACAGGAGTATTAGGTTTCTCCTGCATCAGTCTCCTTTCTGTTTTGGACATGGAGAGAGAGGCTGCATTTCTTTCATAGCCAGCATGGAAGCTGAGTGAGCTGGTAAGGGATGGACAGATTGTTTTGTTCCTCCTTTTCCAGTCTGCTCCCTAGCCTGGAGGGAATGAACTTGTCTGTATGGAATTCCTGGTCATTAGTGGCAGCTAGTTGAGTGTTTAAAGACAACACTGCTTTAATCAAACTGGTTGGGGCCATAGAATTTGGTAAGAACAGCTGCCTTTAAGTTTAGGTTGAATCCCCCAGTGCTGCTTTTTAAAAATCCATTTTTTTCTAGTTTGCATAATGGTTGTAGCTCTGTGTAGTATCTTAAACCCTTCTTAAGGTTTGTAGTATTTAATAAATAAGAAAGATGCTATGAGAGCATGTTTCAAATTTATATTATTTATATGCCACCTTTCTTTCCATGGGGACCTGAGCAGTTTACAACAATTGAAATGATAGTGTTTACAGGTAAAAAAATACAAGAACTATATTAAAAATTTAAACATTAATCAATTTTTAAAAATCTAAAATATTTTACAAAACATTTAATATACCTAATTTAATACATACAGGATTTCCTGGACTCTCACAAGGAAGGAACAAGAGGAGAGGGACAACCTAGTTTCCCAGGCCAGTGTTTTCTGTTGTCTCCTTGCCAATTGAGCTTGGGAAGATAGTGGAACCTGGAGAAGGGTATCCACAGAAGATCTTAAAAGCTGAGTAGGCTCACAGGAGGATATAGGATATTTCAAAGAGCCTGGACTCAAGTTGCATAAGGCTTTATATGTAATAACCAGTGCTTTGAATTAGATCCAAAAACATACTGGCAGCCAGCAAAGAGAGTTATGTGCTCTCTATCCCATGCCAGTCAGCAGTCTGGCTGCAGCATTTTGAACCAGCTGAAGTTTCTGAATACTTTTCAAAGGCTGCCCCATGTAGAGCACATCACAGTAATCCAGATGAAATGTGACTAAACCATGTGTCACCCTGACCAGATTGGAATCTCAAGGAACAGGTGCAGCTGGCACATCAGCTTAACTTGTTCAAAGATATTCCTGTCCGATGCTGAGACTTGTGCATTGAGGCTTAGGGCTGAATCCAGAAGCACATCTAAGCTTCAGACCTGACTATACAGAGTATAGCCCCATTCGTTACAGGCTGAATCTCTCTCCCTTGAATTGTCTGTGAAATCTGATTATTTTCAGAAATATTTTATCACTATAAGTGTAACAGGAAAATAGCATGATATATTGAAGGTGCTAACAGATAACTTGTATTTTAAGGTAAAGTAGACCCCTGCTTATCATGGTGGATAGGGGTCTTAAGCAACCGCGATATAGGAACATTTGTGATATGGGACGCCTCAGTGGACGGGGCTCCTGCCCGCTCCGGAAACTGACCTGCTAGCTGGTGCTAAGGGCTCCTGTGCCATTCAACACACTCCTTACCTCTGAAAAGTGCCCAGCAGGCTTGAGCTGCTTGCACAGGCCTTTCCGCACTATCCTAGCACCTCAAGAAGGGAGTCCTGCTGGATAAGAACATAGGAACATAAGAAGAGCCATGCTGGATCAGGCCAAAGGCCCATCTAGTCCAGCTTCCTGTATCTCCTGTATCTCACAGTGGCCCCACCAGATGCCTCTGGGAGCACATGAGACTAGATATCGGTCTCCTGATACCACTCCCCTGCATCTGGCCCTTGAAGTACTCCAGGGTTCAGAGGTTTTTTTTTCCTGTTTTAAATCTTCCTGGCAGAGGAAGAGTTAAAACAAACATGAAACCTCAGGAGGGATGGAAGGGACAGGGAGAACTTGCTTCAGTCCTCAGCTGCAGCCTGCACACGCGCACGCACACACACAGAGACACAAATGGGGGCAGGGAGGGTGTAGAAAGGGGTGGGCATGTAGCACCAGCAGGCATGTCAGTATACAGAGGGGCAGGGGAGATGCAGAAAGGCGTGTGTAAGCTGTCTGAACTGGCAGGTCAGTTCTTGGAGGTCCTAGGGGGTCCAGAAAGACATGCATGAGTGGCATGATCCAACAGGACTCTACCTTTTCAGATATAAGGAATGTGTGTTGAATGGTCAGGAAGCGCAGCATGACCTGGCAGGTCAGTTCTCCAGGTGAGGTGAGGGGGAAGGCAGGTCTATGTGCACGTGTGTCCAGCATTCCATGATATACCGGGACCACAATGATTGAACCACAATGTGACGGGGGACTACTGTACATAGGAGTTGGCACAAAAGCTATGTGCATAATAAAAAGTTCAGTTCAGGGAAAGCAATTCATCATGAAATTGTACATTGTATAACTAAAGCAAACACAACTGGTTACATTGTGCTTCCTACATAATAAACTGTTTTAAAACATTTTGGGCCTGTAATAACAGGTTTGGTGTTTATAGGTTTGTGTGCTTTTAAAAGTATAGTGGTACATTTTATAAAGCAGGCATGTCCAAAGTCAGGCCCGGGGGGGGGGGGCAAATGCGGCCCATTTTCAAATTTCGAGCTGCCCACGACCTCTTCTCCCAACTGGCTCAACCTGTCACGCATCTCCGCCAGCTGGCCCCTCCCCATAACAGATGGAGACGTCAGCTTGCAGTTTTACAGTTTGCCTGCCCTCCCTGCCTCTGTCCATCCCCCCAGCCACCTGCACAGCCTACCCACTCCCAGCTGTGTTGCTGCAGTGTCCTCCCCGCTTCCTTGCATGTCCTAGAGGCTTGTGGAAAGTCCGGCCCAGGGGCCAAATGCAGCTGAATGGTCAGCCCCCACACACACATTTTCATCTCACCAGGTCTGGCCCTCCTTGCAAAAAGTTTGGATACCTCTGGTATAAAGGAATTGGCTCCAAATGAAATTCTTCTAAGCAAATTTTCCACAGCTATTCTCTCTCTCTCTCTCTCTCTACCAAAATTTTCCTTTGTACAAATTTTCCATAGGAATGCACTGAAAAAGGATTAATCCCTAATCATGACCGTTTTTCTGTTTTACAGATTCACAATTTCCTCCTATCTCTGGAAATTGTTCCCTTTGTGGATTTTCTGTTAAACAAACCGCTTGTTATACAAGGGTCCACTGTATAATGAAATCCAACATGTAGACATAAAGCGTTCCTTTTGACATTCAGAATTCCTTTTGAGTGTCATTTTTTTCGTTAAAGAAGAAATTCTGTCAGATGCTACATTCTCTTGCATATTATTGAATTAAAATGCAGTTCCTGTTGTCAAGAGATCGGGATGTGTGTGCTGCTGTTGTAAGCAGGTGAGCCATCAGATCTCAGAATAGGTACATTTTTCTGATGTTAGACCTTAATACCACTAGAGGGCATAAAGAAATAATATCATCTGCAGTAGATTTAATAAATTTCAAAATCCTATGCCTAAATTGACGGATTTTAGGGCATTGCCACCAAGCATGTAAGTGTAAATGTAAACCCCATGTAAACCCCATCATTTGACTGTGCAGTAGAGGATAATTAAGATTCAGATGGTAAGGCTGTCTGTGCCACCTTGCCACCATCTTCAAGAGTGGATACCAGACATTACATTATTGTCAAATATTAGACAAAAGCAAAGTGTTCTGCTTATATACCGCCCATACCACTTTAAGCAGTCTCTGGGCGGTTTACAATTTTAATTACAGTGTGCAGGCTACACATTGCCCCCCCCCAGCAAGCTGGGTACTCATTTTACCGACCTCGGAAGGATGGAAGGCTGAGTGAATCTTGAGCCTGCTACCTGGGATTGAACCCCAGGTCGTGAGCACAGTTTTACCTGCAGTACAGGCATTTAACCACTGCACCACAAGGCTCAAGTTTGCAGTATCCACCCAAGTTTCATATTCCAATTACTTGTTGGTATAGGGGAGATCTTTTAATTCGATCACAGGGTGAATTTTTTTAGGATGCTTCATTGGTCAGGACATTGTACAATTTGGGTTGTGTGGAGAGAGAGAGAGAGAGACAGAAAAATCTAAAAGCCAACCTTGCTAGAATTTAAAGGTTCGAGATCTATAATTAAAGTTCCAAGATGCAGACTAAAAAGCCATCTATTTGAGATGTGCTGGTAGTATCTACTTTAACGTCAGTGGTTGTGAAGTCAATTATTTTTTTCCATCTCAGCAGACAAAGGACAGTCCTTTAGTGAGCCCTCCATTCCTAATTATCAACGCACATGGCTTTTCCTCTGGCAAAGAGTAGAGTCTCCCAGAAAATAGCAAGATGCACATCAGAAAATTAGGAGATTAAATTTAATTGCACACTAGACCAAGGGAAGGTCAATTGAAGCCTAGTTCAGAGTTTTACCTAGTACATAGAAGCAGATGGAGCCCTTAATGTAATGCAATCAATCTGGGGTCAAGATAGATCTCTTAGTTTGGTTGTTGATCCTTAAGGAAGGGCTCATCAAGATAATTTTCCTTTCCAAAACAAAAGGATGGTTCATGAGCAGAATCAGAAAACAAGATATTGGTCACACACAAACCTATAACCACCAAACCTGTTATTACAGGCCCAAAATGTTTTAAAGCAGTTTACTATGTAGGAAGCACAATGTAATCAGTTGTGTTTGCTGTAGTTATACAATGTACAATGTCATGATGAATTGCTTTCCCTATTAAAAGATATATGGGGAGGGTAACTGAGTAGCACTAAATGGACACTTCTCCAAGTGGAGGGAGGTAAAGAGTGGGGTCCCCCAAGATTCAGTACTGGGACCCCTGCTTTTCAACCTCTTCATAAATGATCTAGAAGTCGGAGTAAATAGCAAGGTAGCCAGATTTGCCAACAACACTAACTTATACAGGGTAGTAAAAACAGAGAGATTGTGAGGAGCTCCAGAGGGATCTCTTGACACTGGGCAAACCACTGGCAAATGAGCTTCAACATTAGCAAGTGCAGAATGATGCATGTTGAGGCCACCCCCCCCCCCCAAATTACATTTATAAACAGATGGGGTCTGAACTCTCTGCAGCAAACAAAAAGGACCTTGGAGTCCTGGTGGACAGCTCAGTGAAGGTGTCAACCCAGTGTACCGCAGCAGTGAAAGAAGCAAACTCAGTGCTAGGGATCATTAGGAAGGGTATAGAAAATAAATCAGCAAGTGTCATTTTGCCTCTATAAATCTATGGTGAGGACCCATCTGGAGCATTGTGTACAGTTCTGGTCACCATACCTACAGAAGGATACAGTATTATGGACATTGAAAAAGTGCAGAGGAGGGCAAAAAGAATGATTAGGGGAGTGGACCATCTTCCGTACCATCTGAGGCTGCAATGGCTGGGCCTCTTCAATCTTGAACGACGGCGTCTAAGAGGTGACCTGATTGGAGTTTATGAATTCATACACGGTGTGGGCAAAGTAGATAAGGAAAAACTGTTTTCCCTATTGCACAACACTAGAACTAGTGGGCACTCCATGAAATTTTTGGATGCTAGGTCTCAAACCAATAAGAGAAAGTACTTTTTACACAGAGGATCACTGGTCTGTGGAACTCCCTGCCAGATGAAGTGATGACAGCTGTCAGACTTGACAGCTTTAAGAAAGGATTAGACAAGTTCATGGAGAACAATGGTATCAGTGTCTATCTTTACGGGATGCCTAAGGACAACCTCCAGGTTGGAGAGATAGGCAGGATATCTCTCAATGCCATTTGCATGGAATCGTCAGCAGGTGAAGACAGCTAATGGGAATACCCTGAAGCTAATGGTGAGCCACTGTGTGAGACAGAATGCTGGACTGTGTGGGCTGTGGCCTGTTCTAGCAAGGCTGTTCTTACGTTCATATGTAACTAAAATCAGGGGAGAAGGGTGGGGGGGTGGGTAATGTGGCATGACATCTAACCCCCATAAGGAATGCCAGCAGTGTGAAGTTTCTATTCTTCTACTCTTTATAACCAACCTTAGGCCTTTCACATTTAAAGTAACTATTTTTATATTTTTCCCCATGCCCACCTTATGTCCCATATTCATTTTGGTCCCATTGTGATATACATAACAAAAAGAGAAATGAAAAATCATTCTTCATATTATATTAGAAATAAACAGGAAAAAGTCCTCTCAAACATTGAGAACTTTGTTTTGTTTCAGATGATAAAGAAAACGGGTATAACAGAGAATGGAAATAAAGATATATAGGGAGAGTAATGTACTTAGAATTGTATTCCCCTGCCTCGTATAGAAAAGTCTATTTTCAAGATTAGCAAACAAGATATTAGTGGATACAATTGGAAAACTTTCTTTGAAGACAAATTGGTTTGGGACATTCCAGAATCAGGTAGAAAGACATGTTTAGACAGAGGAACCCATTCCATTGGGAAAGATGTATTAGATACAACATACCAGGTCTGTGGGGAAGATCAGAGTTGGGAGTTGATGGTTTTTCCTACTACTGCTCCCTCACATCACTTCCTCCTATTTTTTACCTCCCCCCCCTGTGTTTTCTGCCTTCCTTGTCTTTCTCTCTTTTTTGTGTGTGCAATGCACGCACCCGCACACAAATCCCAACCTCACCACATTACATCAAGAAGAATGTTCTAAGTTTAATAGCATTGGGAAAATGTGGTTCATGATGACAAAAGCTGGTTCAGGATGACAAGCACAGAATTGGGCTTCAAAAAAAAAAACCATCTCATTTCTTGATTAAAAA
Source organism: Phrynocephalus versicolor (assembly GCA_023846285.1). Taxonomy (NCBI): domain Eukaryota; kingdom Metazoa; phylum Chordata; class Lepidosauria; order Squamata; family Agamidae; genus Phrynocephalus; species Phrynocephalus versicolor. The sequence continues at coordinate 25,787,581 of JAHTLZ010000010.1, read as the reverse complement.
GGTTGTTTGCATGCTGGGAAAAGAGGGGAAGATGTGCTGATGGTCCCACCTATTCCCTAGTGATTCTAGATCTTTTCCATTTCATGCAATTCAGTGTCTCATTTAGCTTTTCCATTTTGAATCGGTCTGTATGAAAACACAGTCTGGGCTCCATCTTTATTTTTGCTTTGTGGAAAAGAAAATGAACTGATTGGGACAATGAATTTTAAATAGTTTGGGTTTATATAGTTTGGGTTTATAACATGCCATTGATCACAGTCATATTCATATTATAATTATTTTTTTAGATCTAAACGTTTCTACGCAGCTAATCCCATTTTTTGCCAATGAAAGTTGAGTTCTAGGACCTGTATAATTACAGCTATTAGGACAGAAGGTGAAAGTGATCACATTTCTGCTGGACTCTTGTCCTTCTTGGCTTATAAAAGAAACCAGGCGGTGTGACTGGCTAAGTGGGTTAGAGGAGTAGTGAATACCTTCTTGCAACAAAGGAAGCAATAGTAAGATGTTTGTTTACAAAGCATTCCCTCCTTGAATCCTACTGTATTGGATAACTTATCCAGTCTCCAATATTACCATTTTTTGACAAGGTTGTGGCATCTCGGCTTCAGAGGCTTTTTGGATAAACTTGATTAGAGTAACACCTTGGTTTACAAGCATAATTCGTTCAGGAATGTATACCTGTTGGTTCTGCATGATCTCTCAGAGATTTTAATGCCATCCACCACGAAACTGCTGAATAGCTCAGTGGCTTAGGTGTCTGGCTGCAGAGCGAGAGGTTGGGAGTTCAGTTTACCACTGTGCCTCCTTTAGAGGGGCTGGACTTGCTGATCCATAGGGTCCTGTAGTGCTCTACATTTCAAAGGTAGTGGTGGTGGTGGTTGCTTTTGTTTTATTCTTCTGGAGTGCCTTTCTGGGATGGGTCTTGGAGATACTGTGTTACAATGTTTCCAATCCTTCCTATATGGTTGAACTCAGAAGGTAGTGCTAGGGAAATCTTATTCAACGCTCTGGTCGTTTGCGTGTTGCATCCCCCAGGGTGCAGTTATGTTTCCCATGTAGATGAAGCATCTACATGAAGCAGCAGGGAGAGATCGTCTGGGATTTTGGGAATTGGTGCCATTGATTTGCTTTCCTCCCCTTCAAAATACGTGTAGTGTATTACTAACGCTTAAAACATATCACACAAACTCCAAATGCTACTGCTCCTCTCCCCCTTGGAACTTTTATATCTTACACACTTTTGCCTATAATCAGATTCTTCCTTCTCTTTTATCTACCTCCCAAATCCTTCCAAAATGCACATAACCATTGCCTGTTTTTTCTTCCCCTTTACAAAATACAGCTATTATATATACTTCATCTATTTCAATAAACCTGTTAATCTTTACCCCCTTCTTTTAATTTAATTTCTGACGTCAGTTTATCATTAACTGCTATATTCTACACTTTATTATACCGCTCTTGTAGCTGGAAATCCCAATTCTGCTTCCAATTTTTCGCTATTAGCAATTGAGCTTCAGTCACCAAATTCATTACCATTTTCTGTCATTATGCCTTTTGTATGCTGATGACCTCCAACTCTATATCTCTTTCCCATCTGGACTGAATGAGGGTTAACAAACAAACTTTATCCAGACAAGACACTGCTTCGGCCACAAGTCAAATTGGGGTAGAGATCCATCCTGTATTTGTAATCCTAATACTGTACCGGATGGATCTGTCCCTGAAAATTAAGGTTTGCAGCTTGTGTGTGCTCCTGGACTCAACCCTGAGCTTGGATGCACACGTCTTGTTGGCCAGAAATGCCCTTTTCTGTACTCTTTCAAACTAGCAGTATATGCATAGGCCAGCTTTTAGATCCTTTTGAACCTATTTTAGTGTCTATAAGCATAGAAAAGCCATGTAAATATGGGGGGATGGCCTAATTGAGAGTTACCTTAAGTACTGTAAGACTCCCATATGCCTTGAAAATCCTTCATTATAGGCAAGAGTTAACTGCTTTGGGTTGAATTACATTTCTTTCTCCCATAAACCTATTTTCAATTTAATTTAACAAACTTGAATCATTCAAACAGAGAAGCAGTTTGTGCCAGTTGTTTTTTTTTTTTTTTTGCCTCAGGCTATACTTGTTTTGGAAAGTTTCAGGGTAGTGGTTCAGCCATTTCAAAGGAAAGAGGGCAAAACAAGCTGTTCTAGTGCTTCCATCTTTTGAAGGAAATAAAAAACGAGCAAGAGAATTCCATGTGCAAACCTGCTTAAATTCTACTGCAAAAAATAGTAGCTATCTCAGATGACAGAACAAAAGTTAGAGGCATAGCTGCCAATGCTGAGAAGAAAGGGAGGACTAGAGATGCAAAATTTCCGGAAATTTTGAAGCATGGGGGGGAAAATCCTTCCCCCTTTTTAGCACTTCCACTTTTACAGCTTGAAAGTCATTCTGTTACTTTAGGAGCATAAAAAGGACTATGGACAATGTGTAAAATTATCGCAACTAGCATATTAAAATATAGTGTATGCAAAAAGTTATTACAAATAGAATTTACTTTTAAAATAATATTTATTTGTAAGCAAAAAATGGAGTAACAATCTCCTGAACTGTTTACTAGTTTATGCGGAACAAAAAACACTCTACAAAACAATGTTTAAAAATCCAGAATCAACAAGTATTCATATTTCCTCTCCATAGTATTAAATAAAAATAAAAATAAAAACCTCATTCTCATAAAAAGAATTGAAAGGGGGGAATGTATAGAAGGTAGTGGGATTAAGTTTCAATGATATTTTTTAGAAATGATTTGGAAAATATTTGAACAACCTGTCTTGAAATATTTTATTCATCATGTTAAAAAACATTCCATAATCATTTTTTTGTTTTTGTTTTTTTTAATTTTTCCACATTTTGGGGGGAAAAACCAAAAAGGCTTCAGGAAAAAAACAGAAAAAAATTCTCTAATTTTTCTGTTGTTTTCCCCGGGCCTTCACATCTCTAGGGAGGACTATGCAAATAATGACTTCTGGCATAACAGTGTTCCTTTTTGGGGATGGCGGTGAACATTTCTTGTGTTTTTCCAAATTCTCTGTATATGACTACAAGAGCTCTTAAAAATTAGAAGAATGGAGAGTTGGCTGAGAGAAGATTTTATCCAGAACTTTGCTTTGTTACTGGCGCTACAAGTGATAATAAAGAACAAGGAATGATTAGGAGTATGTATTAGATACTTTGTTATTGAAGCATTATTAGGTTATTATTTTTATTATGCACATACAATCTGTCCTGCCCATTAATTTTAGTAGAGGAGGAAACTCTTTACATACCCTTGCTATTGAAATAAATCAGGGAGCCTTTCTGTGCAGAGGAGAGAGAGCCCTCGGCGTTTTTGGAACTTGCCTGGAGATACTTGGAACTCAAAGGCTATTCTAAATTTGGTTAGATAATAAAGCTTTTGTTCACTGATGTCAGAGCCAGTTTGATACGATGCTGTCACATTGAAAACTTACCCATGTTCATGATTTCCAGATATCCCTTTCATTTCTTTCTTTCTTCCCAGATATCCAAAGAAAAGATATGTAATCCAAAGTAGGTTTTTAACTGTTGCTTTGTAATCATAATGGCGAGAAATAACACTGAAGATCTTTCAGTATTATCCTTTCTTTTTTGTTGGTAGCTCAGAAAGGATGTGCTAGCGGAAGCTACTATTAGACCGACAACATGGAGATTCAGTTCTGTTATTTTTAAGCACATTTAAGTACATGTATTTAGAAGTGTCATTATGTAAATCAGCTAGAAGAACTGTGCTCTATTAAAAATGAAAAGCATCCCTTTTTGACTTAATCTGTGCTATTATAAGCTCATTTATGCCTTTCTTTATGCATATTATTGTCAGTAAGTCCGGCTGAACTCCATGAAACTTTTTTTGAGTAAATATGCACCAGATTACTATTAAACTCATTAAATAAACATAATAAACTAGGTTTTGTTGTGAAGAGGCACTTGTGCCTCTTGTGACACATTAATTTAGAAAAATGTTTATGACACTCTGATTAGCTATGAAAAATTCTAATTAAAGAATACTCTATCCAGATAGACTTTGAAATTTAAGTGCTGTTTTTAAATAAACAAATGTAACTGTGGACAAACCACTGTAATGGATCAGAATTAAAGTGTTTTAGCTAGCTCTTGCGTTATTCCTATTAAGGCATTTTTAGTTTTCAGCCTAGGTAATTATCTTTCATTTGACTGACAGTAATAATTCATGGACGCTTTATATGACCTTCTGTCAAGTAAGACCTTCCTCAGCCACCCTCTTGTGAAGTTAAATGTGTGGCTGCCAGTGAGAATGCTTTTCAAATTGGTGATGCCAAACTTGTAGAAATTCTATAATTGTAGAGTTGAAAAGTATCCAAGGATTATCTAATGCAGACATTCACAGCTAAAGTATCTCAGACAGATGGCCATCCAACTTGTATTAACAGGCTACAAAAATGGTAGGCCACAGCCTTAGAAGGCATCTCTTTCTAGGTCGAGCCACTTAGTAAAGAAGTTATTCCTAATGACTGACATCTGGTAGTATGTTGCAACTTGAGTAGGCCCATTAACTCACCGAATCCCCACAAATTCAATGGGCCTGCTATAGATGTGATGGACTACTGAATTGAATCCTCTGCTTCAGGTTCTACCTTCTGGAGCTTGCTCTTTGCTCTACTTGATAGTCTCTGATATTTGAAGATGGCTGTCATATCAATCTTTCCGTTGTCTCCTCTCCAGACTAAATTTCAAACTAAGCTCTTTCCCAAAGCATGGCTTTGTTGAATTGTGTACAATTTTTTACTTGCCAGGTAATGGTTGTTTTCTTCAGTTCACCTTTTGATGCCATCTCAGTAAATAAATAAATGCACAAATGCAGAATTCTCATTTGCTTTGTATTCCATCATTTGTAAACTGGAATTAATTCTTTTATCCACTGCTCATTTATAATTAGATTATTTGCTTATATGAGTTGTTTTTGTACTTTTCTTGTTTGTTTAAACCTCTCTTGATTCTTTAGCAAAATAGTGGAATAGTAAACTGATGATTATTTTTAATGCTGGGTGTTTACTTGATCCTACAGTATGGAAGTTGTGAATTAAAATTTCATGCATTGTTATTTCAAAAAGATAAACACTATAATTTTCCAGTTTATGCTAACATTCAGTAAGTACATGTTATAAAAAGAGAAGAGTGTGTTCATTGGTTTGACTGCCTTGTACAGCATTGGAGACACCAAGTGAGAGGTTAAGAGGAACTGTCATGAAATGCTTAGCAATGGAAACAGAAATGAAGAGGAAGAAAAGGTGCAGGTACTGTAGAATAATGGAGCATCATCATGAGGAATGCAAAGCGATGTTGAATGCAGAACAAAGCATCAAATACATGGAGTTTGTGGTGGGTGCATTAAATCAGTGGATTTATATATATATCCTGTGTAAGTTCCATTTATTCAAATGGACCTGCTCTAGCTTTGCTTTGCTCTGCTCAGATTCATTATAACTGACTCATTCTGGCTGAAGCCTAGGGGTTGATATCCCTTCTCATAATAAAGGAAATAAGGGGGAGTTTTCCTTAGTTTGGAATGAAAAATAAAAGCATATTAATATATATTGTAATAATGCTGTTAATTAGGTAGTACAGACTACGGAAAAGGAGCTGCTTTTTGGAGCTCTTAAGGCAAATTGTGTATTTAACAGGTGCATGACACCTGTTGCTGCATGTCTTGGCCACTGGAAATGTGCACTCTCTCCATAACTTGTTTACTGGTTCATTGCCAGGAGTGTCATGGGATTCCTCTTGCATCTCAAAGTACTGCACAGTGTGTCTCCCCTGGAAGCGTAAGCTGATTGACAAAATAAAGACATTTGCCTTGCAGTGCATGGTGTGCTATAAACAGTGCATTGGTTAGGCAGGCCCTAAGACGATGAGTCCTAATGGGTTCTGTGATCCACCTTTCTGCCAGCAAGGACCTCCGTTTATTTACTGAACTTCTGTAACTTAATAGTGCCATTTAGTAAACTCTGAGGGAAGCCGCTTTAGCATTGTTTCTTCTACCTTTCAGTTGATCCATCAATGTCCAGAGAAGAGGCTCAGCTCTGAAAATGAAACAAGCTAAAATGATAAAATATGTTGAAATATTTCCAATTATTGGAAATAATTACTAATTACTGTCCTGACATCTTGCTTGCTGCAAGTACTCATCATTAGGGTATATGTTACTACAGTACTAAGATCTAAAAGTAGTACTGTATTGTGAATGGCAGGGAAGTTACAGTGTTGGTGCCATTTGGAGTACTGGAGAGGTACAATGTTTGGAAGGGTACCTTGAATTCATATGTAATCTCCTAAACTGGCATGAGAATAACATTTAATCAGTATCACGGCTGCATCTCTATTTCAACATCTGAAAGATTCAGCAGCCACAATGCGAAAGGAATGGCTGAAGTAGCTCTTATTGGATCATTTCTAGGTTTACTAGTATTTTGGGCAATATCACATTTCTCTGTAATCAGAGGTAATTTGGTCACACTTTAAAGAATGTATCTGCATAGAGATTTACAGTGGAATGGACCTCAATTGTGGATAACGTTGGCTCTAATTCTGTATCAGTTTACCTGGGAGTAAGCCTATTCATGTTATTTCAGAATAGGGCTTATTGTCTAGTAGGGCTGTCTTGTTCTCAGGTGATGTGCAGTGGAAATATTGAAACTGATGTGGACCAGAAATTGTGTTTGTGCTGGGTGCTGTTTGATGAAGGGGCATATTGTATATCACACTGATCAGAATCCAATTGAATCATTGTATTTGTTTTAGTCCCTTGTCTTATATTTCAGTAGTGAATTATTGTTAATTAGGACGTTGGTGGTTGCATTTATTATGCACAAAATGGTGTGATTAGCCAATGAAACCTTAAATTCAAAAGCATTGTGATATTTTTCCTACATTTATTCTTGGTTTATACTGTAGTTGCTTGACATTAGCAAAGTTCATCTAAGATTGTTTTTGTGTAAATATTTATGAGGTAACTTTGCATATTTCCTTGATAATGAGTTACAAGTGCAAGCTTCTTGAAAAATGTTACCCAAGATTACTTTGTGGTCTCCTGAAGCCTGAAAATTTCCTTTTGTCTGTCAAAATTTGGCAATTAAGTTTTTTTAACAGAGAGATTCAGGCAACGTGATTTCACTAGCCACATCTGAACATTGTTTACAAATAACTGTCTCTGTGTACAAGTGTAGAGAGCAAAAATAAAGTATGTTGCTTATATATTCCCACATAGGACGGGGCGGTTTACAGTTGTAATTGCTACACAACACCACACACATCAAGATGGGTATTCATTTTACAGATCTTGAAAGGACAGAAGGCTGAGTCAACCTCAAGCCAGCTACAGTGACCCCCTGCCTATTGCGGGAGTTAGGGACCCAACCTGGGGGCCCTTGTACTTACCCCCAGCCTGGTGCTGCCCCAAATGGGCCTGCGACAGCCTTCCTGGGCCTCCCTGCGAACCAGAAGTGACTTCCAGATCACCCAAAATCATTTCTGAGGCCTCCAACAGGCCTAGAAAGGCCCTCGGAGGCCTCAGAAATGATTTTCGGGGAACTGGAAGTCACTTCCGGTTCATAGGGAAGCCATCTTGGGGCCTCCAGAAGGCCCATGAAGGCCGTTACAGGTCTGTTTGGGGCAGCACCAGTCCTGAAGTATGGGAGGCCTGAAACAGGCCTTTTCCCCTTACCCCAGGAGGCCTTTTTCATATGCTTCGGTCCCGTGATATAGTGGGACCGGAGTATATGAAACGTGTGGGGGACCAATGTATCTGGCTACCCTCATCAGAAAAGCAGTTTACTGAGATGGCTCAAAGTTGAGTTGCATAAGGCAGATGTGTTTTGGCACTTATGTTGAGGGAAATCAAGGTGATAATGTTGGTGCTTCCTGTGTTGAGGCTTGGTAGGATGTTTGCAGTTCTTTGTGTAAGAACTGTAACAGAACTTTAACAGTAGGATGTTTACAGGTTTTGATTTGTGCGTGCAAACCTCACTAATGTTCTGTAGCTGTTAGCAGGATCTCCATTCTCTTTTCAACCATTCTGTCCCACTCTCCTTGTTGCTCTGATAGCTCATTTGTCTGACAACTAGATATTTAGCTTGAGAGTTCGATTCCCTACTGTGCCTCACTGACAGGGACTAGACGTAATGATCCTTAGAGGCCTTTCCACTTCTGCAGTTCTAACATTATTATAACCTTCCCCATGATGACAAAAGTGGTGTTTGATGATGATCTTATAGACAATTCCCATTCTATACTGCAACAGGCATTAGGCAGCTTATTTTATTTTCCTGTATCTTATTCCCCATCACCACCCTTTATTTGTTTATAAGAAATGCTTTCAGACCAAGTGAAGGTTAAAAATGTGTGATTTGGAAAGGTGTTAATTTGTTGCATATGTCTGCTTTATAACTTATTATTGCTTTATTGGCCAACATTCTGTTGCTTAGTGTGGTAAATCATTCTAGAGAAAGCCCATTGAGTCCGCAATAATTTAGTGAATCAACTCCTTCATGAGTTCCCTTAATTCAAATGGATCTGTTCTAATTGTGACTTACTGTGATAAAGAAAATCACAACTATAGGTCTATTTAAATCAACAGAACTTACAGAGGAATTAACTCACCAGATCCTTGTTGATTCATTGGGGCTAGTCGGTTGTAATTTACTACAATAAGCAGCAGGATTATGTCCAGTGTGGAAGTAATTTTGGGAGGAAAGAGTAACGTGATATTTACAGTTTGAGAGACAAAGTTCTGCACTCAGCTATTGAGGAGGCAACATGTCCCAAATGATCTTTTGAATCTTTCTCTCATACACATTTATGTAACTGCCGCTTTCAGTTCTTATTTTAGCAAGAACCTCTCCCTGTCCCCAGGTTTGCCACAGTCCCTATATCAAATTCATTTTTAAATTTATTTATTTATTTATGTATTTGATTTATATACTGTACCATCTAACCCAATGGTTCTCAACCGTCCTAATGCTGTGACCCTTTAATACAGTTCCTCATGTTGTGGTGACCCCTTGCCCTGCTTAGAAGAGGCCCCAAGCCCCCTTTGGCAGGCCACTGCCGCAAGTGCCATAGAGCAGTGGTCCTCAACCCCCAGGCCGCGGACCGGTGCCGGTCCGTGGAGCAATCCGCACCAGGCCGCCGCCCGAGGAACTTCAGATCATTCATTCCCAAGCCGCAGGCAGGCGGGAGAAGAGAGGCATAGTTTAGTCATGTCCACACACACCTCGCTCGTTCTCCCTCCCTCCCTCGTAAAGAATGATGACTCGCCGCCCATTTTAAGCCACTTGTCTGCGGAAGGGGGGGAAAGGGGGAGGTTGGCGCGGGGGCGGTTGCCGTGTTTAGAGCCCACCTCCGACGCGAACTGACCTAATTGCCAGCTCTAGGCACGTTTCCTCCAGGATCTCTTCCCCCCGCACCACCACCACATGTCCCGGGGGCTTAATTCCACCCCGGGCCAGAGTCTCAGTCTCTCATTCTCTCTCTCTCTCGGTGCCTCTGTGCTGCGGGGCGCCTGCTCCACGCACTACTTTGCCTCGTGTGTAGGGAGACCAGGGACGCGTCACTCAAAAGAGCGGCAGTGGTGGTGGCGGCGGAGGTCCCGCGAGCGGATGGCGACCCCCCTTCCTCCTCCTCCTCCTCTTCCTGCAGCCAGCCTTGCCCGACTTCCCGGCAGCCTATGGTTGGCTGGCTGCGCTCGCTGGGGCTCCTCTCGCGGCCGGCGTGACTGGGCCAGAAGGAAGGAGGAAGCGCCAGCGCCGCCGCCGCCGCCCGCTCCTCCTCTTCCTCCTCCTCCTCCTCCTGCTCTCAGGCTGCTGGCTTCGGCTCCAGTTCTCCCCTTCTGGCTCTTAAGGGTGGTGGGCGCCCACCTCACTCCCTTCCCCCCCACTACCACCACCACCCTCATCCTCCCCCTTGGCTCTCTCTCTCTCATGCCCCCCCGGGCGCGCCCGCCCGCCCGCTTGCTTGAGGCCACCCTCTCTCCCTCTCCCTTCCTCCCTCCCCACCCCGCCTGGTCTCCTCTGCCCCCCAGTCCCCTCCACCCTGCCCTGCCCCCCCCCAATTCCTTTGCCATGGCCACCCGCTCGTGCCAGGGGAACACACTTCATCGCCCATAGACAGCAAGGGGTGAGGATGATGGTAATGGTAGTGCTGCCGCTTCTTTCATCCCACCTGGGTGGTGCTCCGCAACCAGTCCCGGCCTCACAGCTGCTTGGCCACCCACAGGCTGCCTCCGAGCACATCTATCGGGCGGCGGCGGCGGCGACAGCACCAGGGATGGATTGGGAGACTAGTGCGGCGAGCGGCAGGGAAAGGAGGCGAAGAAGCTGAGTTCCCTTGGGGACACATAGGGAGCTGTTTGGTCCTGGCTGTGATGCTTGGGAGGGAGGAGGAGGCAAGGAGTCATTGCTGGGAGGGGTGGACAGTGTTGGGGGCAACCACTATTAGGAGGGGGGAAAGCCGTGGTGAAGTCCCCCATTTCCCCCCTCCCCGGCCAGATGACAAGTGCCCCTGCGAAGACCAAGATTTCCCTCTCCTTCCCTTCACTCGCGCGAAGGGGAGGAAGAGGAAAGCTGCTTGTTGCTTTTGAATTTGCTGCCCAACAAGCCGAGCGGGGAAGGCAAGACCTCCTGGATGTCCTGGAGCCGCCGCCACTGCCATTTGCCAGGTGGAGAAGAGGTGGGAGGGCCAGCAGCAAAGTCCCCCATTCCCCCCTTCACCAGCCAGATCCGAGAGGTGCCAACTTCAAAAGGACCAAGACTTCCCTCTCCTTCCCTTCACTCGTGCGAAGGAGAGGAGGAGGAAGGCTGCTTGTTCCTTTTGAATTTGGTGCCAAACAAGTCTGAGCGGGGAAGGCGAGGCCAAAGGTAGGAGGAGGGGGAGGGGGAGGGGAGGGGGGTCTCACACCCTCGGGGAGAGGAGGGAGGGAGGAAGGGGGGTTCGGTGGGCGGGGCGAATGAAGGGGGGGTCCGCGCCAGCAGCCGGGCTGAGGGGAGAGAGAGAGAGGAGGAGGAGGGGCCTTTTAATTAAATTAAAATTATTAAATTAAAACAAGCGGGCCACGGAAAAATTATCAAACATTTACCGGTCCGTGGGGATAAAAAGGTTGGGGAGCACTGCCATAGAGAACTTCCATCTACAGGCACCCTCAGCCAATTGCAGCCTCTGGTGCCATTGACTGACATCCCCTCCAACCTATCAAGCTGTAACTCACTCTTCCCCCTTCCTCCCCCCTCCTCCAGGCCCAAGGTTTTTTTGTACCTTTTTCTTCACTGGCTCATGGCGACCCCTGTAAAATGGCCGTTCAACCCCCAAAGGAGTCCCGACCCCCAGGTTGGGAACCACTGATCTAACCTAAGCTCACTCAAATAACAAGCTCAAGTTCACGTAGTAGCCTGCCCTCCTCTTACCTACACTGCAGGCTGCCCTGGTACTTCACTCGCTTTTTTGTACTACCCATTCATATGCTCTACTTACTTCTGGGATGTTGGTATATCATAATATGAAATATTTCATCAATAAACAGAAAGCAGTGACAGCTTTGCGAGATTTTCTGGAAGCTGAAGTTCTCTAAGCCTTTAACTGTAATAGTTAAAGGCAGTAAAGTACTTTTGTACACTTCTCTTTGTCTCCTTGTAAAGTGAAGCTGCATATGTTTTCCAACAAGACATAGAAAAAGAAAAGGGGACTTCCCCAAGTTCCCATTTACATAACCCATCACCAAGGTTTCTTTCTTACAGTTCCTTTAAAACTTGGCCATTAAAATATGTCATTCTATATTTCTGTTTAAAATTTATATTGTTCTATGTTCTCTCTCGATTGTCCAAATGTGCTCTTTTAGAAGCTTCATACTGATGGTATACTTCACCGCAGACATTTAATTGAGTCTTGAACAATTTTCTGCTTTAAGAAGTTTCTAGCAGAGAGCATAGATGCTGGCCACGTAATGACATAATTCACAGTTCATTGATCTTGCTTGCACAGAGCTGAGGTGTGGGGGTCAAAAAATTTAACTGCTCTCGGAACAGGTCAGGATTTTGCACTCTAGGTATCTGACACTGGGGGAAACTGACAGAAGAGTGACGGGCGCCCTGCCTGTTTTCTCAAATTTGTCATTTTACAAACTATAGCAAAGTGCCCATGAGGGAGATAGCAGTTGTTACCAGCTGGGAAAGAGTTGGGAAATGAGCTATAACTGTGTCTATTGGAAAACAGCATGGTGGTATACTGTAGTAGGACATCTGAGTTCTTAGCATACTTAACACCGTCAGTTTCTTACACAGACTGGCAAAATGCTTGAATTTAAATTAAATGGGGTGCAAACTGTTGATTAGATTGCCTGTGTATATCATTTGTGAATTATTTTCTCAGTAAAGGGGTGTATCCAGTGTTGTGGCTGTTTCTTTTTCTCCTGAATTCTTCACATTCCCCCTTACTCCGGAATCTGCTCTGGAGGATTTTCCACTTGGAAAAAGATTGGTAAAGGCTTGGGAGTGAGGACCTGTTCCTTTATTGGACACAACGCACACATTGGATGCCACCCATAATTGAGTTGTCACTTGACATTTTTCATCTGTAATGCTAATTTATTTATCCTGCAACTAAATAAGTGCTGTAGCATCTTGAATTCAAATGTCAGATAATAATCTTTCAACTGTTTTAAAAATATAAAATAAAATTTAGTCAGAAGTATGCTGATTACTTTTCAGAAGGATTTTTTTCAGTCCAATCAATATTAACATTAGCTGTTTATTGGAGTAATGACGAGTTGTGATTTTTGCTAAGCTGTCTGGTATTAGCTTCTATCCATTGCCTAGGTTTTCAGATGTTTTAGGGGGTTATCTGGTTTATTAATTAATCCCAATATTGCTGACTGCAGCAGTAAAGACTCATGGTTTGGTTTGGTTTTTTAAAAAAATGTTGTAGTGTAAGTTTTCGTTAAATGCTAGCAGTTTTGTGTATAATACAGACTGCTTCTACAACTTATTGTGAAAAACTTTCTCTGAAATAATTCCACTCTCCCCTTTTAAACAGGGAGAAAGAACAAACACAAGAAGAGGAACATTTGATGGAAGAAAAGAAAAAGAAAAAGCAGGAAGAAAAGAAAAAGAAGGAAGGTGCTCAGAAAAAGGTTTGTCAGACATCTCACAAGACTGCATTTCATTTTAACAGTGTAGCTTGGAGGATCTTATTTATTTGCTGTTACAAACCATCACATAAATTGTCACTAATGTTTTGCAAAGGTTACTAAACACGATACATAACCTTGGTATAGTTCACATTTCATATGATAGGCATTTTGCGTTCCTTATATATTTCTGGTATTAAAATCCAGGGTGTTTGTTTTACTATAGCCTAGTTTAAGGTGTATTGAGAATTGCAGGTAAAAATTATCATCTAGGGTAGTCCCAGATGAAGGAACTATTTGGAGAATTTTAGAAGGGCCTGAAATCTTGGAAATCATAAATTTAGGAAATGAACCCTAAATCACAGAGCCTTGCACAGAGTTTTCTAACTTTGTAACATTATCCTGTTACTTGGTAACTCTACAAAATTTTGATGGCTGACTTTTGAAATTAATTGAATGAAAATAATTTCTTTAAAGAGATTATGAACTTAAAAGAAACAGTGACGATGCTGCTATTCTCCATACAAGAACAAGCATATTAACAGATAACCCTGCTATATATACACAGAGTCAAATACTAGGGTCTGCCTAACCCAGGCCTGCCCAAAGTCCGCCCCGGGGGGGGCGGGCAAATCCGGCCCGTCAAGCCATTCTGAGTGGCCCGCGGCTGGCTGCCCCGCCCCTCCCTCCCCCTCCTTCACCCCATGTTTTTTTAAAGAAAGTGGGTGGGGCTTGCAGTGGGGTGGCAGGGTTGGGGAGCAACCGGCCCCTGACACATTCTCAGCCACCAAATCTGGCCCTCCTTACAAAAAGTTTGGGCACCCCTGGCCTAACCTAAGATAGAACAGAATAGAATATGGAGAATAACATTTATGCCCTATCATAAAGTTTTGCCATCAGTTATGACATCATGAATATGGTGTAACTGATTTCCTGTTTGTTGCTTTCAGTAGGGGTAGGGGTGGGATAAAAGAAGTTTGAAAGGATAGTAGTTTCTGTGTATGCCACCATTTTTGCTGAAGTAAGCAATACAATTCAGGCTACTAGAAGTTGGTAAAAAGATAAAGGTAAAGGTTCCCCCTGCACATGTGTGCTAGTCGTGTCCAACTAGAAGTTGGTAAGATACTGTAAATAATAAACACAGCCTAAAGGCACAACAGAATGTGACAAAAACAAAATGGCAGTTTAGAGCATTAGCTGAATGCAATGAAATTAGCCATCTGCAGAATTTGCACAAATGAAATTAACATCACTGCCAACATGAAGATAGGCAGCGAAAGGGTTCAGCAAACTTCTCAGGAGGTTGTTCCAAATTCTGCAACATTTAAGAACTTTGGTATGCCTAAAGCAGCTTTTTGATTCCTGACCATTATAAAATGTCATATTTTACAACTAAAATATCTACTAATTTTCATTTGCAGTATAACAAATTTTCATTTGAAGTATAACAAAATATTTCAAAAGTCTGTAAAATTCCTTCTGTGGCTGTCATTTGCAAACAACTTTCAGGAACAAAGTTACATATAAGGTAGCTTCAGGTCCATTGACTTCAGTAGAGTGCAGATTGTATGCAAGTGTGTTGAAGTTAGTTGTAGATAGTTCCTTTACATCTATCTGGACCAGTATATTGCATTATTCAAAGCAATTAATTTACATTACAAGCTCTTTTTATTGCTGCATTTTTGTAATTGTTTAATGGTTTGTATAATTAGTACTAAGAGTTCTCAATATATATACTGAAGTACTGTACTTTATTCATCATTTTGGTTAGTTTCACAGTTCAACATATAACAGTATGTATTTTTTACCTGTACATATTTGAATTTGTATCAATATATATACTGCCATTTTAAATAGTTTGTCTGTCATAAGGTACATGCACAGTAGTCTTTTCAATATTTTGTACTCATTTCTCAAGGAACCGTCTTCAATTTGATCTGCTCTGACATAGAGCTGGGTAGATTCTTTTATACTTGTTATGGTGTGTTTTTGCCCCAACATGTATGAAAGACAAGAACTATTCTGTCTGATTAATCAAGAGCTTAAATGAACAGCCTTCTAGAGGGGACGTTATAGGAAACTACTATTTAATGATGAAATGCATTGCACTTCCCAAATATGTGCTAACCTCATACAAATTTGGAGTACAGACACACTTGGGACACTGTATACTGTTCTGGTTTTTGCACCAGAAAAAAATAATAATTGTGGAGTTGGAAAAGGTTCAAAACTGAAATGAATGGAATAGGCCCCCTATAAGGAGAAACACCTCTATTACTGGACTATGGTTGTAGCTGGGAAAAATGGTGAGGATGTGGGGGCATGCAAATAAAATTGTAAAGACCTATGAAATGGATCGTGCTGTGGGAGAAAAAGACTGAAGTTTTACTTCTAATTATTTCTAGTTGTGTAATGGCAGTTGCTGAGGAACCGGGGTAAGAAAGCTCTGTGGGACTCAGATCCCTACGGCTACTGTGTGAATAAAATGTTGGGCTAGTAGTCCTGGAATATTTTCTGTTTAAACATATATGAAATTGTAACAATATGCATGCTTCAGGCAGTTGAAAATATATGTAGTTGGACATACACATGTATCTAGAGTGTTAAGTTTGGCCACAGTTCAAGTTACATGTTTGATGTATGGAGGTGTCCTTGAGTGATGAAGTCTCATGTTCATGTAAAGCAGCTGTGGGCCCTATCCAACCAATGTTGGAATGATAGTCCAACAGAGCTCAAGAAGCATATGTTTCACACCCCTGACTAGCTATCTGTCAGTATTGTTCAGATATGGTTGTGCTGTTGTATAGAAACACGAGTTTACCATTTTGTAATAGGCATTTATCTTGTTAGGCTCCTTCGTACTGCTTTTCTAAAGGTGGCTGTTAGTTGCTTGATATGGGTTTGGAAATAGATGCTTTTATTTGAAGGAAACTTGCAATCTTAAATTCTTCATTTATTTAAGATGAATAACTGAAAACATAAAAAAGGAATGTAGTAATTCACATACTCTGTGGACTAGAATAGTTCCTGTTGTCTTGCACTGCTGTCATTATCCTCCTTGCAATGTTGCTGGTATCTGTTCACATTTTAAAAACAAACTGCTTGATGGACATTCTCATTTTTATATTATTGTGGTCTCATGTTTAGGGGGTATTTCAGAAGATGACTAAATCATAGTGTTTCAAAAATTAATAGAAGTGAGCCTCATACTTGCACACTCCCCTTTGGTGTTCCAATATGACTATGGACAGCATCTCCTTCCTGTTCAGGAGAAGCAGATTTTTTTCATTATGTCCAAAGGGAATAGGAAGGCCCAGCATACTTCTCAGGGAGCTATTCCAAATTCTGAATGGCAAAATCTCAAACAATCCAGCTTCCAACCATGTGTTGTGATGCTGTTCTGCTAAATTATTGTATATACTCGAATATAAGCCTAGTTATTCAGCCCTAATTTTAGGCTGAAAAAGGGGGCCCTCAACGTATATGCGGGTCAGTACTTTTAGCCACTGAGGCAAGTGCTTGGGTCGGTGGCTAAAAGTCATTTTAAAACATTGCATGCCGCTTCTCATGACCCCCCTCTGCATCACAGGGGAGTGTAGGGTGGGAAATGCAGCAGGGCCTGGCAAGTGCTTGGGTCAGTGTCTAAAAGTCATTTTAAACATCACACAACACTCCCCCAGCTCACAAAGGAGGAGCTGCCAGGCCCCGCTACATTTCCCACCCTAGACTTATACTTGAGTCAATATGTTTCCCCAGTTTTGGGGGGTTAAATTAGGGGCCTTGACTTATACTCGGGTCAACTTATACTCGAGGATATGCGGTAATCAGAATTTGTTTTAACTCATGATTTCTGATTGGAGCATAGTGCAAGTCTAATCAAGCTCTGTCAAAGTGTTCCACCCAAGAAAGAGTGGGTAGGCAAGCCTGTTCATATATTTGACATGGAGCCTGGAAGTTTAGTCATGGCTACTGGACTTCTTTTTCTTGAGAGATAGAAACATTTTCGCTGCTCGTCCAAACAGCTTCATCAGACTGAGGAAGCTGTTTGGATGAGCAACGAAACTTTTCTATCTCTCAATAAAAAGAAGTCCAGTAGCCATGACTCAACTTCCAGATAAACTCACCTGGATGACTGAGAATCTTCACAGACATATTTGAAAAACCATTGGCTAGCATGACATTATAACCAACCTAATGATTTTCCCCTCTCTTGCTGATCACATTCTGCATGTTCCTATTCAGCACATTAAGGACTTTATTTTAATAAGAGGCACTTCCCTGCATACATTTTTTTATTTTCTTTGAATCTTGGACAGGACCAGAATTGATATTAAGCCTTAGTTTGCTATCATGGGAAGTGTCCTTTGGCTTATATCAGTGTTGGTGAACCTATGGCACGGGTGCCAATGGCGGCACTTGGAGCCCTTTGTGTGGGCACCCAACATCGTCCCTTCACTGCCATCTGTATTCTGGTTAAATTGCTGTTTTGGCACGATGTGAAAAATTATTGGGTTTGGAGTTGCAGTTTGGGCGCTCGGTCTCTAAAAGGTTCGCCATCACTGGCTTATATCATATCTGTCTCCTTGTCCATTTCCAGCCAGTATTTTGCTGTCTATGACATGCTATGGACCACCATACTCTTTTTTTCTTCTTCCTGCAAAATGATAGTAACTACTCAAAACTTTTCAAATTCTTGTCTAGGTGGCTGTTTTATTTGTGTCATGGCTGCCTGTTAGGGCTGGAGGTTTCTATTAGTAATTGTTCTTATAAAAACCCTTGCTAATTGCTCACTTTTCATTTTTATTTTTCAGGCTGCTGAACAAAAAACCAAAGGTAAACGAATATTTTGTTCCTTATCATGTGTTTTGTTCTTACATTACTTTAAGCTGGTTGTTTCCTTGTAGAATATAGTTTTATTTGTCTCAGGATAATATTTTGTGGAATCTGCACATTATACACATTCTCAAGTCGGATAACTAATCTCTGGGCAATTGTGGCATTCATGCTAACTAAGCTGCTCACAGACAGTTAATTCTTAGGCATCATAAGCATATTTTAGATTCCTTCACTTCAGTGGTTTCAGATGACTATGGTTTCTCCTTTTATAAAATGTTTTTTTTTCCTCTTTCCCTCATTTCTTTAAATGAAGTGAGTGCTGTGGAGGTCAAAATAACCTGTGGATTCTAACTGCAGATCTGTCTCCTTTATGATTACATAAAGTTTGATGTGAGCGCAGAATGGAATTACAGTCTAACCATGATGGATTCCTCAGCTCTTCTTCCTTTTTCCTAAGTATATTTGACTGAAAAGGTTTTTGATAAAACCAACAAGAGAGCTCATTTTCCAGTTTGCCAGTGTCATATAACTCAGTGTTCCCAGTCCTTGCTTCTTCTTAAAAGCTATGTTACTTTTTCCAACTGTGTCACTCATGGAGTTTTTTTCCTCCAACTTTGAACAGAACAGAAAATGTAACTTTAAGCTGTGTTTTGAAAGAAAGCTGGGCTCCATATCCTGTTAGTTATAAGTGGGTGTAAAATAAACCAGAGATTGTATGCTTAGCTCCATTTTCTCTTGCCCTCTCAGGAAGGAGAGAGTACTTAAACAGAAAAATGCTTTTCCTGTATGTGGGTGTATGTGGCAAGGTGCCAGATAAATATTGCACAGGGCCCTCGTATGGCCAAATATTTTCATTCATGCACAGAATGTACAAAGTGTCCAAAATAAATACATGTGCTATCTTGCCAGATCAGGTGCTTGAAAAAGTTTTTTTTTTGTCTTCTGGTATCCCTGTGCAGTAGGCTACTTGAAGAATACTTTTTCTGCACAGATACAAGAACATAAGAATTATCTCATGGATGAGATGAATTGTTTGTTTAATTCAGTATTCCTTCTCCCTCAGTGGCCGGACAGACAATGTTAGAAAGCTTGGAAAGAAGGCATGGTGATAATGGACTTCTTGGATGTTTGTCCCTATATCTGATAATCCCAAAAGTACTGGCTTTCACATGCAGAATCAGTTCTTTAATTATCACATCCAAAACTTTTTGGTACTCCTAGTCTCCTTGAACCTCTATAATCTTTTGTCATATAAAGCACCAAGGCATCACTCTGTTTAGTGACAGTGATGTTGTTTGACTCACTGCTTCATCTGAACCCATTGCTGATTAATTTTGCTAGGTGGCCCCAAACCCCACTACTTTCAGGGAAGAGTAATTTGTCAGTTCATTCTTCTGCTTTTCTTCCCAGACTCCTCTGATCACATTTCTTGTTCTGAAATATACTCTCTGAGGTGGCATGGGTAGAACGGAAATAGTGTTCAAACTGTAAACATTATTTATATACCAGAGTCGTGGTACTTGCTGTTTTACTTTAAATCGTTTTAGAAGACATCTGTGCTTCCTCTTAACAGTCAGCTCTGCTGTTGAGTGTCAGTAGGACTACGGCAAAAAGAGAGCCACTGCGAAATGAGAACATATTCATGTGCATCAAGAAAAATTGCAGAAGTAAAAAAAGAAAAACCTCAAAATCTAAATGGGCAGCCCTGTCCCCCAGCAGCAAAGTAGAAGCTGAGCAGGCTAAATGGCCACAGAAAGCTGTGTGTTTGCAACAGGGAAGGAATGAAGTATCCTGGCAGAGGAATGGAGTTTGTTGAGATGTTCAGTGTGAACATGTTATATTGTAGGTTTTCTCTCTCTCTCTCTAACCTCCTCCCTCCAATGGCTTGTGGACCCCAATGACACCATTATCAAGTAAGAGGAGTCTGTATATGTTCGTTTGAGTACTGAGCCATGCTGCGGTTTAACTTGTGTCAGGTCAGATAATCTCTTTAAGAGCCCTACAGAGCTTTATAGAGACGTTTAGGGAAACATCGCAATCTATTGTTGTTCGCAGATGGCATTTATCCCAGAAAAGGTTCATTCCAATATGAATGAATGGTGACCATTCCCAATCACATCAAAATTCGTCTCGGCATCAACGTAAACATTGCTTCATTATGCAATAATTACAGGCAACATCAACTTACCTATTTCTATAAACAAACAAACAAACAATTTATTTATTTATTTTATTTTATTTCTATACTGCTCCATCTAGCTACTATGTCCACTCTGGGCGGTTTCTACAAACCACATTATTTCTGTGTTCCTTTTCCCCCAAAATACTTCAGAGTTGTTGAGAACATCTCAAAGTCTGTAAGCTTTGGCAAAACTAAGGCAGCAATGCTTAAAAATGTATAAAAACTAAAGTTGCAGGAAAATACTTAAGTCAAGTTTGATCTAAAATACTGTACTGGAAATACTAAAAATAATGTTTTAACTAAATTCTAAAAAGGAGGTTGAAAAGGCATGATGAAAAAGCAGGGGTACGTTTCTTTAAATAACCAAGTTCTTAAAAGTAAGTATAAACAGTGCAATACAGTACATTCCTTTGCCTTTAAGCATATTATAAGGACACACACAGAACATTGTTAAATTGAGTTCTCATCCAGCCAAGCCAGCAATGTGCCAGTTGGTATTTGTTGAGGGAAATCTATGATGTTTGTGTTACTGGCTTCTGGACATGAAGCTATATGCCTGCTGCTCTTTGATTTCTGGTGTCCAGTATATGTGTTGTTGGTCCAGTGTGTGTGTCATGTTGTATTGTGTGTAGCTTTGGCTCTGTCTTTTCTTAGTAGTTTACATTTTCCTTCCAACTTTAAACGACTGAATGTTGTTGGTGTAGTTAGTAAGTTACTGATCCCTATAACCAGTCAGATTTATTTTTCAATGGAAATCTCTGTTGTTTTACCATGGTGGCAAAATAGACTTCATAATTTATGAGGTTGTCAAGTTGTCTCTACAGGAGATAGCTAATATTTTGATTAAATGGGCTGTTGCACTTGCAGGAATGGTAAGCTTCTCGGGTAGCATTTTACCAGATAGGCAAAATGCTCTGAGCATAAAGTGCTGCCAGACTAAGTTGGTCTGTTACCAATGTGCTCAATTATCATTTGCTGACATGTTCAGCTCTCAGCTATGCGATTCTTTGGCAAGGCAATTTTATTGTACATTGATATTGGTTTCAGACTTGGCTGGAGATCTGTCTGATCTTTTTAGTAAGCTGCTGTTCAGACATAACTTTAAGCACAATATGCATATACAGTACACGTTTGCATTTCTATACCTCCTTAATTATTTTAGCATGGCTTGCACATAATATTTCACATTTTGACATGGGAAAAACCTAAAGGGAAAATTATTCCATAGAAAGGTTTAAATAGAGCTCTGCTGCTGCAAATTGGATGAACCAAGGCTTTCAGAAGTATTGCAAATGCTGCTGGATGTAACATTTTAGAAGGGAAAGGAGGGGCAGTAGAAGCAGGCAGTGTGAGAGGAAAATATGAACATCCTTGTCCTAAAGCAATGTTGTCCAGGCTTTTAATACCTGGCTGTGACTTTTGGGACTTACCTTAGGTGCACAGGGTATTTTCTGAAAATCTTGCAGGCTATTTTTCATGGAAACTTTTTGTCTCATATTTTAACTATTGCTAATTGCTCTAATATAAAATGTTTACTTTTTAAAAAAAAATTGCTTTGCTGCTTGTGTTTGAGAAGCATTTCCGATTGTGAGCTGACAGTCCAGCAATTTTAAAATAAGTTGACACTTATTTCATTGGTGGCTATGGCTTTTTCAGTAGGGGAGCTTTGTGTGAACCTGTACAGTAGTTTCAATGGCCAGTATAAATCTAAATCAGGTTACTATCCTGTGTATACTAGGAAGAAGGAAGCTCCATTGAACCTATTAATGAGTCTGACTTCCAGGTAAGTGGACACAGTATTACCCCTTGTATATTTCTTTGAATAATGGGCACTAGTTATTGTGTTACTCTTTTTATATAGCAGGGTGGGATATTTCAGGTCCTGAAGCTTAAACTACTTTTCTGGACTTCTCCAGATGGCCATACTCTCTTCCACAGGACCCCACCATATGGTACTTTCCCAAATGCTGTACTGAGTATTTTATATTCTAAAAGTTGGAAATGTCTCCAGAAGCATATTTTTTTCCAGGAGGAGTTTAAAGCCAAAAATTGTCAGTTTCCCCCAGCCCATCCTTTTGTCTTTGGCCCTTCCTTCTACTGGAACGCAGCCAGTGAAATCCTGTTCATCCTTAAGGTTTACTTTTAAAGTGGCTTAAAATTACAGTTCACAAAAATTACAGCTATGGGATAGAAATGTAGACATGTTTATACATGGTCAGCTCAAGCCCTGAACAGAATGTTGGATTTCCTCTCAAAGTGGAGTGGTGTTGATGATTTCTCAACTACCTGCCCCGGTCAGACCACAGGCAGCCTACCGTATTTACTTCTGGTGGTCTCTCATGTTCCCTGACAGTTGATGTTATAGTCCAGGCATTCCCTATTCTGCCATTATCAGGAGGGAGTGGAAGAAACTGCGGCCACTTAGTCAGTGGCAGATCACACAACACTGCTCCAGTGATTTGTCCTTGTTGCTGTTGGTGATATCTTTGTAACTACATGTATGGATTCTACACCCGTGAAGTACATTGGTTGTAAATATTTAAGTCTAGAATTAGTTTTCCTTTCCCATTCTTTGAATTTAGCTACACTATCCATTTTCCACATGCCTCAATGAATGGAGTAAGCACCATACTGCTACCCTGTGTCCATCTTGTCAATAGTGTTGTGGAAAATATCATCTATTTAATGTTTGCTTTTCAGTTAACATTCTAATCCTTTCACATTTCCTTTCTCTTGCATGCCTTAAATAGCTTACTTGTTATCTCTGTTTGTTCATTATTATTATTATTATTTTTAAATCTGTATTATACAACCATGGCACAGTAGATTATTGGGAGAGATAGCAACTTTTCTACTAGTTAATGCCTTTTCTGCTTAACATATTAGAAATGGAGGAACTTTTATTCTCCTTCTAGATTCCACTCCCTCCTTCCGATTACAAAAGCTTCCTCTTATTATTCTGGATGAGCAGAAATTCCATATTGCAAATCCCACATTTCAAACTTAAGACTTGGAAACAGGGTTAGATGCATTCAAAACAGGGCTTTGCTAAATCTCTTTAGTTTTCTAATTCTATCCTTGCTGTTTATAAAGTGGATTCTTGCACTGCCTTTTTTCTTTTGTACTGTATACAGTTTGCAGGGATCTCAGCATTCTGTCTGAGGAAGATTTAAGTTTTCTCATTCATCATCATTTCCCCCTTAATTCGTTCTATTTGAAAGCTTTAACAAATGAGGGCCTCATTAACAACAAATTCCCAAGCAGGAGTTGGAGCTGTCCATTCTTATTAATACAAGAAATGTTTAGAACACATGGCAGCTTATCATCTCTCTCAAATTTTCTTCAAGATAATGGTTGTACAAGCTACAGTCAAGCAGCCCACTGCCCAAAATATCAGTGTGATCTACGCCCCCCCCACATGCGTGCTAGTCGTGTCTGACTCTAGGGGTGGTGCTCATCTCCGTATTCAAGCCGAAGTGCCAGTGTTGTGCAAGTCCATGGCCACGTGGCTGGCATGGCTCCAAGGAAACACTGTTTTACCTTTCCGCTTTTTACAGTGGTACCTATTTATCTACTTGTATTTACATGCTTTTGAACTGCTAGGTTGGCAGGAGCTAGGGTTATCAGCGGGAGGTTGCCCCGCTGCATGGCACCTGGGATCCGAGCTGCTGACTTTGCAGCCAACAGTTTTCGGAGCATTTCTTAGTCCACTGAGCCCCCACGCCCCCACCCCACACCCCTCCCCCGATCTAAATAGGGCTATACTGTATATGGGCAATTTAGATTGTAAGCTTTTCTCGGCACTGGTCTGACTCTAGTCTGGTTGTTATTCTGTCAAGTGCTATATGCATGGATGAAGATATTGATATCATAATACAAAAAAAGAAAAAAAAAAGAAATGCAGGTTCTCCAGTAAAGTCATTACGATTTCCTTAAGATAATCAGTTTAAACTGTCACTTTAGATATATGATGGACAGCATCTGCCCAGATATTAAGAGTTTCAGGGAATAAGCTTTTCCTGGACCTTCTAGCCTTATCGTCACATTTGGTGAGGACAAGAATGAAGGCCTTTTCAATGATTGTTCTCAGGCTCTGAAACTTCCTGTGAAAGAGAGTTAGGTTTGCCCTCACCCCCATGTCAGTTTGTTGGCTGACCAAGACCTGCTTTTTCAGGTACACCCTTAGTTGCTAAACCAGGTTAGGAGGGGATTTTTGATGGATGATGCTTATCTTCTACAGGTATCTTTTTTTACTGGTTTGTTTTTGAAGTGTTTTAATATAATCATGTGTACGACTGAGTTTTAATATTATAGTCTACCCTGTTTTAGCCATATTGTTGTTGTTTTTGAAACTATTCCCCCTAGCCCCCTGTATTGGAAGAATAATAAAAATAAAAGAATATAATATATACTAGGAGAAGATAGAAGTCAAACTGTTTCCTGTTCTCAATACTTGATCATGTCTTAATTGTACTGGACTGTATATTGTCCCTCATTACTGTAAGCCACCTTGGGTCTTTTTCCAATAAATAAATAAATAAACTTCTGGGATTTATTTTGGTTCTAATGAGGACTCTGAAATCCCTCAATTGTAGCCAAAATATGTACATGCAGTCCAGAAGGCATATACTTCAAACTAAATAAAAGTGTGCTTTTAATTAGCTATTAAGCACAACACTTTTTTTTGAGAACCAGGACTGAGCTAAGCTTGTATCCGTTCTACACAAAAATCCATTCCTGGTGGTCTCAGGCTTTCTTCATTTCAGTAATGGGCTTCAGTATATGGGTAGGAAGTCATTTACATCTTAGTGCTAAACCTCTTGAGGATCAGAAATCCTGGCTGGTCTGCTGTAGATTATCCAGAGCAGTAGATCCCAACCTGGCTTCTGGCAACCCCTGTTGTATAGCTCTTCCTCAAACAAACCTTTTCACCTTCATGCTGCTTCACCAGAGTTGAGAGGCTGTGTACCTTTCCAGATGAACTTGGCACTTTGCACGTTTGTTTAACATTCAAAAGGAACCATAGCTTTGAAAAATGTGGGAATCACTTTTCCCTCTCCCTTCTGGTTACACTGAAAGCTTAAAAGCTTTAGTTCAGATCCCCTCATGGTGGAATAGGAATAGTAGATTCAATAAGTCGGCTCTTGCAAATCCTCCATGATCCAAGCAGAGACTACATCCTTGCCTTTCTCCACCTTTCTGCTGTTTTGTTTGATGAATTGAATTAAGCAGAATACCGTGCCAGCCTTTTTGATTTTTTTCCTAAGGACAAGCAGCATTTTGCTCCAGTGATTTGCAGAGAGGTCTTGCTGGTTTTGTGTCAGGCCAAAAGGTCATTCAGAAAAATCAATCTCTTGGAATAGCACTGTGCTGGCTAGAATATAAATTTAGCCCAAGTGCTGAACAATGGTTGAGGTAGTTGTGATCATGCTTCCTGCTGCTTTATGGTTATTTATCAGCCCATAGTGTGCATTTCACTGTGCAATAAAAGACTTTTTTCCTGCTTTAATGTGCTTTGCCTATTGCATTTTATTGAGCCGTACCAGCTGTGATGTGCTCAAACAGTTGAAATTCTAGAAATCATATTGATTTTTGGAAAATTTGTTATATTTTGGCAATACTGGGGAGCTTAAGTTAACCAGGGATCTTTTTACTCGCATTACTAGCAACATATAAGAAACAAATGGTTGAAGAGCAGAGACTACTGCCTTGTAATGTACAAGAGGAGTGTACAACAAATTTTCCGTTACATATAATTCATATGTCAGGTGAATATTAACTACAATCTTAAGGACCATGTGCGCACACATTTCCCCTAACCCAGGAAATGAGAAGATTTAGAAAACATTCTGTAGAAATTAATGGTAAAAGGTGCATTTAAAGGATGCATATTAATTCCTTAAGGCTTCTTCCTATTCATTATTCTGTATTCCTGGACCTGGTATAAATAAAAAATATACATTGTCAGTGGAGAAAGATGCATGTAGCTTTGAATAATATGCATTGTGCTTCACAATGCAGAGGCATAATGACAAGGAACTAACCACATATTATAAAACGAAGTACATGTATATGTGTATAGGCATGTCCTCCATGATAGGCAGGGTAGATATATAACTTGTTCATATAATTTATACCTGACTACAAAACATCAGATGACAAAGTATACTTTTTCATCTATATTGATGTTCTTTTTAAATAAAATGTAGAACTAAGCTTCATGAATACAGTATTTATAGCATGCATAGCACACTATTGCTTACAGTAGAATCTAGTACACAAAGCATTGCCAGAAACTGTTAACACTGGGAAAGCATAATGCTATGTGGACACAATAGTGTAGGATCCCCCACTTGTTTAACAGCAGCTGAAAGCCTATTGCACAACTTGACATTGTGCAGCGAGGATGGCATCATTTGCTATGTTTTTTTTGGGGGGGGGGTAATTAAAAGCTCCCTACAATCCTCCTTGGGACAGCCTTTGGAATAGGAGGAGAATGCTTTAAAACCAGGCAATCCCCACTGCTGGTCTTGGGACTGACTGCCATGATTTTCAAGGTTTAAATCAGGGGTGCCCAAACTTTTTATAAGGAGGGCCAGATTTGGTGGCTGAGAATGTGTCAAGGGCCGGTTGCTCCCCAACCCTGCCACCCCACTGCAAGCCCCACCCACTTTCTTTAAAAAAACATGGGGTGAAGGAGGGGGAGGGAGGGGCGGGCCAGCCAGCCGCAGGCCACTCAGAATGTTCTGACGGGCCGGATTTGCGCACACACACCCCGGGGCGGACTTTGGCCAGGCCTGGTTTAAATCATTCCCCTCCTATTCTGCAACCTATGAAGGCTGCCCCACGACGAAGGGGATTCCCAGGGATCCCTGAAACCTAGGGGGTTGGGACTACAGGAAGCTTTGTACAGTACTGCCCTTAACTGACCAAAGCATGGCTGATGATGTCATTCTGACTGTGTGGTGCAGCTGTGCCAACAGGATTTCAGCCAGTGCTTCTGTAACAAGCAGGAATCCCCGCTACAGAAATGCAGCTAATACTTACATGAGGAGGTACTTGACAGCCTTTGTGCATAAGGACTTCAGAATGTGAACCACTCACTAGCTGAGATCCAGTAGAAAGTTCCTGCCAGAGTAGGCCCATTGAATCAGGGGAGATTTGGTAAGTCGGTTCCTATGTAAGTTCCATTGGAGTCAATGGACCCTGCTCTGTGGGTTACTATCGGATTTCAGCCATTCTGTGTTTACACAGATTCCTGTATTGAAGTATTGGTTTCATTGCAATTCTGGCCATAGATATAATAACTTTTTAAAATCTTTTAGTTATCACAGTACGACTTCCTAGTTTGGGATACTTCACTCCCTGGAGATGAACTCTATGTACAAATGTTTCAGAAACTGTTGCAGTTTAAGTAAGATTTTCTTGAACCACAATTTCAGCTTGTGAATGCCAAAAGGATTGTGTGCAAAGCAGGGCTACTGGAAAGCAAACGTGAGGAATCAGTGCTGTTGGAAGGAGAAGGTGATGTTCTTAGAAGTTTATTTTAAGCAGATAAATGCTTAAGGACAACATAATCTTGAAACAGCCCAGTGAGAATTGAGTGGCATTTTTTGAAGAAGAAGAAATGTGCGTGAGAGATATGTATCAATAAAGCAAGTCTATAGTGCCTTTGAGGATTTGGATGTGAAAGAGAAGTGGTATGTGAGTTGCCCCAGTTGAGAGCCCTGAATAATAATAATAATAATAATAATAATAATAATAATAATAATAATAATAATAATAATAATAATAATAATAATAATAATAATAATAATAACTGGATCCCTGATCAGGAACATCTTCCACTGCACCATGTTCCATTTGCAGCCCCCAAATCCAGTGCATTTTGATGCTGCACTGAGAAAATGGGTTTTTCTTGAGATGTTGAGTGAATGAACTGGGCAGCCTCTCATTTTCTGGCAACAGTATCAATAGGATCAGGAACAGTACAGGAATAGTGTGTGCTCCCTCTGCTGTTTGCAAAGGATTATTCATCAGGAGTAGTTCTGCCCTGTTAGCTTTCCTTGCCCACATTTGTATCCTGTTTGCTGTTCTTTCTTTTCTTTAATATTTTGTTTGGGGTTTGCTTTGCTTTACTCTTCTTGCCAGATTTTGTGTTCTTTCTCAGAGGGGGCATCCACAGCTGCACTCAGTACTCCATGTGCTTCTTTATAATTCCTAACATCTGTCAGTGGTTTGTTTTCTTGTTGATGGCTATTGGTATTGAGCAGATGAATTTTGAGCCCTCTCTGGTGTGACTCCAATATGTTTCTTTGGAGAAATAGCATGTACTGTAACTCAAAACCTAATAGTTTGAAAATAGGATTTGATTCTTTTTTACATTTTGGAGAAATGGATTTTATTTCCATGCAATTTACTGTAGTGTGCCCTAGACTTAATTCTCTTCTGAAGTAGGTACAGTGGTACCTTGTATAAAGGAATTAATTCGTTCCAAATGAAATTATGTTAAGCAAATTTTCCTTTATACAAATTTCCCATAGGAATGCATTGAAAACAGAGTGATCCCATTTTTATGTTGTACAGATTTGCCCCATAGGTGATTCTATTAAGCAAATTTCCCCTATCTCCGGAATTTTTTATGTTGTACAAATTTTATGTTATACAAACCATTTGTTATACAAGGGTCCACTGTACTTGTTCTTGCTCTTGTACACATTCTTATTTTTGTAAAGAACAGTTCATTTAAAGTTAGAATTTACTTAACTGGATATGTAATCCCATTGTTAAATAATAATAGTATTGTAGACTGCCCTTCTACTTTTAGGATAGTATGGCCATTTGTTTGTTTGATTGATTTCTATACCACCCATCTGGCAACTGGGCCACTCTGGGCGGTTATTTAAGGTTGGATAAGATTATAAAGCATGGAGGATTTCAATGACGTGGACATTTTTCCTGTCATAGCTTGCTGTATGCAGCCCTGTAGCAAATACAGGCCTCCAAGTTAGTTCTATTGCTGCTTAATGCAAAGCGTGCATGTATCTAAAATCATCTGTACAGAATTTTGAATGAATGAAGTAATAGCATAATATTATTAGTGGTTTTAATAAAACATTTAATTTATTTTAACATTGATGTAATAGAATCTGATTTACTGGGAGTGGCATTTAATTAATTTAATTCAATTTAGAGAGTTAACTCTATTACATATTAGTACAGAAAATTACCTCTGAACAGTCATTTCTCATTGGTGACATGCAATAAGTTAATTTAGCTCCGAGTTCGTTTGGGTGCATTGTGAGTTGCGCACAGAGTTGCCATGGTGATGAGTGCTCAAGCAAGAGCTGTCAACTAAAACAACAAATAGAATAAGCTAGCTCCCCATACTGGCACTGTTGTTGTTCGCCTGTAAACATAGACATATGGATTCTGTTTCCTCTATGGCTGATTACGGTCTCTTTGGTGTTTTTAGAGAAAGCCTCTTGTTTATCTATTTATAATTGCTGAAATTATCCTGGAAGGTTTAGCAAATATACAGTTGAAGACTTGTTTGGTCGTATGAAAGGGGCAGATATTTCTGCAAGGAAGCAAACAGAGAAGATTTTAGGATTACATGTACTGGAAACTGAAAGGA
>JAHTLZ010000010.1:25712501-25757699 GCA_023846285.1 Phrynocephalus versicolor | reverse complement strand
AGAGAGAGAGAGAGAGAGAGAGAGAGAGAGAGAGAGAGATTTTAGGTAAAGCAGTTGAGAAATCTGAAAACTGCTAGATCTGCATTCCTAGTGTTCTGAATAATTTAAATGCTTCTTCCCGCATATGCCATTAATATATGATGGCCCTGCAGACATAAAATTCTGTTAAGCTTCCACTGAATTAATGAAGAGTCCTCCTGATACAGTATCCTTCCAAGGTTTCACTTTTAGGTGCTAGAACATCTGCTTTTTAAAGAGCACATTAACCAGCAGAGAATCCTGGCAGTATTAATCTGCCAAAAGAAACCTCTTTGTGGACGTAGCCCATGTTCTAACAGGTAAGTACCATTAACAGAACTGACAGGTTATTAGAGTTTTGTATCATTGTAGAGATCTTCCTGCCTGGAAGCGCATCATTTTGAAGGTTTAAAAAGCAGAAGCACCAGAAAGCAGAGCACAAGCTGCTGTAATTGTCTGTAACAGAAGTACCTTATGTGAATTGTGATGGTCAGTGTAGATTACTGAACAGTGTTAACTTAACTGAGTTTTTACACCAAGTCCTGCCTTTTTTCTGTTTCCAATAAAATATTTAAATGGTTTGTAATGATTATTTACCATGTGGACAAAGCAGGGTAGATAAAAATCAATGGGTTTTTTTTAAATCAAAAAATCAGATTTTTAAAATTTAAATTGGATTTTCTCTAAAGATCCTGTTTCAGGTAAGATACATTATAGTCCAAAGGTTATTCACCCTGAAATTAGTTTTTAATTATGTACCATAAGGCTGCATTAATCCATTCACTATGTCATGCTCTCCCAGAGGTTTCTAATTATTTGGGGCACTTTTTCCATCTAGAAGATGTCAAAGATGCTTGATTTTGCTATTATCAAAACTGTGCATTTGGGTCTGCAATGATAAGATGCCTTCTTCATAGCAAAAAATGTTATACAGTAATCTCCTGCCCTTTTGTGGTTCATATACTGCAGTCCCACTATATCGTGGGACTTCAGTATATGAAAAAAGGCCCCCTGAGGTAAGGGAGAAAGTCCTGTTTCAGGCCTCCTGCACTTACCCCAGGACTGGCGCTGCCCTGAATGGGCCTGCGAGAACCTTCCCGGGCCTGCCAGAGGCCCCAAAAGGTATTCCACGCAAACAGGAAGTGACTTCCAGTAAACCGGAAGTTACCTCTGGATCGCTGAAAAGCATTTCTGAGGCCTCCAAGGGCCTTGCTAGGTTTACTGCAAGTCACTTCCAGTTTGCGCGGAAGCCCTTTGGGAGCCTCCAACAGGCCCAGGAAGGCCCTTGCAGGCCTGTTTAGGGCAGTGCCAGGCTGGGGGTAAGTACAAGAGTCCCCAACAAGGCCCCCCCAGGCCTGACCTGACCTGCATCCTCATATAGCGGATTTTCAATTATCGCGCCTCAGGTCAGGTCCCTAACCCCCACAATAGTGTGGGGGGGGGTCACTGTAAAATACCTGGTAGAGCGAATCTCCCAAAGACCAACTGAGGCCTGTCCTACCAGAATGTCGCGGGCGTTCTCACTTCGGGTGGCCATGCCCAGGGAGGCTTGGAAAACCGTGACATGTAACCGAGCCTTCTCTGTGGCTGGCCCTGCACTCTGGAACCATCTCCCGAGTGAGCTGCGCCTTGCACAGTCCCTGCCTACCTTTAAAAACGCCTTAAAGACCTGGCTTTTCTGTGAGGCATTTGGTGAGAGTTAATTTTTTTCCGCTGCCCCGCCGTCACGCCAATATTTTTTTCTATTCATGGCCTTATAATGATGTTTTATTATGATGATTTCCTTGTCCTTTTATTGTTACTGTTCTTATTGTTTCCCTTTGTTTTGTATTTTTGCTGTAAACCACCCAGAGTTCCTCCGGAAGACGGGCGGTATATAAGTATTAAAATAAATAAATAAATAAAATAAAATAAAATAAACATCAGAATTGAGAAAAAGACCTTAATCCCATTGTTCCTCGGCAAATCTATGTACATAGAACCAACCCCCTGACATCCTAAGTGCTATGTTTCAAGAAGTTCAATGAATAGAAGGTTGTTTGGAATGGAATAGGTCTGCATAAGGAGCAAAGTTTGAGGAGGGAGGGGCAAGCAGTAAAATGAAAGTGAAACCTTTTGAGCACAGTACTCCACATCTTGAGATCTTTGTGTATGCAGGTCTGAGTATTCTCACTCTCTCCCTTGAGGAAAAAAACTATAATGGCAGCAGGCCATAAATGAGACCCAGTTTTTCTCCTTCCAATAAAGTACAGCAGAACAGTTCTCCAAATATGAATGATTAACCTAATAAACTGGAGATAGTCCACCTTGGAATAATTTCATAATCATCTGTCTATATATTTCTAATGGTATATAACCACCAAATCAGTAACTTTCTGATATAGCTGTAAAACTAATCTGAAAAGTTATTATTCTAAAAATGAAACCTTCATCAGGTTGTAAATATTAAGATTACAACAACTCCAGCAAAAAGGAGTCTTTATATAGAAAATCATGATTTAAATTGAGCCTCACTGACTGGTGATTTAAATCAAATCCACCCTGGGATAAAGTATATTCAGGGACGGTGGTTGTCAGTCTGATGCTACTGTCCCTTTTAGACTGTATCTAGCTGATTGCAGTCAATCACATATCTAGGCTCAATCACATCTGCCCAAATGCATCTTAAATGTTGACATATATTTTTAGTATCATCATATGCTTAAGGAAACTAAATCCGTCCTCCTTATCTTTTCTCTGCTTTAGCTTTGACTTGGCACCCTATAAAGCCATTTTAATGGGGATCAAATTTGTCTCTTTCTGAGCAGCCATTGTATGATATTGGCAGCAACAAGTTCAAAATAGTGATGTGATAAGCAAGCATTATTTTGCTGTCACAAGGGACACATTTAGACCTGGACCATGTTGCTGTTGTATTCTTCAGTGTTTTCTTCATACCCTATGAAGGGCCATTAGCATATGCAAATAGAATCTCTAAATTAACAAAGTGTTGTGGACCTCAGCATCTTTTTAAAGCATATATTTTGCTACAACAGTGCTTTCTTCAATTTAAAAGTGGGGCAGGCAGCCTATAGTTTGTTGTGGATTTGAAATTACAAGTGTATACCTGCTGAAGGAAACCAACTGTTCAACTTCTGTTTGGGGCGTGGCAGTGATGTGTGGATAGAGTTACACAGTGGAACTCAGGAGACGTTATTTTGAATCCCCACTCAGCCATGGAAACTCACTGAAGGCGAGGAAGTGGTAAAACCACTCAAAGCACTCACATGCTTTAAAAGCCCTGTTCTGACATGACAACACATAACACACAAATAAGAGTGTAATGTAATACAGGCGTCCCTCAGTTGACGAAGTTAATCCGTTCCCCAGGACATTTCATCTTCCAGAAACTCTGGAAACCGGAAACGCACAGGGGTGCAATCAGGGTGGATTTGATTTAAATCACTTTGATTTAAATCATGATTCAAATCACGATTTAAATCACTAGTCAGTAAAGCTCAATTTAAATCATGATTTTCTACATAAAGAATCATTTTGCTGGAGTTGTTTTAATCTTAATATTTACAACCAGATGGTTTCATTTTTAGAATAACTTTTCAGATTAGTTTTACAGTTATATTAGAAAGTTACTGATTTGGTGGTTATATACCATTAGATATACATAGATAGATAATTATGAAATTATTGCATGGTGAACTATCTCCAGTTTAATAGGTTAATCATTCATATTTGGACAACTGTTGTATTTTATTGTAAGGAGAATTAATAATAACAATTTAAATAATTTTATTTAAACAAAACAATAACATTTCTCCGCAAGGGAGAGAGTGAGAATAATAGGATAACCCTAGATAATATAGTAGGATAATAGGATAACTAGAGCACGATCTTTAGAGAGATTTTTCCTCATTTAATTTTTAAAAAATCATATATATATATAAAAAATGATTTTCCTTTCGCCAACCAAAAATTATGTAAACAGAGGCGTTCGTCAACTGAGGTACACCTGTATCACCTTGTAATCTGTAGCTTATCATTATGATTGTGACATTTTTGGCTTCATTGAGTTTGAGTCAGTATACATTTAGCAGAGTTTACAATCGTGTCACCTGCTGAGTATTTTATGTGGAATGCCCTACCTGTGAAGGTGCATCAGACCCCTTCCCTCCTAATACTCAAAGGGCATATTATAACTCTTCCTTTCTGGGAGGCATTTCAGGATATCCTCCCCTCATAACTGTCTGGGTATTATTTTGACCATTAGCTTTTGTAGTCTGTATCTTGTCCATTGTCACCACTTTGGGCAAAATATGTTGGTTTTTTTCCTCATATTTTATTTTTATATTTGTGGGTTGGGCATAGTTGTCAACTCTTCCATTTTGGCCGGGAAAAGGTCTAGATCCCCCCCCTTAGGGAGGGGCTTGCCTCTGATGCAGCGTGGGGTTTCTCTGTTCTTTGTTTCTTTTTCTTATTTCCCCCCCCCCCCCAAAAAAAAAAGAAGGCACGAGTGACCAGTGGGTCCAGGGCCTTGTGGATGTAGAGGATGTCACGGCTCAGGTCTTGCTGCCCATTGGGCTCTGTAGAGGCCACCTCCAGAAGGATTACAGCTCTCAAGGTGACATTGTGGCACCTTCTTTGTTTTAAAATACATTGTCTTCCAGGCATAATTCAAGACTTGTATGAAAAGCAAGGGGAAATGAACGGCAATTTCATGGGTTTCCTGAGATGGCTGTCTCTGTCTCTGCCTCTAGTATCATTCCTCAGTGCTTGTGGAGATCATCTCACATCCGAGACCTGACAGATTTCTAGGAATTCTGGGGGCCTTCTCTTATCATATTTCCTACCTGCTCATATCGGTTCTTCCCTTTAAAGGTAGAATGGCATTTAAGGTACAAGCAAAGAAAGCCTTGTAAGTGTATGTTACCATAGATCAGTGATGGCAAACCTTTTAGAGACTGACTGCCCAAACTGCGATTCAAAACCCACTAATTATTCGCAAAGTGCCAATTCAGCAATTTAACCTGAATACAGGTGGCCCTGAAGGGGCGATGTCGGGTGGCCACAGAAAGGCCTCCGAGTGCCACCTATTGCACCCATGCCATAGGTTTGCCAACACTGCCATAGATGTTGCCAAATTCTTTTTCCAGCTTTTTATGTGAATTAAAAGCCCAGCGGTGGTGGGTAAGATACTTGCAAAGCATTTCTCATCAAGTTGTGTTCTTTTTGCATGATGCAATAAATGTCATGCAGAAGCTATGAACATTTTGAAGAATCTATCCAGGTCTGATCTGTTTGGTGACCAGAGTGAGCCATCTCATCGTTTGTTTAAAAAGCAGGATCTAGTCAGGTTATGCCAAGGATAAACACATCCTTTCATAAGGACAGTTATTGATGTGGGCAATAGGAAATGTGCTATCAGGAATATTACACTAGTTAAAGGATAAGTTTTTTTCACAGATAACATCCTTGGGGCCATATGTTCTACCAAGATTCAATATAGATAGTGAGGTAGTAGTATCTATGGGGACCCTGAAGATGTGCAGAAGTAATGGATTTTTAAAAGGCCCATTTTAAGAGAATCTGTTAGCATAGAAAAGGATACTGAAAAGCAGAATATACAAGTCTTAAAATTAAAGTGCAACACATTAAATGCTGTCCTTGGTACTTGTATTTATATGCTTGAGGGAGGCAAACAGAGCCAATTCAAGGAAATTTGATAGGAAATGCTCACTCTGAAAAATGTGATTTGCAGCTCACTCATTGTGGAGCCTATAAGTCACCATGGCTTCCTCATAAAACGTTGGTATCCCACTGATGGTTTTCAATTCTTTCTGGATGACATATTTTCAAGCAGCTTCTCTGGCACCAAAATTAGGAATTAATTTGTCTGAATCAAAGGCTTCTGAATAGATGGCAAATAAATTTCGCTCTTTTATAATAGCCATTTAGGATGAGTAGTTATCTACCAACTTCATTTGATGATCATATGTCTTGGTGTGCGCTTCTAGAATAAATTATACTTGATACCTTGAGGCCCATTAAAAAGTATTCAGATGAGGATTGGCTAAACTGATATGTTGTCCCTTTGATTTAAGATGCACTGATAGACTATGTCATGTCTATGAGAAGAATTAAACTAGAAGGACATCATTCTGCACACAAATCTTTATATAGGAAACTAAGGGTACTGCTGAGCTTTGTTACAGCCCCTTCAATAAGGATGTGTTTGTACTTGCAGAATTGAGCAATGTATCCTAGCATGTGTTAGTTTCTGCTGAGCACATTCAGGAAGTGGTTTGTTTGAAAGCTGTACTGCTCTCATCTGAAGCTGAACCTCTCTGTGTGTTTCTATTCCATAGAGGTTACTTATACTATGTAGGTTGGCCTCGAAGGCAAGACTTATCAAATTAGTAGTTTCAGTTTTTTCATGTGTGGTATATTGTGATATAATGAATGGAGTGATGGAGTAAAATTTAGGAGTTGAGTTCACTTTCTCACTTGACCACAGAAGTGCACTGGGATACGTATGAATTAGTTAAAACCACTCATTAAAATTTACATGTACAGTATGTTGAAAACCCTATAGGAGTCACTACAGTAACCCCCCCCCGCCCTTTTGCAGTTCATATACTGAGGCCTAGGTATATTTATTTATTTATCACAGGACTGCAGTACATGAAACAAAGCCCCCCTGGGGTAAAGTGGATGGGCCTATTTCAGGCCTCCTGTACTTACCCCAGGCCTGGCGCTGCCCCGAATGGGCCTCCGACAGGCTTTCGGGGACTGTTGGAAGCCTCAGAAGTGCTTTCTGGCAAGCCGGAAGTGACCTGGTAAACCAGAAAGCACTTCTGAGGCCTCTGACAGGCCCCAGAAGCCCTTCAGAGGCCCATTCGGGGCAGTGCCAGGCCTCAGGCAAGTTTAGGAGGCACCATATAGGGCCCCCAGTCCCCACCCGACCCAGCATCTGCATATGATGGATTTTCAATTATCACAGATTGGGTTGGGTCCCTAACCCCCACGATAGGCGGGGGGTTAACGTATGTGGTAAGACCACAGTTGAAAAAGCCCTCCTTGGATCCCACCATAATAATTACTGACCATTCTCTAATATTCCATTCTTGGACAAGGTGCTGGAGTGGCTCATGGCTTCTCAGCTCTAGCAGTTCCTGGATGAGACAGATTATCTAGATCAGCAGTTCCCAGCCTTGAGTAACCTGGATGTTCTTGGACCGCAATTCCTTGAAGCTTTCACCATCAGCTGTATTAGTCAGGGTTTCCTGGAGTTGCAGTTCAAGAGCACCTAGGTTACCCAAGTTTGGGAACTATTGATCTATGTAGCTCCATTTCAGTCTGTTTTCAGAATTGGTTATTGGATGGATATTGCTTTGGTCGCCTTGCTGGATGACCTATGCCAGGAATTGGACAAGGGGAGAGTGTTCCTGTTGGATCTGCTGGACTCTCAGCAGCTTTCACTGCCATCAACTGTGATATCCTTCTGGGCTGTCACTCTGGGATGAGACTTGGAGGCACTCTTTTTCGTGGAGGGGACAACTGCGGGACTCCTGTTTGTCACCCTGGGTGCTGGTTTCTGTTTTGTCTTCAGTGTTATTTAACATCTACATGAAACCCTTGGAGAAGTTGTCCAGAATGTTGGGGTTCAATAGCACCAGTATGCAGATGACACCCAATTCTATATCTTCTTTCCATCTACATCCAAGGAAGTTGTTTTTGCTCTGGATCAGAGTCTGGTGTCAGTAATGGACTGGATAAAGGTGAATAAACTGAAACTTAATCTAGACAAGACAGGGGCTGCTGGTTAGTCGGAAGGTTTTGGTGGTGGCCAGGACTGTATTTGCACAATTAAAACTAGTATGCCAGCTGTGCCCATTCTTGGAGAAGTCTGATCTGGCCACAGTGACACATGCAATAGTTTCATCCCTGCTGTATTACTGTAACATGCTTTATGTGGCTCTGGCTCTGGCAAGTGTTCAGAAATTTTAAGTGGGTCCAAAACGCCTCAGCCAGATTGCCTAACTGGAGCTGGTCACAGGAATCACATAATTCCTCTGTTACAGCAATTCCACTGGCCCCTAGTCTGTTTATAGGAACAATTCAAAGTGCTGTTTCTAACCTATAAACTGTAAATGGCTTGGTTCCAAGCTATGTCAAGGACTATATCTCACTTAATGAGCCTGCTTAAGACTTAAGATCCCCAGGAGAGGCCTTTCTCTCTATGCCACCACCCTCAGAGCTGTGTTTAGTAGGGATGCATGAGAGGGCCTTCTCTGTTGCTGCTCCCAGATTTTGGTAGTCCCTCCCACAGGAGGCCAGACTGGTCCCATCTCTTGTCTTCCTTCCAGATGCAGACAGAGACCTTTTTTTGGGGGGGGGCACTCGTTACCTTAGTGTGACTTTAAATAGGTTGCTGGTTTGCATGGGGTTTTGTTTATCATTTTCTAGTGTAGTATAGGTTTAAACCAGTTTAGTATGTGCATACTTACTGTTTTTAGCTTTAAATATTGCCTTTTAATGATGTAAGCCACCTTGGGTCCTTTTTAAGGAGAAAGGAAAGGTGTTAATCAATCAACCAGGCAGGCAGGCAGTTCCAGTTTGGTGGCACATAACAAATAGTATCTTGAGAATATGTAGAACTCTTGAGCAGGATGTCCTGTTATCAGTGAATCAGTCCCTTTGACTTCTGCAAGTTCAGCTAACTCTTCATATGTTCACTGGTGTATAAATACTATTTATCTTCAATGAATGTGTGAACTCTAGATTAAATAACGCAGCAGAATATGAAAATATTTGCCTGTAAAAATATATCTTAAAGCTGATGTGTAAGTATGACATTTATGAGTTAGTGGATACATTAATCATGTGTCTTTTCTCAAATGAAAACCATGATCCTTCTAAAGTCTACATACCTTGCTTAGAATGACTGCTGTAACAAAATACACTACATGAGTAAATCAGCAATAGTAAAACCTAGATCATCCTATTCTGATGTTAATGTCTTGTATGGAGATCATGACAGGCCTACGTGCTTAAACAAACTGCTTGGTTCTCATTAGTTTCTGAGCTCCCACATGTCCATGTACAAAAGTAAATTGCTTTTGAAAACACTGGACTTGCCTTCATGTAGTAGAGTTAGGCCTGAGGCGTTCAGCTTGAGCGTGTAAACCAGAGTGATGTCATGGCCTCAGTGCCCCTATATCAGGCCTGCCCAAAGTCCGGCCCGGGGGTGGGCGGGCAAATCCGGCCTGCCAGGCCATTCTGAGTGGCCCGTGGTGGGCTGGCCCACCCCTTCCTCCCCCTCCTTCACCCCATGTCTTTTTAAAAGAAAGTAGGTGGGGCTTGCAGTGGGGTGGCAGGGTTGGGGAGCAACCGGCCCCTGACACATTCTCAGCCACCAAATCTGGCCCTCCTTACAAAAAGTTTGGGCACCCCTGCCCTATATACAGAGAAGAGACTTGAGAACTGCAGCTGAAATCTTTCAAATATCCGGGGCAAGACTATTTTCAATTTCATGTTCATTTTTTTAAAAAAAGCCAACCTATTAGTCAACACACTCATACAAAACACAATTTTACACATGGTAGGGTATGTTCTGTGGACGGACTTAATGGAACAGTTTCCATGTAAAGCCATACCTACCTACCCCTTATATAACTATGGTGACACTTTCCTGCTTACCAGCAGATGTCACTGTTGTCGAACGAAAGAGTTTAGCAGACAAAGGAAGTAATTTTCTGAAAAGAAAATCAGCATTCCACCAGAGTGGAATTGGAGGGAAATCAGCCTTTCAACTATGCAACTGTGTTTTTCTGAGCCTTAACAATACGAGATATTATAAAGCAGGGCCTTTTGCTCTTTCTTTCTCTTTTCGAATGTTTCATCTGAACAAGGTAAGCTCTTTCCTTTGTATCTGGCCTCAGTAGGAGAGGGTCTCACCCTTTTGTGGCTGTGATCATTTTCTTGGTTTCATTTAAAAGGTGTTTCCTATTTCCGTTTCCTGTTTCAGGGTTGCATTTGCAACCTCTTTCTCTGCACACCCTGTACCAAACCATTTTGGGCATGAAGGAAGTGGCTTCATTAACGTTGGGGAGGAGAGGGGGAGGGGGAAGGAGGCAAGGTGGGGGGAAGAATTGTCCATTTGATTGGCTGGGTGAATAGATCCATCTGTTTCCTGTAATGAATTCATAAACCCATCAAACAATGACCCAAACCAATTACGGATGGAGGGGAGAATACATTGGCATGCTATGTTTAATGCAGTGAGGCACTTGCATTGTATAATCAAAAATTCTTCTCACATACCGCACTTTGTAATGGAGCTGCCATGTTTAATGGAAGCTGTAAATAAATCCTGTCACAGCAGTGGCCAAGAATGCATTGCTTAACTCATTCCTTCCCAAAATGCTGCTTTGTGTTTGTGTCTTTCTTTATCCTTCTTCATGAATAAATGTATGTGTTTGTGCTTCCGTGAATATGCGGTAGGGGGATGCAGATGATTGTCTGTGATGGGAGCTTAGATGTTGGCAGACCAGAACTGACAGAAATAGATACTGTGGGATGTAAACAATTTCCGTTCCTCCTGTAGATGTTCTTTCAGTCTGTGGCAGAACTGTGTTTAAAAGCTTCTGTAGTAAATGAAACCTGGGTGACTAGTCCCATTCACTGTGTTATTAAAATCTGTTTACAATTTCTTAATGCTTTTGTGTAGACTTGGGATCCCTCTGAGATTGCAATCATTAAAAAGCACATGTAATTAATTATTTGATATTTCTCTCTTAAATTGGATGACGAAATCAGATACCATTAAGTATGGCATGATTATTAATTAAGAGCAAGCAATTTGTTTAGAATGTGGCTTGCTTTTGGTGTGTGTTCCAGACATCTGTCAGAAAAATCCAGATAACATGGTTTATGTCTCTCAACAATCCACATTTGCTCTCTCTTTGTATCACAGTCAGCTCTTGCCCTATTTATATCAAAATGGAAAATGTCTGCAGCTCCT
Organism: Phrynocephalus versicolor; assembly: GCA_023846285.1. Taxonomy (NCBI): domain Eukaryota; kingdom Metazoa; phylum Chordata; class Lepidosauria; order Squamata; family Agamidae; genus Phrynocephalus; species Phrynocephalus versicolor. The sequence goes on along the minus strand of JAHTLZ010000010.1, from coordinate 25,746,664 downwards.
CAATCTTGTTTGGAAACAAAACTGGCACATTAAAATGCTGTCCTTTACAATGAACAAATGCATCAGTTAAAAGTGGACTGTTCCTCTGAATGGCATCATAATGACACTAGTCTGGATTTCATTTTCTGTATCTCAAGCAGCTGCTTAAATGGCAGCAGCTTCGGCAATATATTACCATCAGGTGAAAGGGTAGACAGGCAGCCTCGAGTGTAACTGGCAAGGTCTTTTTGCAGATTGGCAGATTGGCCCTTGGGGCTGATTAAAATGTGTGCTCCAGAGCATTTTAGTGCCGTAAGACGTCTCTGTTGACCACAGCCTCTGCCACGTGATTTGCCTTCCTCTTATAAAGTTTGTTTGATGTACGTGGATGTGTTATTTGTACATTCAGAAGAATGCCATAACTTCTAGGGCATGTGATTAAAACGGAGAAAGGTACTCTAAAAACCATTGACAATTTATAAGTCAGTTGTTGGCTCCGCTACAGTAAAGAAAGCATTATGAAAGCTAATGCATTCACTCAAAGCAGCAGGCATTTTCCCACAATGCTGTAGCAAATCTGCACAGCTACTTAGCTGGCAATGAGGGCTGTTATGAAATTGCATGTGAAGGATTTTATTTTAGGATGTGTTACAACTTGATGCTTTGTTACTTTAAAATGCCTTATGCAAATCATTGTTACACTTTATATCTGAAGCAGCAGGATGATTTGGAACGGAGCCATTTGTGATCTGTAAGGTTTTAATTTTTCTTGGTGTTGGAGCTAAATGCTTTTCTTCCAAATTACATGAGCAGGTGAACTTCATTTTTGGCAGGAATATCCTTTTTTAAAAAATGGTTCACTATGTTTTAATGGTTTTGAAAGATCACAATACAATCAAAACCCTTTATGAACCGGTGAAAAATATTACCCATATAAATAATTTTTGACAGGATTAATTCTAAGTTAGTAGATATAGTATCTCTCTTTTCCTAACTACTGCTGTCAACATTATTTTTAAATATTTATGCATTTTATGGCTTTCAGCTGATTGAAGACATTTACATGCATTTACATATATTTAAACTATAACGATAGTATTTTTATAAGGCTTGTTTTTGTCTTAAAGTTAAAGCATAAATTTTCATTGTGCTATTGTGCTTTCTTAAGGGCGACACTTATATATAGTAGTACACCAGTAGCAAAATGTCCATGGTTGAGCCATCATAACTATTTAAGATTATCCAGCTTTAAAAGACATACTGACCTTGAATTCAGCTGCAAGTCAGGCTCTGTTGATTGTGGCTCTCCTTGTTGTGGTGAAAGGGGCAAAATAAATTTGTTGTTTCAAAGAAGACTCATTATGGTCTTCTTAAGTCTTGATTGAAAAAACAATTTATTTCCTGTATAGTGGGATGCAAAAGTAGAAATGTAATGTGTTAGCATGTTGTATCATTGAGTGCTTCAGAAAGTCTAATAAGTAAGGACCTTATTTTGAGTGTAAGCAATACTGATACTAATGGCAGGTGTTAGGCCACTAAAATTTAGTTCATAGATTATTGAAGAATTAACTGACATCTATAAACTGTTTTGTCCCCGAGGTTCCTTTTATCCCTTTGATAGTTGTTGGGTTCATAACGTAAACATCCTCCTTAAAGGGTAGCCAGGTTAAAGATAAATTTTAGGCAACATGAACGGACAACATTAACTAATTCTATACATGTTACTGGAAAAGGTTACTAATGTATCAAGCGCAGAAATAGTATTTGTATTTGGTTGTCCTGTATTTCCCTTACTCACTGATGATGGTGATTGGCGTTTTGAAGAAATTCAGAAAGAACCGTTTCTAGAGAGTTTAGTCAATATGGGGTTCTCTATCCCAGGTCTCAACCATACTCTTAATAATGTGTTACCTTAAAAGGTAATCTGCTATTATTAGTTGCCATTATGCCAAGGGCTTGGGAAAGGAAGAATTATAGCTACAGTATTATTGTTTTGGCTCCTGCTCAGCAAAACTAGGTGGCTCATCAGGATTCACCAGTGATCAGGAAACAGCGGTGTCTCCATTTTGTAGGGAAGAGGAGTACTAATCAATGCCTGCTAATAAAGAGCAGAATGGCTGTCGAGAAGAGCTCTTTTTATGCTTGCCACACAACGTATGGGACTGCTGGGTGGGCAGAATTTGTTAACAAGCAGAGCCTCTGTCTTCTCTGGCAGGAATACTCCTATAAAGGACTGGCTTGGAATTCGTGCAGCTGGGGAATCAGAGTCTACCCTAAGACTGTAAGAGGCATTAAAAGATATTGAAGGCATATAGGATTTGACAGAGCAAGCATTATGCAAGTACAACTTCAAGTAAGGTTGTAGTGTGTTGGTCCCTGAGAAAGGTACCCCAAGCTTTAGCAATTTTTGGATTTCCTTCATACGCAGGGGCGGAGAGAAGTAGTCATCCTTAAAAAGAGAGAGAGAACTTTCTGAGGCTGTGAAAAGATTGGTACACGGTGTTTCTCTGATGTTAAAACCCCCAACAGTAGAGAGCACAAAAAAGGAAATAGTCAATGGACTGGAACTGCAGATAATTTTGATAATCTAGATAATCAAATGCTGATCCTGGCTTAATGGAACAAATAAGGAGAACCTGGGATGATTGGAAACTACAAGCCGTTCTCTGTGTGTTGCCACTTTGGAAGAGGAGGATGGAGGTGGCAGTGGGTGAGGTGAGACTCAAGTTGGCTCATTTACCTAATGGTGAACTATAATTTAACATTGCCTCTGACTGAAGCAGCCTTTTAAAAGAATGTCAGTGAAGTGCAGGAAGTGAATGATTTTTTTTCTCTCCACCTCAATATTAACATATATTTTTAGAATGTTTCTTTCATTTTCAACTTCTTAAAAAGTTAGTCGCAAAAATGGTAGCTATTTCTGGAAGATTATTAGAATACTGGTTTTTTGCAGAATTTCATTTTTACTTGCAGACATTTTAGCTTGCAATGCAGTACTCAGAATCTCTTTCCCATCTGATATTTCTCTGTTATTCTTTTGCCATCTAGTCTTCCTTTCCATGGACTTATGATGCTCATTCTACCTCTGCACACAAATTGATTGCTATGGTCTTTTGGCACCTAAATTTCATTTTTCTTGTTGAGAATGTTGTCTTTCCATGTAACCATAGGAAAATTTATGCCTTTTCTCCTTTAGAGAGAATAACAATAACATCTGTAAAGTCTTCTATAGCTTAGACCAGTGGTTCTCAACCTGTGGGTCCCCAGATGTTCCTGGACTGCAACTCCCAGAAGCTTCCACCACTCACTGTGCTGGAAGGGGTTTCTGGGACTTGCAGTCCAGGAACATCTGGGGACCCACGGGTTGAGAACCACTGGCTTAGATGGTATAAGCTTGCAAGGGGAAAGTTGGCATAAAAAATTAAGAACAAAAACTTGCTGCATTCTTTCAGTCATTCTGATAATTCATTTGAATATGCCAGTTGCATTACGTAGCTAACACCGCTTCATTCCAGTTCAAATTTCAATTCCTTTATGGCAGAATACAGAGCAAAGCAAGAGAGTGAGTTTGGCCTCATTACTTCAGGGAAGATTAGCAAGTGTGACATGTCCGATAGAAATCTGGTGGGCAGGACTAAGACGTACATAATGTCCAGGATGTGTACACATGGTTGGTATAAATAAATGAATATATCTGAATAAGAAGGATGAGACAACAAAGACTCACTACTGTATGATCATGTAGAATTCACCTCTGAATTCGTCTTGTTTTAATGCTGGTTTCCTGTCTAAGAATTTTGTGTTGAAGTCTAAGATGTATAATTTCTTTTTTTATAATATTTTATTGAATTTTCAAACATAACAAGTTAAAACAAATACATTGCTTGTGTGTTGCCTTGTTCAAATACAAATATTTTCCCAATATTTTGTCCCAGGTGTTTGGGATATTCCAAATGTACATGTTTCTTTTCCATCATTGTTTTCATCGTTACTTATCTCCATCTTCATCTAGTGCAAAAGGTAAAAATAACAAAGTACAGTATTAAGATAGCCTATTTAATCTTAATTCTTCATTTTACTAAGCACCTTAAAATCTATTTGTCTAGCTCAGTATATGATAGGCATACATTTATATCTGTTTTCATCTAGTACAAAGGGTGAAGAAAATAAGTTTGACGTAAGATATCCTATCTATAAGATTCAGTAAAAAATACACATCATCAACCCATTATATTTTATCTATTCCCCTAAGTTCTATCAACTTTCAAATATTATATCAATATGGTTGAGACTAATAATTAATGGGCTATTAAAAAGAGTTATATCTTGGTCTCTCAGTTTCATAATGCATTTAAAATTTTCTATTCTTGGCTAGTGTATTCCTCTTCGAAGTCAGACAGATTAACATTTCAGGCTGGTGCTCTCACTCCCTTTTCCATTTTCACATAAGATGTATAATTTCTTTGTTACAAACATTACTGTTTTACTTTGGTGAAACTGATGCATGCAGTATCTTCTGTTGCAAAGCCTAAAGAGGTGCCGTCTCCTGTCCATAAATGTATTTCACCAATAAGAAAATTATAGAAAGGAAAGGTTTGTTTTTGTTTGGAGTAACTGGGAAGTAGCAACTATGGAGCTTGCAGTGGTGATGCAATGAATGGTTTAATGTGTAATAGGCATCACATAAAATACTGTACCTACTCAGTGATAGGCTCCATTGAGTTCAGTGGAATGCACACGCAGGTAAGTGTGTGGAAAACTGCAGCCCAAAGGGTTGAGCCATTTAATCACAAGGACATGTTTTAAGGTGTTGTGTTAGTATATCACAGTGTTGGTGAACCTATGGCATGAGTGCCAAAGGTGGCACTTGGAGCCCTTTCTTTGGGCACCCAACATCCCCCCTTCACAGCCACCTGCATTCAGGTTAATGGCACTTTGCAAAAAATTAGTGGGTTTTGAATTGCAGTTTGGGCACTTGACTTCTAAAAGGTTTGCCACCACTGATCACAAGCTTGTTCCCTATTTCCTATCCTCCCTCCACTCCACTGCATCTCTCCTTTCTTCGATTTGGTAAAAACAAAGAAAGTAAAAGACACCAAATCTGGAATCACTAGAAAAAATGATATCTCAAAATAGACACTTCAAATCAGGGTGTGGAATATTCTGACAAACACAGGTGAATACAGACTATTTCCATTTGTTATCTGTGTCCATATACATGTACCTCCTAATTGATAGGAGGTCATCCTTGTTGACCTGTGCAGAGTAAACCCAGAAAGGATGTATATTTTATATGGGGAGGGAGAAATAGCTTTAGGTATTTAAACCACACAGGCTTTTTGAATGCCAATTTGAATGCCAAGAACCCACAGTGTGCAGCCTGATTGCTGTGGGTTCTTGGACTACAATTCCCAGAAATCCTGGCCAGCACAAGGAATTGAAGGACAACTGGAGACCCAAATGGGAATCCCTGCCATACATGAATTTTCTGTGATAAATTAGAAGTGCAAGGAGAAAAAGTGATATAAAGGTGGGATGACGTGACAAAAAAGTTACACATCCAGTTTTGTGCATATTTTTTGGATTACTGTATCTCTGGGCAACACTCCTAGCTCTAAGTATATAAATACATCCCATACCCAACCCCCATCCATGATTATAAGAGGGATTTTTTAGATATTAAAATAATAATAATTTTAATTTCTTAGAAGAGATTGTTTATCATTTGTTTAATTCAGTCTGTTCACATGTGCTCTAAAACTGTATGCAAGAACAAAGGCGGAGTGTTTTTTTTAAAAAAGATTGTGCCCTATAGGTTAGTTTCTATATAAGCAATTATGTGTAGCTGTCTTAAGGTGTTCTATTTAGATTATATGTTTTATGCTGCCCATGTCCCTCTAACACAATGATAGTAGATAGTTAGCCATCTGTCCCCACAACCCTGAACAGATATGAGCAAATACTGCAGCTCTGCTTTAGTGGCAGTACATTATACACAACTTTCCAGAACCTTAACTCTTGTAGCAAAATACTGCTGCATCAGCATGCTATAACTTCATAGTTGTGATTTAATTGATGTTATACTTTCCTATCAATTTCTTGATGATTTTATCTATCTTGTATATTGACCATAGAGCTCTCTCTCTCTCTCTCTCTCTCTCTCTCTCTCTCTCTCTCTCTGTGCGTGCATGCATGTATGCGTGTGTGTGTGTGTGAACCTTATACAAGCACTTTCTATGTTTGATACTTCATTGTTCTTGGATAATATTACCTTGGTGGGGATCTGGCTCTGGTTTCATTCCAATTAAAAATCTAGGAAATGTTTCTGCTTTAGAGCAGCTGGAGAGGTTTAAACAAAGTCAGTGTCTCATCTCTATCCCCAGAGTACACATTCCTGGGCTGTGTTAAATGTACTGTATGTAGTGCAGTACGTTGACTTTGAGCTTTACAAATGAAGTTGAAAAGAATGTAAAACATAAAGGCTGAGGTGACTTTTGCAGGATACCTAAGCTCATTTTTATTCCTAAACAGTTCAGAGGAGCAGGGAATGAATGTATGGTGTCTCTTTTTGCAGCTACATATAGGTAACTGATTTCAGAGGTACAAGGTGAAGTCTTCACTGTGCTTTGTCAAAAAGAATAAGATTATAATAACTTTATACCAAGGCTGCCTTAACATTGTTGAACATAACATACAAACTACAACTATTGGTAATCATAATCCGCCAACTACAACCATACAGACTTTTACTATACTATGATTGCATCACGTTTAGACAATGTGGTTGCTATGTATGGGTCTTCCCTTGAAAAGTGCTCAGAAATGTTACTTGGGTCAAACTGCAGAAACCGTACTTCTATGTATATTCTCTATCCTAAACCTAAGACTGGTATTATTTCATTTATGGTAGTGACAAATTTGTTTCCAGGTCCAATTCAAAATGCTGCTTTGAGGCAAGTCGGCATGATCAACTCCAAAAGCAGACAACAGAACATAACAAGGAAAATCATAATCAGACCTACTTAGTGCAGGCACCTTCATAGCCCAGTGGTACATTAAGAGAGTCACAGAGCCTCCCACCCCACATACCCTCACAGAAGCAAGCAAAACAGTCCCCACTTAAAGCTTCAAGTCCATACTTTAAACCAGGCATGTCCAAACTTCGGCCCTCCTGATGTTTTGGACCACAACTCCCAAAATTCTAAGCCTGTTTTTCCAATGGCAAAGGACACTGGGAGTTGTGGTTCAAAACATCTGGAGGGCTGAAGTTTAGACATGCCTGCTTAAACTTAAAGGCTTAAATATAGCCTTTAAGAGAGAAATGTAAACCACATAACATTAAACAAACTAAACGAACATGTTAGAACTTATGCCTCCGTGTGCATACAAAGGGAAAATAGCAAATAAAAGTAGAAACATAATCAGTGCACCCACCCACCAAAACCAGATTTACTATTTATTAGGGAGAATTCTTTAGGACTACAGACCTAATTTTCTCTTCTATTATTTCACAAGGCGCCAAATAGCCATAAACATAATCCAAGAAAGAAAAGGCCCACAGGAAGAAAATTCTCAAACAAATTGAGAGAGGGGGTGATTAAATATAAACCCAAGGAAGTATGCTGCTTAGTGGTAGCACCAAAATAATCTTAGAAAGGTGGGAATGTACTCCTAGAGCAGGCAAAAAAGACAGAAACTAATCCATGATGGAGGCACAGAGGCAGGCAGGCAACACAATCGAAGATGGAGGGCATCAGGAACTTGCACACTGACAGAGAATAGCTGAAGCAAACTGAGTGCTTCTCACTGCATTCCAAACAATCCAAGTCTTTTTTAAAGGTATAAAATTCCTTCTATCTGGATGTTCTGATTGTTTGCAGGCAATAGTCCTCACAATGCTTTTAGATGAAAAATTCCCCAGTTTGACAGACAAAGGATAAAAGAATAATTAAACAAAAAAGGGCAAAAGGAAAAAGTGGTACCTCTTTTTTGCCCATGTTTAAGATTCTCCGTTTCAGTAATTTATTACAGAAAAAAAGAGAGAAGGGAGCCTCTTGTATCATTTCCCCCTGTGTAAACATAGGAGGTCTATTCCTACTGGTGGACATGTGAGACAAGCTGTTGAATGCTTGTGTGTCTAATGTTGTGATTCATTGTCACTCTCATGCCTGCCTTAGCTTCATCGCAGTTACCGTATATACTCGAACATAAGTCGAGCTCTTCGGCTCTTATTTTGGGCTGAAAAAAGGCCCTCAATTTATATTCGGGTGAAGGAGAAGTGGCAAGTTTTTAAAACTTTTTTTCTCTCCTGAAGCAAGTGCTGATGCCCGCCATCGGCACTTGCTTCCGGGAGAGAATTTTAAAAAAAAAAAAAAACACTCTTCCCCGCAATTAGGCACGTAGAGGGAGAAGCAGCGGGATTTGAAAACTATTTTTCTCTGCTCAAGCAAGCGTCAATGTCCGCCATCACAGCTTGCTTCGGGAGAGTAAAAAAAAGGTTTTAAAAACTGCCACTTCTCTCCCCCCCCCCAAAAAAAAATCAGGCACATAGAGGGAGAAGTGCGTTTTTTTTAAGAGGAGGAGAAGGAGGAAGGAGGGAAGGGGAACCGCCGCAGCCGCCGCCGCCATCAGCATCGGCTTGGGAAATGCAGTGGAGGGAAATATTGGCTCGGATTGTACTCAAATCAATTTCCCCACTTTTTAAAAGGCAAAATTAGGGGCCTCAACTTATACTTGGGTCAACTTATACTCAACTATATACGGTATATTCTTGTAATGGTGAATGGATCAAGAGTAGAGCTGTGCATGGACCATGAACTTCAGTTGGCCCAGAATTCAGCTGCCCAATTGTTGGCATTGTCCAGCTACTGTGAGCATATAACACTACTGTTAAGGGAACTCTATCGATTTTCAGTTAGGTTTAGGACTTTATTGAAGGTGCTGGCTTGGACCTTTTAAAGCTATAAATTGCCTTGGTTCAGGTGATTTCAGGGAACAACCCACAGAGAGAGAGAGAGTGTAAGTGGTCATTTGGGATTGCACTTCAGTCTGAATTTAGGTTAGTACTGTATCTACAAGAAACAGTATGGTATATCTGTCATAGCATTATCCTTACAATAGTGCTCCTCCTAGTGAGACCTTCTTACCTTATCTATTCTTGTTGTTCACAGACTGTTGTTGTTGTTTTGACAGGCATCTGGAGTCTTGGGGATAAGCGTTACTTTAAATACAACATGGAGAGTTTCAGACACCATTTACAATTGCAGTAGTTAAGCCGTCACACCTTTTGTTTTTAAACAGTGACAGTGTTGCCAATCAGTGGGTTTTTTCACATAAAATTGGTATGTGTATTTAGGGAAACAATATAGTGTAGTGGATAGGGTATCAGAATGGAAGCCCAAGTTGTTGCTTAGCTATGGAAACTCACTGAAGAGTTGCAATGGTAAAGAACTCCATGAGCATCTTACTTGCCTGAAAAACCTTTTGGGGTCAGCAGAAGTTGTAAATGACTTGATAGTATATAACCAGCATCACTAGCTAAAATTTGTACACAGTAGTGGTTTCTTTGTTCACCTTCTTGCCCTGGCAAAAGATAACGCGAATGAAACCAGGCATCACTTAGGCTGCCTCTCGAAAGAACATATGTCCAATTATCCTTCCTGATGTGTATTTTCTTCATATCTTATTTCCCACAGTGCCAGAACCTATTAAGACCAGTTTAAGCCAGCCCCAACCTGCCGGTACCAGTACCAGTACTTCCACCAGCACTATTACTAACAATAGCAATGGCAAGCGTGCATCTGCCAATGGGCAGCAGCCAGCTGCATCCCGATACCTGCCTCGTGAGGTGCCTCCACGCTTCCGCCAACAAGAACAGAAGCAGCTCCTAAAGAGAGGCCAGCCTTTGCCGACTGGAACTCTGATCAGCACGAGCCCAGCACAAGGTACTGGACAAGCAGGAACAAGTCCTCCTCCCCAGCCAGGAGCAGGTGGACATCACCAACCCAGTAAGACTCAGACCCCAACAGGTAAGAGAGGGGTACGTCCTCCGTACATTATACGCAGGCGCTCTGTGGGAAAAGTTAATATTTAACTTACAATTGTGGTCCTTTCATTGACCATCAGTGATCGTTTTAGGAGATTTTGTTCTGTTCTCTGTTATAAGAACAAATTCACCTGGGAAACAGGTGTGAACAATGTAGAAATGAAACTTGCCATTTTTAAAAATAAACAATATTGGCAACTCATTTGCCTTCTTTGTATCACCTTGTTGATTTGTATTGTACAGTGGTCCCTCAAATTACGAAGCTAATCCATTCCTTGTGACACTTCATATCTAGAAATTGTCATAATTTGAAATTGAATGGAAGCCTTCCACAAATATTTCATATCGCGAGGCATCCCATAGGAAAATTTTCATATCTTGAGGTTTCTGTGAAGACTTCAATTCCCAGGGTGCATTGCGCTCCTGATGGATTTCCCTTCATATTTTGGATTTTTTGCAATTAGGGGCATTCGTAATTCGAGGCACTACTGTATTTCATATTTTTAACATTTTAATCTATGTCTTTTATCAGGTATTCTGTCAGATATTGTTTGGTACTATTCTGATATGTATGCCACCCTGAGTAATGGCTCTGCCCTAATTGGGCAGGATGGATGGATGAATAGATAGAGAGATAAAAGTAATAGGCACATTCTAACTGCCTATTTAAGCTATGCTGACCTATAATCAACAATAGTGAGAACTCCTTCCATATCAGTATCTTTGAGTTCCTTTAAGATATTTTTAATCAGCAATAAGTAGAAAAGTCATCTAATGATTTAAATACAAGAGTATTAATTGAGAGAAAGAGAAAAAACTGTTTAGCATTCGCAAAATCAGAAAATCTAGAAGCAAAATCATGAAAATAGAACTTCTAGCTCTAATGTCATTGGCTCACATTTACCACCAGGGAAGAGAGTATAGGACTGTTATTTTTTAAGATTGTCTACTGAAAGGCAGTGAATGCATCAAACAAGATTAACTTTACCTTCTTTTTGAGATTTTACCAAACAGACCATGTGAGACTGTTCAAAGCTGAAATGACATCATCATATATTCTCGCATGTTGGATGGAGAGTATAAACTTCATGCTAGGAAGCAAGAGAGTTTCAAATAACTAACTAGTTTGCTGAACCATATATTTACCTTTCCATTTTACTGTGAGCAGTTGGACTGAAGTGGAGGTCTGCTCTAAAGCGAATGATGATTTATTGATACAACATGCTACAGATTTCTACCTTTGTTTTGCTGATCAGTTTGATTTGTTGCTTGTAATTTACAGGCAGAGCGAAAAGGCCTCCCTTCTCTGAGTAATGAGATTGTTTTTCAAAACTGAATGTTGTCTGTTTGATACCTTAAGAGCATCTTGAAACTGGTGAAGTTGATGAAATCGGTTGCATGCATGAAGGTCCTGGATAGCATAAACACTTTGCAGCTTTGAATATTAGTAGAGAGCCTCTACAAAAATAGGCGAGCAGTTCTGGGGGGTAGGGTGTTGTCCTCTTCAGCATGTTTTCTTCCAGGAAGGCTGTTTCTTCTCTGATTTTGAAATGTCCAGACATGTTTGGGTTTCCCTCGTGGCCTCTCCCCCAGTTCCCTCCTTCGTGAACTTTCAGCAGGCTCTGCCTGTCATGTTTTACTACTTGCAATGCTCAGGTATTTTTCCATCCCTCTGTGTGTGTGGGTCTCTTTAGTTGGGGGTCACCACAACATGAGGAACTGTATTAAAGAGTTGCGACATTAGGAAGGTTGAGAACCACTGCTTTAGTGGATGCCAGTGGAAATGTTTTAAGAACCAGATTGTCTCATGCTGGGCATAAGGTATACTGGCAGTTCCTACACGCTGCACCTACACACCTACACACCACTGATGCGGTGTAATCTTATGCCATGTGGCAATTTTTAAATACTTCCTTTTAATGGATTGCCAGACAATGTAAGTATTTGTGTGACCAAGAGAGAAAGAGAGAGAGAGATGGACCCTACTGTGTCCAGCAGAGCCTGGAACATGTTCCATGAAACAGTTTGCCAGCTTTAATATAGAAGAGCATATATTCACAAATAAGGTAGGATGAAGCCAAATTTTCTGTGGCTTCAGAAACTAGTGTGTTGCTTTGGGTAGCAGGTAAGATCAGTAAACCCCATTGTGAAAACGCACCACTCTGAACAGCAGGGGTCCCCAGACGGTAGATGTACCTGCCAAAAAATACAGAAGTATCCCTAGAGAAGTGTACATTCCTCTCAAGCTATCTTAATTTAGCTTAAGTTTGGTGCATACTGCTTGGGCCAAATAGTGTAATGCTAATTGCCTCCTCTGGGATCTATGCAACTTAACTATCTTCAGCTTCTTGAATTGCTCTCAGATATTAAGGGTTATTCGGACAACTCCATATTATATTAATTTTATTCCCTTGAAACTGCATTGTGAGTTGCAGGTGTTAAATCATAATGGTGTCCTTGAATCATCTGTGCTGTGACGAGCAAATGCTATCAGCCAAACTAGTTGTCACATTGAGGACAGCTCATGAAGTATCTTCTTAAATTAGTGAAGTGCACATGTTTTGAAGACCTGTTTTGCTCACTTAAATTTGTCAAGATTATGTTCTTTCTACAATGGAGTAACATTGAATTCTCAATGGACTATGGATCCATGTTAGGTGATTTATATATAATGTAAGATTTGTTTTGTAATATGAACATTCTTGCCTTATTTCCTGTTGCAATAACAGTTTTCATTTCCTTCACAGTTATTTTTAACCCATGTGTCTGAATTTAATACAAAATTTAATCTTGCTTCAACCTTGGATGATTGGTCAGATCCTGATTTTAGGGACTTAATTTGCCTAATGAGTCCTCCAGAAATTCCATGACCTCCTGGGGAAAAGTTTGATTATCTGGAAGCAATTTGCAAATTGTCTAGCTTTTGTCTTGTCTTTTTTTTTGCCCATGGTTAACTGGGCTTCAGTACAAACAGATATTTTAGTTCCTTCCACCCTAACCCCATCTTCCTTTTTCAACAATCCTAGTGCTTGGAAACATAGGGTAATGTTAAAGCTAAGTAGGTGTGGGCTGGATAAATCAAGTGGAAGGTGGGTACACAATTGGCTACAGAGTTGTACTCACAGGGTGATGATCAGTGGCTCCTTCTCTAAGTGGAAGAGGAAACAAGTGGGGTACCCCAAGAGTCTGTCCTGGGTCTGGTGCGCTTCAACATTTTTATTAATGATTTGAACAAGGGAGAGCATGGAATGCTTGTCAGATTTGCAGATGACACAAAATAGAAGACAGAAACAAAATTCAAAATTATCTCGATAGGCCGGAGCACTGGGCTGAAACCAAAAAAATGAAATTTAACAGGGACAAATGCAAAATACTGCACCTAGGAAGAAGAAACCTAATGCACATTTACAAAATGGGGGACACCTAGCTCAGCAATACGACATGCGAGAAGGATCTGGGAATTCTGGTAGCTCATAAGCTGAATATGTGCCAACAAAGTGATGTGGCCACAAAAAAAAGGCAAGTGAACTTTTTGGCGGCCTTAAAAGAAATATAATTTCTGAATCCTGTGAGGTGCTAATCTCCCTCTATTCAGCACTGGGTAGGCTCCACTTTAAATATTGTATCTAGTTCTGGACACCACACTTCAAGGAAGATACTGACAAATTGGAACAAGTTCAGAGGGGGCCAGCAAGGATGAAAACCAAGCCCTGGCAGGAATGACTTGGAAGTTGGAAGAATAGATTGAAGGGTGATATGCTAGCATTTTTCAAATATTTGAAGGGTTGTCATGCCGAGGAGGGGCAAGATCTGTTCTCAGTCAGTTGTTCCACAGTGTAGGACGTGCAACAGTGGGATCAAGTTAAGAGAACCCAGCTTTCGGCTGAAGATCAGGAAAGGCTTCCTCACTGTTTGAGCAGTACAGCAATGGAACCTGTTACCTCAAGAGGTGGAGAGTCTCCAACACTGGAGGCATTCAAGCGGAATCTGGACAACCCCCTGGCAGATATCCTTTGATCTGTATTCCTGTGTGGAGCAGGGGCTTGGACTCCGTGGCCTTGTAGGCCCTTTCCAGCTTTGCTAGTCTGTGATTCTATGTTGAGCTTGGGCCATTCTTAGCTTATAAGAAGTGTTACACAAATTGGATGCATACCAGTTGTTCGCTTCCTGCACTACCCAGTCTGAAAAATCCTGCCTTTGATTAGCAGATTAGATGATTAAAATGAAAGTAGCAGTTTGGTGTGACTATAAAGGCCAAAGATTTAACACAGAATAAATTGGGTTACTTTATTTCCACATTGGTTTGAAACCAGAACAGTTGTACAGAATGCTGTCAAGTTTAAATCTTTGCTTTCCCAAATCTGAGTTTGCAGCTATGTCTTCATTTAATGTAAGCTGAGATGTTCCGACAGCTGTTGAATTAAGAAACTTCAGACCATAAGTTGGCAACCTTGCAAGTTCCAAACGCATTATGGAGCAGGATGAACTAGTCCTGTGAGAGTTAGTAGGGTCTATGCCAACTGATGTCACAAATGAGTAGAATAACTTCTGGAAACCAGAGGGTATTTCTTTCCAATCACACAGCATGAGAAAAAAAAACAAGGATACTGAAGCTGATGTAGGCAGTGCAAATGTATAGCCCATATAAAATGCAAGGCTTACATGAAGCATGAAAGCATTTTTCCAGCAGAAAGGTTTTAAGAACATACCAGACATCAGCCCCTTGAATCATTTCATTCGTGGAACTCTAGTAGAGGCTCTTGGATTAGTTCTTGAAAAAAATGGAGGTCTACCAAAATACATACTAAAATACATATTTTGGTCACTTATTATAAATTTCCATTTCATAGCTGTTGGGGATGGAAGAGTGCTGTAATTTGTTAATTTGTAGAATTTGCTGCTTCAGAGTGTAGTGTTAGCAAGGCTGCTAAAGAATGGTTTAAAAGATAATTGGACAAATGGAAGACGGGGGTATCAGTGACTTAAACATAATGGTGAAATAAAATCGGTATGACCAGAAGCATTATGTATCTTTAAATACTGATTATTGATAGATATGTAGCCTTTGTCTCCATTAATACATTATTAAATTGCAATATTTTAAAAATAATCAACAAATACAGTATATTATAATTTATAAATTGGAACAATAGTAACACCTACTGGTGGACATGTGAGACAAGCTGTTTTTCTTTCATGAAACTGTGGAATAGAATGCCTTCCTTTAGGAAGCTCTGCTCTTATATATGTGAAAGGACTTGTATACAAGTTATTCTTGTGCTGCTACTAGTTATAGTTGTAATTTTAATTAAATCCTCTTGCCTGGTACTTTAACCCACAGTGATTCTATGGTGGAGTCAGACCCTCTGTCAATCTCCATTCTGCTGGATTTTACCCCTTCTTTGACATAGATGGCCACTCCTCCTCCAACCCACCCCTCTCTATACCTTCTATAGAGTTTATAGCCTGGGATTGCTGTATCCCACTGGTTCTCCACAAGTTACCAGAAGTGGTCATTAGATGGCAGTATTTTTATGTTGTCATTACCAAAACTGACCACAAGAGGGAGACAGAGGTCATGCTATGTATCTTGTTTCTTTTATAATGGTGGTCACTATAATCCACATTTTTCAACATCCGGGGGCAGGTGGAGGGTTCAAAATGATCTCTTGCAGTTATGGAGATCCTATTGTATATTGCTACATGTTTTTGTTAGTTAAACCTTGATGGCTGGAAAATATCCATTTGTCTTCATGCAAGCTGAGTTCCCATGTGTTTTTCATTGGTAAGGGGAAAACATGCATTTTGTGTGCTGTAGAGTTGAGCTTCAAGCTTGCTGGATAGCTCAGTAGTATCTGGCTGAAGAGCCAGAGGTTGGGAGTTCAGTTTCCCACTGGGCCTCCTGACAGGGTCAGTTTGTGTGGCCTTGGGCAAGCTGCCCAGCCCAGGACACCCCCCCCCCCAGAAGAAGGGAAGGGTGGACCAATTCTTAGTACAATATTCTCTGCATGGAAAACCCTGGAAAAGATTGCCTTAAGTTAACTTGATAGCACACTGTTGTTGTTGTTGTTGTTGTTGTTGTTGTTGTTGTTGTTAGAGTCGAACTCAAGTGCACTCTGGAACTGTTTTCTTCTTCTTTTCTTTCCTTTTTAAAAAACAGTCTTGGGTAGGTTTGGGGTGTGATTTGGCTGATTTCCAATGTCCTTTTATTTGGATACTTTAATATTCTTAATATTGTGAGAAAAGGCCTGAAGAGCAGTTATTTAATATGTACAGCACTCATGAAGTTCAAGAATCATTACCAACCATGAACATCAACATTTTTGTGTGCACATATGTGGGCACACACAGACACACACATTAGCAAAGATAGTGGAAAAAGAGAGGGTAGAGTTGAAGTCCTAAAGCACTTTTCCCAGTTGTTTTGACGTGTTAGTTCCCTTTTTGCCTTCTGATTATTTGTGTCTTAGACAACCTTAACACTGGCAAAATTATGTTTGCTGGCTAAACTGAATGCCAGCGAGTTCTTGTACTCTTAATTGTCCTTTGTTTTTCATTCCTCATTAAATCTTGGGAACCATAGGCAGATTTTAATGTGTGTGAAAAGCCATCAGATGGTTAGCAGACTACTGTGAAAAGGTTAATTCAAAATGTATGTATTTTAATATTTAATTTCATAAGGGAACTGTGATCTCATATGAGACAACATCTTTTGGTTCTGTCTTTGTCCTATCATGATTTGTTTTCTTCATATGCAGTTGTACATTAGACTTTAGGAATCATTTAGAACAGTTTTGAATCAAATATCATTTATAGCAGTGTGTTCTGCTCCACACATTATTTAGATCCCTAACTCTGCTTATCCTTGAAGAATCAAGGAGTAGCTAACATATGAAAACAATCAACAATAAAGCACTTAATAAGATATGAAAATAAATCTGCCATCAGGTTTCCTCTGTTTCTAAAGCAAGATGCTCCCTAAACTTCAAGCCAAGTGATTTTGGTGTCTTGGTGGCACATCAAAGGATTTGTAAGTCTGCAAGAAGAAGTCTGCGTTTGGCAGAGGGCCTCAGGAATTTTTTCTAAGAGCTGATCCTGTTGAAATTTAAGTATGTAAGCAGAAAGGCAAAGAACATGCTCAGATGAGATCAGGAATGGGTAACCTTTGGCCCTCCAGATCTTTTGGACTGCAACTCCCAGAATTCTGAGACTATATAGCCAGTGATAAAGGACTGTGGCCATTGTGGTCCAAAACATTAATTGAAAGGACTGAAAAGTAAAATACTAATTATAGTAGTACTAGTTGCCTTTTATTGGGCAAAATCCTGTTGCACTGGGTCTGCCTGCACAATGGGCAGTTGGAACCATGGGTGCACAGAGTTATAAGGCCAGCCGAGAGTGCCAGTTGTGATCTTAATGCCAGGCCTTAAAAATAACTGCCAGCAGACAAAGGAGAAAGAACAGGACTGCAATGAGGGACTAAACTTTTCCAAACTTTGGGAGGTTCTGAAAAGGCAGGTTTGTAATCTGCAAACCGTGGCTTCCTCACAATGGAGTTTTTGTATATTTTTAGCACAGCTAATTGGTTTTGACGGGTTGGAAGTTAACCTGCTCTTCCTGCTGCCTATGCCCCACTTGAAGGCCTAATCTTCCTCTGGGATGTTTATGACATAACAGCTATTTACAGTGGGAAATGTTCGTGATACAAAACGAGCTCCAGATTGCCGACAGTGCTTCCAGAGACAGAGATTGATGGCTCAGTAGGTAGAGGGTTTTAGCACACACCCTGTACCTGTATTTTGTTTCTAGATGTTCCAGGTTTCATGTGCACCTTTCATCTCTCTCTCTCTCTCTCTCTCTCTCTCTCTCTCTCTCTCTCTCTCTCTCTCCTCCCCCTCTCTCCAGATAGATCCTAAGTACAGTATTGCACTTTAGAGGCTTTTAAATTTTCATTACAAATCACAGCCCTTTTGCACAGTTTGGAGGAAGTTCCTTTTTTGGACAACTGGGAACTGTAGTTCAAACTCACTGTTTTTGTATGGATACAAAATTCCTATAGTTATATCTTGCACCAGCAGAATTGATTTTCAACAATGAATTCTTTTGCATTTGGTCATTTGTCTGAAATTAAAACAGAAAACCAGTCAACCTTCCAGGCAGAAATCCCTAGCATTGTGAAATACTGCTTGCCCCTCTCCACACAGTTTGAGACTTTCCCAGAAAAAGCCAGACAGCCAAAGCAGTGGAGTAACTTGAGAACCTTAACCTTCAGTCTTTGCCAAAAGAACAAAGAAAAGATTTGCTACAAAGCATGAAGAAATTAATAGTTTTAATCTAATGATGTATAATAAATGGAAAACAGATACAACGATCACGACTCCCACTTCTTTCCCAATATTTAGTGATGAGAAGTTGGCTGAGTCTCCTACTGGAAAGAGGGCTTAAATGTCTAAGTCCTGCCACTGCGATTTTGTATTCCTCTTCTCAGATGCCAGACTTGAGGTATTCTGGGAAAACGATGTTTAAATGTCTGGGCAACACCAGACAGTTCAGATATTTTCCGCATTGGTTGGATCCCTTTTATGGTTCATAGATCTATCCACTGTTTTAAATGGTAACAGAAAAGCAACATGTTTTAACTATGTTCAGCAGTAAGTATCCAGGCATACACTTAGGCATGAAATGTTTTCTTAAACACCTCTCCACTCTAATCCCACCATAGATCAATTCAGGATACTTTTTAAATGGAAGGGGAAGTAAATTGCCTGTTCAAAGCAGAGAATTACATTTATTAATTCATGATCTGCTATGTGGCTCTTTGGTAGTTAGTAGTTATTGGAAACTACCACAGAAGTACTTCTATTTTTCTATAGGATTTTTTATGTCTATTGATGCAAGTTCTTCAATGTCAAATATTTGTAGTAGGCCACCTGCCCATGTGTTTTTCTGTTGGTCATTTAAGCACATGGGCATATGTTCAATGGGAGGAAAACCCCAAGACACCCCCAGGCCACAATGGGGAATCTGTTGTCCATAGCAGAGTACAGTACTGTTTACCACTAGCGTAGTAATGTGGGGGCTTCCCTTGTACATGGGTGCCAGTACACCAACATATATCTCCTTTATGGAAATCAGTCTTACACTTGCACAGGAAGGCAATGGATGCTTCCTTGTGCAAGGTCTGTACAAGTTGTACTGCATGTACTCCAAGTTCAGTCCCAACAGAATCTCACCCTAGAGACTCAAGATGATGCACAAAATGCCAAATGTGATAATGTATAAAAGGAAGTCATGAAATATCAAAACTAAGAATACATGACTCCTTATAAATTGTAGCCAGTAACAACTTAGTAAAAACTTTGAACAAAACAGCTAAATATTCAAGGAGGGAACAGTTACACTGAATACATTTGATCACTGGGTTATTGACAAAATGCATGCTGTATTTTTTTTAATTTCACCATAATAACCTGAATTTGTATATTTTCTGGGTTCACATGTTTACCACCTAACATGCTGATCAAGGATATTTGCCTTTGGCTTTTGTGTCATTTTCTTCTTCTTTTAGTAGTAATGAAGAAAGAAATATTATGCCATACATAGTATTAAAAGTACTGTATGTGTATGCTTATGGAACAGGGCAAGACAGTGGAAACTCTTTACCCCAAGAAATCCTGCTCAGGCACCTATCCTGGTCCTTTTTCTAGCCTTCTGGATTGGAACCTTGGAGTGGGGGTGTTAGGGGAAAAAATCAACATGGAATAAGCAGTGTTATGGTGCTGTCTTCAGATACACATATTCTTTCCTATTTAAGAAGTTTTAGGATCTAGTTAATGAAGGACTGCTGATACGTGTCCACTTTTTTTCTTTCATTGTAATTACATCTGATAATATTCCTATGATCTCTTTCGTAACAGATTAGGCTGCATTCTTTAATTACATCTGGGAATATATATCCCATACAAGAACAAATGCATTCTAAGTAATAAGGCCAAGTGATTATTTTGCTATATCCCTGTCAATTGCTGGCTTGAGAGTCTCATGACCTGGATGGGTTGATGGCTCCTTATTTCACAATTTTTACCCTGAAGAATACATAGCTTGCAACAAATATTTGGGGAGCCTGACACTGAATTTGAACCAGCTCTTAAGGCTGTTCAAGGCCTCTCTGCACTCCCACCCTAAAGGAACGACGGCCTCCAGTGTGCAGCGCCTATTCTGCATATTCCGAAACAGAAGCCACAATTATTTTCAAAAGAGCTATACATTCATGTTTCCTCCTTTGTCAAGAGAGGCAGAGAAGTAATTAAGTGCCTGGATGTGAGCCAGGTTTCCAGTCAGGCTCGTCCCCTGTCTTGCAGCCTGTGCTGGTATGCCAAGTCGCTGCTGCACGAAGCTGGGAGGAGGAGGAGGAGGAGGAAGAGGAGGATGGAAACACGAAGGAGGGGATCGATTTGCATGCAGCCAATCGACAGTATGCGGCTGTTCTTCTGGCTGACTTTCAAAAACCAAAAGAAAATCAGCCCCCCCCCCCCGTGCTAATTGTGGCGAGGTCCCGAAGTGAAAATGTTTTGTGACAGTTGAAAGAATTTAAGGAGGAAGGAAGATCGGTTTAGTGTCAGCTGCAATTAGATAATCAAAGCTTTACAAAAAAATCCTCATCTGTTGCTCCCTCGCCTCGAGTGAAGGGGGCTGCGTGCTGAGACGGGGGCTGGAGGCTGGCATCTCCCTGTGCGGAGAGGGCATTTCCAAAAGCCAACCCGGTAAAGGCCCGAGCAAGCTTGTAGGTTGCCTGGGTGCACTCTTGCACTGAGCGATTTTCTTGGCAGCTCTACAGGATGAGGCTCACTCGGTACACAGCCGACATATTGAAGCTGAGAGCCCAGGCGAACCTAGATGCAGGAGGGGAGGCAGCTCTGCACACAATGTAGCGTCTCCTAGGATGGTTGGGCAACTCCTTTCCTCAGGTATTTCGTGCCTTGGCAGCCCCCCCCCCGAGCGCAGCAAGTAGAGGAAAAAGAGGGGAGGGGGCAACTAGCATCTGCTTCTGTTAAATCAATTTATTACATAATGTTTCAGAGAGAGCAGCCGCAGCAGCCGCAGCAGCAGCGTCCTAAGCTTTTGGCTGCCTTTCAGGTTTGATAAAATGGCGTCCTTAGAGAAAGAGCTGCTTGCTAAAGATACGCTATGTCAGGCAGGGGGAAAAATGAAGTTATTATTTGTCATTATCGACTGCTGTTTGGTTTTGGAATGTTAGTATTTCCTGAAGTACTCATTATCTAATAATGAAGAATGCTCTGTTTTAGGCTGCTCAGGTCTTTTTCTGAATGCATTAAAGGTTTTCTTGCATCAGAGGGAGCATATTTTGTTGCATACCGTAGAGAAAAAGAGTGAAAAGAGCAAAAGGCTTTTCCTCTTGTGTTACCTAATGTTGGAGCTGCTCTGCAAATAGAGCTGCTTTATTTAGTGTACTCATCAGTTCACTCGTTTGCATTTGCGTATGCCTTTCTGGTACCATTTTACAGTCCAAGCATTTATGTTGTCAGTATTCTTGTAAAAGCAAAGTTACAGTACAGATTCCCATTTAAACATTCATACCGTGAGAAATTCAGAGCATAAAAAGTGGCATAAAAGCAACAAATGAAAATATATTGGCTGCTTGGAGTCTTCCAAATCAGTAACTGTTTTCAAATGTGTTCATACTCCAGAGTATAAATTCTGGTGAAATCTCATCGTTTTGTATTATTGTTGCTAAACAGTTTTTGAGAGCCTTAGCCTGTTTTGTTGGAAAGTGTGTATGGGGCGAATCGGTCTTGTCTCTGTTTAGAATTAGGAAGTTTTTTTCTCATCAGTCCTAAGTAGCCCAAATACTATATATAAATCTGTAACATGAATTCTTTGGGAAGTGGCTTATGTGTTAACTTGTAAGAACTATTGGAATTCTGCCTGAATTGGCTCCTTGATCAAGATTTTTTAAAAGCTCCCAGTTAGATAAACCTTGCATTTTTGTCTAATAGTTATTAGTATTGTACTACAAAATATTAGTTATTTTCTTTAAGAACGTTAGTTATAGTTATCCTTTTCAGAAATCAGTCATATTGGGTTTCTTGTCTTGTTATATATACTTACCTGCAGTCCTGAAACTACTTTATTTTCCTGTTAGAATTCTCAGCATCTAGTGCTGTGCTTTGCAGGACTAGTGTGTCTGATCTGATTTAATGCGATACCTTACCCCAATGTTTCTGCAGTGTTCATGAACTCCACCTTCTGGGTTGGAATGACAGCTTGTTGGGGGGGGGTGTATGTATTGTGTACCATACAGTTAATCAGTATCAAATATGAAATAATAGTTTATAAAATGCTTCTCTGGTTTCATGTAATTCCTGAAGGCAATATAAACTGAAAATGATGAAATATTAATAACTCTGGTGTTTCTAATTTTGGAAGGGGATTTTTCTTTATTTCTGTTTTTAAGTTCAATAAGATATTTTGGCTGTGTGACAAAGGGATAATTGAGATTGTTTTATTCATTCAACCTAGAGCCTAGATTTGAGTTTAATATATATTACACACTTATAACATTTGGTTGCAGTTCTTTGTTAATAATCGGGAGTCTGTCAATATTTGCAATATTTGTTCTGAACAAAAAAATTATAGTGTAGCTCAAAATTTCTGTGACATGTAGAAAGTATTTTTGCATATCTTACAGTATCAATTTTCAACTTAGATCTTATAGATGCAGTCTAACAAAAATAGGGGGGAAAAGAAATGGCATTTCAAAATAGAATTAGCATGAAGTGTATGTGTTTATCAGACCATAGATTTTAGAATGCATTATTGTGTTTTTAGAGGAAGCCCAAGAGCATAGCAAAAGTGGGTTTTTGTTGTTGATTATGATGATGCAGATGTATAAACTAGGCTGTAAGGGAGGGATGAAGTATCATGAGTGATATAAACATAGCACTCAAGCCAAGAAAAGAAAAGTAATCGACGGATGTATTTGGGTCATTGGATTGCTGACTAATTTACATCATATTTAATTTTTCAGACCTCGGTCACTGCGGATTGGGAGATCATTATGAGAATACTCACTGGGGACAGCAGCCCACTTTCCGAAGTGAAGCCAGTTGCAGCTGGGATAAAGTGATAATAGACAGGACTGACAAGGAAGCGTGGCCTTCCATTACAGGAACTGAGACTGAGTCTGCCTCAGAATGTACTACAGACACTGACTCTGCCTCCAACTGTGGCTCAGAGAACAGGAGCATGGCTACAGGGAGTGCCCAAGGCAACTTCCCTGGACATACAAAGAAACCCAATGGCAATAATGGCACCAATGGAGCACTCATCCAAAGCACTTCTAACCAGAGTGCCCTTGGAGCTGGTGGAGCAAATGGTAATGGAAATTCAGCCAGAGTGTGGGGTGTTGCCACAGGTTCCAACTCTGGCTTAGCTCATTGTTCTGCCAGCGGTGGAGATGGGAAAATGGACAACATGATTGGAGAGAGTAGAAGTCAGAATTGCTGGGGTGCTTCCAACTCAAATGCTGGCATAAATCTTAACCTTAACCCGAATGCCAATCCAGCTGCCTGGCCTGTACTTGGACATGAAGGAACTGTAGGAGCAGGCAACCCTTCCAGTATTTGCAGTCCAGTCAGTGCCATAGGACAGAACATGGGCAACCAGAATGGGAACCCACCAGGCACCTTAGGTGCTTGGGGAAACTTGTTGCCGCAAGAGAGCACAGAACCACAAACGTCCACTTCTCAGAATGTGTCTTTCAGCGTACAACCTCAGAACCTTAACACTGATGGACCAAATAATGCTAACCCCATGAACTCTTCACCAAACCCTATCAATGCAATGCAGACAAATGGACTGCCGAACTGGGGCATGGCTGTTGGCATGGGGGCCATCATCCCACCCCACCTGCAAAGCCTTCCTGGTGCTAATGGGACATCGGTTTCTCAAGTCAGTGGGGGAAATGGTGAAGGAATGGGCAATTCAGTGTGGGGGATGTCCCCAAGTAATCCTGCCACAGGAAACAGCAATTCTGGGTTCAGTCAGGGGAATGGAGACACTGTGAACTCAGCATTAAGTGCTAAACAAAATGGATCCAGCAGTGCTGTACAAAAGGAAGGAAATGGAACAAGTGCTTGGGATTCAGGGCCTCCTACTGGTCCTGGGGTCTTAGCGTGGGGCAGGGGCGGTGGCAACAGTGGTGTTGGTAATATGCATTCTGGTGCTTGGGGTCACCCAAGCCGCAGCACCAGCAATGGCATTAATGGTGAATGGAGCAAGCCCCCAAACCAGCATTCCAATAACGACATCAATGGGAAAGGATCAACAGGGTGGGATAGCTCTAGTGTTACCAGCCAGAATCCTGCCATGCAGCAGGGCAATGAACAAATAAACTCTTGGGCCAAAGCTGCAGTCTCTGGCAACACAGGTAGTGAAGGAAGTAATGATAGCAATGGGAGTCAGAATGAAGGCAGTAGTGGCAGGGAAGGAGCTGGAGAGGGCCGACGAAGAGACAAAGGTATGATAGACCAAGGGCAGGTCCAGTTGCCAAGGAATGACCTTGACCCAAGGGTTCTGTCCAACACTGGATGGGGACAGACTCCTGTAAAGCAAAACACTGCCTGGGAATTTGAAGAATCTCCAAGGTCTGAACGAAAGAATGACAATGGAACAGAGGCCTGGGGTTCTGCAGCTACTCAACCTTCAAACTCGGGGGGCAAGAATGATGGGTCCATCATGAACAGTGCAAATACCTCTTCAGTATCTGGGTGGGTCAGCTCTCCGCCTGCAACAGTTCCACCTAATACTGGTTGGGGCGACAACAATAACAAAGCGCCAAATGGCCCTGGGGGGTGGGGAGAGCCGACATGTTCTACTGCTGTCAATAATGCTGCTGCTGCCAAAAGTGGCCACACTTGGAGTGGGACCACAAATCAGGAGGACAAGTCACCTACGTGGGGTGAACCTCAGAAACCCAAATCTCAAAACTGGGGAGATGGACAGAAATCGAATCCAGGCTGGACTTCGGGGAGTGGGGATTGGGTTGATTCTCCATCTGTCCCTGGACACTTGGGAGATGGGAAAAAGAATGGTTCTGGATGGGATGCCGACAATAGATCAGGGTCTGGTTGGAATGATGCGACACGTTCTGGGACCAGCGGATGGGGAAATGGCACGAACAGCAAGGCTAATGCAGGTACAAGCTGGGGAGAATCGTTGAAACCTGGCCCCCAACAGAATTGGGCTTCTAAATCCCAGGACAGCAATGTGAGCAATTGGGGAGGAGCTGCTTCTGTTAAACAGACTGGATCAGGATGGGTTGGTGGACCAGTGCCAACCAAACAGAAAGACAGCAGCGAAGCAACTGGATGGGAAGAGCCCTCTCCACCGTCCATACGGCGCAAGATGGAGATTGATGATGGTACCTCAGCTTGGGGGGACCCAAACTACAATAACAACAAGACTGTAAACATGTGGGACAGAAATAATCCTGTAATCCAGAGCAGTACCACAGCCACCACCACCACCACTACCATTATCAACGCAAACATGGCTGATCCTCAGCCACCGCACCAGTCAAGTGCCCAGTCAAACCGGTCCCCGCTGCTTGGTCCAGGTATGATACACGCTTTGGTTTTTTCCAAATACATGTGTTACACTTTGGAAAGAAATGTTGAATGAGTGTGATGTAGAGAAGAATCATTTTTGGTCAGTACCAACAGTTTTAAAGGTGTATTCACAGTTGATATGAATAATACATAAAGGTGGTATCTAGATGCAGATAATGTGCTATGAAATGAGTCTCTATAACATTTATCTTTTGAAGCACTAATTTCTTTTGCTGATTGGCCATGGCAAATGGAGTAGGTGAAATAAAGATTAAATTGCAAAATGACTTTGCTAATTAGATGGACATGCCGACTCCTCCAAACAGAACATATATATATAAACAAGTATATTTAAAGCCACCAAGTAACAATTGTGCTAAGTTGAATGGTTTTCATTTAATCTGGGCACAATTATTAGTTTTTAGAATTTTACAGAAGAGCGCCTAAAATATTTTTCTCACGAGACGTGCCATATTTTTCTAATGCACTGTCATGGTTCTGTTGCTAAGTATTCTCTGTTCAATCTTTGATATTGGTTCTCAGATACCATACATCTGTTTCTGTTACTCTGGCTGTCCCCTACCAAATACATATTTCTTTTATTGTGAACATTCCTAAAGAGATAACCAGATTTTTTTATTCATTAGCTCATACAATGTTTTTATTTATTTATCTATTGATTGGTATTAAAAATAAGAAAGTGCATGTTTCATTTTGGTTGACTGGTTCTAAAAATATTTATTGCAATTTGTGTCAATATAATTTTTAAAACAGTCACTTTTTTACAGCAATGAAGACAGTTTCCAACATTTGTAGTCTTATCTAGTTAAAAATACAAATATATTAGAACCTATAAGAAGAATCCAACCCATTTTTAAACAGAGTTAAACAAGCTGGTCTCAGTAAAGTTTGGATTGTTTTGTTGAAGTACAATTTAAATAAATTCTGTTTCTGTCAGTTTCTTCATGCTTCACCTGATAATGTTTGTAAGATATATTATTTCTTGTGAATGAACATATTCCCTTCCTTCCTTCCTTCCTTCCTTCCTTCCTTCCTTCCTTCCTTCCTTCCTCCCTTCCTTCCTTCCTTCCTTCCTTCCTTTCTTCCTTTCTTTCTTTGCCTTTTAGCCCTATGTTTCTAGACATATGTGGTGACTCTATATAATTAGTTTTTTAAGGTATGATATAACTAGTTCTAGGTCCACTGAGCTTTTCTTAAATATATTGTCCCTTATTTGGATGGGCACAAGGAAGCTTTATGTACTCAGACTCATTAGCTGTAATGACATCGTTGAGATTGGATGAGTAAACTTTAAGTGGCTTAACTAAGGGAACATACCTGTACCAAGTACCATAACATTTCTTGTGTGCTAAGCAGGCATTAGCCAGGTAGGATCATTTATATGAATGTACCATAATGTGCAGCTTACCTGAAAGAGGGGGGAAATGCAGAAGGGCTATGGTCTTTTTACCCCCACCCCCACCCCCTACACTCTGTTGGCTACTTTTTAAAAGGTCCACCGGGAGTGGGGATTGCAAGGGAAAGCTGGGGTCCGTAGAGTGCCCCACTTTTGAGATCTAGCTGCTGATAGCCAATTGCACCCTAAAATTTTACCACCATTGTGTCCTGAACTTTCCAAGTCTCAGGAGAGTGCATGTGAAGGTGCTGTAAGGCCTCTCAGAATACTGGATTCCATAGACTTAATCCTGATTGTGTACTTTAGAAGTTATACCAACCCTACAAGGCAGGACAAGTAACTAGATGTCTCAAGATTGCAAAAACCACAATTCTGGTCAAAACACTGGTCGTTAGCTTCACTCACTCTTGGTCAAAAATCACACCTTAATAAAATATTGTTTTTTATTAAAAATAGGAAAAGTAGAAAATAAAAGTCAAAATCATTTAAAATCTCAGTTAAAAAAAAGACAATTGCAAAGAAGAATGAATATAGTGTTGTCTAGTAGCATGGTCCAGCATATCCAGTCCAAAAAAATAAGAAATCTATCTAAGCACTAAAGACTACAATACCCATCTTGAAGTGCTACAACTAAAAATCCTAAAATGAAACCAGTTGCAAAATCTAAGTCCCTCACTCTCTAACTTCATGAAGCAGCCTTTCATTAGTAGCATCTCCTCCCATCTTCCCCAGTCATTGAGGTGTTCAACCAATCACAGGGCAATGATCTGCATATTCATCAGTTTATTTCCAGTCCATCTCCTCCTCCGTTTCCCATGAGGTTCAACTTCAGGAATTTGGTTGTTATGACTTCTTGTAGCTTTCTCTGCTTCTCAGGTGATAATAACACAGCACCTGCAGAGAACTAGTGAAAACAACTACACAAACCATTTTCTCACAGATCTTTTTCTCAATTTCTTGACATACCTACTGCCATTTTCCCATTTCCCTGACAGGGATAATATAGCTAAGTTTGGTGTGTGGGTGTGTCAGAGACTGGAGCTTGTATTTTCCATTAAGTATCCCTTTACCTTTTCCTCTGTAATCCAAATATCGGTACCAGAAGAGCCTTTTCACTATGATTTGGTCATGTGGGTTATGAATTGTTGCCAGCTGGCAATACCAGACTGCAGGTCGAGGTCAACAGTGATATGCAGTGGCCAGAATAGAATAAATATATAATACTCACAGTGACCCTGTTGAGCTGTGTTGGTGACCCAAGTTTGTTGACTCATCCTTCAACTTTCATTGAGTACACAATGCTTCTGCTTTTTTTGAAAAGCAATCTCCTGGATGAGCAACAAACAAAATCAGAAAAGCTGAATGAATATGAATTAATGAATAAGATGTGCAGTTGGTTCTTAATGGATATTATGTTACCACTTAACGTAACAACACAAAACTGTATGACAACCATTTTGTGTTTTTAAATTTATCATCTACCCTGTCTCATAAGCTGCATATTTATATATGTTACTCTCAAGCCATAGTCTAGATCCCTTATTATTTAGAGAGTAGCAATGGAATCCCCCCCCCCCCCCCCGGGCGCCCACGGGCTCGGAAGGCTAGAAGGGGAGGAAGTAAATGAATGGCTGATGCCTGTGGCCCTGGCCATTATGTTACATTTCCTCCTCAATGCAGTTCTCCAGTAAACACTATAGACTAGGTTCTTATTCTGTGTGTGCATACAGTTAGTTTGAGGGACAAATCAAAGGTTGGGTTACAGATTAATGAGAATAGATAATGAGTATTCTGGTGCTAGACACTTTAGCAGTAGCCTGGTCACAAGCAGTATGATAGAAAAAGGAAGCAAGCTTAGTTGGATTTTTAAAAATGTATACATACATACATACATACATACATACATACATACATACATACATACATACATACATACATACATACATACATACAGAAGGAAACGATACTGTATAAGTAACCCCAAAATGTGGCCCATCAGGTAGCTCCGAGGTCATCTTTACAGGGTTTTTTTTTTCACCAAAAGAACTATAAAAATTTCTGAGTCCATTGTGTTGCCTGAAACAGAATGCCATTTTTATCTTTGACCTGCTGTGCTGGCACTCTTAAGCTTTTGAGATCCTCTGGGCTGTGGTCTGGGGGAGGAAGTCTTAATTTGATTAAGGTATTAAACATGCTGTACAAAAGATCTCAAACTTTAAAACGCTGTTGATTATTCAGTAACATTACACAATAGGTGCTATTGTAGTGGCTAAAATGGTGGCCGCTTTGACAGCCTCCTCCCTCGCTGTGTCTTGCCCAGAGGAGGAGGAATCTTGTCCTGGGAGCAGTAGTGAACTATGGGCCCATGCGCCGGAGAGGAACATGGCCTGCAGCAGCAGTAACAGCACTATTGAGGAAATCCATGAAACTTTGTGCTGCAGGCACAAGAAATCAAGAATTAAGAAGATGGTCCTGGCCTGATCCATTGCTTCTCTTGATCTGCATAAATTTTGCCTATTGCCCCAACCATCTTCATGGAAGGGCAGCCCTGCCTAAAATATCTTGTTTTTTGAAATAAACAAATGTTAGAAGTCTTCAGGCTTCTGGCAAGATTGTGTTTGAGAAGGTACTACTGTCCCTTGCCAGTACTGAGATCACATGGTGGATTAGCAATGGAAACCCCTCATCTCTAGAATGCGAATCAACTGTCATGTGACTTGTGCCATTAGTGTCAGTACCTGGTCACCCAGAGGGGAAAGGCAGCCTCTGTGTGGGCAGGTGTTTAGTAAAAGCTCCCAGCCTGCATGGGAGATTATCAGCCTCATGAAGAGAACGGGCTTGTACCTTTCCTTTGCTATCAAATATCACTCCCGCTCCCCAGTGAATCAGGTACCCGGGCATGATAGTGTTTTCCTCCTAGGAAAACTAAAATGTTAACAAGCCACAGTTTCAGTGCAATTTAAAACTCAGATAATGTGGTGACTTATGTTGATGTAATATGGTGAGCCTAATAAGATGTAGAAATTCCTTATTTTGCGTCATTTATGTGCCATCAAGACTTAATCTATTTCTTTTGGAACCTAAAGGAGTTGTATTGTAAAAGACATACAGTATATGCATAACAAGCTATTCAATTTTAAAATTTCCAGTGGCTCCAAGTGTAACATTTCTGTGGTTCAATGTAGTCTGGAGGCAGGAGGAGAAATATTTAAATAATAAAGGCATATTTTCTCTAGATAATGCGAAAGCGTTTAGATTTAAGATGTAATGTCTCCTCCCCTTAACAAAGGCATAGCACAATGGAGACTGAGTTCTGGGTTGCTAATACTTTTCTGTGTTAGAAGTCCACCCATGTCTGCTCATTCAGAACATCTAGATATAAGGAAAAAAAATAAGAAACTCAACAGATGAGTCTAGTTGCATAATACTTTCTCCCATAGGAATTCAGTCCAGAGCTCAGTGTGCTCTGTGGTGGCACAGGATACCAATCTTGAATCTGAATCATCTAAGCATAGAAAGGATGTATAAATTTAATTATGAGTATTCTTAAAACCTGTTTTTTTTTTTTTTTTTTTAAAAAGAGCTCTTGCTCTTTTGAAGGAAAAAGTTCATCTTGCCACCTCTTCTTGGAGTAGTTTCTGCTCAGATTGTAATATAAAGCAGTTTGCAAGTAGGTACAAAGCTGATTTACTTTAAAAGTAATTGTCAGGTTGTCACATATCCCACAGAACTTCTAGACATAAAAGTATCCTAACAGTGACCCTTTGACATGGCTATACCTGGAATGGACATTTGTAGCCTGCATAAATAACAAACAATAAGCCTAGCCATGTATTAAAAAGTGAACACCTGGATACTATTTGGACTTTTAATTCTAGATGAACTGTTCAGGAAGATTAGAGAAGAAAAACACAACTTAATCAGTTCCCGTAAATATGATAGCTAAAAGCCCTTCATTTCTGACATGCATGCTCTCAGTTCTCCCATGGAGACATTATGTACTTTGGCTACTGTTTTGTGGTTGATTTTATTTTCAAGTGGCCCTTTAAGTGAGGAAGCGATGCTGTGGTACGGTACAATAGTATGTGGTGGGGTAAGGGAATTAGCCATTTCTCTGGACTGACCTCTACAGATATATGGACATAAGAAATGAAAAATATAATGGATTTCTCCTCCAGCTCTTCCTCCTCCTGCACCTTCTTGCAGGTTAAGTACAACCGATTGATTGATTGAATGCAAGCAATACTATGAAGTTTATTGTTCATTATTACATTTTCAGGTGGATTCAAAGGCCCCGAACAATATTTGATAGATCTTTTGTCCATTAACTTCAGGGAGTAATTATAGCAGTTATTTTGCCACACACTAATTCAAAGTTCACGGGCATGGTGACTCAGAGAACTGAAAACTGTCGGCTACAAAGTCAGCAGCAAAGCAGTTTGAATCCTGGGTGCCACGTAGTGTAGTGAACTTCTGCTGTTAACCCCAGCTCCTACCAACCTTGCAGTTGGAAAGTACGTGACTGCAAGTAGATAAATAGGTACTGCCGTAAAAAAACGGGAAGGTAAAACTGTGTTTCCTTGCAGCCACGCCGGGCACATGGCCATGGACTTGCACAACGCTGGTTCTTCGGCTTGATTACGGAGACGAGTACTGCCCCTAGAATCGGACATGACTAGCATGCATGTGCGGGGGGAACCTTTGCCTTTTTAATTCAAAGTTCAGGAACACATTCATAACAAATGTCCCAGCCATAGAAAGTCAAATGCACTTTCTCTCTTCAGTTGAGATTTCCTCACCATATTTTGCCCCTATAATGCCTGCAAAGGCAGTGGTAATATATTGCTTTTGCCGATTGAAGTGCTTCGTCTATGTGTGTTAAGAAATGAAAATATAGTTGTTGTGAGTTTTTCGGGCTGTTTGGCCATGTTCTGGAAGTTTTTCTTTCTGACATTTCACCAGAACCTGTGACTGGTACCTTCAGAGGGCAAGGAGCTCCGGAACCCGAGCTCCTTGCCCTCTGAAGATGCCAGCCACAGAGATTGGCAAAATGCCAGGAAGAAAAACTTCCAAAACATGGCCAAACAGCCCGAAAAACTCACAACAACGATAAGATCCCAGCCGTGAAAGTCTTCAATAATATATTAAAATGAAAATAACATAGCTATTCTTAAAGCACCGGTGAATTTTGAATTGGTTCAAATGTAAAAGTAAGCAATGTCAAAGCTGCTGTTGAACCATTTTTCTAATTAACTGTTACCACAATCAGCTATGTAATGTTTTGCACTTGATTTAATCTCTGGAGAACTTAACAATCTAGGGGTGTCTTTACATATGTTATTGTTTTCACATAATAACAACTAATTTGCTGGGACATGACCTCTATTGTTGTGGCTAATAATTTACATAATTGTATGTGGCTCAATACACAATGTATTTCACAAAATGACTTGTACAGTGCTGATTGAGATTGATCATCATTATTGAATATAAAGGGAAACAGGCTTCTCTTTTATATTTAATAAATTAATCTACATTGCAATGGAAATTACAGAGCTCAGAATGAAGTTAAGAGTACTGTTACAAAGGCTAGGAATTCTTTAAATTATGCATTCTAGTTTCCTTATATTTAATTATCTTTAATTTCCTCTGTGACAATATGTATGTCAATACAGTATATCAGTGGTGGCGAACCTTTGGCACGCCAGATGTTTTAGACCACAACTCCCACAGTCCTTTGTCATTGGCAGTCTAGACACGGAATTCTGGGAGTTGTAGTCCAAAGCATCTGGAGTGCCAAAGGTTTGCCACCACTGCAGTATTTGACTGAATGAAGTATGAAGATAGAAGAGCTGAAAGGAGGTTCATAAGTGGTTTAAAGAGATAGGGTGGTTTAAAACAAACTGGGCTTACAAATGAAGAAGGGCTCAAAACACATTGTGTTGCAGATACTTTGTTTTGCTTTGAGTACAGGATTTTAATACCCCCCTTGCTATTTAATTTTGACAGTAAATTGAAGGAAAGCATCTGCACAAAGTTCTGTCTTATGCAGGAGTTAAGAATTTAATCATAGTGGTGAATGGTGGACAGAATTCTGTGAAAGGACAAGCAAATGCTGACTGCAACAGTGGTCTTTTCTTTGCCACCTAAGTTGCTGGCCACAGTGTCTTATTTTTGTAGAATAGTGAGAGTGGAACCCTAAACCAACTTTTTTTCTTAAGCCAAATGCTCCTTAGGAATTTTTTTTTTGTAAAGAACATGTTGTTCTGATCTGGACGTAATATACTTAGCCATTGTGTCGTCTTCCATGTACAAGTCTTTGACTTGACACTGCTTCAAAGGAATGATCAACACTTTTCATTTACATTTTAAGTTCACCACCTTGGTAATTATATTTGAGTTGAAAACGTTGATTATCTTCATCGTGAAGTAGGAAAACAAGGCAGGATTGTAAATCATAGTTTCACATTGCTTTGTTTGGAAAAGCCATATTAAAAGTAATGATAGTTTTTTCAGGTTTGGATGTAACAATAAACCAGAGCTAGTTGAAAAACAATCTGCAGTCCTCCCTGTTACTATAGGTGTTGCTCATTGGAATGAAGTAAACAGAAATTACTTATACAGTATTTGAAAATATTTATGGCAGAGGGTGAACTTGCCATTTCAGCAAATTATCCTAATTGCGCCAAAGAGATTATTTGAGACAGAGCAAATTGAAAAGGTCTGTCTTTGACTCCCGTATGGGCCAGTTGCTTCGTGTTCTCAAGTTATCCATGGCAGTGGTTTCCAGTACTTGTTTCCTAATCTGAAATGTTACCTTTCTTTTTATTCCTTCCTGCTAACCTTAGTTTTTCTTTGTTTCTGATTTCAGCAGGCTGGGGAGAGATGCCTGCTGTCCATGCAAAGCCTGAAACTTCGTGGGGAGAGCCTTCCTCCCCTTCTGCTGTAGTTGATAATGGCACTTCAGCATGGGGGAAGCCCCCCTGCAGTGGTACAGGGTGGGGAGATAATTCTGCTGAGTCAGCAGGGACATATGGAAGAGTGAGTGCACCAGCTGCTGCCCCAGCACTGTGCAAACCAGGTGATTATATAC
>JAHTLZ010000010.1:25657470-25705529 GCA_023846285.1 Phrynocephalus versicolor | reverse complement strand
TTTATTTATTTATTTATTTATTTATTTATTTATTTATTTATTTATTTATTTATTTATTTATTTATATAGCTTGTATGCCGCCCACTACCCAAAGGTCTCTGGGTGGCTCACAATCAAAATAGACAATTAAAACATCAAAATTACAGTAAAATTAGGACAATAAAACATGTAAATACAATGAATGTGATACATTAAAAACACAACACTAAAATTGCCATCAGGACCCACAATCATTAGTTAAAAAACTTCTGGAACAGGAAGGTTTTTACCTGGCGCCAAAATGTCATCATTGTCGGTGCCAGATGGGTCTCACTTGGGAGGGCATTCCATAGTCTGGGGGCAGTTGCTGAAAAAGCCCTATACCTGCAAGCCATCCCTTTCACCTCCTTGAGGGATGGCTCTTTCAGGAGGGCTCCCTGACTAGATCTTAATTGCCTGGTAGGTTCATATGGAAGGAGGCGGTCCTTCAGGTATCTAGGCCCTAAGCCGTTTAGGGTTTTATATGTCAAAACAAACAGTTTGAATTGGGCTTGGGCAGCAACTGGTAACCAATGAAGGTTATACAGAATTGGTGTGATGTGTTCCTTGGCGGCCCTACCACTCACCAGCCGCGCAGCACGATTCTCAACCAGTGCAATTGCTGGACCGTCTTCATAGGCAGCCCCACGTAAAGTGCACTGCAGTAATCAATACGGGATGTTACCAGTGCATGCGTAACTGTCATGAGGCTCCATTCATCCAGGTAGGGGCGCAGCTGATATATATTCCGCAACTGGACAAAGGGTAGTGGTGGACAAATTGAATGCTTTTTCTAATTTTGGACTAAGCAAATTCTCCACTGCATCCAGGCTCAATATATTCTGCTTGATGTGTGTTCTCAGGGATAGACAGCAAATTGACTTAATGCAAGCCCTGTTCAGGTTGGGTTTGGGTTCTGTACTTGTTTTGCCCAGGCTATCATTTGTATTGGTAAACTTTCTGCAGATGCCGCCCTTCCTGCACTCAGCCCTGTAGTGTTGCCAGGCTCTGCTGTATATACTGTATAGGAGGATATGGGTGGAGAGATAAGTTGCCACTAGCAGCAGCTGCAGCAGCAGCTAATTGTATGGCCTCAAATTGATTCCTAGGGGTAATAAAACACCCAACCCTTTGATGTCCATTGCTCCCGCAGTCAGTTGAGTCAAGGCAGGATGCCACTGAAAATACAATCCTAATTTGCTAAATGCATAGATTTCAGCAAGCCAAGGGCTTCCTGGGGCTTTCTTTTTTTACTTCAGCAGAGGTAGTAGATATTTTGGAAGTCTTCCTCAGATTTAGGTCAAGTGAAAAGAAGAAATAGGAGTGCAGAAGCCCAAGAAATGACATCCCTGGTTTGTCCAATGGAAAACCATGATCTCATGTCTCTTAAACCTTTGAGATGCTAACTTTACACAAAGGTGGGAGAAGGGTTGTTTTGTTTTTGTCAAAAGCTGCCTTGAGTCCTTCCGGGGAGAAAAATGGGAAAGATATATTTTAAAGAACATTTATAAAAGTGTGGCGTAAAGTGTTTTGTTCCTATAAAATCAGTTCTCGAAATGGAAGCTGGGCCTCCGAGTTGTGCTTTAATAGATAAAAGAAAACTCTCCCTAAACCATTTCAGTGATAGGCTTCTACAACTGTGAGGATTTCCTTTCGTTAGTTTGGGTTTATTTTTCACATGCAATGTTTTCAAGCCTTCCAAATTGGAGAATTGGCAGTGAGCTTTGTGGAAACCTCTTTCTTTTATGGTCTTTAGTTTTGAAGCAAACTGCTGTTTGTGATTTTATACAAAGACAAAAAACCCAAAACAAAACAAAACTGGAATTCAGCTTCAAACTACATCTAAGGGGTGTAGGAATATTTCATACTCCACTTTTCCAGCCTTGGATATGGAATAATCATTTTGAAAAAAATGTAAATTCTTGCCTGGATCAGGCTTGCTTAATTCTAAAGTACGTTGCAGCAGGTGGGGGTAGGGGAAAATACTATGTCAATTGAAATCTTACTCCTCGGAACATCAGAAACATATGAAACAACCCAAAGGAACTGGAATAATATTGCTTTAGAATATAACAATGCTGGAATATTCTTGTTTCATACACTGAGAGGGAATTTGAAACTGGAAGCAGTAGGGTACTATGACTGCAACATGTTGGTTACAAGTCTTGAAGCTTGGTCTAGAATTGATGGCCTTGGTCTGACAAAGCTAGACAGTCCTAGGGAGCTGGCCCCAACATGCCTGCGAAGATGTGTACATACATGTACATGGGGTTGTGCTTAAGCAATTATTTGAAGTGTACTTTTAGCTTCTGAGTGGACGAGAAACATGGCTTCTTCAAAATCTTACTGGAGTCTTAATTCCTATCCACCCTGATAGGCATAGAAAGAGAGAACAAAAGATGGGAGCTGGAGTCCAGCAACCTCCTGGACAAGCCCCATTTCCCCAGCACCTTCAGAAACACAGGATTCAGGCTAGGCCACCCATCTTTAGGATCACTTCGCATAGCCAACTCCCTTTCCTTAAAAATAAGATCACGATACCCCTGCAAAACTAGTGGATGTTTGTTTGCAAAGGTGATTACAGCGGTAATATATAAAAACGGTTTCATGTCTGTCACGTAGCCAACAGTGGATGGTACAGCAGATTAATGAAATGAACTTCCTGAATAACCGATGTGTAATTTAGAACAGTAACTAAAACAGGAATTCTTGATGATGCGCTTTGAGAAAGACTCAGTGGACTAGACTAGAGCTCCCTGAGGCTTCTGTAGTTTGTACCTATTTGTATAATTTGCAACTACAGTTTGAAGCTTGTAAATCTGTTCATAATTTGCTTTATGGCAATGCTCCAGAATGTTATCAGGAATTGATTTCTCTGGATCTTTTTTAAAACTGAAGCTCCTGTTGCTTTTCTTTTCTTTTTGTAATCTCGATAGAAAAGAGAAGAAATAAAGTGGGCATGATTGGACAGCAGCCTGTCATGAGGAGATACTCTTGCTGTTCCATTGAAAACAAATGATTCATTACACTGTTATGTTACTGTTTTAAATGTTGCGACAAGTACCCCTCTTTGTGTTTGCTGTGTTTTGTATTTGATAATGAACATCCAGATGTACATTTGTTAAAAATGCAACATGAAAAAGAAAGGCAAACAGTACCTTAATTCTGTTTCTCTTTTTCTTCTTCCTTCCACCCCATACTTTTCATTATGTATTCTTCATGCCTTTTTAAACAATATTTTTATCTTTTGTTCATCCATGTCCCACTTATATTTCCATGGGAAACTGTTCTGTGCACTGTCTGTCCCTGGGCACTGCACACAGCTCACCCTTTCTTTTTTCAATCAGGATGGCGGCCTAGTGGAAGAGCCCACTACTTCACCATTTTTGCCTTCACCAAGCCTGAAGCTCCCCCTTTCAAACAGTGCACTCCCTAATCAGACCCTGGGCGGGATTGCCTCAGGGCTGGGCATGCAAAACTTGAATTCTTCTAGACAGGTAAGGTGCTTTTCGACCGACAACTTGGTGTGAATCTCAGCACGCTTTCCCTTGCTGATCAAAGAAATGCCTGTTTTTCAGTGTCCATTTTAAACACACACACACACACACTCCCCCCCCCCACGTCAAGTAATGGATATGCAGTCAAACATGAGTACAGCAACTAGGCATTATTCTCCGCCCCCCCCAAGCGACACTTGTGAAGGGTGCATCAAGGTGACCCATTCTTGATCTTTGCGCCTCCTTCCCCACCTCTTTTCTGGAGCCCTTGTTTCTTTCTCCTTGTTACGCTGACGACATGGTTTTCATATCACACGTTCAAGTGAGGATGTGATGGTTGTCAAAAGATTTTGGCACAATTTGTCATAAGAAATGCCTGCAGGTAAATTATGCTAAAACCAAAGCTGCAGTGTTTGGAAAGGGCCCTTTGAAATGTAAGTGGCCCCTGGTTGGCCGAGCGATTGAATAAGTGAGATATTTTGATGATCATGGAGTATGGATTGCAGTTGAAGGCAACTGCTCCCACCCTCTGGCTGCTTCATCCTTGAAAGCTTTAAGAGCCATAAAGGCAGTTTTAAGCTTTTCTACAATAAGTGGCAGGCAGATGACCACTCCTGCCCTAAAAGTAT
Organism: Phrynocephalus versicolor; assembly: GCA_023846285.1. Taxonomy (NCBI): domain Eukaryota; kingdom Metazoa; phylum Chordata; class Lepidosauria; order Squamata; family Agamidae; genus Phrynocephalus; species Phrynocephalus versicolor. The sequence continues at coordinate 25,701,385 of JAHTLZ010000010.1, read as the reverse complement.
ACTTAGCAAGAGTCATCAGTTATCTTGTGGGGAAGAAATGGGGAGAATTAAAAACACCAAACATTTGGAAAAGGTGCAAAATAATTTTTTCCAAGCTTTGCTTTGCTTGTCACCATCTGCTACAACCTCTGCTGAGGTTGGGATGGTGCTAGTACAGTTTTATATCTATGTTGCTTGGATCACGTATTACTTTAAGCATCTTAAAAATAGAGAATTCCAGGTTACCAAAAATGTTGTGTAGAACCAATAAAAGCTAGCAGCTGAAAAACCTGGATGGCTAATTGAGAACAACAAATGCTAGCCTTTGGTTTGATTCCACAAGACCTCCAAGCAAGAATTATAAAGGAAACATTGAGGGATTTTTACACTTAGCAAAATTTGACTGCAATTAAGACTTTGTTATTTTCCCCTTATCTACTTCTTGAAATTATCCCATGGATGGATGGAACTTCCAATGCCTTCTCTTGGGAAAGCATTTTTGACCCTAAGCTGTCAAACTACGTTGTCAGAATATATGAAAGGGTGCCATATCCAGACACTGATATAGTGTTATACAACATTACTTACTTCATTGCTTGATCCTCTGAACCTAGAGCAAAGTTTATATCAGATTTGCTAGGGAACATGCCAGATAAAAATGGCCAAAATAAAATCATCTAGCTATCATCTGATGTTAATAATATGGTAGAAGATGGATTAGTGAAATTTGCAGTAGCTGTCCAAAGGTTGGGGGGGAAAATCAGGTAAAAATCCACATGACTAATTTAAAAGTTATAATTTATTTTTAAATTGTGGGTACATTTTAGTTTGTTTGCACTTCACTTTTAATCTAATAGTTTGTAAATGTATGCAATTGCACTTGTTCTTTTTAATTTGCCAGCATTATCTCGGCGAGCTAACACTCTGGAGGTGTACATATTTTTATTTGTATTTGTGTTTTAATTTTAATGGTAGTGAGTACTGAATGACTGTAACAGTTAAATGAACAATAAAGATTAAATCATAGTTTTAGAAATCTGAATAAGTAATATGAATAAAGAAAGATAGCATATAAATATTTTAAATAAATAGATATTAAATCCAAGCCACAGACTTGAGAACATTCTCAATTTGAAGTGATGAAGCCAGTTGCCACTACTGGAGTTTCCTTGCCCCAGTGCTAGTGTTAGTAGTGTAGTGCCACTTCTGAGCACCATTCAGGATAGCAAATCATTCAGTTTTGTTGCTAACTAGTATTACTAAATCTTTTAAATCAAATCAGGTTACAGTGACCCCCCACCATTTCGCAGTTCAGGTATCACGGCCCCGCTACATCGCGGGAGCGTAGTACCTGCACCGTGGGGAGTGGCGGCTGGGTCGCTCTGCACTGCCCGCACCCCCGAGAAGCCTTGGGGGTGCGTGGGGGGGCGATCGGGTCACTCCGCGCTGCCCTCCCACGCACCCCCTGGGGGTTAACAATGAGGAAGACCAGTGATCCAATTTGCAGACATGGGTTATCACCAATTTCAGGGACAGTGGTTCCTCGATTTATGGTTGCTTCGACAACCAAATAATTTGACTTATGAACACTGCTCTCTGCTCCGCATGACAGGTCCAACCTGTCAAAGTCACCTGTCATGCAGAGCCACCACCACCTCCTTCTTGGTTGCTTCCATCTCTGCAAAAGGGATCGAAGCAACCAAGAGGAGGTGGCCGTTGTGTCTTCCTTCCAAACTGCGTGGGCTGTCCGAAGTTGCATTTCCCCCCCCCCCGATGCAACTTTGCCCAGCCCAGGTGCTGCAAGGTGCCCGGGCTGGGCAAAGATCACAGGGACCATGAATCTCTGGCCAGCCCAGGCACCTTGGAAGGGAAGCGCTTACCTCCTGGATGGATGGATGGATGGATGGATGGATGGATGGATGGATGGATGGATGGATGGATGGATGGATGGATGGATGAGAAATGGAATAGAAGGAATAATTCCATATGCTAAAGTAGATTTGTAACAGATATAAACCTCCTTTTAATGTACAAGTGGATAGGTATTCTTGTTTGTATTTAGTTGGTTGTTCTGCATTTGATAATCAGGGCCTATAGAAAACTACCCTACATTGTTGTTTTCACAGTATTATTGCTTATGGGAGCAAGGATGATCTAACAGTAGACATATGCTGTTGGCTTCCAACCCATGCCCCTGAGGGAGACTGGCAGTTTGAGAATGTTGTAAAGGAGGAATCCAAGAAGGAAGCCTGGTTATAATGGGGGACTTCAATTACCCTCACATAGACTGTGTGGACTGTTGTTCAGCACATGATAAAGAAATAAAGTTCCTAGCTGTGCTAAATTATTGTTCCCTGGAACAGATGTTTGAAGACCCAATTGGATGTACAAGAATCCTTGACTTGATCCTGAGTAATACACAGGATCTGGTGCAAAATGTTAATGTGACTGATCCAAAAGGGAACAGTGACCACAACACAATTACTTTTAACTTAATCATAGACTGCCAATCACTGATAAAATCTAACACAGAGAACTTAAATTTTCAAAAAGGAAATTTCCCAAAGATGAGGAAACTAGTAAAAGAGAAGCTGAAAGGGAAATTTTAGAGAGTCCAAACACTCCAAGAGGCATGGAAGCTGCTCACAAAAACAATAACAGAGGCCCACTTGGAATGCATACCCGAAAGAAAAAAGGGCACAGCCAGATCCAAGTGGACTCCAGTGTGGCTTACAGAAGTGATCAAAAACAAGAAAAGCTCATTTAGAAGATGGAAGGCTTGACCAAATGAGGACAACAGGCAGAAACATAAATTCTGTCAGAACAAATGCAAGGCAACAATCAGGAAAGCAAAGCAAGACTTGGAGGAGTGTATAACTAAAAACACTCAAAGAAATAACAAGAACTTCTTTAAGTACATTAGAAGTACGAACCCAACTAGGAAGGTCATTGGACATTAGTTGATAATGGAAGACAAGGGATTATTAATGAAGAAACAGATTGCTGAGAGACTCAGTGAATTCTTTGCTTCAGTATTCACTGAAGAAGACAGAGACCACATGCCCAAAAGAGAGCCTATCTTCATAGGGAGGGAAACCAAAGAATTAAGCCAGATAGAAATAACCAGGGAGGAGGTTCTTGCATGTCTTATTAAACTAGATGCTAACAAATCACCAGGACCAGATGGCATCCATCCACGAGTTCTCAAGAAACTTAAAGATGAAATTGCTGAGGTCCTAGCCAAAATATATAATCCTTCCCTCAAATCAGGTGTTGTGCCTGATGACTGATAGGTAGTGAATGTAACAACAATCTTCCAAAAAAGAATTCAGAGGTGAACCAGGAAATTACTGACCAGTCAGTTTGACATGTGTCCCAGGTAAAGTGCTGGAAACCATCCTAAAAGATAAAATTTATAGGTACATAGAAGAGAAGGCACTGTTGAAGGAGAGCCATCATAGCTTTCTGCAAGGGCAAATCATGTCTCACTAATATGTTGGAATTCTTTAAGAGTGTCAACAAGCATGTGTAAAAGGGAGATCCAGTTGGCATTGTTTATCTGGACTTTCAGAAGGATTTTTACAAGGTCCCACACCAAAGGTTCTTGAATACACTTGCCAGCCATGCAATCAAGGGACAGGTGGTGTCCTGGATCAGCAAGGGACAGGAAACAGAAGGGAAGGGACAGGAAACAGAGGTTAGCACTAAATGGACACTTCTCCAAGTGGAGGGAGATAAAGAGTGGAGAGCCCAAGGTTCAGTACTGGCACCCATGCTTTTCAATCTATTCATAAATGATCTAGAAGAAGGAGTAAATAGCGAGATAGCCAAATTTACTGACGACACTAAATTATACAAGGTAGTAAAACCGATTGTGAGGATCTCTAGAGGGCTGTCAACACTGGGGGAGTGGGCAAACCACCAGCAAATGAGCTTCAACATTAGCAAGGGCAGAGTGATGCACAGTGGGGCAAAAAACCCATTACATTTATAAACTGATGGGGTTTGAACTCTGCAACAAACCAGGAAAGGAACTTTGGTGTCATGGTGGACAGCTCAATGAAGATGTCAACCCAATGTGCCACAGCAGTGAAAAAAGCAAACTCAATGCTAGGGATCATTCGGAAGGGTATAGAAAAAAAGTCAGCAAGTGACATTTTGCCTCTTTATAAATCTATGGTGAGGCCCCATCTGGACTACTGTGTACAGTTCTGGTCACCACGCCTCTAGATCAGGCATGTCCAAAGTCAGGCCCAGGTGCCAAATGTGGCCCATTTTCAAATTCTGAGTGGCCCACGGCTTCTTCTCCCCACCAGCTCAGCCTGTCATACATCCCCGCCAGCTGGCCACTCCCCATACCGGATGGAGGCGTTAGCTTGCAGTTTTATGGTTTGCCCGCCCTCCCTGCCAATGTCCATCCCCCCAGCCACCTGCCCAGCCTACTCACCCCCAGTTCTGTTGCTGCAGCATCCTCCCCGCCTCCTTGAATGTTATAGAGACTTGTCCAAAGTCCGGCCTGGGGGCCAAATGCGCCTGAATGGTCGGCCCCCCACACATTTTCACCTCACCAAATCTGGCCCTCCTTGCAAAAAGTTTGGACATCCCTGCTCTAGGTGGATATTATGGAAATGGAAAAATGCAGAGGAGGGCAACCAGAATAATTAGGGGATTTGAACACCTTTACCATCTGAGGCTGCAACGGCTGGGCCTCTTCACTCTTGAACGATGGCGCCTAAGAGGTGACCTGATTGAAGTTTACAAAATCATACACGGTGTCGGCAAAGTAGAGAAGGAAAAACTGTTTTCCGTATCGCACAACACTAGAACTAGAGGGCACTCCATGAAACTTTTGGGTGCTAGATCTCAAACAAATAGGAGAAAGTACTTTTTCACCCTGAGGATCACTAGTCTATGGAACTCCCTGCCAGAAGAAGTGGTGACAGCTGTCAGTCTTGACAGCTGTAAGAAAGGATTCGACAAGTTCATGGAGAACAATGGTATCAGTGGCTATCATTATGGATACCTAAGGACAACCTCCGGGTTGGAGAGATAGGCAAGATGTCTCTCAATGCCATTTGCAGGGAATCTTAAGCAGGTGAAGACATCTGCTTGGGAATACCTTGAAGCAAATGGTGAGCCACTGTGTGAGACAGAATGCTGGACTGGATGGGCTGTGGCCTGTTCCAGCAAGGCTTTTCTTATGTTCTTATGTATGAGATGGCCTGGTTGAAGAACATACAGCTTTATGGGGAGCTTTTGCAAGCAGCATAACCAAAGGAGAGATTGTGAGGAGCTCCAAAGGGCTGTCTTGACACTGGGGCAGTGGGCAAACCACCTGTTTTGGTCTTTTGGTTCCTTTAATGTTGTTGTCAATATGTCCTGTCAAATTGGCATTAGTACATAGCTACCATGTTTGCAGTCTGCAGGACCTTAAAAAACTGAATCTCCTCCAAATCATCCATCGAAGCAGCTGCTAATTTGCCCAACTGTTCTGTGGTTTGCTGCTCTCTTGAGCAGCGAGGCTGGTCCACACTGACACAATGACCCTTAAAATCTCTAACCTTGTCGTTCCACAGATACCGAGTGGCAATCTGGGTATGTTTGGCAATAGCGGAGCAGCACAAGCCAGGACCATGCAACAGCCGCAGCAACCGCCAGTGCAACCTCTTAACTCATCCCAGCCTAGTCTTCGTGCTCAAGTGCCTCAGTTTCTCTCCCCTCAGGTTGGATGGAGCTCTGTCGCCTTAGGGGCAGCTAGGGGCACCGTCATTCAAGCATTAGCATGTGTGGCAACTTAATAAATCAGGTGGAATAACTGGCATCTGGGTTGTGGAGGAAGTCAGGATCCTGGTCTTCTCTCCTGAGTCTTCAATCTGAAACAAACCAGCGGTTGCAATCGTCGTGGGTAGCGGCCTTTGTGTCATAACTAGAGCTGATAGAGTAAATCACTAAAATAGAGGGAACACCCCTAAATTGGTATGATTGGTTGTGCTAGTTTGCAACGATACAGACATAAAATGTTCACAGAATTGCACATCTGCAGTATATTTTTGCGAAAGTCCTTATTGGTATCCAGATACCAAAGGGTATTAATGGTTCCTGGCTGGTAGATTTATTTTTCAGAAAGGCTCGTTCATGTTGTATCAAACCATGTTTGTGAGAGAATGGGTTATACATCAGATGTAGGAAATATGACCACTTCTGGAAGGTTTCTGATATTTAGTTTGTTGGGATAATGGCATTGTTACTCTTGGCTTCTGTATGTGGCTTTCCGTGTACACCCCCCCCCCCCAAAAAAAAAAAGACAAGGCAAATTGCTCTGTGGGAGAATACAACAATGTAATTTGACTCAGCTGAAACTTTGGAAGCTCACCTATTCCATTCTCTCTCTAGGTTCAAGCACAGCTTTTGCAGTTTGCAGCAAAAAACATTGGTCTCAATCCTGCACTATTAACCTCGCCAATTAATCCTCAGCATATGACGATGTTGAACCAGCTCTATCAGCTGCAGCTGGTGAGTTAAAAGGCAAAATGAGGAAGCTGTAAATCCTAAATGATACCTTTGAGGATAAAGCTGTGGTACTTATATTCTTCATTTCAGAAATAGCTGGGGCTATTTCTGCTGGTTCTTGTATTTCAGTCTCAAAATCAGAGTCCCATGACACTTTAAAGGCTAACAGCGTTTATTGGGCATTATCACTTATAGGCTGAACCCCACTGTATCAATTGCATAAATTGCTGACTGCAGTTTATGGCAAATGAAATTTAACAGCTCTTTAAAGTGCCACTTGGTTGTTGGTTTTTTTTCCACCCTGAACAAAGACTTAATGCAGCAATCTCAGAAACCTGGCAACACCTCACATTTTTTTGTGGATCTCGGAATGTTAAGACTCCCACTTCTAATGATGGTCATAAGATTTTTTATGTTCTTAGTTTTTGAAACACATATGCACAATGCACATATTGTTTTAGTGGCACCACACTTTTGTTTTCTGTTTTCTGTTTTCTGTTTGGTTTGCTTTGATTTGTAATGACTGCCTAGAGTGGCCTTTGCTGACAGGTGGGTGGGTGGTTAATTCAAAAAGACTAATGTATTAGTAATGGCTGTCTAATTAATTAGATATTAGAATTAATTAATTAATTAAGTAAGTAAGTAATTAGCAATTACTTAGCATTTTAAATTTCTTGTATTATTTATTATTAACACCTCCTGTACATTTTCTCTCACCTTCTTGGAGTTTTATTACTGTTGTACCACAAATGGGCAGCTGTGTTGTAAAACTTGAGTTACCGTGATCTCACCATTGGGCTGCTGGGAATTCCAGCCAAACAACATGTTGTGGGCCACTGTTTCCCATTCGTGCTTCATACAATTACTGATGCCCACAGCAGCGTCTTCATCGCTGTTTCTAGATTCTTTGAAGTTGTGGCAGACAGGTTTTTGCAAAACCTGGTGCAGAGCTCAGGATTCATTGCTTCAGATGTTAAAGCGTTAGTGTGGCATTTAATGTATCCCAATGCAAGAAGTGCCCTGAAGATGTGTTGATCAATTGAAATTTTCAGAAATTGTATATAGAGTTTCTTACTTTTATCACATTTCAGAGAACATAGACAAAAGGCTCTATGCTGAGTCAACTGTGATCTAAATGATTGAAATGTGGGGTTAGCTGCAGAACCAAGTGTGAAATCATGATTTGAAGCTAGTTTGCAAATAGGCAGCTGTGTTGTCAGACAGTTTGCTCAAAGCAAACAAAATAGGATTAGCACAGTTTTAAAACACTCCATCTATATTTATCCCCTATAATTGTCCTATTCATTTCATCCCTTTTCTTCACCTCTCTCATGTTCAGTCCTCTTTATCCTATCCTATACCTCACACTTTCTCTAGCTGTATCCCCACTCCCCTATCCAGTGTTTTGACCATTGAAAAAGCTCTCATTAGCTCCAGACCTCCCCCCTCCAAAAACAGCTGGTGGGGGAACAGAACCCATAAGTATATTGCTGCCTTCACACACTGCTGCATCCCAGTGCCCCTCATCACCAGCTCAGAAAACTTCTCCATTGACAGTCAATTCAATTTCCAGAGGGCAGAGTGAGTGTTTCATCTCCTTGGAAATCCTGCCCCCCCCATGCCCACTGTGAATGATTAAGAAGCCTCCTTTTGTATAAGTGGAGTTTTTTTTTTCCAAGCCAAGTGGCTGGTGGGAACTGGTGTGGCCTGAGGATTGGCCCATATGCTGACTTGGAAGGCCTTGCAGGCAAGAGCTCCTTCGACTTCATATGTTTTCCTCATCACTTTTTGAGCAGGTTTCTTCCTGCTTTAATCACCAGTTCCTAATGGCAAGAAGACCAACAGAGCATTGTTTGCTGGAAGGGCAGGAGACACGATTAACAAATAAATACGTCATGCTCTCCGTAATGTAGTTTCACTAATGAACGTATTGGGCCTTTTCACTTTGTGACCTTTGACTTGGCTCATTTCCACCTTGCAGGCGTACCAACGTTTACAAATCCAGCAGCAGATGTTACAGGCTCAGCGTAATGTTTCCGGACCCATCAGACAACAGGAGCAGCAAGTAGGTTTCTCTGGGTGCTCTTTGAAGTTTCTAAATCTCTTGTTTTGTTTTTTGGTGGGCTTTTGTTTTATAAGATATATTGTTATCCTTCTTTAATGATCGAGTAGTTTATTGGTCTTAGCTTTTGATATTATTAATATTTAGTCATATTTAATGTTTCATAAGTTATATAATAAACTTGAAATTAATTTAATGATGTAATCCAGCTTGGCTCCCTTTTTAGGAGAAGATAAGGGTAAAAATATTTTAAATACAATAAAATAAAATAAATAATAAATTAGTTCCAAATGTATAGTCTCTATGGAGTCTAGTACATTAGGTGAAAGGGGGTTTCTGATTCCTTTCTGTTGTATGTATGTGATGCATCTAATGCAGTGGTTCTCAACCTGTGGGTCCCCAGACGTTCTTGGACTGCAACTCCCAGAAATCCCTTCCAGCACAGCGAGTGGTGGAGCCTTCTGGGAATTGCAGTCCAGGAACATCTGGAGACCCACAGGTTGAGAACCACTGATCTAATGCATAATCCATTGAGTACCTTTTCTCCTGGGTGGTTCGAGATCAAAAATACTGTGAAGTTCTTTTCCGTCTAAAATTCATGGTCTTACATGTATCTTTACCTTGTTGCCAGGTTGCACGTACAATCAATAACATGCAGCAGCAGATCCAGCAGCACCAGCGCCAGCTGGCCCAGGCCCTGCTTATGAAGCAGCAGCCACCCCCTCCGCATCTGTCTTTGCACCCCTCTGCAGGCAAATCAGCCATGGATAACTTTTCACCCCACCCCCAGGCTCCTGGCCTATCTGACCTGCAGACCAAAGAGCAACAGTCTTCACCGAACACCTTTGCTCCTTACCCCCTTGGTATGTGCTGTTTGTTTAAAAATATATCTATGCCAAAAGATGCAGGTAGAGCCATTTGACTTGGCTATTTGAATTGCAACCATTGCTGTTCTCTTGATTATCTTTGTCCTTGTTCTTATTAGCATCTGACTTCTTCAGAGTGAAATTGCCAACCTGCTAGCCCTAAATGGTTATCAGTAGGGGCAGTGTCTTGAGTTATTTTAAAGACATAACATTTCAAGTAAAATGTTGAAGTGTTGTAAGTATTCCATGAGAGATATCTGCCCCCAAGATGGTCTTTTCTGAAGAAAGTTTCTTCTTTACTGCTAGATGAGTTTACAGAAGATATAATAACGAGCAGTGGCTTAGATCACTTTAAGACAATTGGATTCCTCCTCCCTCCATGCCAGTTTACTGATGGGATCTTTTCCGGCTGCCCCAGTGTTTTCCATAAGGGAGGGGGGGGTCACCCTGCTTCCATTTTCGGCTTTCAGTCTAAAAGCATGAAGTAAAATACAGCAACAAGCGCCAGGAATTAAGGTTGTCTAATAATAACCTGTCTACCTGCTCCTAGCTGGATTGAACCCAAACATGAATGTAAACAGCATGGACATTCCTGGTGGTTTGTCAGTGAAGGATACTTCTCAGTCCCAATCTCGCCTTCCTCAGTGGACACACCCCAACTCAATGGATAATCTCTCCAGTGCTGCTTCTCCACTTGACCAGAATCCTAGCAAGCACGGTAGGTGGAAAGGCCTGAAAATCACATGTGAAAAGCCTCCTTTTGAAAATATCCTGGTACACACGCTTCTTAGCCATGCAGGGTGCCTTTTCATAAAACACTAAAGAAACCTGCCAGAAGTTGTATTTGGAAGGAGCACTATACAAATACAGAAATTAGCTAAAATGTGCATGGAGAATGGTGTTAAGTGCCTACTCTGGTAATAACTAAGATTAATCACCAATTGTATATTTATCTTCACATCTTAGTTGTCAGGGATGCATTTTGTGATTCTTTGTCCAAACAATATCTGCTTGCACGTACAGACAATTATTGCGAGTAAAATCATTAATGCCTTGATTAATGTATTGATGTACCAGCACACTTTTGTGCAGATTGTGAAATGTACATGGTTAAGTCGCATCTACACCAATGGTCAGAAAATCTGAAATTTCCATTTCAAAAGTTACTTCTTAAGATTTCACTGACCATTTTGAAAATTTGCTTTGGGGGGGGGAGAAGACTGACCCAGAAAATGGAAACAAAACTGCAAATAGATGGAAGATCCTACATCTTAAGCCATATCCATTTTTCAATGGCTTAGGCTGCAATCCAACTTAGCCAGCCAGATTTAGCTCTCTGGAACTCAGTGGAACTTTTGACAAGACTTGCAATAGGATTGCTGTATTAGAAAATTGAATTATAGATGTGTTAGATTTTTCTCAGGATTATTTACAATTTAGAAATATTCTGAAATGCCAAATAAAAGTTGTTGCTGTTCTCTCATATGAGTAATTTCCAAATAAACACATCACAGGGAGAGCATAAATGATCTGCCAACTGTGCCCACCATCCATGACATTAATGGAACTCATACTCAAACTACGTGAACTATATATGGAACTAAACTGAAGATTAAATCTGGCCCTCAGGGTCATTACACTGATTTCACTATTTGGGTTAACATGTATATTTTAGCATCTGATTCAACTTTCAAAGTCATGTTTCCCCAACTCATTGTTATGCTGTGTGTGCTCTTTAAAAATATTTGCATTTCAGGTGTGCATCGATTTTAATGCATTGCTTTAAGGATTTCAGTCATTTGATTGTGTCCAGAGCTTTTGCTGTCATTCAGTTGAATTACCTGATGCGGTTCAGTTCCTCGTTAGAACTTTATTTATTCTTTCACTCCATCTGTACCAAATCAATTATTTGCACATAGGTTCTATAATAAGTTCAGCTGCACTAAATGGGTTTTACTCCCAGGACAGGGTGGGGAGTTTTTGAGCCACTGTGAAGCACGGTGTTATTGCTTGCAAGGGCACCGGTATGAGCACAACTAGAAGAGTAGCAATCTTTCTTCCATTATCCCACTACCCTCACCCGTACCCCAACCTGGGCTGAGAGCAATCACTCCAGAATGGCAAGAAAACCTTCAAACCCAGATTCCAGCTTGCAAGGGGACTGCCAGGAAGGTGCATCACATCCATAACTTGGGGAGAAGTATCATGAATGATGCTAACCTTTTACCCTAATTAAATCCACTACCTTTTATTAAGTGGATACAGTCGCAGTTGAGTTATTTGATTTACACATTGCTATATGCAATATATATTTTTAAATGTATAGAGTGAAAGAAGAAAAAATGATATAAGCAGACATGAAGAAGTCCAGCCGAAGTTAACATTGGTCTTGTTTTTTGCATTCTCTTGCCATGCACCCTTTCCTTATTCCAGGTGCTATCCCTGGAGGTCTGAGTATTGGTCCTCCAGGAAAGTCCTCCCTTGAAGATTCATATGGCCGGTATGATCTGATTCAAAACAGCGAGTCACCAGCTAGTCCTCCTGTAGCCGTTCCTCACAGCTGGTCACGTGCCAAATCGGAGAGTGATAAAATCTCTAATGGCTCCAGCATCAACTGGCCACCAGGTAAAAAAAAGAAGACCTGTTCTAGAATTGTAGAACTATGAGCCATTTTTTTCCAAACCTCTTTACTGAGGAGAACCTTCAGTAGCCAAATATTATTGACAGGTTAGTCCAGCTTGGCTCTCACGTTGTGTTCTGTAAGATGGAAATGCTTCGTTGAAAGTTTTCTTTGTGAAACATGGTTTACGCTGCATATGTATGCTCTGGAAAGAAGAGGTGTTATGCCAGCAAAAACTTAATTTAAAAAAATTCTGGCTTTTATGCAAATGAATTAGTCCTGAATTAAATAGGAAAATCTATCCAAGGAGCCTTTCATAAACTAAATTTTCTCAGGACATCCAAGAAACCTTCTTCTTATCTCAAGGAACCTTGCCTCTCATGTGCTAATCAATTGCTCCATTTCCTCTACTTGCGTGTATCCTCAAAAGAAATGTGATGATGTCATTGGTTTTTTTTCCTGAAACAGAATTTCATCCTGGAGTCCCATGGAAAGGATTGCAGAACATTGACCCTGAGAATGATCCTGATGTTACTCCTGGAAGTGTTCCAACTGGGCCTACTATTAACACCACGATACAGGATGTGAATCGCTATCTACTCAAGAGTGGAGGTAGATGAACAGTGACATGTCTTGTTGCATTTATTGTTTCCTTTCCTTTTCTCTCAATTATCTGTTTTTATTGTACCCCCTTGGTCTGTAGCATTGCATTTGCCCCAGAGCTGATACGATTTGCAGCTGTATGGAACTTTCCTCAGTGCTTTCTTGCTTTGAATCCCAAACAGCCTTGAGCAGTAGTGCTGTGTCATAGAAATTGGACATATTTTCCTCTCAGCCCTTCCCAGCAGCATTTTCGCTTGTGGGCTAGAGGATAACAGTGAGATAGGGAGGAGATTCACAGACCCTCTAGTGCTGAATCTGGTGGTGTTTCTTAAAGAAATATGGAGAAAGATGCTCTAGCTTAGTACCATATTTTGTATGCTATGCACTTTGTACAGTGAAAGGTTGGAGATAAATGTCCTTGTAATTTGTAGCTCTTAATTCAACTTAAAATTTTATTTGACATTTGTTTCTTCTTTCTATGATGAATAAAGACGTAATTTAAGGAAGCTGTTGACAACACTTCCTTGATCATTTGGGGACTTTTAAGCCTATGACAAGTTTTAAATAGAGTCAGCTTAAATGTTGATGTTCCTAGAAGTTGCTTTGGCATCAATAGGTTTCAGTAAGGATTTTCTTCTTACCTGTTCTGTACGTTACAGCTGTGTGAAGTCCTAATTCTAGACAGAAGCAATTGCTTTGATATAAACTTCCCATCAATGGCATTTCTTCTACATAGTTTCTGTAATTCACACACGTGAGTTAGTGTGCCTCATGGTACACTACTGGAATCTTTCGCAGCCCATACACCCAAGGCTTTCTCCTCTTCCCTGGCCTACTGTGAACACTTCTCCTCATCACCTCAATCCATTTATACCCACTATGTCAGGAACACCTCAGATCCCAGTGTCTGTTTAAAGCTTTTTTAAAATTGCCCAGTTCTTTTACTGTTCTTGTTCGTTTACTTACCTTTCTTCTCTTTCCTCCATATTTTATCATTTAAAACAGGGGGGAAAGGGTATTTCATCATTGTTTTAGAACCTCCTCTCCCCCACTGTTTTTCCCTTTGTTTCCTCAGCAGTTTCCCACTATTTTTTTAAAATGGTTGCTGTGACCTTAATGAAAAAGTGCAATACTCCTCCAGGTTGATGGACATTCTAAATACCTTTATTGCCTTGTGAGGGACATTTCATTTTTGTTTTTAAAGTCCGTTTGTAAGGGATTTACACATGTAGCATCCATAATTACGAGTTGTGTTTAAAGTTGTTTTTGTGGGAAAAGTCGCTGAAGCCATTTTATTCCATCTGTAGCCTTCTTAAAGGGCATACCACCACATGGCATTTATAAAGCTGCTACTTGGTCCCAGCCCATGACATTTGTCAATTATTACAGGCTTACCCTTTGTGCTCCGGGGGGGGGGGGGATAGTTTTGTCATCTACGTTATTGTGGCACCCAACCTTCAATATAGGTGCTTACAAATCACCCAGGTGTGTGAATCACAGAATACCACAAAGAAGGGCTTGCTCACCAGTATCTGAGTTCCTTTGATTGTTCATTCTGTGCATCCACACTGCAGTCCCACCTCCCCACTAGTCCTGATCTTTCCTAGGGATTTTGCACCAGATTGTGACTGAGGTGAAGAGGAGAGAGGCATGTGCAATAAATAGGATAGGGAGGAAGAGGAAGCACTGGGCATATAGGCTGTAGGTGATTCTGATGGTGTACTGTGTGAGAGTGCACAAAATGGCCACCCAAAGAAAAATGTTTACAGGCGAGTAATCTGTCCATATCATGAGAAATGTGCTTTCCCATCACTAAAACCCAAACAGAAAAATATTTAGTATGTGAAATGTTCTTCCCTGTTTGTTTGTTTTTTAATCCAAGCTTTGCCAAACACATTTCAATGAACTTGGTATTGCTGGAAATTAAGGGTGGGGGGGCAGCTAGCATATTTTGAAGGAGACTTACACTGCCAAGCATAGCAACAACAGCAGTAACAGGAAAGTAGATGTGTAGTACAGTAGTTTAAAATATTTTGTGGCCTTCTAGTTACAGATTGAGTTGTTTGACTCTGTCTTCAAGAATAACTGTGGAATGCATTTTGGAGGGAAGGGCCCAGCTCTTTTTAATGCAGTGCTAGATTGCTGCATTTCTTTTGCAGGATTGGGGTTAGAAAGTATTCTGTGTTAATTCCTGTTATTGATGTAATTTGACTAATCAGGAGTTAGCATTTAAAGAAATATATTAAAATATTTGTTTAAAAACTTTCTGCTTTCTTGGAGCATAATGAAAAGTAGACCAATCCCAGCTAACAGGCTGAAAGACCTAACAAAAACTTCGTGAGTTTTGCTTCCAAATAGAAAACAATTTAATGCACAATAAAATATCAAGTTTTTAGCCAAAAACCAAGAAAAATATGTGTTCTCTAGTAGATGGGTGTATTTACTCATATAATGCCATCTACGTAGAATGTATATTGTGAGAGATTATTCCTCCATAAGAGACACATGTAATGTCCTATCTCTTGCTACCTACAAATTCTGTTATACCATATATATTCAAAAATGCTACCTGCCCCTGAAACAGTCATGCACAATGCAAAATCTGTAGATTTACTCTGACTCCCTCCCTGTCAGCAGCCTGGGGAAAATGTCAGATGCCTATTTTTTCACCCCTTTTGGCAACTTTAAGGACAAACAATCAGCCTGGGAGAGGTAATGAAAACTTTCACTGCCTTTCTATGCCTTTATTCCAAGATGCATAACTGATGTCAGCCTTTTTAGCTCACTCACACAGCCACAATATATAACCACCTATATTTGAAGGTGTAGCTGGACATGGATGTGATGATATTAAATTCATGATCAGTTCTATTAATCTCTAAGGTACTTAAACAACATTTTTAAGGAATGGGGAGGATTGAGATCACAGTGTATTAGACTTTTCCTTTTGCAGCATTTTCACAGTTACTGTATTATTCCTCCCCTGAACTCGGCAGCTTTTTGTACATTGAGAGAAATGTACAAGTAGCATATTGTTGTCTGCATTTTCCCCAATTGGGAGGGGGGAGTGGAGTTCAGTGTTTATGGGGGTGTGATTTTCACTAGGAAGATGATAAGGAGAACAGCTAATACTTTTCTCTCATTGCTGGTCTCCCTGTTTTTCAACAACAACAAAAATCCCCAAATGTGTTAGTTCATTGTGAGAGCTTTTAATTCTGTCCATTACTAGGAAGGTGAAAAGCATTTGCACTGCCGCTTCCAGACTGAAGGAGAAAGGGGGGGGGAGAGAGAGAGAGAGAAAGGAAGAAAAACAGGAAGAGTGTAAAATATAATCCAGGAAAATGTCAAGTAGGGTGGTCATAAGGAGCTTCCAGCTCTCTAGTTAGGACAATTTCATTTTCTTCATTTGGGGACAGAATTTCAGGCACTGGTTATGGTCTATTAAGGCCAAAACTGCCTTCACTTTTAACAGGTACTTGAAAGGGTGCTTCTATCTAGTCTGCTATCATCAGGACTGCATTTGATGAAAATGAAGGGAAAGGGCCTTCTCAGTGATGATCCCAGGCTCTGGAATTCCCTGTGACAGGAGTCCAGGATAGTTCCATTTGTGCTGCCCTATTACTGAGAGGCAAACACTTTTTATCCGGCCTCTAAGATGACGTGACAGTTTGCTGAGCAGGGTTTTACCCATGCATTTGTTTCATTCCCTACTATTATTGATAGATCCAACTGCTTGGCTTTAAGATTAAAATATCATGCAACATTTGTGATGAGAAAACAACAACTTGTAACTTTTAAAAATGGTTAAAAGGTGTTAAATGGCCAAAAGGAGGCAGACTGTGTGAAAACACAGGTATAAGGGAAAAGAGAGAAGAGAGAAAGGGCATGTAGATGTGTGTGTGTGAAAACATGGAAATAGGGATGCAGAAGCCTTGTGGTACAGCATGAAGGGTGCTAGTGAGTTGACAGGGGGGAAAAGACTTAGGGCAGAAACACTTACTGATGCAGACAAAACTGGCTAGAGATTGATGGTGGTTTGAAGATGGGAACGATCATGATATAAAATACAGAAAAGAAACTTGTTAACAAAGAACAGATTAAAAGAAGATGCTGCAATTAAAATGTTGATGAAGTTGTTGTGCCTCAAGTTCTTCACTCCTGGTTTAATGTCAACATCTGGATCAGTCCAGCATCTTTCTCCCCTTTCTCCCCTTTCTCAGGCTTCCAATTATGCATTGAAGTATTTAACAGAGTATCTGTTAAACCAAGGCACACACCTTTCTCCTCCTGTCATGTCTGACTGAGAAAGTGGAAGTATGGGAATGAATCAAAACACATGAAGGATTAGGAATAAATACATGAACTCAGAGTTTGTCATCTGAATAATATTTTTACAAATACCGATGCTGTGTTTGCAATCACCCTGTTCCCAGTATTTGCAGAAAATGAATACTTGTATCTCAATGTTTTTCATGTACCTACTGTTTTTTAAAAAGCAGGATGGATAGAAATCAATAATTTAAAACAAAAATCAGATTAACTTAATGATATAGATTTAGAAAATCATTATTTTAATTTAAAACATCATAATCTTTTTTTTAAAATTTAATTTGATTTAAATCAAATTCTCTCTGCTTAAAGGTATACTTACAGTACACTAAGAATGGCCTTGTAGCTAGATGGGCGGTACAGAAATCAAGGAAGGAAGGAAGGATCACTACCATAAATGGCAGCGGCAGCGGCAGAATCATAACTTGGCTTGTTGATTTCCAAAAACCACAGAAGCCTTTCAGCTGTTAAGGATTTATATTCATGATTTTAGAGTACCTTAACAAGCTGGTTTCATGCACCACAGAATCCCTAGCCTGCTTTCATGAGGGAGAAAAGGATGTTGGGGGAAGTGAGTACAGTATACCCTTACTATGTCTCCAGTCTCCTTGTGTTGATGGAGGAGATTTGAAGGAAGCTTTTTTGTGGCATTTGCAACTCTGGTTACACTACATTCATGACTAGAAAGTCACTTTCAGAAAGTGGTGCTGGAGGTGCATTTGTGTGCCTGCCTTCTTCCTCACCTCACTTCTAAGGAATGTGTGAGGAATCTGCACATGTGCATAACTCAGTGAGTCACTTGATCTCATCTACTGTCATAATACTTGGGAATGGCAGTCTACACCAATGAACTCCACAGATCATGGTAGTCTCTTGATACTGTAGGTAACGCTTCTGATTTTGTGTTGATGCACAGAGCCTCTGCTAACAGTGTATGGATCTGATTGTACAGAAATTTACATAGAAACATCATAAGAACTTGTGTTACTCATTATTTTAGCATGTTCATTTAACTGTTGTTCAAAATAATGGAAACTCAGAGGAACATCCATTTGAACTTTTTTCACTCATGTTGTATAATGCCTGAATCTAGGCCTTTTGTTAACAGACATCTGGTTTTATTGATATGTATAGTTTCAGTGAAACTGTGGCTTCCAGTTTCTACTTTCTTACGTTACATACATTTGCCAAAATCCTGTTGCATAAATTACTTTGGCATAAGGGAGATGGTGTCACTGGCTGGTGGAGATTGCCAGCAGTTAAAGAGTTCCTGCTTCAAGTCCAAAGCTGGTACAGTTCACACACAATTCATGGAGATTGGTTGTACGTGGTTGAAGTGCTTTAATTGCTGGCAGTCTCCCTTGATGGTGATGTCATCTCCCTTATGTCAGTGTAACTTGCACACCAGGATTTCAGCCCCTGAGTATTGTCCTTTTTCACTATATGTGCAGTACCCGCATGCAAAGGCTGACAGACAAGTAGAGAGGCTTTTCCACTCTGCCTATGGCCATGAAGAGGCAGGTAGATGCTGAAACATTAAGGGGAAATAAGCAGCTGTGTGTGCTTCACATATCCCTCTGTAGCCTCGTCTGTGTCTAACTAAAGCAAGCTGCTTACACTTGAAGCACAAGTGACCTGCTGAGCATGGAAATGGAAGGATAGATGGGAGTGTGGGATACGTGTCCAAATGCCCCATTTCTTCTAATGTCTGGTGATGCTCCCTCTGTTTTTTTCAGTTTGGTCAAGGGGATGTCCTCTACATGCTAGTGTGGCATCCAAAGCACAAGAGTACCATCATATGTTATATTTTTATTGGCAATTGTGGATTTTGAGGTTATGCTCATGCTTTTGATTTTTTTGCAGCAGAGCACCAACTATAAAAGGTTTATCAGAATGAACCTGTTCACATACACATCCAGATCTTTGTACCAATTTAACACAAGAAGGCAAAGTAGCGCTGAAGGTTGACTTTCTACACTATGCCGTCTGCCATGAGGCACATGATACAAAGGGCGCTTTTACACGACCCCTAAGATCTGCTGGCAACTTAAATTCGGACAGCTCCTTTTGCTGTGTCCCCCCCCCCCCGCACGCCATTGCTCCTGTCTGCCTGAGGGGAGGGAGAAAAAAAGGGAGAAAAGAATGCAGGCTCACCTCCGCTCTGCCATCGGGAGCTGCCCCGGAAGCATTCCAGTCTCTTAAAAGGGTGGGGGGCAAAAAAAAAAACTACAGAAGGAGAGGAGAGCCCCGCACTCACTGCTTTGCAATTCGCATCAGAAATTTTTCACCTTTGGAGACCAGGTACTTGGAAAATGCACTGGGACGCGCTTAGGTGGGAGTGGTTGTACTTAATTTTTTTTAAAGTCCCCAGCTGATGGGAAAACAATTTTAAGCTCCGCATCTGGGAGCCCTTTGCCTCGGATTTTAGGGGTCGTGTAAAAGCACCCATAGTCAGTTTTTTGTGTGCAATCAAAGCAGAAAGAGTACCATGTATTAAAAACTAGATCACCCCTCATTATTTTTTTATTTACAAGACAGACCTATTCAAGTGTGCAGAAACGCTGTTACACTTTAGTAATTATGTAGCAACATTAGCCCCATCATCCACATCCTGGCCTTATCTAGTTTCCATAGAATCGTAGAACAATTGAGTTGGAAGAAGCCTATAAAACAAGGCAGTGTTCTAAGACGGGATAAGTGACCTTCAGTCTAATTTGTGTAGCATTATCTAAAAAGCATTTTTGGAAAGCCAGAAGGTTCTAGTAATTTGATCTCTCTAACAGCAGATGTTTTCCAGGGCCTAATCTCAGGGCAATCTAACAATGGTAGCAGAGTGTAATGATCTGACTTGCAGGTGCTCATGGACCCTTTCCCACTTTTCACTGTGTTGCAATCTGCCTTCTGAGTTTGCAGAAACACTCTGTGCATAAAAGTAAAAAGGATGTGAAATGAGGGAATGGCTGGTCATTGTAAGGATTGTTGAATGCATCTTGGGCGTTGAGAATTTTTATTTTCCTTCTACAGAAAAAAATGACACAAGTGTTGCCAAAATTAGCATGGCTAACTTGTCAATAACACATGTTCCCATAAACAATTAATAGATCCTGAATATGAGAGCAGTGATTTTCTTTGGGAATGGCCGAATTAAGGGAAGATGCAAAGAGAGGGGAAACTCAGCACAAGTACTTCAGTTGCTGTCTCTGTGCTGTCTTTCTTTTATACTGAGTTCTATTGCATCAGATCATGCTTCCGATAACATTTCATTCATAGACCTGAAAGGCAAGGGTGGGTTATCATCTTACCTTGCATGGTTTCTGTTTGCACATGATAGTGTTAGAATTGCATATGCTACCGTAGACACCATTCTGCCCATCTTTCTTAGTTGCTTCTTTGCTGGTTCTGCAGGGTCATCCCCAACATCATCTCAGAATGCCACGCTGCCTTCATCGAGTGCCTGGCCACTTAGTGCCTCCGGCTACAGTAGCTCTTTCAGCAGCATTG
This sequence comes from Phrynocephalus versicolor, assembly GCA_023846285.1. Classification (NCBI taxonomy): domain Eukaryota; kingdom Metazoa; phylum Chordata; class Lepidosauria; order Squamata; family Agamidae; genus Phrynocephalus; species Phrynocephalus versicolor. Next base: position 25,680,915 of record JAHTLZ010000010.1, on the reverse strand, counting down.
CATCCGCACCTAGCATTGCAGGTACGATCCATGGCCTTTCTACTTAGAGTCCCTCTTTGTCTGTCTAGAGAGGAGGTTCTGCAAAGGCCTCTGCTCTTGCTGGGGATGGTGGTACCAGAGGTCTGCTGTATGTCTTTGCATACTGTACTCCTTCAAGTCCAGTGCCTGTTCTAGGAGTTTGATGCCGATGAATACATGATTGGGATGACTAGAACTGGAAATGCCAGAGAAAACATGCCATGTCAAAAGGAGAAATGTAAAGTACTACTGCCTTGATGGCTTTTGAACTGATTTCTTTTATACAAATAGTCTGGCTTTTGTTTGGCTTACTGTATATGCTTTCCCCAGCAGAAATCATGCAATAAAGAGTCTTGCCTCTCTGACCTTAGATTTGTCTAGGAATATTCTTATGTTCATACACTTACAGTCTTCTGCTTCTTCCCCTTCCCTATTTTGCTGGCCTATCTCAAGAAATGTCCTGCTGAAAGGGAATGAGCAGTTTTGGCACTCGAGTTTGTGAGCGGACGAATATCCATTTCATTTTCCCTCTGTATACGTAGACATTTTGGAGCTTCTGACAGCTGTCTTGTTCTGTTCAGCTACGCCAAGACCAACGAGAGTGGGTGGGAATTCAGCATATTTTGTGAGGAAAAAGAAAGGAGAAAATATCAGAAAGCAGAAACAAATCACTGTGCTTTTCTCCTGACTCCTGAACTCTGCAAAAGTACTCTTGAGCATGATTTCTGATGTGGTCGTTTTAAAAGAAACACTCCATTGTAAAGATTAATTTTCAAACAATAAATAGCTTCACTTGTGCAGGGCTAGCCTAAGGCTCACACCCTGTGAAGCTAAAGTACGTTCTCCAACTCCCTGCTCTTCAGCTGGAGAGATGATGAACAAAGCAGCCCACAGCAGCTCTTGTCTCACTACTCATGGAATTGCTGAGAAGAGACAACGCTAGTGCATGCCTTCACCAGAGTCTGGCACACATTGGGAAGCCTCCCCCCAGTGTTCTGCAAAATTCAGTGGATCAGAAGAGAAGAAGAGCTCCAACTTTTCTGTTAGTTCAGGCCTGATAAGAACCCTGAGTCTCTTCTCTTCTGCTCTTCTCCCCTCCCCCCCACCTTGTTCAGCATTTTGGCTACAGGCTGAGGTAAAATGTGTGCCCCTTCTCAAGTTGCCCCCTGATCTGGAAGAAAAACAGCAGTCTGTACAGTTTTTGTTTCCCAGGAGGTGGTAGTAAACCCACCCTCCCCCTCAGGTTACCTTGGAAGGCATGGGGCCCAGTGGCATCACTAAGTACCGTAAATAGGTGTTAACTGTTTTCTTCCTTCTTGGTCCTCAGTGGAGACTGCACACACTGATTTTCTCTCAAGATTACAATGCTGTTCTCAGCTAGTCTGGCTGCAGAGGCTCAGGATGGAACTAACGCGGGCCATCTTGAATTAAAACAGTCACCAAAATGCCATCAATGTTGTTCTTACAGAGCAACGCTTATAAATTGTTAATAAGTGGTTGAAAGTAAGATAGTTGGTATCAAACAAATGACTGAGCTGCAATAATGTTAATGTGCCATAATAAAATGTTAACATGTCATCATGATACTATTCTATTTCTGTAACTAGCTTGAAGCCTATGAAGTATTGGGTTTCCTACTGATGAAAATAGAAAGGAATGTGGAAAGCGTTCTCCACAGTCATCAAAAGGGCAACTCCTAGGTCTAATTTTTTGTTTCTGCCCTAAAATGTAAATATTGTCATAGAATCATAGAGTTGGAAGAGACCTCAAGGACCATCTAGTCCAACCCCCTGCCATGCAGGAACCCCCATCACAATATTTCTGACAGATGGCCATCCAGCCTCTGCTTAAAAACCTCCAAAGAAGGAGACTCAACCACCCTCTGCGGCAGCATATTCCACTGCCGAATAGCTCTAACTGTCATGAAGTTCTTCCTAATGTTCAAATGAAATCTCTTTTCCTGTAGTTTGAGACCATTGCCCCGAGTCCTAGTCTCTGAAGCCATGGAAGACAAACCTGTTCCCTCTTCAAGATGACATCCTTTCAAATATTTAAACATAGCTATCATATCCCCTCTCAGTCTTCTTTTAGAGAGGCTAAACATTCCCAGTTCCCTAAGCCGTTCCTCATAAGACATTTCCTCCAGACCCTCAACCATCTTGGTAGCCCTCCTCTGCACCCACTCGAGGTTGTCAACATCCTTTTTAAATTGAGGCGCACAGAACTGGACACAGTACTCCAGGTGGGGTCTGACAAGAGCAGAATAGAGTGGTACTATCACTTCCCTTGATCTAGACACTATGCTTCTGTTGATACAACCAAGAATCGAATTGGCTTTCCTGGCTGCCGCATCACACTGCTGACTCATGTTCAATTTGTGGTCCACCAAGACTCCCAGATCCCTTTCACAGGTACTGTCCTCCAGCCAAGTATCCCCCATCTTATATTTGTGCAATTTATTTTTTTTACCTAAATGTAGTACCCTACATTTCCCTCTGTTGAAATCCATTTTGTTAGCTTTGGCCCAGCACTCTAGTCTGTCAAGGTCATTTTGGATTTTCATCCTATCCTCTAGGGAATTTGCAGCCCCTCCCAATTTGGTATCATCTGCAAATTCAATTAGCATACTCTCTATTCCTTCCTCCAAGTCGTTAATAAATATATTGAACAGCACTGGGCCCAGAACAGAACCCTGGGGCACCCCACTGGTCACGTCTCTCCAAGCTGAAGAGAGGCCATTTATGATCACCCTTTGGGTGCGATCAGTCAACCAATTACAAATCCACCTAACAGTAGCACTATCTATCCCACTTTCTACTAACTTCTTAGCAAGAATATCATGGGGAACCTTATCAAAGGTCTTACTAAAGTCCAGATAAACAATATCCACAGCATTCCCCTCATCCTTCTTGTGAACCCTTCTTTTTCCTTTTTTGAGGGGAAAAGTCTCTGAATTTGTCATGCAATAAATAAATATGTACCCAACTGCCATAGTTAGACCATGCAACCCCATCAACAATTATTTCCTTTGTTGAAAGGTGCAGTTAAAGCTAGAATTAGAACGAGTGAGGCCTCACTAAGCTTACTTGCTTTTGTTGGTTATGCTAGCCCACATTGCCTGCAACCCTAAGAAGTATACAGCAGGACCCCCATATCCACGGGGGATTGGTTTCCATCCACCCTGCAGATAATGAAATCTGCGGATAAGAGTGAACGCTCTTATCTGAGGATGTCAAGGGTAAAAGCAGTGAGAGAGCCTGCCAGCACACCAGGGAACCCTGCCATGGTGCTGTGGCACCTCTGCCAACCTTACGGACAGGCAGGCTCTCTCAAGCCACATGGCTGCCGTCTCCTCCCCACCGCCACTGCCACCGATTTTGCGGGTGTGCGGGCGCTCCTCTGCCGTTGCTGGGAAGATGTGGGTGAGATGGTGTGCCACCCCTCCTGTGGGTGCCCAGGTGCCTTGATGCCCGCCGGTGGCTGCAAGGAAGGAAAAAAGGTTGTTGTTTTTTTTTACCCTTTCTCTTTGCTGCTCGGCTTCAGGAAGGAGAATGGATTAAAAAAAAAAACATTTCTTCACTCTTTACAGCCACCGCTGCCTCTGGGGGCTACGAGGAGGGAAGAAAGGTTTTTCTAACCCTTTACCATCTTTACCGCTCAGCTTCAGCAATGAGAATGAGTTTTAAAAAACCCATTTCTTTTTTCCTCACAGCCGCCGCCACTGCCGGGAGCTGCAAGGAGGGAAGAAAGGGTTTTTTGTTACCCTTTCTCTTTGCCACTCAGCTTCAGCTGCCTGGTGGGGGTGGTGGTGGTGCCGACAGCGGCGAGGAGAGGAGAAAATGAAAAATAAAACTTACCCCTGCCGATGGCTGTCGTCTTCCTCCTTGCCGCCAGCCACCCGGCCTTTGACCTTCCGGGTTGCATCCCAGGCAATCAATCGGAAGTTTTTAATTTCCTGCTCAAACTTCCAATCTGCTGCCAGGGACCTAAGTGGAAAAGTTTAATTCCCCACCCCACCCCTTCTGGCCTGCGGTGGTGGCGGTGGTGGCAGCGGCGAGGAGGAGGTTGGTGGGCATCGTCAGGGGTAAGTTTTATTTTTAGTTTCCCCCCTCCTTCCCCCCCCATTACGAACCATGGATAACTGAATCATCAGTTAGTGAATCGGCAGATAAGGGGGTTGTACTGTATGTCCCATGCCCAGTTGGGATATTCTGCCCTATTTCAGATCCCACCCATGCCTCCCCTGCTGTCCTGAAGACCTGAATATGGCCTAGAAGGACAGAGCAAAGGCTAAAAGATGCATTGTACACAGCATGCTTGTGAATGATCTGATGGACTATGGAAACTTATCTTGCAGGCCAATTTTAACACCATGGTTTTCTGTCAGCCTACCACATATATTAGAACATCATTAACATAAGCAATTAAAAGAACAATGTTAATAATAATTGTTACCACTTCAGATTTTATATGAACTATTATGTGAAAAGGAGTCTTTTGTGTTTAGATTACACTGGAATGTTTTAAGGTATAACTAGAGATGTGAAGGCCTGGAAAAAAAAGGGGAAAAAACAGAAAAAAGTTTTTTTTTTTCCTGAAGCCTTTTGGGATTTTTCCGAAAAATTGGAAAAATTGAAAAAATATTTTAGGACACGGTGTTCTGATATTTTCCAAATCATTTCTAAAATATGCATAGTATCAGATTACAGTATTCTGATGTCTGTGCACTAAGGACAAGCAAGTCCTAGGCTACAAACGGAACTCTCCAATGCAAGAACAAAATTCATTTATTCCTTTAGAAGGTGCTGTTATTGTCACACACACAAAAAAAAAGTTTCACTTTTGTATTTGCATGTGGGTGGGTGTGTTTGGTTCTGTTCTGTCCTCCTCACTAGGCCTCAAATCAATGGAAGAAAATACAGAGCAACAAAAATGATTCTGATTAAATTTCATATCCATACATTGAAACTTAGTCTCACTCCCTTCCATACATCCCCCCTTCAATTGTTTTTACTAGAATGAGGTTTTTATTTTTTATATTTATTTAATACTGTGGAGAGGAAAAATGAATGGTTAATTCTGGATTTTTAAACATTGCTTTGTAGAGTTTTTTTTTATTCCACATAAAGTGGTAAACAGTTCAGGAGATTGTTACTCTATTTGTTACCTACAGTTACAAATAAATGTTAATTTTAAAAGTAAATTATCCTTGTAATAATTGTTTGGATACAATATATTTTAATATGCTAGTTGTAATAAATTTATGCCAAGTCAGATTGTCCATAGTCACATTTTATGTTCCTAAAGAAACAGAATGACTTTCAAGCTGTAAAGGGGGGTGGCGAGTGCTAATGTTTCATTTTTCTTTCATTTTTTTTAAAAAATTCTTTTTTTTTTTTTTTTTGAGCTTCATAATTGCCGGAAATTTTACATCTCTAGGTATGACTCATGAAGAACAGATGGGTGCTTTTAAAAAAAGAATTATTTTAAAAGAAAGGGACAATTACTTTAATTCCAGCAACTCTTTTGTGGGGCTTTCCTCCTTCTTCCCTTACTTTGCTTTTATTTTTGTGCATTGACTTTGTGAGAATAATTAAATAATGTCAAAAGCATTTTTAAGAGAGGTTGACATATAATAATTCTTAGTAACTGAATAATTATGAAATATGTATGTAGAGTTCTTAAGAAAATTCAGCAGATCTTAGACTTTTTATTCTGCGATTTTTGTTAAAAATGTATATACAGAAGAACCGAGGCCCCTGCATCTTTCCATATTTATTTCATACTTGCTACAGCTGTGACATTTATGCAGAGTGCAAGGTGTGGTTCCCATTAAGATGCTTGTTGGAGAAGAGTGTTTGAAATGGGAAGTCACTCAGGCTTACAGCAGGGTCTTCTTTCTCCTAACTTTAGGGTTGGATTCTTAACCTGTCTAAGCCAGCTTTCAGTGGATATGGAAACATTTCAAGGTTTGGGGGTGGGGGGGGTGTCCCACATTTGACATAACGTCAATCCACCTGTGGCTTATTCCTGGGACCTCTGTTTGATTATGTACATTTTAAAACATCTATTTTCAAATTGTTTAAATGTAGGAGGGCAACAATCCAGATACTGATGTACTATGGCTCCCATCATTCCACACCCTAAGTTCTTTTGGAAGTACTGGCTGGAGTTGGAGAAACCTGGGAGTTGAATGTCACCGGGAGGGGCCCATGTTCTTCATCTTTGCTTTAAAATTAGCATTTGGCAACTGGCCACACATCGGTCTTTATTATCTATGTGATGGTGATGTGATGATAAAAAAAGGAGTTAGAAAGGGATGTGTGATTGGAGAAGAGACTTGTCTCTGTTACAGAAGCTTTGCAAATTAATGTAGCAGACCTGCCCCCTTCCTTCGTTACCTAGAAATTGCTGAGAGGATGGAGCCTAACAAGAACAACAAAGGATCTTGTGGCACTTTGAAAACTGAAATATTTTATTTGGTAGCTGTTGTGAGGTTTTTTTGGGCTATTTAGCCGTGTTCTGGAAGTTTTTCTTTCTGACGTTTCGCCAGTCGCGGTGGCCGGCATCTTCAGAGGGCAAGGAGCTCAGGAGAGCTTGGAGTTCTCTCTGTGCTCCTTGCCCTCTGAAGATGCTGGCCATAGAGACGGGCAAAACATTGGAAATAAAACTTCCAGAAGATGGCCAAACAGCCAAAAAAAAACTCACAACAGCTATCAGATCGTGTCCATGAAAGCCTTTAAGAATACAAGTTGTCTTTGGTTTAATTTTTTCATAGACTGCAGCCTAGTGTATATGATGAAATGGATTACAGTCCATAATAGTTTATACAAAACACAATATGGCCATGAGACTTGCGTTCACCATAATCTAGGAGTAGATTCAGACTGAACCTAAATCACAATTGGTAGTTTTCACTCTCTCACAGAGGTGTAACCTGTTCTTTGAATTACCAGCCCAGAAATATTCTCTGTCTGAATATATTAACAGAAGAGTGATGGGAGCAAAGCATAATGACATAAAATGAGCTGTCCTTGATGAGGAAAAAAGCCTCTTTAGTTTCAGGATACTGTCTCCACAGTGATCAATTATACCCTTAATGGGAAGTCCTCAAGCAGGATACAGAAGATGTAGCGTTCTTCCAGCAACTGGTTTTTTAAAAATTGTAGTGTTTTTGATGCTGGAGGAAGTACAAAAACGTTATGACTAGTAGCCAAGCAAGTGAGATCCTTTTCCTCTTACGTTAATATAATTCTATCCAGAAACAGGTGAAGAGCCCTCCAGAACAATTGCTGCAGCATAACTTCCCATGCCAACAGTTCAGTTCTTTCTGCAGGAAGGGGAGGAGGAAAATGAAAGAAACACGGTGCTAGAAACAGATTTAACAAAAAATACCACTTTTTAGGCCAGGAAAGGTGTTATCTGTCTTTAGCCCAGACCGAGATCAGGCTAGCAGTATCTGCCTTACCAGAAGTCATCCAGGTAGAGAGGTGGAATCAATATCATGGCTCAGGAACAAAGCCAACTACCTAGGACATTTCACAGACCATTCATTGGCCTTACCAAACAAATCTGCAGTTTTGTTATTCCAGATCGAGGAGTTTCTTAATGTAGTTTAGACCTTTAAAATGTTGCTATTTGGGAGCCCCTTGCTAATCGTCCAGCAAATCACCCAGAAACCTGTCAGTAGAACCAGACCTACCTTCTGTGTAAAGAGTACTTTCTGTTTTAGAGGAAAGAAAAAGAAGAAGAAAGTAAATGAATCTCTCATGTTCTGCAAACTGTTTGGGGGTGTTTTTTTATTTTATTTTTTATTTATTATTATTAATTTTTTTTTGGGGGGGGGTCTAGTGTGGTGTTTTGCCCAAGCCATAAGGAACAATTCTGGGATCTTTAAAGATAAAGAAAATGACAGATGGACCAAGCAGAGACTCTGCCAGTTATAATCAGCGATGTGATTATTTACAGTGCTTACTATGCTGATGCCAAGATGAGAGCAAAACCTAGGAGTGGGAGTGACAATTGTTTGCATTATCCTGATACTAATGAGTACATGAATTGCATTTCTCTGTTGCAGGTAAATTGTCAGACATCAAGTCGACGTGGTCCTCTGGCCCAATTTCTCACACTCAAGCCTCTCTGTCCCATGAACTGTGGAAGGTACCCAGAAACACTACTGCTCCTACAAGACCACCGCCAGGCTTAACAAACACCAAGCCATCATCTACCTGGGGTGCCAGCCCACTGGGTTGGACCAGCTCTTATTCCTCTGGTATTTCTGACTTCTATATTTCCCCCACCCCACCCCACCCCACCCCGTGCAAAAATATCTCTTGATGTTCAATGTTTCTGAAGCATAAGATAGTTGGAGTTCAAAGGGCAAGAGGAATGCATCTGTTTGGAGGAGCATTCCTAGGATGAAATATTGGTTGTCAACCAAACATAACAATTCCAGAAAATAATAACTTCCCTTGGGTAACATATGCATTTTCATGTGCTTGGGGGTGGTGGTGGTGGTTTTGCATTTGTTAGGTCAGACCTCACTGCAGTTTGGAATAAAGAACTGCAGCCAACAGTTTTCAGTGTTCTAGCCCACTGAGCCACCACGCCCCCTTTGTACAAATACAAATAGCAATTTTTGGATGAGGTTTGCAATTTGTTTTTAATTTTTAATTCAATAAAATAATTTCTTCAAAAAGAGAATGCTACCATAATGATAAAAGCAGTTGGTCAGATGAACTTGTCCTATTGCACCTTTTTGAAAAAGAAAAGATTATCATTTGCTTTTTATGAGCTCCACCTGGTGGGCAGATAGTGGCAATTTCAGCTGCAGCTTGACTGCAATTCATAGCCCTCCTGACTTGAGAAATCATATGACTTTTTGTACATTCTCTTAATGAGTCAGACACTGTAGTTTGACCATATAGAATCCATCAGATGCCAAAACTCTGTTTTTTCCACATCCTGATGTATGGAGTGGTACAACACAAAGGAATTTTGGCACCCAGAATATTGTAGTCTTGGAAGTGTATATTTTTTAAAATACATATGGATTCAGCAACTAGTCCTGCCTTGAGGGGAAAATCAGGTAGAAATTACAGATGCCTTTGTACATGCAATGAGTATTAGCTGCATAACATGCACATATGCTGGCGGCCTAGGTCACATAAATGGAGCATATTAAGTTTCGTCTGCGTCTCAAATGATATTCTACTCTCACAAAAACACTTCACAGCAATTTACTTAAGAGTCTATACTCATTTATTCTGTATGTTTTGGAATGAAATTCCAGAATTCCTGGCCCCTGCCATACTGGCTGGGGCTGTGTGGAGTTATTTTTCAAAAGATCGGAGGGACATCTAAGTTGAAGACCACTAAGTTGAGCTAAATAAGGTTCCTAGTGAACTTTAGTGAGCATGCCTCAAAATTAGACAATCCGGAAACAAGAAATCAGAGACTCTTCAAATTTGTTTAGGAGGCTTTCAAGATTAACTTCATCTTCAAGCCAAGTCCTAGACTTAAAAGAAAGAAAGAAAGAAAACAAGCCATGATTGCTAGAAGTTTCAATTGAAGTAATAGGAGAAGCCACTTGTTACCTGTCATTCTGTTACTCTCACCTGATACTCTCACTGGAACAGAGCATCAATGAATGCAGGGGTGAAATGGGCTGACAATCTCTTGCTTAGCCATGCAGGTAGTGTAGCTTTCAAAGGCAGACTGCCACAAGTTAAGAATCCATCATAGACATTATCAGTTGTACTCAAAATCTTAGAACTCAGTTTGCCACTGATAATATCTGTCTTGATGTCTTAAACTAAGGCAGTTCACCTCCAAAAGTTATATCATTTGCATTAATCCAGCCTAGCTGAAGTTTTTGGCCTTTCGTTTCTGCTCCTCCTAGGAATGACAGCAATATTTATCTACAGCAGGAAACAACAAGAAGGATTTTTCCAGGACTTACAAGAGTAACCTATACGTTATGGCTTTCAAAGTGTTGTGGCCCATAGCCCACTGTTACATAGCACAGGTTGAAGAGCAGCTACTTACATCTCAGAGGACCTCTCATGGACTGCAAACACCAATATGGTTGTGAAGAAGGCACAGAAGAGGCTGTATTTCCTGAGAATGCTCAGGAAGATGAATTTATCTCAGCATCTAATTCTGTCTTACTATCACAGCACCATTGAGAGTGTCCTAACTTATGGCATGATATCATGGTATGGGAGCAGCTCTGTAGCGGACAAAAAAGCTCTACAGAGAATAATTAAAATTGCCCAGAATGTTACTGGGCTCCAGCTACCAACCCTGGATGACATCTTCGCATCTTGCTGTTGGAGGATGTCACACAACATTCTGAGGGACTCTACTCATCCTGCTCACTATTTCTTTGAACTGTTGCCTTCTGGCAGAAGATACAGAACAATTAAAACTCAGACCACACGTCTTCTGAACAGTTTTTATCCCAGAGCTATAATTGCACTTAATAATGAACTCAAGGACCACCAGCAGTGAGCACTTTGGACAGGATTACCTAGCCTGTTGTGTAGATGCTTGTGTTTTTAGGGGTGGGGGTTGGGGGAGTGTTCGGGGATTTTTTATGTGTGTGTGTTGAAGGTTTTTTTTTTAATGTGTGTGAGCGTGTTTGGAGATTTGTGTGTGTGTGTGTGTGTGTGTGTGTTGAATCTGGCCTCTGGGTGTCTGAATTTCGTTGTATGTGTATACTGTGTATATACACACAATGACAATAAATTATTATTATTATTATTATTATTATTATTATTATTATTATTATTATTATTATTATTATTATTATTATTAAAACTAGCTGGCGATAGATAAATCACTTGGTTAAGAGAAAATTGAGGCATTTTAATTAGAGATTCCTGTAGCAACCTGTTCTCCTTTGTGTTCATGTCTTGCATAGCGTCATACCTTTGATCATTTGTTTGGGTTTCCTTAATCTTTCTCTCCTTTGTACTGTAGGCTCAGCATGGAGTACGGACAGCTCAGGAAGAACAAGCAGCTGGCTGGTCCTCCGTAACCTCACGCCCCAGGTAAGCAAAGCTCATGAATGGCATCAGGTTGTATAGTGGTCTAACTGTGTGGGCAGGAGTAGAGACTTGGCTCTTGTTTCAAAATCCTTCCATTGTGCCCACAGCTTACATTAAGTAGCACAGCCATTGCAGCCTCCTGTCACGTGAATTTGCCAGCTCATGACAGTTTTTGGATCCACTTCTTTTATGACTGATTCACTTGAGATTTTTTGTGCTAGTTTAAACAGGCAATATGTTACCTAGAATTAAATATAAGACATTCTTGAGGTTGTACTGTGCTTTGCATTGTATAGACATAATAGAAAATCCTAATGCACTTTTTAGTTGAATCCTTGCAGCATAAATCGCATAGAATAGACATAAGCAACAAACGGAAACTGGTTGAGTTTTTAGTTCAAAAATGGTGGGGTGCACAACCAACCCACTCTCATCTTAGACTGTTCATTCCTGATCATAGGTTTGCTTTTTCGGAATTCACCCAATGGCATGCATATTACAGTAATCCCTCTACTGCCTGTGGATGGTAGGTGGAAGCACAAGAGCAGAGGCTCATACATCAAGTTTGGGGTACACTTAACTCTCTAGAGTTGTACAGTGCGTAAGAACCAGAAGTACAGTGCCCTCACCTGCTCAGTCACTCGTATGCACCTGAAGACAATTTCATTCTTCTTTTCAATAAGACAATTAAGTAATCATATCAGTTAAAGCTTTTGGACTTAATGAAAACACTACCAGCATCCTTGGTGTATGGGCTGGCAGAGGCCGGTTGATCACAGCAGTTCCTGATACAGAGAGGGGGCAGAGGGTGCCCAACCTCCAGAATTGAATGCGGGAGGTGATGGTAAAGGTTGGCTACTACAACTGTGTTGCGGCAAAGATTTCTGCGTGGAACCTACAAAGCCTGCCAGCTAAAATGAAATATAATATGCATATCCCACCTGTTGGTTGTTCCATCTGTGATAGAATAAGCTGTTCTAGCATTAAGGTAAATCAAAATCTAATGAGGCTTTTAATATTTAGGTGAGGGCACTGTTTTAATTCTCTTGTTAAAATGTTGCCTACCTTTAATGAAGGGAATAGTGACAGACATCCAAAAAGATGGAATTAAAACATCTAATGTTTTCGCCTTCCTCCTCTAATTAGATTGATGGCTCGACACTGCGTACGCTATGCTTGCAACATGGTCCTCTTATTACATTCCATCTGAACCTGACTCAAGGGAATGCTGTGGTCCGTTACAGTTCCAAGGAAGAAGCAGCAAAGGCCCAGAAGTCTCTGCACATGTATGCAATCTATTTTGTCTTGGCTCTGGTTCAGTATTAGCTCTAGATCCTTAGTTTCACATGTAGATGAGGATTGCCTGAGAGCAGAAGCAGGAGAAAGAGATAATGAAACACAGAGAAACAGTCACCTTTACGATACAGGGAATCCCTAGAACAACTGGGGAAATCCAAAATAATGTATAAATGCATGGAAAGTGGAACCCAATATCCCCTCCTCTTGTTAGTTTTGTCTCAGGAGTCCAGCTTTTCTAGATCTTTTGGAATCTTGATTGTATCTTCTCTAGCTTTTGCAGAAGATGGTATCTTCTATCGCTTGTGCAGCTTTGATAAGCAATCCATCAACTTCTTCATCTAGCTCATTTATTTAAATTATGGAATAGCACAGGCCTAGGAGAATGTTGGCGAATCTATGGCACGGGTGCCAAAGGTGGCACTCGGAGCTCTTTCTGTGGACACCCAACATCGCCCCTTCACAGCCACCTGTATTCGGGTTAAATTGCTGTATTGGCACTTTGCAAAAAATTAGTGGGTTTTGAATCACAGTTTGGGCACTCGGTCTCTAAAAGGTTCGCCATTACTGGTCAAGGATGAAGCCCTGAGATGCTCTGCTAAAAATCCCCCTCCCAGAGAATGTAAAGCCATTAATTAGCATTCACTGAGTACTGAGTACTGTCTCTCAGCCAACTGTGGGAATACTGGAGTAGAGTATCCCTTAATTCAAATGTTACCATCTTGTTAAGAAGCTAATGTTTTCTTTCCATACCATTGTTATCGTATATCAGACTCAATCAGAAAAAGGCAAGGTTGCCCTGGCATGACATATTCCTGACAAAACCCGTTTTAGTACCTAATAGTTAATTCATTATTGATTCATGTGCTTACAAATGGAGATATATAGTCAATTCTAGAATTTTGTTGAGCATTAGTTTCAAACCAATTGGTCTCTTGACCATTTCCTGGATTCATCAATTTCTCCTTTTCAAAGATAGAGGTAACCGTTACCCACCTGCAGTCTTTGGGACACATGATGTGGTCTCAGAAAAAAAAAATGGTGATTACAGGCAGTAACTCTGAAATGATTTCCACACGTGCTTTTGGCATTGTCCATTATCTGGTCCATGAGATGACTTCACTTACAAGAAGTTATGTACTCTCCTTACGCATAGTCAACTGGAGGCTCCTGCATATATCATAAGAACATAAGAAGAGCCATGCTGGATCAGGTCATCTAGACCAGCTTCCTTTATCTCACAATGGCGCCACCAAATGCATCTAGGAATGCACGAGACTAGATATCTGTCTCCTGGTACCACTCCCCTGAATCTGGCTCTTGAACTACCCCAGTTTTAAGCCTAGAGATTACACATCTCCATTATGGGTTGTAACCTGTGATGGACTTCTCCAGGATCTGTCCAATCCCCTTTTGAAGGCATCCAGGCCAGATGTCATCACCACATCCTGTGGCAGGGAGTTCCACAAACTAACAACACGCTGGGTAAAAAAATATCATTTGTTCTCCTTGTCTCAAGGAGAAGACAGCTCCCTTTGCAGAAAGCAAGTGAGGCAAAGTAGTTAAGTAGTTTCACCTTCTCTTCATCAGATGTCAACAGTTCATAGGCGTCCCTAAGCTCTAGCTATACCTCTGTTTCTTGATGCTACCATAACTGAAATTGATTTTTTTGTTTTCTCTCACATGCTTTAATTCATTCTGAGCCTTCACCTTCTTCACACCATCCTTAAAGATTTCTCTACACCTTTCCTGTTCTGTACATATGTCTGTACCATCTTGACTTCTCCTGTTTATTTATATCCCTAATACTCAGCTCAGAAGTCTTTGTCTTTTCATCTCCAATGATTAGTTTAACCCAGTGTTGATCCAGGTTACAATACATCTGCCAAAAACCATGCTTCTCAGTCCCAGGGACCAGCCCCTTCATATTGGTATCATAGGACATGGCCCTCAGAATACAAACTTTCCGTCTGCATAGCCAGCAGCAGGTTTCTGGAATTACATTGCTGAGAATATCCCAACCAGTGTGGCCAAATTCTGCCCTCTACATGTTATGATTTCTGCGTTCAATATAAGTTTTCCCCTATGAATGCCCTCACCTCCAACAGAAGGCACTAATGAACAGGTTCCCCCTGATCCCTTCCCTTTCCCACCCAGGGCATCATACTCTTTGGAAATCTGCGCAACGTGTCATCTGAGGGCAATCTTTTCACCCATGGAATGGTGGGAGAGGTTAGTAGTTGTTAGGGTCATGTCTTGAATGCACCTCCAGGGAGAGCAACCAGCAACCTTGATATAAATATTGCTGCCTCCACTTCTTTCAGTAGGCAGCCTCCAAGCACACAAGTCATTACTTCCTGATCAAATTCCTTCTTTGATTAATATAGGTACTGGAATATCAGAATGTATTAGGAATTTGACCAGCAGCTATGAGTGTAATAAAAGACCATAGAATGAAGGTACATATATCAGGTAATAGAGTACAGTGGTACCCTGACTTAAGAGCAGCTCGACTTAAGAGCAATTTGACTTAAGAGCAGAAAACTGTTGGCATTTTAATTGCCTCCTTACAAATTTTAGATATGGTCTGCTCGATTTGGATTTTTTTTTTCATTTTTAACTTATCTTCAATTTTTTAGATAGGTACCCCGACTTATTTCAACTTAAGAGCATGCATTTGGAACGGATTAAATTTGTAAGTCGAGGTACCACTGTATTTAGACCAATTAAAGTTAGCTACTGTTTTGCATGTTATCCACACAGCATTGTACAGCATTTCCCTATTGCCTTTTTAAAACCATCTGGCTCTTGAAAACAAAAAACATTCTGTCTTTATGGGAACCTACATATTACAGTTAGAAACAGTTATGGACCATAAATAGGTGCATATTTCTGGGCTTGCATTCTTGGAAGATCCATTTAACTTCATCGTTGAGTATCTCCTAACTCAGTAGTGGCCAAACTTAGACACTCAGATGTTTTGAACCACAACTCCCAGAATTCCAAGCCTGTATTGCCAATGACAAAGGACTGTGGGAGTTGTGGTCCGTCCAAAACTGTCCTAATGGAATCTGCCATACTCTGTAAAGAATGACAGCTGTGTGGTCAATAATTAATTGTATGGTGAAACAAAATGGTTAAGAGTGGCTTTGTTAGAATTTCAGAGCATGATACTGAATTACTCAGAAACCACTATAGGCAGGGGCTTCTGCTGTAACCTCACTGAAGAATGTGCCAGTGGTTTCCCTTTGAACATCCCTGTGTCTTTCCTTCTGCTTTCAGGTGCGTTTTGGGGAACACTACCATCTTGGCTGAGTTTGCTGGAGAAGAGGAAGTGAACCGTTTTTTAGCACAAGGCCAGCCACTGCCCCCGACCTCCAGTTGGCAGTCCAACACTGGAACCACTCAGACCCGTTTGGGCTCCACCAGCAGCTCACACGGCATGGTGCGCAACGATGCAGGCCACTGGAATCCCCCCTGCCTAGGTGGGAAAGGGAGCAGCGATCTCCTCTGGGGCGGGGTCCCTCAGTACTCGAGCAGCCTTTGGGGTCCGCCCAGTGCCGATGACGGCCGGGTGATCGGAAGCCCAACGCCTTTGAATACTCTGCTCCCGGGTGACCTTCTCAGCGGGGAGTCCATCTAGAACACCAGGAAGGAAAAAAAAAAAAACAGAATGGAAGTAACAATCATCAGCACTAAAGAAAAAAAAAACAAGTAATGGTAACCCTTTCCAGTCCAGGGCATCGTGAAGAATCCAGCTTTAATAGATCAGACTGGCAGCCCTTTTTGTTTTTTGTTTTTTTAGTACCTCTGTCCAATATTGACTACGAAACTCTGCTGAAGTCCTTGTGAACTGTTAGTGCAACAGTATGGGCTCCATTTGGTCAGTGTCACGTGCTAATTATAGGTTTTACGTGAGTTTTTTTTTTCAATGGCTTTTTAATTTTTTGTTTTTATGTTTGTATGGTGTTTTTAAAGACGTATAAAAAGCTGCTTAGACTAGTTCTATCATGAAGGGCACTTTTCAGAATTTGGGCTGGAAAGGGTTATTTTATCAACTTTGGGAGTGGGAGGGGAGGGGAGGGGGGAATGTGAGAAAGCCTATTTAAAAAAAAAAACGAGCCTGTGATAATTATGCACATTACCAGAGGCGGATCCAGTAATCAGTAGGGGGTGGCATCTGACCAGCCCATCAGCAACATCGGGGAACAAATCTCTATTGCCCCTCGGCTATACAACTTGGATTGAGAGGTGGGGTGGAATAACCATGCCCACTGCTCCCATGGATCTTGCCTATGCACATTAACACTTGTTTCATTACTTTTTGTGTCATTTTTTTTTAATTCCCCCCAATACTTAAAAAAAAGAAACATTTAAAAAAACAACACACATACACATATCAAACACACAACTATACTTGAATCCAGCAGGCCAATAACAAAATGTGAACACTTTCTATTATGACACTTCCAGGTTGGCATCAGAAAACAAATGAATAGGCTCTAGGATATTTTGTTTTAAGTTCTTTATTATATGTATGCTTTGGGGAAAAGATGGATCGATGTGCGAACGTATGGACGTGTGTGTGCGTGCGCGCCAGTTGTACAACTTAACAAATTGTGTGACTTTCTCTTTTCATTTTTTTTTTCTTCTCGGTATATGCTTTTGATTTGCTCATTGGTCAAACATTTAATTGTTACTAGCTTCTAACTTTGCACTGAGTGTCCGCAGCCCTTCTTGTAGCTGATCCTTGTTTGAAAAAAAAAATGAAAAAAAAACTGATAAGGAGGGGCTGGCGACAATTCATGTGTAAATGTTTACTCAAGGACTCTTACCGCATTTAAAAAAAACTTACAGTGTGTATCTCTGGAGAATAATATGTATATCTACCTTTAGCAGCTTTTTATTGTGGACTAATGCAAGGAAATAAGTACCGGAGTATTGCACCATTTTTTTTCCATTCGGAATATAAAGTTTTAAAAGGAAAAAAAAAACTCTTGTTGAACTGTGGCCATAAATACTTGTAAAGAGTGGATAGTTCCCTGCAAGCCGGAACGGAAACAAGCACTTGGACATAGGTTTTGACTGCTTTTGGAGGAGCCTACGGTTTCAGCTCCCACCTGTTTACAGACCTTTTTTTTTCCCTCCTTCAAACTTTAAAATAAAAAAAAGGAATTGAAAAAAAAGAAAAAAAATAGACTTCCATCATAAAGAAACCCTATTTTCAGAATGAAGATATGCTACTTCAGAGCTCTGGGATTGAACAGTGTTTGTTGTTCTTGTTACTGTTGTTATTGTTGTTTATCCTTTTCTTTGGCCATTGCTGGTGTACTCTCTCTTTTTGTTGTTGTTGTTGTTGTTTTCCTCCTCTTCGTCAGAGTGGCGAAAAAAATATTGTGATCACTATCTTGCACATGGTGGAAGATGTCTCAGGAAAGCCGGGTTTCCCGAGGAGCAACTCCACACCATTTCATGTATTTTTTAAACCCAACTCCTAGCACTGAAGATATTATTAAAAAACAAAATGGAAAAAAATAAAAAGACAGTAAGAGAAGAAGAAGAAATACCTAATCTAATGTGTAGCAGTTACATATTTACCAAATAATGGACTCAAAAAGAAATAGATGTTTGAAGAGTGCTTTATATATTAAAAATTGCTTTATGTTTAAAAAATGATCAATGGTTTTTGATTGTTTTGAAAGGAAGAAAGACAATGGAATAACATACCCTTTGCGTATGTTTTTAAAAATTATATGAACATTGTGCTCCCTGCCTGCTTGGATCAGGAAACTTGTGCATTACATTTTGTTTTGTTTTTGTTGACGATTATCTTTTTAATGGTTTTGTCCAATTAAAAAGGGTCCTGCAAGGTTGCAAATCAACAAAAGCTGGTTTTCTAGAGGATCATGAACTATGCACAGATTGGGTTCCAGACTTGTGTTTTCTCAAGTTTTCATAGTGTATTTAGCTGAATACCCTTTCTCAGAGTGATTGCATCTCATTCTCATTATGCGCACTCTACATATGTATTGTGTATATATATATATATCTCTTCACACACACACACACACACAAGCAAACACATTATATTTATATATAAAATACATATGTGCCTATGTGCGGATTGAAATAGTCAAAACAATTTTCCATGCTAAAGTTTAGTAATGAGTTGTAGAAAAAGAACTCCCGATCATTTAAAATTGGGGATGGACATTTAAAGAAAAATCCTGTTGATATTTTTATTTTCCTTTATTTTTGGCCTTTCATTTTGAATTCAAGATGTCTGTAACTCTGAGATGAAAAGATTTAAAAATGTTTGTGGCTTTTAATGTTATTTCTCCTCATAGAATGTGATTGTTAAAAACATGCACCAGAAGTTGCTTTCAAGAGTACGAAGATTCTTTGAAACTTAATAAACTGCAGTTTTTCTTGGCTGTTAAAAATGGCATCTGTATTTTTCTTTTGTGCAGAGATGACTGTTAAACAGGTCAACATCCAGTTTTGGTCACCGTCTTTGTGGAGGGCATTTTTAAGGCCTTCCACACTCACTTACATGTTACGTGTGCAAACAGCAGATATCTGATGTGATTAAAATTTCACCTACTCTGTATATATGATTTGCTTCACGTGGTATATTCCAATTATAGATTGTGGACTTGCTGCTTGCCATTGTTTACTTTTTGCTATCTGTCTTGCTTGCTGCTCTTTTCATCTTTCAACAGAACCGTTTAGATAAGAGTGGATTTTGTATGCAAAGGTTATTGTATCTCTGTTAAACTGCTGTGGGGTTGTTGTTTCCATTTACGGTACTGTGTAAAGCTTTTTATCACTGCTAAAACTGTGATACAGTATAGAGACAGAATTTAGACTACACACTCAGGTTCCTAGCCACCATATTTTTTTTTATTTCAGCAGTATTCCATCCTTTTAAAACATTCAACGTGTAGAATTAAGACCATGTGAGTAAAAGAGTGGCTAAAAAACATATTCCCGTTTATGAACATTCTTTCAGGGAAACAAACATTTTCCTGGTTTTCTATTCTCTGTACTACAGTACTTATAAGAGTATTCTTCCCCTCACCCTCTACTTTAATTATAGCCAAAATGATGCCTCTCTGCTGTGATGGTTTCAAATAGAAATGTTGAATATGCCTCTGGTTTGTGTGGTGCTGAATTGTTTATTTGGCCGCAGTTGAAAACTATGTTTGCAGGGCTCATAGACTTGTTTGGTCTAAAATAAGTTTATTGCACAATTTCGCGGGATTGACAATTTGACAAATGTTACTAGAGGCCATCCAACGAAAGCGAAGGGACATCAGCAGCACGCTTGCCATGCGTAGAGATGGCAGACATTCCAAAAGCAGTGATATAGTGTTGGCCAATGACATTTATGAAGGTGATGCTTCTTTTGGTCAGACAACCCACTAACCCGTAAGTCAGCTTGTTAGTCAGCCTTCTGTGTGCATTCCTGGAGAACACAAAGGAGGACAGATGGCTTACCTGTACGTAATTCTCAAGTGATCATCTATGGATTCCCACCTTCCTCCCCTCCTTGGCAATCTAGCAACAAGATATTTGCTACATAGCAGATGACGTAGGACTGAGGAGGAACCATGGACAACAGTTGGAAAATAGGGAGTGAGGAAGGAAAGACTTGAGACCAAATATTCTGAAACATCTGAAAGCTCCTGCCAAGGTGACCCTGATGTGGGAATTCACAAATCATTACTCAAGAACTACAGTTACAGGTAAGTACCCTGTCCTGATTGGTCTCATAAGTAGGCTTCTAAATATCCATGGGATTGACTTATTAGTAATTAGTTGGTATGAAATTATTTTCATTTTGATAGCTAACTGGGGTCTGCAAGACTAGGGGCAGTTTGTGTTATGCGCTGTCACATCAGAAACAACTTATAGCAACCATAATAGGGCTTTCAAGGTAAGTGAACTATTTAAGGAGTGGTTTTACCAGTTCCACATCCCCAGTCATTTTCTTTGGCTCAGTGGGGATCTGGACCCAGGGCTCCTATAGCCTAATCCATCACTGCCCACTGCATCCTACTGGGTATCTCAGGGCCACCTACAGTACATATACATATACCGAGCCTCTTGGCACAGTGATTAAATGCCTGTACTGCAGGTAAAACTGTGCTCACGACCTGGGTTCAATCCCTGGTAGTAGGCTCAAGGTTCACTCAGCCTTCCATCCTTCCAAGGTCAGTAAAATGAGTACCCAGCTTGCTGGGGGTGGGGGGGAGGACAATGTGTAGCCTGCACACTGTAATTAAAATTGTAAACTGCCCAGAGACTACTTGTAGTGGTATGGGGCAGTATGTAAGCAGAACGCTTTGCTTTGCTTTGCTTTAGTGATGGGCATGAACTGGGAGTACAGCCCAGTTCAGCACCAAACCTGTACACAAGTGTTACACAGGCACCATGGACTCCCCTCTCTTGCCTCTGTGCACTCGGGCATTTCCCCAAGTAATGCAGTCTTCCTTCCCTTGCCTCCCCAACAGGATTGCCCACTCACGAACAATCGCAGCACATCCTTGCCTCCTCCAGCAGCTACCCACTCAAAAGGCAGCGCTGCAGGATTCCCTGTCCCACCCTGTCTGAGTGGGCTGCTGCTGGAGGCTGGAAGCACACATAATCTGTGAGTGGGGGTTCATGCTGGGAGGTGGGGAGAGAAGTGCACATTGTGCTGGGAAATGGTGAATGCCCAGAGAAGGTGAGAAGGCATGGCACTTGCAGAGCAGCACTGACCACCTAACAGTAGCTGCAGTTCATGCCCTTCTCTAACTGGGATAAGGAACCCCACTATAACAGCAACCAACTTACCTATGCTGAAGCAACCAACGACTGGTTTTTCTTTCACACCGAGTGAACTGCCCAACCCTTCAGTCCCTGGCATGCTAACGGAGATGGCCTCTTCTTCTTCTTTCTGCTTCCAGCACCATGTTTGGAACTCTTGCCCAAAATGGAGAAAAGATTTGCCATTCAGAGTCTGCCCCCTCCCACTCCCAGCTTGTCTACACTGGATCCTTAATGCGTATATTTATTGATACATGTGAGTTTTCAGATATGTTATGTAAACTGCTGGAAGGTTTGCCTGAAAAGCAGATAGTTGATCACAATATGGTTGTAAAATATATCCTTGTGCCTCTCCCTTCCACACCCCAAACAAAGAGGGTATCTTGCAGTCTAGGGATCTGAAATATGGTGCATTGATAGTCCAAGACCACCCTGAATTAGAGAAACACCTGAAAACGGGACATTTGTACTCCTCCCCCTTCCCCATCAAAAACAGGGACTCCTACCGACACTGATCAGAATCTGGAAGAAGAAAAAATTAGAGGTCACAGGAGTCCCAAGGCCAATGGAAAATTCAAAAGTACAAACAGCAAAGCATAGAAAGTGCACAATATGTAGATAAAATAGGCTAATATGCAAGGACAACAGATAAAAAGCAGAAAGTGTTTTCCAACAAAGATTTTAAATCTGCTGAAGAACAGGTCTTCCTCAGGAAATAATAAGGTGGCCACCCATGCGTCAAGCAAAAAGAGGAACACCTCTCACAGATCTAAAAAGAAAGGAAGCTGATGTGATATCCTAACCTGCATGTATAGAGAGAAGATAAGAATTAATTGTGAAGACTGAACTGTTTTCAAAATTTAATTCCTTACAAACTCCTTGTTGGCGTCTGCCTTGAGGCTTTATAGCATTTCATACTCCTGCTTCACCTGTAGCAGAGGTGTGCCTAGTGCAGCTTGTGGGTTGCTGCAAGACCCCAAAGATAGCCTCCAGCCCTCTTCCTAATTTTATTATTATTATTATTATTATTATTATTATTATTATTATTATTATTATTATTATTATTATTGGCTTAAAAATCCATTTGGGGGCTGTGAAGCAACTTCCCATGTTTTTCTGCTCCCAGCTCCTGTGGGGCTACCATATTCTCACTAGAAGGAATGAATAGATGGCATAAGAGGAATACATTTGGAATGGAGATGGAGACACACATACTCGCAGGTTGAACCTGAGCATTCCTCTGACCTCAAGCAGCTGCCATCTGCCGCCCTTATAAGAGAAGATCCTCTGGTAGAGCTTAGCATTCTTAATTACCAATCATGTTTGTTTGTTTTTCAAAAATTGTGTGCTGTTTGTTACTCCTTTCCTTGTGAGTAATCTGTAAGGGCCACACTCAAGAGCATGCTGTTAGAAAACAGTGTTCCTTGAATAAAGAATGAGTCTGATAGTCATAGCAACAGCTTTTCACCTCTCCCATAACTTGCCAATTAGCTTGCCTTGTTGTATAGTTAAACTTTGGGAGCTAAGCACAGGCTTCATTTGTAAGCCTGATAGCTTAACCTTCAGAGGCCGAAGCCTGGAACCCTGCTCTGGAACACTAGTGTGATACTTGCTCCTAATAACGTACTATCAGTAATGTATTATTTGGCCATCGTATGATGTATTATAACCACACTGATTGTTGCTGTCGTTTGGGTGGGGGGGCACACATTAATAATGGCCTCATTCCCCCACCCCAATCCCTATAATTAACATTTTTAAAATAATGAACACACATCCCTTATTGTATAGAGATACAACAGCTTCTGCTTTGATTTTCTGTCATTTGGGATAAGAGATTTGTTGGTACCAGCACTCCTGTTTGGCATGCCTGTTTGAGTTGACCAAAAACATGACCCGTGGTTGTTGACAGAGGAACAACGTCCTCAGAAGCAGTGAATTAACCTCTTTGTATTGTTTTCAGAGCAATGAAATTATATTCATGAATAGATGGTGGATTGGCTTGAATGAGCGAGAGGTATAGAATTCGCTCCGATTTTTCTTCACCGAAACAATCTAAGCACGCTTGTGCCCTCCTTGACATTGAAAATTAATACAGTATTTTATAGTGGCAAATGTTTTGTACTGTTATTTCTAAGGATCTTTTCCCTTCCCTTCTCACCCCAATGTCGGGGTTTACTTCTGACATCGCCATTGTTTTCTCTCACTCTCTGCCCCTCAAACGTGTGTGTGTGTGTGTGTGTGTGTGTGTGTGTGTGTGTGTGTGTCT
>JAHTLZ010000010.1:25639541-25657460 GCA_023846285.1 Phrynocephalus versicolor | reverse complement strand
GGGGGGGGGAGAATTTTAAAATGTCCCACTAGGTAGATGCAATGAAGACCCAATTAAAAGGAAAATGATATCACAATGCCTAGGGTTAATGTGCTTTTGCTGTAGATGTTTCTTTCGCCTTCTTCATGGGGGAGGCGGCTCTTTCATGGTATCTTATTCCATTGCAGTAAAAAAGAGGTTTGGAGCCATGCAGCCATTAAAACAAAAGCAAAATTAGACTATGGGTGATACCTTCATAGGCTGATAGAAGAAAAATAAAAAAAAAAGTTGCTGAACTTTCGGGAGCAAGCTCCCTTTTTCAGAGCAGGTATAGAAATCCAAACATGGCAAGGGGTTTCTATTTGTATTTCTATTTCTATACCGCCCCCTTAGTGCAAACTGCAAAAACATTGGGAATGATGTGCAGGACAGGTGCCTTTCTAGCGCCCACAAGATCTGAGTGAGCAAAAGAGATTGCGGAGCTGTGTTCACTCCTCTAAATTGGCCTTGAAGGATGTTGCATAGCCGGCTGAATAGCTCAGTGGTTTAAATATCTGGCTGCAGAACTGGAGATCAGGTGTTCGATTCCCCGCTATGCCTCCTGCAAGCAGAGCCAGCCTGTGTGGCCTTGGGTCAAGCTGCCCAGTCCGAGGTCATCCCCCCAGAAGAAGGGAGGGCTCCAGTACTTCCGAGTACAGTATTCTCCACCTGGAAAGCCCTGGTCTCCATAAGTCAGATTTGACTTCATGGCACAGGCCTGTTATTAAGGATACTGTAGTGACTGGCCATTTTGGAGACGACCAGCAGAGGGTGTAGTTGGCTTGAGCTGAAGCTGCTGTGCAAACCATGGCTTCCCTGTTTGGTCTGCAAAGTTGGAACTAATTGAGTAATGAGTATTCACACCCTCTTTGGGGAAATGTGCAAAATGAATCAAATCAGGGACACGTCTGTGATTCCTGGGTAACTATGCAGTGGAGCAAAGAGCTGCTGTTGACCACGAAAAGGAGCAGCATCACAAGAGTCCCTTTATACCTTGGCTAGCATTAGACGGGTTAAGAGCGCTACTTATATCTATTTATAATTTTAATACATAATTGTGGAAGTAGAGTTGTTGTATGGGCTTTGAATAACCAAGTAACACGATGGGGCTCTGAGTAACTCCTCAGCTCATAGTTGTCTGATTTCTGTCCCTACCCCCACTGCCCATTTATCTATTTATGTATTTAACGAAGATCTGGAAGCACAATATATAACGTGACCAAGCCCAGAACAGAGTGCTTCAGAATGTCTTCTGAAGGATACAGGACAGGGCAGCTCTGATTTATTTATTTATTTTATTCTTGAATATTTTACCCCACCTTTCTCCTTGGAAAGGGACCCAAGGCGGCTTACAATAATGGGGCATAAAATGCAGCCCAGAGCATTTAAGACATAATCAAGTTTAAGATCAAGGAATTAGAAGAAGCATCTTACAACAATTAAAAGGCACTGTTAAAGCTATAAAGAGCACATGAACAGTTAAAAGAAAAAAAGCCATTAGGAGGGATGGAAACTAACATGGGAAACACAAGTGTTCTTGAGAAATCAGTCAATGCAATCATGCATGGTAATAGAGCTAAAAGTCACATAGCAGGTAGTCTCAGAGAAAGCTTGCCTGAAGAGGAAGGCCTTTGCCAGCTTCTGGATAGACAGCAGAGATGGGGCAGTCCTGGCCGTCAGTGGGAGGGAGTTCCAAAGTCTGGGAGCAGCAACAGAGAAGGCCCTTTCATGTGTTCTTTTGAGGTGCACCTCTGAAGGTGGTGGGATGGAAAGAGAGGTCTCTCCTGATGACCTCAGCACCCGAGCAAGTTCATACTGCAAGATTTGATTTTTGAGGTAGCTCGGACCCAGGCCATTTAGTGCTTTATAGATTAAAATCAGCACTTTGAATTGTGCCCAGTAGCTGATTGGCAGCCAGTGGAGCTGCTTTAATAGGGGTGTAATGTGGTCTCTGTACCCCGCCCCAGTCAGCAATCTGGCTGCTGCATTTTGGATCTGTTAAAGTTTCCTGAGACTTTTCATCGAAAGTCCCACATAGAGCATATTACAGTAGTCCAGCTGGGATGTCACTAGGGCAAGTGTCACAGGGACCAGAGCAGGTTTCTCAAGAAACTGCTGTAACAGGCGTACTAGCTTTAATTGTGCAAATGCATTCCTGGCCACTGCTGTGACCTGGGCATCTAGGCTCAAAGATAAGTCCAGGTGCATCTGCAAGCCCTGTAGCTCTTTTTTCAATAAAATGGTAATTCCATGCAGTACATGTTGTATCTCTATCCCTTGATCTTCCTTTTGACTGACCAGAAGCATCTCTGTCTTGTCTGAGTTTAGTTTCAGTTTGTTCCTCCTCATCCAGTTCATTATTGAAGCTAAGCGCTGAACTAGAGTCGAAACAGCTTCCTTGAAATCCAGAGGTGACGAGAGGTAGAGTTGGGTGTCATCGGCATACTGGTGACACTTAACCCCCAAACTCCAGATAATCTCCCCCAGTGGTTTCATATAAGTGTTAAATAACAAAGGAGGCAGAACAGAACCAATGGTCATTTGTCGTGGTGTCCAACATGAATCCCCTAAGGCCACTTTCTGCATTATCTCCTACAGGAAGGAGTGGAGCCACTTTGCGACCATGCCACCAAGTCCCATTTCAGAGAAGTGAGTCAGGAGGATGCTGTGATTGATAGTGTCAAAAGCAACTGAAAGGTCCAATAAAACCAAAAAGGAACACAGATCCCCTATCCATTTCCTTGCACAGGTCATCTACAGAGGCAACCAGTGTCATCTCAGTCCCATATCCACACTATAATCCATGCACTCTTTATTTGTATACAAAGTGGAGCTCCTGCAGCTTCTGTGTACCCCATATTAAATGTCTACATTCATGTCTATGCAGCATGTTTAAGCTTATTCTTCATACTTAAGGTGTTGCAACTCTCCACAATTCTCTCTCTCTCCCCCTGTCTCTCTCTCTCCCCTCCTTCCCTCCCTCCCCCCTCTCTGTCTCTGTTTAATTTTGTATAACCATTTCAGATGCTTTAGGAATTATTCTGGATCCTAATCCACACCAGTTCCTTTCCAGGTCCAGAAGAGGAAGCACAGCAACAGCCACAGCTTCCAATGTGACATTAACAGAAACAAATGTCAACCAGTGGGATGGAACTTGTGATAAAGACCCTCACTTGTCTCCTGCTCACACAGATCGGGATGGGGGTTGGCAAGACAGCAAGAAATCACCTGGTGCTTTAGCAATTATTGTGTTGGCAAGAAGGGTGTTTGGCAGGGGGAAAGGTCTGTTCTGTCTACCAACTCAGCCACTGTTGCAGAAGATACTATGCAAATGGTGGAAATTGGCCCCGAACAGCTTTATTTAAAAGATCCTGAACATCAGGTGGTTGGTTTGCATTGTTCTCAGATGCAGTAACTGGATCATGAACCAGGTTGCAATGCACCAAGTATCACAGATCTCAGCATGGTGTAGTGAAGGCATAGTAGTATAATGGTACTTATCTAAGAGAGAGACCATGAATGGCTTGGAGGTGGTTTCCTGCAATGCTGCCCTCCTTGTTCAAAACGCTCCAGCTTGTAGGGGGACAGACATCAAAGAGTTGAGTTCCAATGTATTTTGTTAGTGTGTTAACTTCTTTGGTCTGTGTGTGTGTGTGTGTGTCTGTGTGTGTCTGTGTGTGTGTGTCTCTCTCTGTGTGTGTGTGTGTGATTGCTCTAAGAGCAGATGATGTTAATTAGAGGATGTTCCATCTTTAATTATAGTATATTTAATTATACTAAGCTCTAATATGTCATTTACAATATTCTTCGTAATATTCACCTTGATAAGTAGATAAAAGTGCTTAACTTTTCCCATCTCTTAGTCTTCGTTATCCAGCTCCTATTCACTTAAATGGGACAGCTAAGCTCCTGCTGAAATGAATGAGAATTCACTGTGCCAAATACGAGCTGCATTGTGTCCGGACTTTACCTAGATCTGTCACTTTTTCATTTCTCTTTCCTTCTCACACCTTTGTGAAAGTGGCATCTCTTGTGCTCTGTTACTCTGCAGAACAGCATACTCATGTCTGTGGTGAGATCTAGGTAACAGCAGAGGGTAAATAGCTCATGTTCACCCACTGACGGGTAGATTCGTACAAAATTAGACCCACCTACCTTTTTAGAACCAGTCACCCCTAAGTTGTGCTTATAGATGGGAAAGGCTCCCTGCCCCCTTTCTGCCACATCAGATCCTGACAAATATTGTCATGCATGGTACAGTTTGGATTTGTTTGTCTACGTTTGCTGGAGTTGATATACAGAGATAAACCAAGAACACTTATCAAATGAAATGCTGTTCATTGGGGGATTATATGGCAAGAAGGCAAGCAGGACAAGAATTCAGAAAAGTGTGACTCGGAAGACACAGTGTTTCATGCAGTGCTGTTGGTGGTAGTTCTATAAAGACCACCTTTTTAAAATACAGTATGCAGTACTCACCATCAGATCAGGTGAAATGTTTTCATTCCAGTCCCGCATTCTCCCATCAGTTTTGGTTCATCCCAGATGGTTGCAACCCAAGCAAACATGTGATCGCCCAGCACACAAAGTAATCTTGTCCTTGCCTTTGTTATGCCTTGCATCAGCATGGGTGTAAGTCCCATAGTTAAGAACTCTTGATATTCTTACAAGCTCAGTCTGTGCATCAACTCCTAGCAGTGTGTGTGTGTGTGTGTGTGTGTGTGTGTGTGTGTGTGTGTTGTACCCATTTCAGGAGTGCTATGAATCCACTTGGGGTTCCATTTCTGGCTAGTTTTAAACCAGCTGTAAAGACGGTTTTACCTATTTGATGAGCTTCACCTAATTATTCATTTATTCTGTTCTGTAGATTGGAATCGTCGTTTGTCACCTGAGAGACAACATTGTCAATGCCTGCACAAAAAAACCTAAAGCAATATAAAGTCCAAATCTCACAAATAACCCCCTACTAGAACTCAGTTGAGGAGAATGAAAGTGGTAGTGATATAGGAACACCAACCAGGGTCACCAGCTCCAGCCTTCTCTTTTCCTCCTGCTTTAACCACATGCAGTGCCACTCGCTGTATGTTTTCATTTCTCGATGTGAAATTTCGTTCCATGCCTCTCCATCTCTGTCTGCTCGACAGGACCAATGATGTGTCTGCACTTTCCCAGCTTGGCAAATCAGTCATGGCAAAGTGGCTGTGATGATCTCCCTTGGTGGGCCTTTTAGTGCTGAACTCCTGAGCAGGTCAAGTCACACACACAGCTCCCTGATATCAATGGGGGACTTCCTTCCCAGAGAAGGACTTGAAGGAGTCTGCTGGAATGCACTACGTTATGTGCAGCATTGTTCTCATGTTGTAACACAAAGTGAGTTTGCTCAAGACTCTCATTCTACAAGACAGATGCCCAGCTGGGAGGGGGGTTGGGAGTTGCCAGCTGGCCACGTCCAGGAGTCAGATCTCTTTGGAGTCACCATCTCCTAAGAGCAAATCTGACAAGCATGTCCCTGGGCTATCTACCACTGTCATCGAACCCAGAAGAGCACAGCCAAGTACATAAGCTCAGCAGGATGGATGTCCTACAAAGGCATGTGAACAAAAGCATAAATCAGAAGGTGGGAGCAAGAAACTCAAATTACCAAGTGACAAGTTTCTGTGTGTCTGTGTGCACGTGTTCCTGTGTCAATCAGATCCCTTTGTGGAAAAGAACAAAAATACACCACATATCCTCACAATATTTGATTAGCCTTTTATTAGATGCAAGGCTTGGAATGCTTTAAACATACATACATAGAAATCAAACACCCTCAAGCACAGAGAGACCCGCCAGATAAGACCTACAGTTCTTTCTACAATGCACAAGCAGATATGTCTCCCACAGTGGTTACCTCTGTGTAAAATTACTCTACTAAGCCATAGCAGATGCATGCAAAGAGATGATGTAGAAATTAGAAATGGAACACACAAGTTTAAGGGCATGCATGTGCACAAACACAAACTCCACACACACACCTGTTGTTCAGTAGACACAGAAGAGTTCTTGTTTTGTTTCCCATCATCTTCAAGCATACAAAATGCAGTCAAAGGGTGTCCTACGGGTGCCCCGGGCGGTTGCCTTCTCAGATCATGCCATGCACCTGGTTGGCATCCAGCCTTGTTGCCTCAGACAGAAGTCCCTTTGGGCATCCTCCCTCATTTGTCCTGGTCAAGCCACATCCGTGACCCAGCCAGGGGCATCTTCTCCCCTCTGCATTTCACCAGCCTCGGTTTGGGTCAGAAGAACATATGAGGTTCTTTTGACCTCATCCAGGTTCCTGAATTCCTAGGTTGTAACTTAAAACACATACATGAAATGGGCACAAAGGTCTGTAACTTTGGGGTGTTAGAGGCGAAACCACCATCTCACGACCAACCACCGGGGCTGGCAACACCTCCGGAGCGCCCAAGTGACGGAGTCACACAATGTTGATGTGGAAGGAGCAGCATAGACCCTGTATGCAGACTGCCCGGGCTTCGCTAAAAAATGAAGCACCCCTTACTTTCACATAGTTCAACAGACAGTACAACTGTTGGCTTTGTTCATGGGGGGCCTGAGGGGGGGCTCCTTGGGGAAAGTCTCCCTTCTTCTGCGGAGGGCAGGGCTCAGCCGGCTGGGTATGTTTGTTTGCTGGAGAAGTTCCATGAAGACCTCTCTCACGTTCTCATTCTCCTTAGCCGATGCCTCCAGGAAACGGCTGTTCCAGTCCAGCTCCACCAAGGACAGGGCATCTTCAGGGGACACCTGCCGGAGCCCACCCGCTTCCGCCTTATTTCCCACCACCACGATAGGCGGGAACTTGTCCTCCTTCAGCTCCAGGATCTCCTCGTGCAAGCTCTTCACGCACTCAAAGGACTCTGCATCATCCACAGCGTAGACCAAAGCAAAGGCATCACTGTTCTGGATGGAGAGTTTCCGCATGGCTGGGAAGGAGTAGCTCCCGCTGGTGTCCAGGATCTCCACCTTGACGGTGGCTCCGCTCACTTCGTATTCCTTGCTGTGCAGCTCCTCCACTGTCCGCCGATGCTTTGGCTCAAAGGAGTCCTGAAGGAAGCGCCGGATCAGGGATGTCTTGCCTACCCCGGCTGCTCCCAGGAACACCAGGCGCACTTGGTTCTTCTCCTTCACTGCCAAAGACATGCTTCTGTGCCTGTGCAGGTCCGACGGGCAGGTGCCGAAGTTTTTTATGTTGCAGCAGGGGAGCCAGAGCCGTGAGTGCTGCCTGCTCTGGGTCCAGTCTTGCTTCAGCTTGCTGTGCCCTTTCCCGGTGCCACTCTAAGTTCACCACCGTCCCTGCTCACCAACTTCTCTCGGTGGAATTGATGCTGTTTGCAGCCTCCCGGCTTGTCCTCCCATTTATTTGCACGCTTTCTGCCACACGCCCACACACTCACTTCGCCAGTGCCTTGCCTGTCTCCTCCAATCTCTGCTGTGGGGAACCGGTGGGGGGAGGCGGACCAAGCACAGGAGACTGAAGGATGCTCTGGGCCAATCGGCTGAGTCCTGACCTTGAATTCCAAGCCCAGTCCCTGGAGAGGA
Organism: Phrynocephalus versicolor; assembly: GCA_023846285.1. Classification (NCBI taxonomy): domain Eukaryota; kingdom Metazoa; phylum Chordata; class Lepidosauria; order Squamata; family Agamidae; genus Phrynocephalus; species Phrynocephalus versicolor. Next base: position 25,649,864 of record JAHTLZ010000010.1, on the reverse strand, counting down.
AAGAGTCTCACAGCGAGCTCACGTTCTGTTGGGTTGCTGGAAGGAGCCTGGCTGCCTGAAGCATCCCGTCCCTTGCTTTCCCCACTGTTGGCTAACTAGACCACATAGCAAAGGGAAAGGGAGGGAGCACAAACAAATGACCTTCGTGAAAACAAGGAATACAAAAGTGTTCGCCCACAGGGCAAGGAGCACAGCAGGAGTGTTGAAGGGAGGAAAACTTCCTGTGTTATTTAGATGAAGCAAAAATTGAACGTGACATAAGAAGAGCCATGCTGGATCAGGCCAAAGGCCCATCTAGTCCAGCTTCCTGTATCTCACAGTGGCCCCACCAGATGCGTCTGGGAGTGCATGAGACTAGATATCTGTCTCCTGATACTACTCCCCTGCATCTGGCCCTTGAACTACCCCGGTTTTAAGACTGGAGATTACACATCTTCATCATGGTTTGTAAATTGTAACCTGTGATGGACTTTTCCTCCAGGAATCTGTCCAATCCCCTTTTGAAGGCATCCAAGCCAGATGCCATCACCACATTCTGTGGCAGGGAGTTCCACAGACTAACAACACAATGGGAAAAAAGGAAGGATGAAAAAATCTTGAAATTTCTATGCCCCTCCTCTTCTTCATTTAAACATATCCTTCAGGTTTAAGCAGTTCGTTTTTTAGGAATCCACAAAATAGCCAGAAAATTCAAGAAAATACCTCTTTTTCATTTTAACCCATAATTTCCATCCCTAATGGACTACAGGCTGAGAAAATAGGGAGCGCTGGACAAAAGGTTTGGAGAAAGAAATCTAAATGTGTAAAAGCACAACATTAAATAATTATCTGGGCCCCTGCACAACCATCCTCCTATTAACCTCTGAGGCAAATCAAGAAAGATGCCTTAGGCAACTGATTTTGAGTGTCAGGAAAAGGGATGTCATTGATTATTATTATCGTATGGTCCTGTATGGAACAGGGAAGTGATTATGGGGTTTCAAGTCAGTACTGACTTATGATGACCCTTGGCAAGGCCTCCCAGGTAGAGAATACTCAGAAATTGTTCTTTTCTTCTGGAGGCTCCCTGGGCCCAGTGGAGAATCAAGCTCCCAAACTCAGTGAGTTCCAGCTCACTGAAAATGTAATCCAGCATGTGGAAAGCAGTCTAATTAACGTTACCCTGATGACTCCAGCAAGAAAGACAAGCCCGATTCAGCTGGGGACCACAAATAAATACATACATGAGAAAGCAAAAATTAAAAAAAGATGTAAATTGGTGGATTGCTTGTTGTTTGCTTGGTTTTTCACTGTTGCCTGTGCCCTCCCTTGCTTTCTGTACCACTGAGGGAGCACTGTCCTCCAACAAGCATCCAATTAAAAACAAACAAACAAAAATACAGATGAGTAAGAAAAGATTTTAAATTTGGGTTGGTGTTCCATGTTTGGCCTTTTGTAGATTATTAGGACTATTTGAATAGTTTAGGTATTTGATAATTTTAAGGCACCCTCAAGAGAGACTTTATTTATGTGTTTTACTGGCTGCTGATTTATTGCAACATCATTAAGCTAAGTTAGGAAAGCTAGAAATGTAAATCAGCAAAGCTGCTTAGATACAGGAGATGCAAGGAGATGCTGTTGATCTTGAGTAAAAGAGATTGACTTCAGAAGACCTCACCATGTCCCAGAACTGGGGTCCATTCCATTGTCCCTTGTATTAAGAATTGGCAACTTCTTTTCTTGGGCTTCTCTTCAGACAGAATAGCTGCCTCACAGTGTTTCTGCTGTACCAGCTCAAGCAGAGTATCTCTAGTTTAAAACATATGGCTCCAAATTAGAACTGAACAGTCTTCAGAGTGCCTGAAGCCTGGGACACAATTACCTGGTGTGGTCTTTCAAGGTACATTGAACAACCCATTTCTCCCTCCACTGGCTAAAGCCACTGAGCCGGAAGGCGCTGTTAGCAAAATTCAGTTGTGCTCTGCAAACGTTGCAGTTCATCACCTGATCTCGAATTAATTCATGGGGCCCTTGATTGGCATGTTCTGGTGTGGTCAAGTCAGCCTAAATTGATGCGAGAGCCCCCATGACAAAGCAGCCTGGTGACCCTTCCGGTATCCTTCGGGAGCACAGGAGGGCAGGGCAAAATCCTCCGATGAAGACATGCACAGTATTCACGGGAGGTGGCAGCTGCTATTGGATGTGGGCAGCTTTTCCCTGCTGGTGGTGACAAGTGTGGGGTGGGGTGCTCAGCCGCCCACCCTGCATGCCTTGAGCTAGCCTGCTGCCCCTCACATGGAGGAGGTAGAGGATGCTATCGCTCTCCCATCACAAGTGTGAATATTCAGCTGAGAATCCCATTGGCCCTTGCATGTAGAGCTGGGATTGACTGCAGGGAGTAAACCATTTGGATGGATACCTTCTCTTGGGGAAATCTTTCCATGCGGATGGAGTGCAGGACTGAAGCTGGCCTTGGAGATCACCCATAACACTGGCAGAGTCCACTCTTTTCTCACTCGGTCTTTGTTTACAGACAATAATGACAACAACAGTGATGATGACGATGACAAAAGGACTAGAACAACAGTCCAGAACAAAAATAATCCAATATTCTACAAAATGTTTTTGCCTGAATGTTGGAAGTACTGTAATCGAAAGTTAGCCATGTCAAATGGCACAGGTGGGTTTCAATCTGAACACATTTAAGAGAAAAAATAGGGCAGATTGGTGGTGCGAAGACATTAAAAATGGAGCAAACTCAGGTTTATGTTGGATGAAAATGGTTATGTCCCACCATTTCAAAATCCTATTTGTTATACATGCCAACCTTAAAGAAAGAGGGGAATGTACTGTGTACACTGACAAAGCAAATCATTAAAATGCAAAGTCCTGCAAAAGCCAGGGTGGCATAGTAGATAGAGGGACAGAGTATGTCCTGGCAGATCTGGGTTCAAATCTCCTCTCAGCCATGGAAACTTACTGGGAGGGTGTGGCACTATTAGAAAAACATCCCTTGAATATTTTTGCAAACCCTGGTAGGGTCACCATAACTCAATTGTGATTTAATGGCACATAAAAGCAACAAAATGAATTCTAACAATATGAATTCTGAATGGTGTTTAGCTGTGCAAGGGTTGCTCAAGCAAAGGGCTGGCCAAGAAGAAGTTCCATGTGGGATTTCGAAAGCAAAAAGTAATCTGCTCACACCTGCAAAAGCAAAAAGGTCTTGGAAGGAGATACTGTAAAGTCTTTGTTTTCTTGCAGCAATGGCAGAGCGAATTCCTGTTTCATACAGCTAGCTGGGGCAAATGGACCATCATGCGAACCTCTAGTGGACAACGCTTTTGCCCAAGAGATTTTGTAGTTCTCACCCAGTTGGTAGAGGACCAAGTTAGAGCAAACCAGAAGGTATAAAGTTTAAGTTGAAACTAGCCCAAAGCCTTGGTAGCAATAAATATTATCTAGTTACCACTAAGAGGGGGCCTTGTAGGCACAACTTTTGGGGAGCAAGTTATCATGGAGAAACCTAAGCATTGGTAATATTAAGTATTCTTTTGATTTGTATAGCAGCTCCATCAGGGTGTTGAAAGCAGATCTTTGCTTTAGAGTTCATGAAACCAACTGACCATACTTTATGAGGAAAAAGCATACAAAGGCAGACTGGTTCACTACAACATTCTGAATTGCTTGAGAGCTGTAACTACGTAGGCCGTGGCTGCAAACGGGTAGTACGTCTCCACAGTCATCCAAGAACCAGCTATGTAACTTCTGTTTTTTCTCAAACACCAAAGCCTTTGAGTTGTTGTTGTTGTTGTTGTTGGTGGTGGTGGTGGTGGTGGTGGTGGTTCATCTTTAAGCCATTATCTCTGCAGCAGAGGAACACTTTACTCCATAAGAGTTTTAAGCCTGGCCTAGAATATAATGTTATGACAGCACTTTGGTGACATAAAACAGAACCCCAATTTTCTTAGCAAGTCCATAAAGGTGAAATTGGGCATATACAATGCCCATCAATTATAGGTCCAGTGACATGGAAGAGGGATTGTGACAGAACCTTAAAAATGAGGTCCTGAATATTCAAGATGTGTGGCTAATCACTGAATTTGTAAGTGGGGTTGTGCCACATATAAGATGATTGTTAAAACTGTCAGACAGCCAGGGGCTAGTTAGGGACTGGCTAGGGTATGGTTAAGGAATTGTTTAAGTAACAGCTGCATAAGAACATGCATGTATAACTATTGGTTAAGTTACAGCTAAAGAACAATGCAAACTTCAATTCAGTAACACACATTAATGATTCATGTATGTTGTAAATAAAATAAACCACAAAGTTACTTTGAAGAGTTAGCACATAAGTTCTAATTCATAAGAATAAGAACTTAAGGTATTAATAAATGGTGACAGCAAAGATACACAAAGTTACAGCACATTTTAAAAGTGCGGCCGGAGTGTGAAAGCCACGATTCATCACAGGGATAAGAACACAGCTTTGCCTTTTCCTTCTTACTTTAGGAGTAGAAACAGGCTTACTTGAGTATGACATTTGGCTTGGGGCACACTGTTAACCTTCAAGAGATAGCCTTCTTATCACAAAGAATATTCTCCAGTTCCTGCCCTGGAGACGGAATCAAAAGCTGGCGGCAGATGCATGAGGCAACGTACATTTTACCATCATGGTCATGCGCCATGTTTAGGGTTCAGTTATTTTCTCCAAAGGACATTTCATGGTCAGAGAAGAGATCCTCAGACTCAAAAATAAATAAAATGAATTGGGTTGCATTTTACTGTAGGTCTTGAGCACGCATCTCCGGCATAATAGACCACATGTAAATCGCTCTTTAGTTCTCACGACTATTTAGATTTGACCTTGTCTGGAAACTGGAATCACGGACCCTGTGGCCTAGTTTTGTCATAACTTTCCTGTTTGGAAAAGAAACTCTACTGCTAGCCATGCCAGACTGCAAAGACTTCCCAGCTAAGCCTTTTTCTCCAGATGCCTTGCACCATGATGGAAAGAGGCTGATAATGAAGGCCTACCTGATCATAAATTAGGAACACTCCAGCCCTATGGTGCACAGTGTTTCTGGTGGAAGTATTCTGAAACAGAGGGTCATCCTTGATCCCCTGGGGCTGTGTGGTCTTCTGCAAGAAGAAAAACCTCATCCAGATAAGGCAGGTCTGGCCTACCATATCAGCCGATCTCCCAGAGACCAGATGGCTGGCCCCTGCCCTCATTATTCTCCTTACTCGCTGTGTGTATGTTCCAGAGGACAGGCAGAGACATCAGGAGTTGCAGCAGCTCCCCCGTCCACATTCTGCTTTTTCATTGCCTACTCAGGACGCTAAACTGAGCGGCTGATTCTCAAAGGTAAAAGTAGCCTTGTCCAGCAGCACCGTCATGCTAAGTGCTATTGACAGCCCCTCATCACAAGCCAGGCTGTGTTGGCTCCACAGACTCGGCTATTGGGGCGGGGGCGCTGCTGCTGCTGAGCAACTGCAGAAGGCTTTGCAGAGTTGTCAGCACACCCCCTTTCTAGGATGCAATCATCCGTGTCCTGGTAATTGGCAAGAGCATGCTGTTTGTTAGTAGCCCCAAAGGGCTTCTGTCGGTATCACTTGGGGGAGGGCGTGACTCATGGATAGCTCCCACTCTGCTTGGTCTTATCTGGCCTCGGCTTCCATCAGATATTTGGACGTGTTGGTTTTGTAGGCTTCAGTGGGCACAAGCCATGTCAGGAGGTTACCTCCTGTGCACCCCTTGTGCTCCCTGTTTTCACAGTGCCCTCAGGAATTCCATGTGAGACAGAGCCATGCCCCTTATGACACAGAGCCATAATCCCCTCCCCCCAAAAAAGTAACTTTTCCAAGCTTTTGTAATTGCTAGCCATGGTTTACAGTGCATTTAGCCAAGCCTGGACTGTGTTATATCCCCGCCACAACAGAACTTAAAGTTGGTTATTTTGACATTGGGGTCAAGTTAATGGTACAAGAATCCCACTCTGCAACAGAAATGCAAGGGCAAATGAAACAGCAAACCATTTGAATTGCTGGATAGCTCAGTGCTTTCTCAGTGCATGAGACACTGTGAAAGCCAGGAGCTCTGCAGAGCCAGAGATTTAGGAGTTCAATTCCCCACTAGGTCTCCCTTGACAGGGGCTGGAGTCAGTGACCCATAAGGTCCTTTCCAGCTCAGCAGTTCTTTTATTTTAATTTGAATTTTTAAATTTGAAACAAAAATATAATACAAAAGCCAAAACCTACTTAAAATATTAGTGCTCTCCTCCCCCAGGGACATTATATCTTGCATACATTTTCTTTATTCCATTTGTTTTCTCTTTTATCTACCACCAAATCCTTCCAAAAGTACATACAACTATTACCTTTCACCCCATCCCTTTAAGTAACACAGCTTTTATAAATTTTTCCCATATTTCAATAAATCTATTAATCCTTATTCCTCTGGAAGTTGAGTCATGGCAACTGGACTTCATCAGTCTGATGAAGCTGTTTGGATGAGCAGCAAAACATTTCTATCTCTCAAGAAAAAGAAGTCCAGTAGCCATGACTCAGCTTCCAGATAAACTCACCTGGATGACTGAGAATCTTCACAGACATCTTTATTCCTCCTCTTTTAAATTTAATTTCTGAAGTCTATCATTAACTGCTATATTTCATATTTCATTATACTGTCATTAAAAAGGCAGTATTCCAGATGTTTTCCCATTTCTCATCATCTATCTTCCCTATATCTCTTTCCCATACAGTTTTTAGAACTTCCAGCTGTTCCTTTTGATCTATTAAAGGTTTTATAAATTATTCCTATTATTTCTCTTTTTTTCCATTCTATTTCTTTTTCCAAATTTTTTAATATTCCTTTCAAACTTATTCAATTTTCTATCCTCTAGTTTCAACAGTTCTACAAATCCAAAATTATTTTGTGCCTGTTCATGATACCCCAAATCTGTTGTCTTGGTCAGCTGCCTTACTATTTTATGGCAGAGCCAGCCCTGAAATTATCTAAAGTTTTCATTTCTGGACCCAAACTGTGCATTCTGCTCTTATAATGTGTTCTAATTATGATTTCTAATATGAGCATACAAACCATGCTCTCTAATATGAGCTTACAAACCATTTCCAAGGCCATATTAGGCTGTCGCAGCAAAACCAACCAGGAGTCTGCCCACAGTACCTTAAAAGGCTAATTGTTTTGTTTTTGATAGCCTGGGGGTTTGTGACCTGTTTCATCATTTCCGCAGAGGTAGGAAACAAGCTACAGAGATGAAGTTGTAGTTGAAAAGCAGATCATAGTTTTGGGGGCAAAAAAATAAACCCTGGGCATCTGTTGGCTCCTGCCAGATGCTACAGTTCTTGCTGATGGAGCTAGAAAAGAGCACCACTCAGGGGAAGGCACTGATGGTGAGACTCCTTATGTATGCATCCTCTGTGACCCAAGAATCCCAAGGGAAGAATTTGGATCCTTCAGACAGCAGGTCAAAGGGCAAGTCAAAGACCGTTGGCTGAAACAGGAGCCATTATGAGGCAGTGGTGAGGCACAGGCAGCAACGGTGACCCTCCAAACACTTTTCTTCTACAGACCCATAATCCCTCACCAGTAGGTGTATTGACTAGAGTTGGCAGAATTGAGAAAATCAACAATGCCTAGATGCAACCCTAGGTCCCATATGATCTTGGACTGCAAATCCCAGAAATCCTGGCCATCACAGCTAGAGGAGAAGGTTCCTGGGAGAATTAGTCCAAGAAGATCTGGAGACCCAGGGTTGGGAGCCACTGATCTAGAGGGAGGTAGTTGCTGACTCTAGGGTTAAGACCGTTGGAGTTGGAGTTTGATGATTCAGTTTCAAGTCCTCACTGAGTCATGAATCACATCTGGGTGGGTGATCTATTGTTGGACAGACCCACTCTTTCTCTGCCCAACCTTCATGCGAAAAAGCAAACACTCAGATCATTAGCACACTGAAGGAAAGGGGAAGGTATCAAGGTAAGTAATAAATCAGGCTTGGCCAAACTTTGGCCCTCCTGATGTTTTGGACCACAACTCCCAGAATTCTAAGCTTAGATTGCCAGTGGCAAAGGACTGTGGGAGTTGCTGTCCAAAACATCTGGAGGGCCAAAGTTTGGATATGCCTGTAATAAATGAAATTTTAAAATGACATGAAAACTGGCGGGCTGTGGTGTGATGAAGAGTACCTACAGATTCCTTTCCTCCTGAGTAAGAGCCATTTGGATCTTGACTTGTGCTTTTATTTCACAAAGTGCCACTAAAGACAGCCTTTGGTAATGGGGATAAAATTCTCTGAAAGAGAACGGATACGCCACTGCAATGTGGCAGAGCGAGGATCTTGGCAGCGGCTGTCCAGTTGACTTTGCCGTTTCTTTAAAAAGGAGGAGGAGAGGAACCGCACCAAGCAGCTGTGAGCCTTGCTGTCTGTCACCCTGGATTTTGCTTACGCGTCCATGCACATCTCCTCTCGGTTGCAGCCACTGCTGGGTGATGTGCCTTTCATTTCCATATCCTTTCCTGCTTGTCTGCTTGAGACAGACCCGGCTTGTCGTTTGTAGGGTACTGTGGACATAAACCCATGAGTTAGGCATTCCAACCTTTTCTGAGAATTTGCTGAAGATAATTGCAACTCAGACAATGAACTCAGCACAATGAACTCTCCTTCCTTTATTTGGCTGTGGTTGGTTATGTTACATTTTAAGCCAACCCTAAGATGTTCAGAGAAGCAGGCATGCACCATGGAATTATCCCCCGCCCCTCCCCCCCCCCGCCTTTGTCCTTGCAATATCCTTGGCTGGGAAAAATAAGAGGCTGAGAGATGGTTATGGGATGGGCAACACAGTTATTTCACGAGTTTCATGGGAGAGGATCAAAAGGCAGCTGAACCTTCCCACTCTAAGCCCATTTCTCTAGCCACTGCACCACAGTACATCTCTGCTGTTTGGCTTTCTTCATCTGATAGTACACATACAAACTGACCATTTGAAAGATCAGTGGTTTGCTTGGGGGGGGCATTCTTGAGGCTTAAACTAGACTTAAGTTAATCTAGTTAGTCTTTAAGGTGTCACACTTTTTTAATCTTCTTTATTTTTAAAATTTTCTTCTGATTTTGCCTGATATCCTAGCACAATCTAACATGGCTATGTTTTCTAAAACTCATGCTTTTATGGGACTGTTTTTATGGGGCGGTGGTGCAGTGAGTCTTTCTCTGATTGGAGTAGACATCAGGAAGAACTTCATGACAGTTAGAGCTGTTCGGCAGTGGAATATGTTGCCACAAAGGGTGGTGGAGTCTCCTTCTTTGGAGGTTTTTAAGCAGAGGCTGGATGGTCATCTGTCGGAAATATTGTGATGGGGTTCCTGCATGGCAGGGGGTTGGACTAGATGGCCCTTGAGGTCTCTTCCAACTCTATGATTCTATGATTCTATGATTCTATGATCCTCAGTTAAAACTCGACTTGAGCCTCTAGTAATCTCTTGGACTGGGAGAGTGATCCTCCTCAGAGGTCCTTCTGTCTTCTGGAGAAACAGATCCCTCTCAGGATGTATCCAGCTCAGCTTCTGGTGTCTCTGGACGAGGACGGCCATCTGGAACATCACAATTCTCCCCCAAAGCCTCCAGCTCAGGTATCTCCTCCTCTAAAGAAGGCTCTGTGAGGTAGTCATGGCAATTAAAATCTAACAAGGGAAATGGGGCAAAACCCGATATTGCTGATTAAAAAAAAATACTGAGGCAAGGCAAAACTAAATACCCAGCTATTTCTTTTAGAACTCAAGAGAAAATGTCACCGTGAGCTGTGCGGTAGGCAGTGTATTAAAGCATGGACAAATTTGTCCCCAATTTCTCTGGCCTAAAAATGTCTTTAAGATAAAACGAAAAGAAGATTGAGTGTCAGGAAAAATTATTATAAATATCGAGTCTCGCATCCGGGGACAAACAGACTGATCCTGACACAAAGCTGCTTCAAGGATGTGTTGATGAGAAATATCTTGTGAAACCTAAAGAGAAACTGGGGAGTGGGGGGGGGTTTACTAGACCTGATCATTATTGATTGATTTACTGACTTAATGCTCCTGTACAAGCTTGGCCCATGAATTTTGCTACCCGAGGTGAGAAACAAGATGGTACCCTTTCCAATTCAACCCAAAAAACTGGCAACACCTCACCACACCTGAAAGTACTAGTCTAGCTTGAAGGAACAGGACAGACTGTTCAGCACACAGCTTTGTGGACCTGGGCGGCAATTCCTGTTTTAGGTGACAGGTTCATTCTGCCAAATGGTAGGGCCACTTCCTTCCCTGTGTTATCATGAGCAGGTCGC
>JAHTLZ010000010.1:25610720-25639531 GCA_023846285.1 Phrynocephalus versicolor | reverse complement strand
TCTCACCTCATTGAGAGCTATGAGCAGTGGCACATAGCTCTCAATGAGGTTTTAAGCACATCTGACCCATTGCTTTGCTAGTGATGGTACTCCTCTCTGCTAAAAAAGTGGCATCATGTCATTTTATTCTCTCTTTTTTTTTAAAGCAAAACAGAAAGTCTGGTTCTTGGCTGTATAAGGCAGTTACATGAAGCATAAAGGACACGTTCTGGCAGCTGACATCTCTAAGGAGAATTTAGCATGAAAACACGACAAGCCTTCCGTGGGTTAGCATATCACTATTGGGCCGTTCTGCCCACTGAAGGCAACCAAGTGATGCCCAGCTAGGGACAGGAGTGCCAAAGTGTTTGCCCTGGATCTGCCTGGCAGATAGCAATGGCTTAAGAACCTCAGATGGTCCAACATGTACTGCTTGCCATGCTCTCTCCACTTTCTCTTGAGGTGCCTCAGTGTCACTTGAGTTGCTTGTGAGGCATGCAATGAGAACGAAAGTACACTGTGCACCAAACAGATGTGGAATTCTCGTATATGGCCTAGGAAAGCATTAGATGTCTCTTCACCACCAAAATGAAAGATGGCTCTGGGATCAAACTGAGGGTTGGGAGAGGGGGAACAGACCAAAAAAAAATTTTTTTTTTTACCTACCGTGTTGTTAGTCTGTGGAACTCCCTGCCACAGGATGTGGTGATGGCCTGGATGCCTTCAAAAGGGGATTGGGCAGATTCCTACAGGAAAAGTCCATCACAGGTTACAAACCATGAAGGAGATGTATAATCTCCAGGCTTAAAACTGGGGTACTTCAAGGGCCAGATGCACATGCCTGCCAACAACATTTCAGAAAAACAAACTGGACTTAGGAAAAAAAATGGTGTTGCCCTCTTTGGCCTACAAAGAGATGCAATAGGGCATGAAATGCTAACACTCCTTGGGCTTTTTCAGTTTGCAAATAGCTGACCTGGTCATATCAAATCAAACTGTTTTACCCTTTGACGCGTTGCTGGTTCTAACTTGGATTCATTGGAAGGGTGAATCTGTTGATTTTGATAGCTTCCCTGCCTTGCTATATTATTTTGCAAATGACAGTTTGCAAATTGTTTCTAACGTGACAAGGTTGTTTGAGAAGAGGAACACAGTATGCTCTCAATACTGAACTGTTTAGATAGCAGTTGGTGGTTTTCAGAATCTGTGCTAAATATTTAGTATAACCCAGCGATAAATCCATCTAGAGTGGACACATTGAATCAGTGGGGTGTATATTAGGATGAAGAACTTAATGAAAGCAAAAGTAAAGTGTGCTGCTTTACATATCCTTCCATAGTGCTTAAAGTGCTCTCTGGGCAGTTTACAATTCATCATCATCATCCATCACTATTATCATTGTCTTTCCACTGCAGAGCTGGAAGGAACCCTATGGATGAAGCATAATGGAGAATCAAACTCCCAACCTCTAACTCTGCAGCCAGAAGTCTAAGCCACTGAACTACCCATTCACAGGATCTAACTAAGATGGTTCCTTCACGTCCACTCTCGTCCCGGGAGGAAGTTCGCTGCGGGTTGATGTCGGTCGTGGTCACATGGTCTTCTTGCGGTTCTGTCCCTGTTCCCGTGTACACACGGGCATGATTGATGATACTGGCATGACTGTTTCCACACGTCCTCGTTCCTTGATGAGATGTGAAATTCCATGCCTTTGTTCTCCATTTTTCCCTGGCCCAACCTTCCCCGGCCCAACCTTCCTGCCACTAGATGGAGAATGGCACATCACAGGCACTCGTATCGGAACGAGAAGCGAGATGAGGAGATTCCCGAGGCCAGGGAGGGGAATCTCTCATCCCGCTTAGATTGCAGTTCAGGGGGCGTGGTCAGGACGAACTCCCCTCGTCCCACAATGGACGTGTGGTTAGATTTCTTTGTACCGGTCACCAGTGGGATCGCGAACAGCGATGAGATGGACGTGAAGTATCCAGTGAGTGCATTTTCTTTGTCTGCTTAGTATGAACTCCTTAATGCATTTTAAAATGTCAGTATACTTTTGATCGTATTAATATTGACCTGCTGGTATATATTGTTCTTACTTAACTTGATATTTTGGTATGCTTCTGTTGTTTTTCAAAATGTTTTTAATTTTAAAAACTTAAACAGGGGAATATGCTATGCTTTTTACTTGCTTATAATAGTGTCACTTTAGGTTTGTGTTTCTTTTAATATAATGGGTGCAATCAAATTTTAACCCTATTACTATTGGTATTTTTCACATATGCGTCAGTTTTGTAACCAATTCATAAGCTGATTTGGGTCTATGCGCTAAATGTAAGGCGGAATATTAAATAAAGAAAATAACAGTAGTATTGGGGTACAGATTTTATTCACAACCTCTTTCTTAAAGAAACTTGCTTCTGCAGAAGCAGCAGCTTGAAGGTTGGCAACTTTAACATGGCAACAGGTAGGGAATGGAGGTCTTCCATGGTGTACTGGCTTTGGCCTTGGACGGGCCCCAGGATGACCCAAGGCTAAAACCTTTCTAGGGATGCCACCGCTTGTGTCAAAATGAAAGAGTCAAAATACAAAGAGGATCTTGCGCGCCATTTCAGCAATTTTGGAAAGAGAACCTTTAATCGTAAATGATCCGTCTTTTAAAGAAACAGTGAAGGAGAGAGGGATACATAAATGTTTTGTGTCGTCGGGTTTTGGTTTTGGTTTTTTAGTGGCTGTGGTCATTTATTTCCTTGGATTATTTTTGTTGCTGCCTGCTGGAGAAATGAAGAGACTGTATCCTTTGGTGGCATAGAGGAGATAAATCTTTTCACTACTCTAGTAGTTATGGTTTAAGGAGACTTTGATTGTTTTACCCCTTAATTTGCTTGTTTGATTTTCTTGGGAAGAGTCTCTCTCTCTCTGTCTCTCTCTCTCTCTCTATCTGTGTGTGTGTGTGTCTGTGTGTCTGTGTGTGTCTCTCTCTGTGTGTGTTCTTACCTTTTATTTAGAGGGGGTCCCTTTTCTGTTTGACTCATTTATTAAATTAAACAAATGAATCATGTATTGCTATTTGGTTAATTTGCTGTGCATTTGTTCTGTTAAAAGTGTATGTGTAAACTAGTGCCTGCATAGCTCTATTGATAATTTTTGGTTTCTCATAAACCATTGCCTGCTTTTGAAGTAGACCTTATTCTCTGTTGTCTTGCCTCTGTTTTCTCAGAGTAGTTCTTAAGGGTTCTTTAGGGCTCTTTGAATGCCAAGAAACACACATGGGAAACACAACAAAGGCTTTCATCTAAAACGAAAGACCAGTACATGAAAAATTCAGAAACAAAAGGGGCATAACTCAAACAATGCAAACAAAGAACTCACAACAAAAGAAGGACAATCAAATAAAATAAAATCATTGTTCACTTCCCTACAAGTTCTTCTCTCTTCTGCAAGCAACCTCATATATTACTTTTTGGATCACTGGACTGTCTTACCCCCTCGGGAACTCCAGAGCTATCATGTCCTTATGACACATTTAGACCACCAGCACTTGCTGTATTTGGTCACATACACATGCGGAAATTGGCAGTTTCCCTCCCAAATCCGCCAGCAAAACCGCGGGCTGTGTTTAGTTAACCCCACACATCTTCTGTGAAAATTGCAGGGGGACAAATACACATGAATCAAAGACAGCTCATTATTTTCTTGCCTATTTGCAGTCACATCTAGAGCCGCCTATTAAGTTTTATAGATGAGAGACACTTGCTTTGAAATGTCTTGAGCAATAATAGGGGCATTTCAGTAAAATGGGAACATTTTCCTAGAACTGGAACAGAAGCCAGGCTTTGGGAGTGGGGAGGGTCGAGAGGAAACAGTATGAACTGCAAAGGCAAACATGCTTTATGAAAATACAAATGCCATTTTTGGGTTCTTCTTTGTTTTATGGTATATCAAGCAATTAATATACAGTAACACTATCTCAGAATATGACCCTACATGGATGAAGCATGTGCTGAAAAACATAAGTCTGTATAAAAAAATTAAAACTGTACTAGAAATAGTTGAATTGACTCATTACATACATTATGGCTGTTTTAAAGAATATAAGAAGCCCACAGCAGCAGCAGAGCCAGAACATATATAGTTCAGTGTTCTGATCTTGTAGTGGCTTGCCTAGTAACCTAATGGGAAATCTCAATGCCAGAGCATTGTTGGTTGAGTTGTAATGCATGCTTTCTCATCAGTGGCTTTTTTGTGTGCAACAGTGGAGCATTTGCTTTCTCCGGTGTGTGTGTGTGTGTGTGTGTGTGTGTGTGTGTGTCTTCCTTCCTCACTTTCCTGAGACACTGGGTGGCAAACATCTTTGTCCTTCAGAAAACAAAACAGACCCAAGACTCCACTGCTGCCTGCAGCATGCTCGAGCCAACCAGAGGGTCATGTCAGAGTGCCCTATTGGATTTTTCAAAAAGGCTAGGAACACAGGCAGCTTCTGAAATGGATAAGAAATTGGACTCTATCCAGCTTCTTTCATTCCGCCCGACCTAATAGGAGCAGCTGGGCAAAGTGAACTAATGGTGCTGACAAAGGAGCCGAGGTAGCAGGGGCCTTGGCATCTATGACAGCATCTGCATTTGAGCTGGAGGGGCAGGCTGCCCATCATCTCTGCTCCATGTTATTGTTTGTTACTGTCTTGTTTGTTTGTTACCATCTTGCACGGCATAGGGTGATAAATGGGAAATAAAGCAAGATACTATAGAGGTGGGGGTTTTTTTGGGGGGGGAGGGAGTTAAATGCACCTCTCTCAGCCACTGTGATTGGGAGTTGTCATTCCAAAAGGCTTTTTCAGAGTTGAAGTCCGAAAATAATTTTCCAGGTTCTGCTCCAGACCCAGGAAATGGCAAGCAAGGAACAGCAAGGGACAGTAGACACGAGCACCACACTTTAAAAAAGCCCTTCCTTTGTAAGGCAGACATCTGTCTGACAAAGTGACAGCTGGCAATACAGTGCAGCTTCTGAGTTGTCAGAGGTGCCCAGTGTCTGCAGGCCACAGACCTTATGGCTTCTCCTGCATGGGACTGGCCACACACCTGTTCAGGTTGCAAGTCCCCCTCTCTTTGGGTTGCCACCAAGAAGGGAGAGTCATCCTGAATATCAATTTGATTGGACTAACTCTGAGAAGGCAAGAACAGATGAGAGGACAACCTTGCACTTAAAAGGGGGTCCAGTGTTATTGCTGCTACAGATACAACTTCAAAACTTCTGTGTTTACAAAATCAGCACGCAAACTGAACCCTCCTGATCACCGTTCAACTAATAAAAGAAAGCTAATTTGCAACTCATGGAACTGGAAAACAATGTTAGAGGATAATCCAATGTCCTTTATTCCTTAAGGCATCTCTCCCTCTCTCTCTCTCTCTGGCAAAAATCACTCTGTGTGTTTCTGCTCTGTGTGGGATGAATGATGTGTCCTCAGAAACAGAGTTGAGGCAGGGAGTCAGCAAAGCAGCAGAAAGAGAAAGCAAAGCAATCTTTCTTCCCTGTTTGTCACAGGAACTAAGAAAACCTGGCTGGAGTGTTCTTATTCATGTGGTGTTAGGCACTTTTCAAGTGGATTACAATACATTGCAATCCCTTCCTGTGTCATCTTGGTATAGAATACTCAGTGGTTTACCAACTCCTTCTCCTGAAGGTGATCTGTAACTGTGCAGTTTGCCTAAGTCCTTCTCCCTGGGAGGCATAGTGGGGATTCAAACCGTTGACCTCTGGCTCTGGATTCCAAGTTTCCAACTCACCGAACTACCCAGCCAGTTCTGATACCCAAAGAAGAGGGGGAGGGGGGTAAGAAAGCTGGATGAAGAAGCTGTATCAAGTCAGACTAGGCAAGGAAAGCACACACCCCATACCCCAAATATTACATTGGTGGCTCACTCAACAGAAATCAATGTCAGATAGAGAAAACGTCAAGTCCATCAACTCCCTCCTCCCATAAAGTCTGATAGATAACATGATTGCTAGCTCCTTATGTTTATCTGAATTAGAAAACAAACCAGCAAGTATGAAAGGACCCTAATATTTTGGCTACTCCAAGAAGGAAAACCATTGTAGAACATTTCCCATCCCAACTATAGATGGGGATGAATTAAAAAGGAATCACAATATTCAATTGATATAATTGATTTGTTTAATATTCATCCCTTAATATATGTCAGGTTCAAAGACCCTGACAAATATGAAGGGATGAATATTTCCCTTTTTATTTGCCCCTCCACCTTGTGTGTGTGTGTGTGTGTGTGTGTGTGTGTGTGTGTGTTTAGGCAGCCTGTAACTATCTAAAAAGTGGGGAGTCCCCTGTTCTCCCCAAGGCCCCCCACCCTCCCCAAAGCCCCCTACCCCATCCAAAAACACCTCCCATCATCTGCCTACCTTTGTTGAAAAGTCCCAGAGTGTCCAGGCTGTTGTTGCTACTGTGGCTGCCATTTTGAAAAAGATGGCTGACTGGTTTCCCATTCGCCACAGTGGTGGTGAACCTTCGGCCCTCGTGGTGTGTTGGACCACAACCCCCAGAATTCTGAGCCTAGATTGCCAATGATAGTGGGAGTTGTGGTCCAAAACATCTGGAGTGCTGAAGGTTCACCACCACTACCACAAACCCCATCATTTTGATGGTTTACTCCATCTCAATTCCCGGCATACTGATGCCCCATTAAAAATAAATTATGATAAAAAAAGAAAAAAAATGTAAAAGGGGGGGGGTAGCAGTGCCCAGGATGAATAATAATGTGACATCAAATGATTTGGTAACCCAGAAGCACATTGGGAAGCACAATTCCATGTGACCACAAAATACAACAGGAGCATGATTAAAGATTGAGTAACCACTGGGGTGGGGGGCATTTCGCTTGTGTGTCCACAGCCTTTGTTCCTCTTTAGACTTCCTTTACAACCTATCTCACTCACTCTTCCCCATTGTCTACCAGTCCCCATACTTGCGCTTGTGTGCCTTTTGCCGTGGTACTCTTGGAACATAAATTGGTTTCCTTCATCCTCTCTCTCTCATGGGCTGCCTCTTGTCTTCTGCCTAGATTGTAGGTAGAAGATCATATACTTGACTACTCTTTTTCTCTCGTGTGTGTGTGTGTGTGTGTGTGTGAGAGAGAGAGAGAGAGAGAGAGAGAGAGAGAGAGAGACAGACAGACAGACAGACAGACAGAGAGAGAGAGAGAGAGAGAGAGAGAGAGAGAGGCTCAGAATAAGAGTTGTATTATATTGCTATAAAAGCCTCCTGTATGCAGAAAGCTATGTTGTAGCTCCAAACATCTAGTGGGCGCTATATTCCCCAGGCCTCCCCTAGTCTTCTCTGTGGCCCTGTCGTTTTTTGACTTGAGATGAGTTTAATATTAAATATTAATATTAATATTATCTCTTAATATCAAAGCAACTGGAGTTGGCTCATTGAATCCCAACTGGAAAGTTGACTCACCAAATCCCCACAGATTCAGTGGGCCTACTCTAGTTGTGACTCACTGCTGGATTTTATTCATTGGTTTCAATGTCCTGCTGCCTAAATGTGGGGCAGAAGGGAAATCCAAAAAGAATCACTCCTGCTCTGGAAAGATCATCACATTCCCTTCTGATACTGGTTGCAAAATTGATTGATTGGTCATGCAACGGGAAATCCTTCCTCTCTTCAGATAACAGGATACTAGCTTCTAGTTTGCACATTTAACCTTTTTTTGACCAATCTCACATATATGACCTTTGCATCCTCTACAGCGGTGGTTCCCAACCTTGGGTAACCCCATGTGTTCTTGGACTACAGTTCCCAGAAACCCTGGCCAGCACAACTAGTGGTGCAGGCTTCTGGGAATTGCAGCCCAAGAACACCTGGGTCGCCTGAGGTTGAGAACCACTGCTCTGGCATTGTAAGTGGCTCAAAAACAAGTTAATTCACTCATTTGCAAGACTTGTCCTTTTCTTTTTTTCCCTCATTAACCTGAAACTAGAAATAATATAGAGTTAGGAAGTGCCCATACTGTACCCAACAACTTGGCATAAAGTATTCCCACATTTTATAGGACTGTAGGTGATGTTTTGTAGAAAGAGTTTTCAGCATTGCTTAAAATAACAAGAGGAAGCCACATGTGATGAACATCAACTAATGTAACTTGTTGTTTAATTAATTTAATTGGCAGTTTGAGCCAAGACAAGAGGAAGGGCCTGGTTTGGGGGGGGGGGGAGAGAGAGAGAAAGATCCCAAAAGAGACTGTTGTAGAGGTTACTTTAATGACGGTGGCATTGAACGAAATGACTGTTTTGCTCTGTTTGAATCCACATGGTGTCTTCAGACTGTGACTAAGTGCAGACTTTAAAATGTTGGCCCTCTCCCCACCTGTGTGTGCTGCCTGAGGAAGAGTTCTGAAGAAAGTGTGAAAAATGCCCTGTTTTGTGACCTTGGGTTGGCCTAATAACAATTATTGCTCTAATATCAGTTTGGGATCTTTTTCATTCTCTCATACAACTAGCATAATTACTTCTGCCTTTTTGCTTTATAGGTTAGACAAATGCCTAGATTATGAACTATCCATAATTATTGATTAAGGGACTTCTCATGTTCTCAAGTAACACTGAGCAATATCCCAATCAATCCAGAGGTCATAGTTAATAATACTGTATATAGTCAACTGTTCCTCTCTACACATAGAGGCCCAGAGCAGAAAGCTGCATCTTGGTACTGATTGACATATTTCTATCAGAGGATGGCTTTGGCATTTGAAAACAACAGGTTTGCCTGTCTGTTATTTAATAAAACATGTAGACACATTTCACAAGCTAGTTTGCATTCTGTGAAAGCCTGCCTTGTAAAATGGAGCGGCAGTGGCGGGGCGGGGGAGATGATGGTTAGCAGCTAGCTGTGTGCTTTTGATAAAAATGAAATGCCCCCCCTCTCATTTCTACCCCTCCCCCCCCTGCTGCCGCCCTGCTGCCTCCTGAGGCCTCTTTCTTGCTCCACTTCATCAGAAGCCAGCCAGAGTCAGATAATCAGCTTTGGGGTGAACGAACAGAAAGGAGGGAAGAGGTCTTGTGAGGGGAGATGGCGATGTGCTTGTTGCCATGCGCTTGCCAGGGACCCCCACCCACCCACAGCACTCCCCACTCCGCCATCTCCATCTCTCACAGCCTTGGAACGGATCCACGTAGTGAATCACTGAACTAGGGACTCTCCATGGAAACAGTTGGTTGGAGGCAAAAAAAAAAAAAGCACACAGAGTGTTTACCCTCACATTAAACAAACAAAAGGGAGAAATGCAAAGGACTCTGTAATTATATGAAGCTTCAACTGCAGTCCTGCAGCCGTCGCTGATGCTGCTGCCGCCATCACAACCATAGCAGTTGTGCCTTTATTATACTGTAATATGTTGTGTGGAAAGACAAGACAGAGAAACTGGGGCGACAGTGAATCATCCCACTGTGAAACATCACTCCTGCTCCTTTCTGGCTAGATTCCATATTGCTTCCCTTTGAAAGTCTTTTGGTGTCCACAGACTCCCTTTAGGAGAACATCTGCCATTGCCAGAGGAGACTTGATAGAATGAAACAACAACACTCAGGGTCAGGCTTATGCTCAGGTTCTGGTGGTGCCATACGCCCAACTGGCCCATTCCTGCCTTCCTTCTTAACAAAGGCTGAGGTTTAGGGCCCCATCTGAAGGCACAACTAGATGGGGAATTTGGAATGATCTGGGTTGCATTTAAAAGACAACATCTTTAGCAACATCTGTTTTATCTCACACTTCAGGGATCCTTCCATTCTCATGGGAGAGCTTTCTTCTCCAATAAGAAGGATCCAGACAGCACTTCAGATCATTCCAGTTTCAAACCCTTTCAGTTATTGTCACCCCCGCCCTGCCTTGTACCTCGCCTTTTGTCATGCCTGTCATTCCATTCTCTGTCTTACTTGTTTAATTTAATTTAACCTATTAAGCGGTATAGCACTACAGCAACACACTAGTATCACATGGATGCCCCTTATATCTGAAATAGCACTGCATCACTTAGGATAATGTGAGTAGTGAAATAGAGGTAAGGTTTTCTCTTCTGTCCTTTCTACTGTCACAGTCCTCTGCATCTACCACAGAGTGGTCACCGAAGAGAACATTACCCACAGCTCTGTTTGGGATGGAATGAAGCAACCACACAGACGGGAGAATGAGGCACTCCTAAACTCCCTAAATAAACTGCAGCCCTAGCATTGTGCTAGAGAGGAGCAGAGCAGTTTGCAAAAGGGGAAGGAGGCTTTGCTCTTGGTTAAAACACATGTGATCACTGGAAAATAGGAGGAATCAGACTGCACCAAAAGCAAACCAAATAGTGAACTAGATATTCATCTGATCACCCCCGTGTTTCTCCTCTTCTCATCTCCCATCCTCTGCATGGGTGTGTGGGTGTAACAGAGGAGAGGGGGAGGAAAAAAATGGGCAGCAGCGTCGAGTTCTTCATAGCCCTATTCAGCATTGGCCACTGTGCCTTCTGCACTGCCAACCACAAAGGGCTCCAACCGGGATTGGACTGGACTTGGATTTGAAGCCACCCTGAATCAGAGGCTGCTCCCCAAACCTCTGCAAACATAGTTGGTGAAACTAACTAGATGGCCCTATAAACAGTCCACCGTAATCTAGAACAGAAAGCTTAAACAGAAATAGTAAGAACTGTATCTCCTTACCTTATCTCATAACAGCTGTTTCTGTCTTTGCCACTCCCACTTTTGTCTTCTCCTCGCAAATCAGTCTTGCAAATATGGTGTAATTTTTTCCAAAGAATCATTGGATGTTTGATGTAAAACCACATTTTGTATATGGAGTCGACATGTCCCACTTCTGGGACATACAATCTCTCCTACCAGGGTGAACTTGAAGATTACTTTTGACTTCAGAGTGACATGATCAGCATTAGGTGATTTTTGTTTGGTTGTTTGGTTGGTTGGTTGTAGGATTTTTAGTTTCATAATCAAATGCTGTGGAGAACATGGAGATGAGAGTAGGCAATACATTTGAAAAACTTTCACAAACAGGCTGGATTCTGGTTCTGTATAGCTCTTAATCATGCTGGATATTACAGACCTAGGGTAGTACAGTTAAGAAACAGCACAGGCCCAGACCTCATCAAGGGCAGAGGTAAAGGCCAGGTGGTGTCACTTAAAGCTAATTCCAAAATGGAGCCTGCAGCCTCATGGATTCAACTTGAAGTGGTAGCTTTCAGGTTTTCATTTCCAGTCACATAGATTTCTTTGACCTTGGTAGGAAAAAGGCTGCCATCTGGATACTTGTTTCTTGATATTTACAAGGACCACATGGCTATTTTGTTGTTGTTGTTGAATGCTAATATAAGACATCTTTAGCAATATTCTTCAAGAGCTTATTTATCTTTGATATTCTCCTCTTGTGTCTTTGGTACTAGACCAATACAACAACCAATGAGGTAAGTCTTCCTTTGTTTTATCCACCAGGATACATACATGTAGAATCTGAAGTGAAATCATTTCTGCTGTTTAATATGGGACTTGCCATTAACTGCAAATGAAAAGGTTTTGATGCTTTTCTCCTGGAGTATTAGGAAAGTGTTGCTAGGTAACTTCCATAGCCATGTGTAAATAAGAATTATACAAGGGAATCTTATACCTCTGCTCAGTTTCTGGCTAGCCAGCCCTCATGAAAACATCAGGCTATTTTTAAATGAGCTTCATCTCAGTCCAATTTGTATCTGTAAAAATAACCCTGAGATGAAGTACAAGATCAGCTTGAGCATACTGTTGTCATGTCCTGGGCACCATGATCTTTGTGTTTAGCTTTTGAGGTGGGTAAGTTGTCAGGTGTTCTCTTGAAAACAAACCCCAGTGAATCCACTGAGCTGCAAAACTCCTCCCTCTGCTGCTAATTTGTTTAGTCCAGTACTTGAATATATATATACGGATAGAGAGGTCCTAGGGTTAATTATAAAAAGAAAGTGTGCAGTTCTTCTTTTGTTTTTCAAGAGGGAGTGTTATGAATGAAAGATAGCATGGCATGTTGAAATTCTAGCAGATAAACCAGGGTATTTTGCATTCCGGGAAGTTTCCAGTATAAATGAACCAACGTCTTCCTTGAATTTATGCACCATAAAGGAAGCAATTTGATTGTCAATAGTTCTAGCATGACAGATTTGTTCAACCCCATTGGTTTGTTTTATTTTCCACTTGGTCACTCAAAATGATTGATCAATCTATGGGATTCATCATAACATGTCCCCATGTTCTTTTAGCATTTTAACATGAACAGAAAACTGGGCCATGGATTTCGTAGATGAATATGCAATAATAATAATTAATTATTTTTTTAATGATCACACAAAACACTACTTGCATTGCCTGCACAGACTACTGCCTGACTGATTTATATACATGTTTACTTTGAGCATATATGTTGTACTAGTTAACAGCAAGTATTCTCACCAATACAGTGCTGTGTTCAAGCCACCATGATATGCCTCCAGCTTTTTGCCTGTTTACTGTGTTTCTGAAAATGCAGAACAGCCAGACAATCAAATTAAATGCAGCCTTGTGAGAGTTGTATTGCTGATAACTATGTATTCTGTAGTGTGTAAAAGGTACTATCTGCAATGGATATGCAATTACAAGTACATACTGTATTTTATCACCAGCCCTGCTAAGATTTTTTTAAACAAAATTAGTTTAGCTGCTGGGTGAACATCAGATAGAGGAATTTAATATTAAATGTTACAGTATTCATGTTCAGCACATACCCAAGATCATCAACATACTGTACTATTATTGCTTGGTCATCCCTTACTGCTTTAGTTGGATAGGGCAGTACTTCTCAACCTGACACCTTCCAGATCCCCAAGATGCGTACAACAGTTCCCATGGTCCTCAACCAGTATGGCCCATATTATTTTGCTGAGAAAGATAGGGGATGAAGTCCATATCTTGAAGACCAGGTTTTTGAAGACTATTCTAGGGCTTGATTCTTCCAGTGCACCACTAAGTACTATCAACACATCAAATAGGTCTCAGAGGGTTGGACTGGGTGACAAATAAAATGAAAATACATTGGATAGGGTACAATATGCACTAAGGTGGGAGAAGCAGTGGTTGCAGCACAAGAAGGAGGGAAAATATTGATGGGTGAGCAAAACAGAACAAGGTCTAGCTTGA
Organism: Phrynocephalus versicolor; assembly: GCA_023846285.1. NCBI lineage: Eukaryota > Metazoa > Chordata > Lepidosauria > Squamata > Agamidae > Phrynocephalus > Phrynocephalus versicolor. The sequence goes on along the minus strand of JAHTLZ010000010.1, from coordinate 25,626,358 downwards.
TTTCTTATAGATCCATTTTCAAGACTTCACAAGGGGCTAAAGCCAGCTGGGGCTGATGGTGGCTCCAGTGTTATTGTGGTGGCGAATTCACTTCTTGATGCAGTTATTATCCAGCTTGTTGAATACTAACCTGTGTAGGTTCAGGACCTTGGATAGCAACTTGGAATTTTAGATTAAAGCCAGAAGAATATACGCAAGCCAGAACGTTGCTGAAACTCAACAGCAGAGCACATACAGTGGACCCTTGTATAACAAACAGTTTGTATAACATAAAATCTGTACAACATAAAAAATTACGGAGATAGGGGAAATTTGCTTAACATAATTGCCTATGGGGAAAATCTCTACAACATAAAAATGGGATTACTCCATTTTCAATGCATTCCTAAGGGAATTTGTATAAAAGAAAATTTGCTTAACATAATTTCATTTGGAACGAATTAATTCCTTTATACAAGGTACCACTGTACTTTGCTTAGGTAATGTCCCAAGTAGCCAGATTTAATCCCCAGCATTTCCCAGGTGGGTCTGGGAAAGAATCCAACCTGAAATCAGGAAAGCCACTGCAGCCTGTCCAATCTGATGGGATTGGGATTGATAGACCATAGACCTGATTCTTTGCAAGCACCTCTCTATGTTCAAATCCACAGTGCTCATTCTGGTTTCTCCACCAAAATGAAGGGAATAATAACTGTAGCCAATCTGAGGCATTTCACCATAACTGTTTGGAAAGTATGAATCAAGAGGGTTGATTTCTGGAAAGGGAGACACCATCAGAGAAGGAGAGAGTATAAATCCAATGAAAGAGAGAACAGGATAAGGTTGGCAGGAATTAATTGACAACAGAAATAGAATAAATAAATAAATAACAGAAATAGAGAGGAACTGAGCCAGTTATGTGCTGCATCCTCCCCACCCCCCAACCTTGCATGTCTACAAATTCACAGGCATCTATCTCTGTCTGTATTTCCAGCAGCCTTTCTCTGAGCAGACAGTACAGTATTGCTAAGAAGAAGGGGATGTTCACAGGAATTATAAACTCAGAAAGCCAACTGGATTATATCCTAAATGTGGTGGCATTTGGCTGCATTTTCAGTTCCTATTCCTCTATTTATGTAATTAATTAAAGTAGATGCAAAGAGTTAACCTGCATGTCCCCTGAAAATGGGATTTCTTCAGTTGCTGCTTTTCCTTCCAGCTGCCTCTTTGCTAGGTCTCTTCCTTGGTATGATACTCTTTATATAACTACAATATAAAATATAAAAGCAAATCATATTTATACAAATGTAAAGAAGTTAATCACATCACAACAAAACAAAATAAGTGCTGTGAATACACTTCTCACTCGGGACTTAGACCAGGTTTACAAGTCTTATAAGATATTGACCTTCCCACTTCTCTCCAAAAGTATATTAAGCCTTCTTCCAGTGTGTCCCCTATGCATTTTTGGGATACATATGCCAACAATGTATCCCATATTCTATTAAAATCATTAGAATGTTTCAATCCCTTCTGTGGTGCAGTGGTTAAATGCTTGTACTGCAGTTAAAACTCTGCTCACGACCTGGGGTTCAATCCTTCCGAGGTTGGTAAAATGAGTACCCAGGTTGCTGGGGGGGGGGCAGTGTGTAGCCTGCATACTGTAATTAAACTGTTAACCACCCAGAGACTACTTGAAGTGGTATGGGGCAGTATATAAGCAGAACACTTTGCTTTTAATTTTAATTTCACATGTCAATTTATCATTAATAGCCATAACTCCCTATTCCTCCAATGCTATTTGATTATTTGATTTCCAGTTTCCTATGATACTCTTAAAAGATGTTTTTCTTTCGAACTGAATCCTTCATCCGCTGATCAATGGCATAGATCTGAGTGTGCAACCCTTCAATCCTGCAGGTTTGTACAATTGGCAAATGTTATTCTGAGAAGAGGTATTCCTTCCCTTACTACTGAAACTAGCATTTCAAAACAATACTTCAGTCACTTCAGCTGGTCAATTCCTGACCCCCCCGCACACACACACACCAAGTGGCATCCATGTTGAATTTAGCTCAAGCATTTCTCTTCGGAGAGGCATTTTCCCTTTCTTAATGAATATGCCCATAGCTGTTGTAATGATACTTCAATCGTAGAGCAACTGGCACAGGGGTAGTTTCATACCCCCACCCTGTAACTTTAGAATTAAAGTAAGCATCAAAAACAGAGCTGAGGAAAAAATTTGTGGAATAACCAGTAGAGATGGGCACAACCAGAAAAAAACGACGTTTCGAGTTGTTGTTTGTTGGAACCGTTCCGTTTCGGGTCGTTTCCGTTTGTCGCAGAAATTTTCAAAAAATTGTCATTTCCGTTTGTCGTTTGTCGTTTGGGGTTGGGGTTGGGGTTGGGGTTAGGGTAGTGGGCTCTGGGAGGCACTTTTCAGGGTGCCTCTCTGACCCACTAGGAAGGGATTAGCGCGTACCATACATTATATTATGTTAGGGTTGGGGTAAGTGGCAGAGGCACCTCTCTGACTCACTAAGAAGGGAAGCGTACTGCCGTACAGGTTAGGGGTAGGGTAGGGATAGTGGGCTCTGGGAGGCACCTCTCTGGGTGCCTCTGACCCACTAAGAAGGGAAGTGTACTGGCGTACAGGTTATGCTTAGGGTTGGGGTTAGGGTAAGGGCTAGGCTTGGGGTTATGGTTAGGGTTAGGGTGGGTTAGTGGGCTAAGAAGGACAGTGTACTGGCGTATGGGTTAGGGTTAGGGTTAGTGGGCTTTTTATGCCCTCTGGCACATCCAGAAGTCTCAGTCAAAACCTGGCCATGCGATTGGTGGAATGGGTCAAAAAAATTGCATGGTCCCATCCCATGGCCAGCCCATCATTGCGCATGCGCAGGTGTAAAAAAATAAAAATAAAAATAAAATAAAATAAAATAAATGGAGACATTTTATTGCAAGAAAAACCCACTGCTGCTACTATAAAAATTCAGGCAGTTAAAATACCTTATTTTCACATATTTCTGTTGTGCTTTAGTGGGCTTTTGGACCACAATTTAAAAATAAATATTGTGGTCGCCATTTTGGATCCCCCACCACCACATGGCATAGAGAGACAGCCCAGGAAAGGAGGGGGGGAGGCCGGGGACCCCCCCCGAAAACACCCCTCTGGTAGGTGCCCTCACTCAGGCAGGCATATTTTCGCCTGCCTTTTTGGCCGGGAATCGGGTTTTTTTTTTTTTACTTTTAAAAACTTTTTTTTCTGTGCTGTTTGTTGGCAATGGCATCGCGCGAGCCCGCGATGCCATGAATGACAACGACAAACCCCAGCCAATTTTTCTTTCTTCGGGTCGGGTTCGAGCTGGAGCGGAGTAATTCTCATTACCGTTCTCGTTATGTAACGATAATGAGAACCGAAAACGGAAACGAGAATTTCGCCGCTCCGTGCCCATGTCTAATAACCAGTATGTCCCTGTCTGCTGAGGAACTTCTTGGCTGAGGAAGATGGGTGTTGTAGTCTGTACACATGGAAGGCAACAAGTTGGGGGGGAAGCATCTTGGTGCCACTGCACTCTTACCCTCATTGTCTCTTGTTGCCTCTCTCTACCCGCCCCACCCCCACCCCCAATTAGCCATAGATATCTGTGACATGAATTGAATTGTGTAAGCTGCCTCTTGTTTTGCTTAGAAGCTTCTGGTTACCACATAATACTAGTTTGGGGTATGCTCCCTCATCCCAAGCTGTTCTTGTTTCGTAATATCAATTAGACCGGGGGCCATTAGCTGCTGCCTGAGGTAAACTGAAAGCTGTGCTCATAAGCAGCTATTGATAAATAGCAATGTTGCTACCATGGAGCAATTAACATCCAGGGTTGCTTTTCTCTAATTCAAGTTTTTATAGCTTATTATCAGATGATACAAATGTTGGCTCCCTACTTCCAAGGCAGTAATGAGAGCTCGCCACCAAAAGCTGCCCTCCTCGATACTAGAGTTATTGCTTCAGTGCAGGCTCTTAACGCATCACCATAGCAACGGACCGACCAGCGCCAAGTGCTCTGATGGAGATGGGGAGGGGGGGCATTTGCTTCCCTGAGGTGAGGTGACCACTTTTGATATTGTTCACTTCAAGGACCATGGTGCCCTCTTATCCTACAGGATGAGGTCCCTGATGCTGGGCATTGAAGCCAAGCCTTCTGTTTCTCACAAGTGACCCTGTAATAATTGATCTGGGACTCCACCTGAGGAACAGTTTGGTTGCACAATCCTTTAGAAATACACACAATAAGAAAACAAAATCCCTGCCCAAAGAAAATAACCATATGAGCGACCCCTATTATAATACAAAATGTTTAGAGGTGGGTTGATCTGGAAGAGGTCATTAAGAACCATTAGCTTTGTTTGGGTCATAAAATGAGAAACAAAAAGCACAGAGTGTTACAGCTGATCATTCAAGGCAGAGGAAGTGGGAAAAGAAGTGCCGGGTGGGGAAAAACATGGAATGCCTGAAGAACCTTAGGGAATGGTTTGCATGTAGCATTGTTCATAATGTTAATTCTCTACTGGAGACACAGGGAACCTTTGGCTTTCCAGATTGGACTGCAATTCCCATAATTCTGAGCCCATATTGCAAGTGATAAAGGTCTGTGGGAATTGTAGTCCAAAACATCTGGAGGGCTGAAGGTTCCCCACCCCTGCTATAGTGAGAGGAGGAAGCAGAGGCGTAGCCAGAATTTGGAGTGCCTGGGGACAAAGTTCATTTTTGCGCCCTTCCTGCTACTTCCCCCCACATCGCACCCACTCAGCAACGGGGGGTGAACCCTGCATGCGTGGGGTGGGTGGGTGCATGTGTGCATGTGTGTGCGCGTGTGCGTGTGTGTGTGTGTGTGTGTGTGCGCGCGCGCGTGCGCGCACACGTGTCTTACACCTCTCCTACCAAGATGAGGAAGAGGAGGAGGGTGCCGTGGCTACTGCCTGCCTGCCTGCTTCGCTGCTTGCCTGGCGTGTGGTGGTGGTGGCGGCAGCGGAGGGGGTGCCGTCTCTAAGCTTTAGGGGAAATGAGGACTGCTGGGTGGTGGGAGGGTGCATGGCTTCCTCCTCCTGCTCCCCCTCCAGGTGCCCCCAGATTGCTGTGCCCGGAGCAGATGTACCCTTCCACCACCACCACCGATACATCCCTGGGAGGAGGAGGAGGAGGAGGAGGAGGAGGAGGAGGAGGACAAGCAGTGCCCACATCTTTCTACAAGACTTGCTCAGGAATAAATGTGGTTTATGGATATGGTCCAATGCAGCTGCCTCCATGATGACAACCTGCACATTAAAACTGAGGGAGATGGCAGTGACTCACACATCATCAGAAAGGAGAACATGCATCCCCTCAAAGCAAAGATAAAAGAGGGTGGTGACTTAGTTAAGCTTGCATATGTTAAGTAAGGTGTACAGACATGTCATTAGAAAGTACTTGTATAATTTAAGCAGAATTACAAGGTACTGTACAACTTGCTATATGGGAACGATTGTAGCCAGATAACCTATTTTCCCACCACATCTGCCATCTAGAACCTAATATGGATGGACAAGTGCAAGATCATTGATTTTCCTCTTCAATTCAGACTTGGCATCATGAACCCTTCAAATGGGAGACACCTTCAAATGGAGATCCATCCTCCATAAAAGAGGACACCTGTCCAACCTACTGGGGGAGTTGAAACTTGGGTTGCTAGAGGATTCTGTGAATTGCAGTCTTGAAAATGCTTTCGTTTAGGACAGGTAGCTTTCCAGGAACCAGTGATGATCATTGATCAGGAAATGGATCCTCTCTCCAGTTCCCCTCTTTTCTATAAGGTTTCAAAATCTATCTGCCCACACTGTCGAAAGCTTTCTGAGAAAGCTCTGAACAGATTTCCAAAAAGCTAAGAATGATGAATGCCAGAGGCTTCACTCTGGAGAGACATCTTGTCTGTCAATTCAGGGCAACACGATTGACAGGCTCTTCTTCAGGCGCTATTGCATTTGTTTCAGAGCTAGGACAGACTCAGGAAAAAATCTCCAGCTGACTGAAATAGGAAGGAGCAGGCCTTGTGTGAAAAGTAGCACACCCTAAAGACAGACAGACTCAATACAATATAGCCCTTTTGGAACTGTCGTAGACGGGAATGAACTGGAGTCTGCTGATAGGGTAGTTACGGCTGCCTCAGCTATTGGGCTGGGTCTAGAGTCTGAGGAAATAGCCAGGCTTCTCTGGGTCTCCAGGGAGGAGATCAGCTCTCTCTGGGTCAGTGGTCCTGGAGGATTATCGCTATGCCTGAAATGTCCTAGGACCCTGAGCATCCCTTTCCCTGTATTCCCAGAAGGCACCAGGACTCATCGGATCATGGAAAAGGTGCTTGCATGTGCTTTGCATTTGCCACTGTTAGTCTGCCTTGGAACTGCAGAACTGGAAAGGCCCTGAGGATAATCAAGTTCAGCTCATGTGAGGGAGACACAGTTTGGGGGAATTGAACTCCCTCCCAACCTTGGGCTGTGCAGCCAAATGCCCAAACCACTGAGCTATCCAATAATAGTAATAATAATCATGTCCTGTCAAGTCATTTCTGACTTATACCACCCTTTTTAGGGTTTTCCAGGTTGAGAATACTCAGAAGTGATATATTATTCCCTTCTCCAGGGAGCACCCTGACGATGAAGCTTGCCTAAAGCTCCACAGGGTGGCTGTACTCATAGGAGGCACAGGGCGGAATGGAACTTCCAACCTCTAGCTCCACAGCCAGATATTCAAACCAATGACCTATACTGGCCAGCTATTTTCAACCATAGTTAGGATATCAAAAAGCAAACGATGTGGGGAGAAGACTAGGGAGTAATGCTGCCTGGTCTCCGGGGGCTGGCTGGAATTTCACAAAGTTGTGGTCATAAGAACCTAAGAAGAGCCATGCTGGATCAGGCCAAAAGGCCCATCTACTCCAGGTTCCTGTATCTCACAATGGCCCCACCAGATGCCTCTGGGAGTGCACAAGACTAGATATCTGTCTCCTGATAGCACTCCCCTGCATCTGGTCCTTGAAGTACCCTGGTTTTAAGCCTAGAAGTTACACATCTCCATCATGGTTTTTAATTCTGTGATGGATTTTTCCTCCAGGAATCTGTCCAATCCCCTTTTGAAGGCATCCAGGCCAGATGCCATCACCACATCCTGTGGCAAGGAGTTCCACAGACTAACAATGCGCTGGGTGAAAAAAAAATTCTTTTGTCTCTTCTTACTCTCCCAGCCCTCAATGTGAGTGTATGTCCCCTAGTTCTGCTATATTGTGAGAGGGAGAAGAGCGTCCCTCTATCCACTTTACTCATGCCCTGGATTAATTTGTACGTCTCAATCATATCCCCCCTCAGGCACCTTTTTTCCAGACTAAAGACTAAAGACCTATCCGGCCAGCTATTTTCAACTGTAGCTAGGGCATCAAAAAGCAAGGGATGAGGGGAGAAGAGTAGGGAGTAATGCTGCTCTGTCTTGGGAGGCTGGGTGGAATCTCACGAAATTGCTGTCCTTTCTTAGGTCTCCAGGCCAGAAGACAAGTGAGTAGCACTGGTGGAATGTGATTTTTGTAGGTGAGGTGGTTACGAAGCCCAGTCACCCATTTTCCTGCCCAGAAAGTGTTTGCTCTAGATGGGCTCAAGTGCATGCAGCCACCAGCTGCTGCCTCCTCTCACTCCTAACTATTTTGTGTGCCCGATGCTGGCCCTGTTTGGCTGCTTAAAGCAAAATAGGCATGAAGCACCAGTTGCGTGACCCATTACCCTTCTTTTTAAACAACACCCTGCCCCCAGCAGTGCTGCTATGCTTGGCACAGTGAGTGAATGAGGACCTGCATTCAAGATCACCATGCCATTTGGAGCCAGGCAGGGTGCGAAGTGCCAGCCCCTAAACTCATTAAACTTCTTGTTGCACATGTCCTGGAAAAGGCACCACAGAAAAGTAAACCCATAGGTGGATGGTGGGCCTTTCACAAGCAGGAAAAAAGCATAGGCTTGCTAATGCTTCTAATGTCTTCTCTGCACTGTAGCTTTGGTTACATACCGAGATGTGATTGCACACCAAGATGTGGTTCCCCACCAAGATCAGAGGCAACTTCTGCACCTCTGTGATGCATTGCTCTGACCACCGCCTCTCCCCAGCACAATTTTGCTATCTTACATGTTGAGCTGTGTTTTTTAAAAACCTAGATTCAGCATGCATTTACCTGGATACCCCTCAAAATAGTTTCTATAGTCATTCAACGATAGCATCACAAGGATCCATCCCTGTGCTCCATTTTGGTTCTGAGATCTCACAGGATGCTGCTAACTGAAACAGCTCAAATGTTAGTCCTTGCAAGACTGGAGTCATGTAGTAGAGTTGACTGGTTTCACATCTCTCAGGTTTCCTCTTCATGCAAAGGGTCCCTGGTATCCCCTGATCCCCCTTATCACCCCACTACTAGTAATAGATTTCCTCCCCCTCCTCCTGCACTAAAATTTTAGCAACAATTGTATTTATAACTTGCTGGCAAGGTGTTTTGGAGGTGGTGTGAGTTGCAGCCCCTCAAGTCTTCCTCAACATTGCTCTTTTTGGGAAGGGGGGGAGAGAGAGATGCTGAGAATTACAGTAGAAGCTTTTTGCCTTGGCCAGTTTTTAACCTAAGGTGTTCATGGTGATGACAAAACGAGGTTTATTGTGAGTCTTTAAAACCTCAAAAGGAAGTTTGTTGTGTCATTGTGAAGACCATTCTGGAGGTCTGGCCTTCAAGAGGAGGAGAGACTGGAAGAGAGAGGGAGACTCTTCCTTTCATTTTCGCCCTTGTTTTGTGTCAGGTCAATCATTTCACTGGGTAAATATTCCTCCCCTCCGTCAGAAGCAATCCTACGTTCTTGGGTTTTTGTTGGTTGGCTTTGCTTTCTTGCCCGCTCAGTTTGTTCAAACAGCTTCTCTGCAATTCAGTCCCTCCCCCGAGAAGTCTTCTGAGTTCTGAAATAATTAAATCAAACTGTTCAGTTGTGGAAGCTATTGTGGTTTTATCTCCAGATCCTCTGGGCTTATTAACGACGATAAAAGTAATCTTTTATATTTTCACTTAATGGGGAAGCTCTGTGTGCATTGCACTCCACAGGCCTGCTAAGATCTATTGATTCTTGCATGAAATGGGCATCTTGACTAGACTTTTTTGCAAGGTGTTATCAAAAGGCTGCCTTCTCTATGTTCCCGTAATGAAACAGAAAGAGGACAAGGGTAACTAATAATAACTGGAGATGACTCATGAATGGAGACCATTCTTGTCCAGACTGCAAATGGCTGCTCGAGAGAGACTCGACACATTAGAAGTGCTCCTCACCACGTGATGCCTTTATTTTAATCTTGTGATCCAGTGAATGCTATGAGGAAACAGGGGGGAAGCCTCATTTCCCTAATCTTTTCCTTTTATGACTGCTATCTTGTTTAAATATTGTCTTTCTCTTGCTGTTCCTGGAAACCACAAAGCCTCTGTATCTGAAACAGAGCCTCACGTGATGGCATAGGACTCCACGCCTGAATGATCTTCATGTCTCCTAATTCTACATAATGTCCCTTGGTGAGTCGGCTGACCTAAAAGTCCGTGGCAGGTGTGCCCATCTGTTTCTACCTCACTGCATCCTCCTGTCCACTCTTTTTTTTTTTTAGTATGGTGACAGGCACTGATTGTTGGCCCTTTGCTTGGCCTGCTGCTGTTTAATTTTATAAGATGGAAGCCAAACTGGTCAGTCGTTGGAACAGAATGGCTCTCGTTGGATTGCAGTTGTTGGGATTCAAATAGCATGAACTGCAGTGTCACATATTTCCTCTAGAATGCCCTTGATCTTGTCCTTATAAACTGATAATACCTTTTAGGCAGTGGCTCACAGCAGGCTCACAACATGGTTTCTCGGTGCGATACAACCTATGACATCTTTGCATACCACACATTTTCTCCAGCCTGGGTAGCCTCGGGCAAGCAACATGGCCACAGAGTGCTCCAGAAGTATGAGATTTGGTTAAGCAGTGTTCTTAAATCCTCCCTAGTGTTTTCATTACTCTGGGAGAAAAAATTATGATTTTATTCTGGGTGGTTCTTCAATATGTTATGCTGTACTGTTGATGGAGGGTTAGTTTGTCAGTAAGATCAAGGGACTGTAGCTGTACATTGTTAAATGACTTTTACAGAGGCCAGATGTTGTCTTTAGGGTACAGCTGTAAGGGTAGAAGGCTAACACGCACAGTGAACGGAGGAGCAGTGGGTGGCCATTGGGATGGGGTGGATTCCTCCCAGATGTCCTGAGTAAATGATCTCCTCCTCCAAACATCATAGAACCATAGAATCATAGAGTTGGAAGAGACCTCAAGGGCCATCCAGTCCAAACCCATGCCATGCAGAAGCCCCCCATCACAAAAAAACCTCCAAAGAAGGAGACTCCGCCATCACTCATTGCCCAACACCTCTAACCATCATGAAGTTCTTCCTAATGTTCATGAAATCCTGCTTTCTTTTCTTTGACCTCCAGTTGTAGAAATAGGGCTCCAGGAAGCTGGACAAATGGATAGTACTTCAAAGACAGGGGAATGGGGTCCCATTTGGTCTGAGCAATATATTAGTTCTCCGAGAATATCACACTGAAGCAGTGTTCAGTTCATGGTTCAAGCAGGTGGCTCCATCAACTATCCCTGGTGGTACAGCAGCACAACACAAAGAAACGTCCTTGTCACGCTGCTTTGGATGGTTTTATTTTTTAAAAATTCTGCATATGTATAACTGCCTGTCTGCCTGCCAATAGAGAGGCATGTAGCACAAGAGATGAACACTTGCTGTGAAACCTTGGGGGACCCAGCTGCCTGAATGGAAGAGAATTGACAGGCAAGGCACCATAAGTTCTGTTAGAACATCCAAACCTGATCAGCAATCTGTTTCAGTCCCAGCAAATAAATCCCACCCAGTGCTTGCTAAATTCTTCTGGCTTTTAAATGCACTTCTCTTAAAGGACAGGAAGGCAAGCTGTCAGATCTTGCTTTTCTTTTTCTTTGAACAGGGAGATCTTAAGAAAACCTGGAAAGCTGTATAATTATGGTTCCCACTAAGTCAAAGCTGAGCACTCTGTAAATGCTCACAACCCATTTTATTTTGTTTTAAGTCAGGCCTGCCCAAAGTCCAGCCCGGGGGCCAAATCCGGCCCGCCAGGCCATTCTGAGTGGCCTGCGGCTGGCTGGACCCCCTCCCTCCCCCTCCTTTGGCCCATGTTTTTTTTAAAAATAAATCTTCCACCAACACTGACACCGCCGGGAAGCTTGAGGGGCTGGGCCGGCCAGCCGGCTGGTGAGCAGAAGTTTCTGGGGTGGGCGGGCAAGGGGGCGGGCCACCACCACCAGCACCACCAGGAAGCCTGTGGGGTTGGACATGCACACAGGGGTGGCACGCAGGTGGGCCGCCGCCACCGGCATCAACTGGAACCTTGTGAAGCTAGGCGCGCAGGCGCAGGGTGGCGCGCGGGCGGGCCGCCACCACTGGCATAGCCGGGAACATTGTGAGGTTGGGCGCATGCACGGTCAGTGGGTGGGGCTTATGGGTCAGTGGGTGGGGCTTGCAGTGGGGTGGCAGGGTCAGGGAGTAACTGGCCCCTGACACATTCTCAGACACCAAATCTGGCCCTCCTTTCAAAAAGTTTGGGCACCCCTGTTTTAAGTTATGAATAAGGATGCTCAGGACCTCCACAATTTATAGTCTATCACAGCGATGGCAAGCCTTTTAGCTCTTGAGTGCCCAAACTGCCATTCAAAACCCACATATTTTTTGCAAAGTGCCAATATGGCAATTTAACCTGAATACGTTGGTACCCTGGGTTACAAATCCTTCAGGTGCTACCCTTCTGGAAAGCAAGGATCAAAGAGCAGGCTTTTGAATTTCCTGCTGCCATGGTACCTTCCCTGTGACCACTGGAAATTCAAAAACCTGCTCTTCGATCCTCACTTGCCAGAAGAGTAGCACCCCATCTCTGCCCTGGACAGAGAGGTGGATGGGGTGCTACACCATCAGGAAAGCCGGGGGGTGGTGGTGGTGGCTTGTGTGGGCTCATTCGTAGCCCCTGTCTACTCTTCAGCTGTACCACTCTGGGCATCCCAAAAGTGGTGTGGCTGGAGAATAAACTGGGGCTACAAATGAGCCCACAAACCACTGCCTCCTCTTTATCTGGCTCTCTTTACAGAGCCATTTTGGCTGTCTCGAAATGGCTCCATGAAGAGAGCCAGGTGAAAGGGAGCCAGTGGTTTGCGGGCTCATTCATAGCCCCCAGTTTACTCTCCAGCCACGCCGCTCTGGACATCCCAAAAGTGGCATGGCCGGAGAGTAAACGGGGGTTACGAATGAGCCCAGAAACCACTGCCTCCCCTTCACCTCTCTGTCTTCATGGAGCACAGTGGCATGCTCCGAGCAGAGGGGGAAGTTCCAGGGCTGTGAGGGGCCAATGTTGGGTGCTCACAGAAAGGGCGCTGCATGCCACCTTTGGCACCCATGCCATAGATTCGCCAACACTGGTCTATTAGGAGCCTCAAAATTGAGAAGTACTACTCTGTAGCCAGTCGCCTACTTCCCAGTGACAGTTATTTAGTATTTGTTGCTGTTATGTGCTGTCAGGTGGCATCCAATACAAGGTGATATCATGAATGAATAAGGATAAGTGATCTCCAAAATGACCTGCCCTCAGTAGACCTGCTCACCTCTTCCATACTCAAGCCTATGGCTCCTTTTAGGAAGTCAATCCATCTCATATTTGCAGGGGCGTAGCAAGGGTTTGGAGCACCTGGGGACAAAGTTTGTTTTTGCACCCATCCTGCCACCCGCCAACCATATTGCACCCACCCAGAAACAGGGGCCCAATCCTGCGGGTGTGGGGCACGTGTGTGCACGTGCTGTAGCACCTGCATGCCTTACGCCTCTCCCACAGTGGCCCAAAGCAAGGCAAGGAAGAGGAGGAGGAGGAGGAGGAGGAGGAGGAGGAGGAGGAGGAGGAGGGCACCGCGGCCACCGTGCTCACCGCCTGCCTGCCTGCTTCACCACTCACCTGGCAGGTGGAGGCGGAGGCAGCAGAGGGTGTCCCATCGCTAAGCCTTAGTCAGGGATGGAGGACTGCTGGCTTCCTCCTCCTGCTCCTCCTCCAGGTGCCCCCAGATGGCTGCACACCCTGGGGCAAATGCACCCTTCCGCCCTCCCCAGATACGCCCTTGTATGTTTGGTCTTCCTCTTTTCTTGCTGTCTTCCTCTTTTCCAAGCATTATTGTCTTTCCCAGAGAATCTGGCCTGCTCACGCTCTGCCTAAAGTAGGACATCCTGTGTCCTCCTTTTTTTGGCCTCCAGAATTAGTTCAGGCTTGATTTGATCTAGGACCCACTTCTTCATTTTTCTGGCAGTGGAAAGTAAGGCCAAAGCGTCCATAAAAGAACAGGTTATTCAATGGTTAGAACAGTTGGAAGTGGGAGACTAATGTTACTTCCACTAACAACTATATAAAATTAAACTGTTTGGCTAATAGAGATAAGTAGAAGAAAAGACAAGAAGAAGGTTAGAAATATAAAATTAAAAAGGACTTTGTCACTTTAAGCTCTGGAGCAAGAGAAGGATCTCAACAATGTGGCAGGGATAAAAAAAGACTGTGAGGAGAGGGCAGAGCCTGGGTATATTGGCTTCGGAGAAGAAAAACTCCATAACATTCCGTAGGATCATCTGTGCAGATGTAAAACACCCAATTATATACATACATAGAGACCACAATGAACAAAAACATCCATACACAGGAGGATCTTTCCTAATTCATTCACTGATGCCTTTCTGGGTCTCAGTCTTCTGATTTCTTTGATGCAGCCTCCATTTAGATTGACCTTTGAAGTCAGGTACACAAAATATACCTTGATAATTTGACCATGATCACTGAATGATTTGGATTGATATTTGAACCAAGTTATACAAAATCACTATTCCAACTTTAAAGATGTGTGTGTGTGTGTGTGTGTTGTGTCATTATAGTCCTGACCGATTCTTCATGACTCCAAGTCCATGGAGTTTTCTTGGCAGGAATACTGGAGTGGCTTGCTAGTTCCTACTCCATTAAAGTTGTATAGTTGTGTAGTTATGATTTTTGCCTTGTCATTATTCAACTGCAATCTTGCTTTGGCACTTTCTTCTTTTCCTTTCCCCAAAAGTTGTTTCTTCAATATAACACAATAAGAAAATTTTACTGAAAACGATGAGCTCTGGCTGGAAGTTGTCTCAGAGCTTTGTTATGCTTTCCCATTCAACTACTGAGATCACAGCAGCTAATTCCTTTTGGATCTTGGTCAGTTTACTCCAAATTATATTACTTTTGCATTTCTGTTGTATTACTTTCTAAACAGTAATGAATTTAATTCTAGCACATCGTTTCGAAGCTCAGGGGCTGACTTTCAGCTTCTCAGCTATTAGAATGCGGAGGCCTACAACCACAACCAAACCCACAATAATGTAATAGGACTGTCCACATGTCTGGGATCCAATTTGAGGATTTAGGACGGGTATCCTCATTCAGTTTTGGTGCCCCAGATCCAAAAGTTGTAAGATTCACATTTACTGCACTTTAATTGGGAAACCCAACTATTGCTAACTTTCCAAGTTTTTCATGGATGTCTGCACACATGATAGACCTGAAAGATGGGCTTAAGCCTGCCAACTGGGAGACAGCTAGCTTCAAGCAGCTAACCTCACATGCCAGTTACCTTTAAATGTTGCTTTTTTCCCCAAGAAAAAGGAGGAAGCAATTTTGTATCCCATTCAATTTGATTTGTGCTCTGGAGACAAACTGATTTCTGAATTTGCTTCAATGCACTCTAGAACCAAATCTAGCCATTCTACTTTAACTTTGATCTCATAAACACTGGTCCTAATCAGACTCAGAATGTCTTATTTGTCTTAATCCAGTGCTCATCCGTGCAGTATAACCATGTGTGCGCGTGCATGCTAGTTTTATTAACGGTTAAACATGAGAATGTGGTAGAAATTGTTCTTGCTCTACTAAAATGTATACCTTTAAAATCTACCCATAGACCCTGAAAGTTCCAAGGATCTTCTCTGCAGGAGCAAAAATCCATGGGTGCAACCAGAGAGACAAGAACAAAGTATTCAGTTATCATCTTCCAGTATTTCCCTATAACCGTACTTACTGTCTTCCATTAACTAGCATGGCTGAAATCTTAACAAAATGCCATGTTTTATTCATACACTTCTCACAGCTTCTTCTTTCTTTCTCTCCCTTCTTAATTACCAACTTCTTCCCCTGGGGTAGCAATGAGTTTTTAAAAAGATTAGTAGCATCATCTAGTGGCCATATCTGATTCTGCATCACTAAAAAGCAGACTGATAACTCTGGATGACATCCTATTGTGCAGCAACATATATGCAAAGGTGATGATGTCACTATCAGCAACAAATTGCTGCTGACTCAAGGCTTCTTTTAATGATTTGGGGTTGCATATGACTTCCATGTATTGCATACTAGACACATACAGTACATCCCCAAAACTACTACTACTACTACTACTACTACTACTACTACTACTACTACTACTACTACTACTACTACTACTACTACTACTACTACTA
>JAHTLZ010000010.1:25577027-25604041 GCA_023846285.1 Phrynocephalus versicolor | reverse complement strand
AAAGAAAGAAAGAAAGAAAGAAAGAAAGAAAGAAAGAAAGAAAGAAAAGGATGGGGAGGGGTTAGTGGCAAGCATGGTTGTCATTGCAGACTCTGTTTTGTTTAGATGCTGCGTGCCCTCTCCGTAGTGCAGCAGCAACCCATGAGGTTTCTCTTTGCCTTCATGGGACAGATAAAAGAATTGGAAAGTGACCAGAAACGGAAGAACTGCTGCAGCCATGCACTCCTCTTATTATCTATCAACACGAAGGAGTTCACCATGCAGTGAGTGAGTCTTTGTTAAGAGAGAGAGAGAGAGAGAGAGAGAGAGAGAAGATGCCAGGCCATGTGGATAAAATGCAGCTCCAAAAGGAATGAACCTGAGGATGCCAGAGGGCCAGCCTTTGGGCCTAGCTGAGGAAAAGCCTGCTCTGCCCTCTTCCTTCTCACCTTGAGTGCTCAGAAGTGTAACTCTGGCTTAAAACCTTTCAATGCCCAAAGATGGCATATATATGCCCTTAACACTGTGATTGTGGAATGCATTCATATCAAAATGGCTGCCTGGGTCCGACAGCACTTCGGCTTACTTTGTCATCTGTGACAAAGTGAGAAAACAATATAGTTCAGCCAGTCACCAGCTGGCACTTTATGAAATGTCAAGAATCCAGCCTCCACGGCTCCTTTCCAGGCCTTAATGCTGAGAGCAAAACAGGAAGAAGCTCACAGTAGCAAAAAGGGGGAAACTTTTGTGAGGACCTCACTGACAAAAAGCTTTAGGTTAAGTTCTCAAAGCACTACAGAACACTTTGTTAAAGGTACTGATTTTTAAAAACAAATCTGCAACCAGTGGCACATTGATTACTTATTTCTTTGCAAAACAGCCCTTGCAGTCCCAAGCTGGATTTTGTGCAAGCATCTTCATATATATTTATATATATATATATATATTTAAAAGAAAATCTATGGCTATGGAGTTAAGATTAGACACACTGTTTCATCTGTAATTCAAAACAAAACCAGCATACTTAGATGCACACAGCTACTTTACTATCTATAAAAAGGCCTTCCACTTGCGTGGGGTTGGTATTTTTGCAATGGTCACTGGTGATTATTATGCTGCACTGCAGTTCACTGCCGCAGACGAGGGTCCGGCCATCTCATCAACTGGCTTTCGGTTGGCAGTGGCACTACCTGGAAATCATGGAGCTGGATTGGGACTGGCCGGAAGAGGTGGTAGCACCGCTCAGCTGAGAAAACCCACTGTGACTCGATTCAAGGCTGCTCATAGATCCCCTGCCAAAAACAAACAAAGAAGAAAAAAATGAGACAGTTTAGCATGCTCGGCAGCCAAAAGGATTTGCAGACTTCTATACCATGAATCAACACACATGCATGCGAGGGCCTTGATGGCAGCTCCTTCTACAACACAGCTGGTCAAGAATCGGTTAAACTACGAAACCCAAAGGAATTATTAGAAGCGGTATTCAAAATAGCTATTGTCTGACTTCAATAGCTTCTCCTCAAGGTAAATATCTACTAAGGAACACTAAGATGAATAAGGAAGTGTCAAGTGCTACAAAATAAAATACCAGCCAGTTTTGTTAAGTTATATGCCATCAACTCAGAGCTATCTTACACAGGCCCTAAAATGGCTTTCAAGGTAAGTGAAATATTTAAGGAGTGGTTTTACCAGTTCCACACCACTGGTCAGTTTCCATGTCCAAGTGGGGGTGTGAACTCTCATCTCCAAAGTCCGCTTCAAATATGAGCTCAGCCTTTGACTAATGAAAAGGATTTACCCGTATATACTTGAGTATAAGTCAAGTTTTTCGGCCCTTATTTTTGGCTGAAAAAAAGGCCCTCAATATACTCTGCTGGGGGCACTGGGGGAGGCCGTGCTGGTGGTGCACGTCTTCGTCCCGCTTTGCCCACCACTGAGGTGAACGGCAGTGGTGGCAAAGCAGGAGAGGTGGGAGCCGGGGAGGAATCTCCTAGGCCCAGCTGCTCCTCATCCCTTCTCTCCTAGGCCCGTTGGCCTCAGCGGGACAACAGGGTCTCATTCCTCCAGCAGGCTGGATGTGGGTATGAGGGGCTTGGATCCACTCTGCCACCTTGCTGAGTTGCAGCCAACAAAGAAAGGGGGGAGGGAGAGGGGGAGAGGAGGGAGGAAAAGGGGAGAGGGGACAGGACGTTGTTCCCAGTGTGGGAGATGAAGAAGGGAAGGGGGATGCAGTAGGCCTGGAAGCACCAGATGGAGCCAAGCGACGGGGAAGCAAGCCGAGTGGCGGTGGCGGCTGCAGCTTCTGACTCTCGTCTGCCAAGTCCTGCTCACTCCGACACGAGGCTCAGCACTGCCATTCTACCAAGTGCCGCGGCCGCCTGCCAAACGTGGACTGGTATCCAGGCCAAAGGTGGAGCTTCCTTTCCCCTTCCCCAGCTCACAAAGGAGGAGCTGGCAGCCAGGCCCTGGAGGCTTTCAACTCCGCACGAGGCTGAAGCTCCACAAGCTCACAAAACCTGGACCGGATCAGCAGCAGAAAGGGAACCGCACTCAATTCCGACGAAGCCACCCAAGGGAGGGAGGGAGGAGGAAAAATATATACGTATATTAAAAAAGAGCACCGGGTGCCTTGGAAAGGGATGTCAGTGGAAGAGCGCTCCACTGGCAGCCCTCTTCCCACCCGCCCTAGTCTTGGAAGGGAAGGCTTTGGCGGCGAGCTGGAAGCACAAAGATGCCCGTCACCAGACAGCCCAGGACTCGTGCCTTTAAAGGCAGGCGGGATTAATGAGGCACAGCAGAAACGCCTGACAGAAGAGCAGCCAGAATAGATCAAAACTTCCATGGAGGAGATCTCTCCCTGGAGCTCGGTTTCTGGAAAACTCACGGCACTCCAAAGGCCCATACTCATTTAATAAAACAGGATTCTTTTGTATTACACAGGCAATACAACAACTCTTAATTAGAGAAGGCAGCGGAGGGCAAGTCCTGCCTGTTTTGCTGCCTCCCAAGCGCTACATTACCCATCCTAGACTTATACTCAAGTCAATAAGTTTTCCCAGTTTTGGGGGTTAAATTAGGGGCCTCGACTTATACTCAGGTCAACTTATACTCGAGTATATACAGGTAAATACTCGTAGTTTCTTTTAAACTGCTTGACGAACCAAAATGCAAATCAACTTTTCATCCCAGTCAATACAAAGAATGTTCTTATTCAAAAATATTCCCACATGACATGGCCAATTAAGATCAAGGACTGAAATTAATCTAAGGAGAGTGATGTGTCTGAAACCCGATTATCTTGAATACAACAGCAAAAAGGGAATGCCGGCAGCCATGCAGGCTCCAAGTCCTCTTTTATACGTCATCAAGCCAATTGGCTTTTATTTTTGTACTGAATCTGTCAAATAGACTGCCATTATCAGAATGACAGTTTGGCCTTCCTCAAGCTTTTTTTATTTTTCATCCTTGAAATCCAAAAGGGCAAAGCAATATTTAATCATCTTTAATTAGGCACAATCAGATTTTCATGTAGTCTGGCTAGAAAACCAGGATTCCAGGTGGCCAAAGTTGATATTCAATATAGGATTTGATCTCATGAAGCTCTGGGCTGGCCTTACAGTGACAAGAGTGGGGAAAATACGGGAACCATGAAGCGGGGATTTAAAATGGCCAAACTGACAGTGGGCTCGCCCAGGCTTTTTATGACCAGGGGACAGAACTGCAAAAAGCTACGCAATCAAGTCTGATCTCTTGGCAGTGGCCTGGAAAGCAAATCACAATGTGCTTTGGCTCTTTTGGTCCATTTCTATTCCAGTTCTTGCCAAGTTTGCTGAGCATTATCTGATTCCAAGTGATGATAAGAGTGAGGCTGATGATTAAAATGCCAAGGTTTTGAGGCAAGACCTTTCTTTGAAAATGAATCGTTTTCAATCAAAGGGCATATAAAATAAAAAAAATTTAATTTTAAATCACATGTAAAGTAAGGGGGGGAGATAAATAACTGTCAAGTTATGCCACCCAAAGACATTTGGGTAACGGGTGCCATATAAATTGTCTGTCTGTCTGTCTGTCTGTCTGTCTGTCTGTATAAATAAATAAATTCAGGCTGCTTTCAGTTAGGGTCCTTACATGAAATTCAGAAGGATACAGTGTATCAAAACACGTTATCTCATAGGTTTCATTACTATACTGTCATGTAGTATTTTGAAAGCACTGGTCAAGTCCTCACTAGTTTTATTTTTAAGCATAAGCAACCATGCAACATATATGGATGCTCTTTTAAGAGACTTCCCTAGTTTTCTTAAGGATGTGACCTTACCTGAAATCTTCTGACCCAATTACTTCTGTGTAGTACATCACTTTGCATTTATGGGATGAGACCTGTAGGGAGGCCAAGACATCATCCACACGAGGCAGGCTGGTTGTGGCACAGGCAGGCATACTGTGGAACTTCCACTGGAGAATGTAGAAGCCCGGCCACCGAGTCACATGGGATCCCTGGAAGGAAGGGCAGAGAAATGACCCAGTGGGTTTCATCAAGGTTCCTCTATAAAGACACTCCCACTATCTAGGCCGGAGTCCTAGAACTTCTGGGGAGCTGAACTCAAAGTCCCTCTTCCTCAAACTGAATTAGCTGTCTTCCTTCCTCCCCTGACCCCTCCCCCACAAAAAGCAGGATTATGCATACATAATCACCAAGTGGACAATATTTCCGGTGCCCTGAACTCTTAGAAGAGGGGTACACCCGTCAAGGACAGACCCTGATACAGTCTTCCTCCTTTCTCATGTCAAGATGCAGATGGTTAAAATGTCTTTCCTAGCAGAGGTTCCTCATCAATATACATTCAGTTTGTGGCCCTGGTGGTATATCTATCTATCTATCAGAGTAGCCTACCACCAACCATTCCCCAGAAAAAAAAATGATGCTTTATTTCATTGGTTTCTTCCTCTGGTTTTCAGGAGGAATTGAGGGTGCCCTGCTGGGAACCATAGTGCTGGATATCTGTTCCAATGAACTTATCCTCATACAATGGTACCTCTACTTATAAGGAGCTTTACTTATGAGCAATTTGACTTAAGAGTGGAAAACCGTTGGCATTTTAACTGCTGCCTTACAAATCTTAGATGCAGTCTGCTCTACTTACAATTTTTTAATTTTTTAATTTTTAGATACGGCTGCTCTACTTATGAGTTGTTCAACTTATGAGCATGCATTTGGAACAGATTCAACGTGTAAGTAGAGGTACCACTGTATATAGGGCAATCCACATATAAGGATCTCTGAATGTCCTGCTGTGAATAAGATGGTTTGCATAGGATTTGGGGTGGAGGCAGACAAAAACTCTTAAGAGGTGGGGGAGACACCAGAATCAAAACTGTTTGAGAAGGACTCTCTTAAGATCATTTCCATTTCCACCACAGAATTTAGAAGATATGCTCTAGGTTTGGGTGCTCTGTTGGATAGGGTAAATTAACTGACTGTCGTAGACTTCAAATGAGAGAAGCTACCTGTCTTTATTGATTCCAGATTATTATAATACTTTTGTTGTAGTTTATGTGCTTGTTCAGATCTCACCTGTCACCTTTACTACCACCTCCAAGAGGAAACTTGAAAATAATGTACAACTGAACACACTACTGTTTGGGATGCATTATTTTCACCTGGCTCCTAGTAGCATTTTTTGTCACAAATCAAGGGTACGGACTGTGTTTTGTTCTCACCTGTACGCTCTCGCCTTCCTTACAGATCAGTGGCGACTCCACCATGCTGTAGTCTCGCCCCAGCTGCCAGGCTTTGTCTATCAGCTGTACGTTATTGCCACCGGGAGAGGTAATACTGTGGGCCCCTAAAGAGTCTTTCTTCGGAGGCTGTGGTGCTCTTTTGGAGTGATAGAGGTTGAAGACGATGTCGCCTTTACAAACATCAAAATCCCAAGTGATCACGGACGAAGCTTCCACAATCTGGATAAAAATCTAGAGAAATGGGTGGGGTTGGGGTGGGGGAAGACCGTATTCAAAGCTCAGTCAAGGTAGAAATGATCAAATGAGAAGAGGGAATTGTGGCACTGCAACTAGATTTCCCATGCTGCAACTCCTCCGAGTACCTGTCCTATGTGCCTATATTTGTCACAGCACCTCCAAAAATGACTAGGTAAGCTAGAGACAAATTGGTTCTATGTCTGACAAAATAATATTTAAAAATGGCATCACATTTTTAGACAGTACACATTGCCAGATCGTTATTTCACAATCTAGGTATTCATTTCAACGTTTTTTTAAAAAAAAATCTGAATTGCAGAATAAAATCTATTGCTTCAGAGCTCAGAAGCATGGAGCAGGAAAGGGAGAGAAGAGGTTGTAAGGACAGAGGCGGTGGCACAGCAGCCCCCCATCAGCCAGGGCTAGACCCATTTCCTAGACCCAAGGGGTTTGACCCACCCAGAAGCTCCCTGGTAGATCTGGGAGAGATTGTGTTGGCATATGACTCCTGGGGGGGGGGGATATCAGAAAGCCCTGGGGAAGGAAGAAAGAAAGCCTATGGGAAGGAAAATGACCCCTGGAGGAGAGAAAAAGTCCCACGGGGAATGGAGACTATTAAAGAGGGTTTAGAGGCGGCCCAGGGAAGAGGAAGGAGAGAACTCCAAAGCTGCCTTCCTGGGATGAGCAGGAAATGGAGTTGCGGCCAAGTCCAGTGGTGGGGTGGGGCTCCCCAGGGAACCGACACCATCCACATAGAGACTCTGGTGGAAGACGAGACAAGGGAACTCACTGGGCCTAACCCTCAGTAACCCGGAGAAAGCAGCAGGAGACAGGGATCAGCAAGCTTGTTCTTAGCGCGGGTTTATAAGCTGTGTTTCCTGCAGCACACTTTGTATTGCCCAACCAAAGCAACTCCACTGGTGAACACTGGGGGGTGCAGACCCAGAAGGGAAGGATTCAGAACTGTGTAGCCAAACAAGGGGACGAGTTTGGGATAGTTCAATGCTGTTGTCCATAAATCCTCTGATTCAAAAACCTGTTCCATCACAAACTCTTTTGTCCTCATTTATGGAAGAGAAAAAGGAAGGAGGGAACCTTACTGACCCAATAGGGGTCAATGGGGCTCCCACAGGCACATGTCTGGTATAGGCCCAGAGACTCCTTTGTGGATAAGTGGGTTAATAATAGCGCTGGAAAACTATTTTGTGGGCGAATCACAAGGATGTTGCATGAATTATGATATACTTGAAGATTTTTTAAAAAATTATGCCAATTGGTCAACATTATTCGAAACGTGCTACATGGGGGAAAGATGTTACCATTTCTCTTTTCCTCAGTACATGATAATGTGATCTTGAGGGAGTTGTGTGCAGTCCAAGGCGGTTAGGGCATGGATCATGGCACCTTGTGGTTTGTGGTTTGACTAAATTTGGCTGAAATGTGACTAAAACTTGTGTGAGCAGCAAAACAGGGGCTCTGCCTAAGAGCTCTTTCTCCATGAGTAGGAAACTGGTATCATTTTTTTAACCCCAACAGAGAGTTTTTAATCTTGCTGAAATCCCCAGATAAGAAACTGTTTTCAGGAGCTAGTGAGATGAAGGGCCTCCTGAATCAACTCAGGGACAGTGAAGTGGCCACAAAAGGGCCGGCATGTCCATCCACTGTAGGCCCCTGCATACGAGAAAGAGAAGAAACCATACCTCGTGGGGAGCTCCTTTGAAGACGCTTGCAGACTGGTAGATGGTTTCCGTCCACAGCTTGATGTCTTCATTCTCCAGTTCTTCCGCTGTTCGATACAGAGATTTGGGAACCAGCCCACCCTCTGGAACTTCACACTGCAGAAAGCGCAAAGCAAGAGGTGGGGCAGGAGTGAACATTTAATCTCTGTTCAATCAGAAGATTGTTCTTAGGCTTTTCTTAGGCTTTTCACAGTGAAGCAGCACAAATTAAAATTGTTGCTGAATAACAGCCTTATAAGACCACTCTTCTTACTCCCAGACAAAACGCAGAGTGGGCCTGTTTGAGAGATAGTAGTTTGCCCTAGATCAGGTTATTTTGACGACTGAGGGCAGACAGAAACTGGAGGTTTCTGTGTCTATGTGTATAGGCACTATAGTAAAAATGATCTCTAGTAGTCAGGAAATGTTTCATCTTAGACTTATGTGTATATTAAAACAGCAAGGTACTCTTAAGACAGTGCTGTGTTTTAATTTAAAAAAACCTCTGGCATTTCTTACAGCTAATTAAAGGCCTAGAAATTGTAGTCTATTCATATTAGATCATGATGAATATACAGTATATTGAATTAAGAGTGTTAAAAAAATATTACAAGTGTCAGTATGAGCTTTGTTCCAATGCACACAGAGCAGTTCTACAATTTTTACTGCTTACGTACCATGCATTCTCCACCAAGGAAATCTGGAATTATTTCTTTGTCAATATAATCCAGCAGCCCACCAGGACCCTGATAATCATTGCCAGCATAAATAAGGAATTTCTTTCGAGTGTTGTCATCAATAAATGGGCTGACCTGTGAATAAAGTTCAGAGTTGGTCAAGTTCCCTGGTCCTGGAATGTCTGCATTTTTTCTTTTGTTCATATAAACAGAAGCAAAATGGACATGATCTCCATTAATCCACCAGGTCACCCCTTTGTTTCTGTCCTTGATCGGGGTGGGCATTCAATGAGGACTGAAGGTCCCCTCTGGATCTTGGAGGGCCACCGCATTCCCATGCCCCCCCCCATATTTTACATTAATTTATAGATTGAAATCCCACCAGCATCTTCTACTACCTCCCCCCCCCCTTTATAGCATTACCACATTTCTGCAGGGCAGTAGTAGGAGCCCTGAAACATTACAAAAATTTGCCTTCCATGCCTCCTTCACGGTAAAAGGGGAAATTACAAAAATAAAATAAATGTGGGAAGGGAAGGTGCATTTTACAGATCCACAGCCCTAGATGGCTTTCTTCTTTTCAGAACCCTTTAGAAAACAAGCTTCTTCAAAGAACGTGATGAATCCTATGAAAAGCAAACAAAGACCAGCTTACTAGGGTCCAAAGGACAGGAAACACTCTGGGAGCTCGCAGAATGAGAAGACGACCCAGCGTTTCTGGATAATTTGCTTCCACCACCTCAATGATTCTCAGCAAGGCCTTGACGCCAGGTCTCCACAGGTGCCGCATATTCAAGCCCTCCAGGTCCACTAAACAGGTCCAGGCGCTGTTTTGCCCCCCAAAGAAAAGCAACAGACTTATCATTTTTATTGAAAAATATAACTCTCTCCTCTCCCAAGGCCGCTCCAATCTTATGCATGCAGTGCTCTGTTAGTGTAGCGAACTACGTAGCTATTTTATGCCCGCCGTCCTTCCTTGCTTAAGCAGTCAGGACCTTTGGTGCTTCTGGTGGCTCAGCTCAGAATATGGTCATTCCTCAACTCCAGGGTCACGTAAATGCCCGTTTCTCCATGCAACTGTATTTTAGGGGTGGTGGAGAGTTCTCGTCCTGGGCACATGGTGAGCAAAAAGACTTGTGCTCAGGCACCAGGGAGCCTAGTAAGGCCTTCCTCTGTCTGCCTCACAATGCCTTAACTAAAACGTGCATTGGAAAGAGCTGAAATTTTGAGATTCGATGTACCAAATTCTTCTGGCTTGCTTACAGAGTCATTGTCTTGCTTTCAGTAATTTTGAGGTAATTCGGAGGTTATTACAGCAAACCTGCCACCATGTGGCAGCTGCCTGGCCCCAATCTCTTATCTCACAGCACCTAAGCAGACACAGCTGCCTCAGAGGCAGGGTCTGAAAGGCCACACCAAGAAATAAAAGGGCAGGGAGCACTGACAGAATACTCCTTGAGCTAACTGTAGGAAAAATGGGGTGTAAATGTAACTAACTAAAAATACAATTACAAGGACCAGCAAAATGTCATGGAGTAGAAAATGAGCTTTCAGGTTTTCCAGACCTCTTCCACTTAAGACTGCTCTGTTTCATGAGGCAGACCACTGAAGTAAACAGAAAAGAGATAGCCTTGAAGGGTTATAGTCAGTGCCTCACTATGAACCATCTCAGTTGACTTAGATTTCAGCACAGCACCCATTCCGCTGCTTACGAGTTTTTTGAAGGAGAGTTCTGTCTCAGAAAGAGCAAGAACAATTCACACACACACACACACACACACACACACACACACACACACACACACACACACACACACACGAGATGTAAACATTTGTTGATCCTTGTGGGGTAGATGTTATTCCACTTCATATTTTAAATTAGTACGCTGCTCATTTTTGAAGAGCAGGGACAGTTCTGCTAATGAAAATACTATGGATTCCTTTGTTTAATGTGACCCAGCTAATGTTTTTATATTCTATTTTACTTCAACTGCACACTCAAGGCATGGAATTTCCTAAGAAACTCCCAAGCTGACGAAGTGCAGATCAGCTGAAAGGCAAAAAAAGTTGATTGGGCCCTTAGGCTTTGTCAAAGAGGCCCAGCTAGAGCTTGATTCATAACCTCATGCCTCTTTCCCCCCCCTCCAGTGTTCCTGACAATAAAAAGATTTCTGTTCATGGATTCTGTTTACTAGTGGTAGTGGATACATACGGCATGGAGTGCCAGACTCCTATGGATTCGGCATTTCACTAGCATGCCTCCTTGTAGTACCCATAATCTCAGGATAGGAGGCAAATGTTATTTGGATTATCCTAGAATCTCTCCACATGTCATTTAAATCGAGTGATGATACATTAATGACTCTCCTTTACCTTATAGGTCTTCCAAACACTTTTGTATTTTCTTCACACCTTCTCAGTCCTTCTTCATTTATAGACAAAACCTATATATGGCATATATAAAAAAGAGGTGCTTGACCAGAGGGTGCTACATCATCCTCATCCTCATCCTCCTCATCCTCATCATCTTAGAACTGCAGAGCTGGAAGGGACCCTGCGGATTACGGAGTGTAGCCCCTGCCGAGGAGGGCTAGTGGGGAATCAAACCGCCATCCTCTGGTTCACAGCCAGAGACCTAAGCCACTGAGCCTATCCGGAAGCTTTTATGACCATGACTGACATTTGGTTTTGCTTCTAGCACCTGTGTCTTTACTTTTAAAGTAAAAGTCGTGCAGGTGACTTTCAGACCTGAATGATGCATCTTATCTTATTCTTATCTTGCTCTTTACTCCAATCCTACACTCATTTGCTGAAATCATTGGGACTGACCTCCGTAGCACTGCACTATTCATCTCTCTTGAAAATTCCAGATTACTAAGCTTGTTGCATTAGTTTTAAATTTCAAATGATCATAATGTGCAAATTACTCATGAGGATACATCTATGACTCACAGGCAAATCATGGTTTAAGATTTTTCTGCTTTTATATTTATACAAATTACCTTTGCCGTTGTGTTTGACATTTGGGCATAGTGTAATATAAAGAGGCTTGTAATCATATCTGTACACTATTAACTTACTTACTACAAACATAATTGGAAGCTTCCCCACCAAAATGCAGAAAATAAAGAGTGCACTTCATCTGTTTTGTACTATGGAACCCCAACCTTCAGAGTTCTGTACCATATCTGATCTGTGCTCCCTGCATGACTTTTACTGTACCCCCTGCATGACTTGCCAGTGGCAAGTAGCCTATAAAGAATGCATATTGCATACCAACATTTTTTTCTGTTGCCATTAGTAATATTGCTGTTGCTGTTGTGGCTGCTGCTCTAATTTTTTGTAAGCAGAACACTTGCTGTTTCGTAGCCCCAATGTTACACAAAGCTGCAGTTTAACACACGACTAACACCCCCCACTCAAGTCCAGTCTCATCTAGCATTCTGTAGAGTGCCATTAGCATTAGGGGGCAGTACTACTTCAGACCTCAAGAAGGAAATCCCTTTTTTGAACACGCCTACTGTCAAACACAGCTGTAAACAGGTCAAGCAGTGAAGAGCTGGTCTAGCACTTCTCTTTTGCCTTTGCTGGTGTGCTTGGAAAGATCTACCCTTCCCCCCATCCCGAAGCACACACAGGTAACATTTTAAAAACCAACTTTTCCCATCTGCAGTTTGAAGCGGTGCAGGCTATTCTGCCACTTCAGGATTTCACCACCAGCTTTCCTTCTGTACATGTAAGAAAACAATACCACCAACCAAACCAAAACCAAAAGAGAATAAAAACAACAAACAAAAATAAAATAAAATAAAATAAAATAAAACCCTGTATCTGGCAGAACCCTTTTGTTCAAATGAAAAATAAGCCAGAGAGGAAAATCCATGTATGATCGTTGTTCTAGCACAAGCCAGAGCACCGGCATGGAAGCAGCCATATGACCCAACTACCAAAGCCAACATTTTCTCACTAGACTTACATAACGGAGCAAAGCTTCTTCTCCCAGAGCTCTGACCAGACCTTTGGTATCCATCTGGCCAAGTCTTAGCACATAGAGTGGGCGCCCATCTGAAAAGAGATTTTTTTTTTTTGAGAGAGAGAGAGAAATAAGGCTGCAGTTTTAGCAAAACACTTATGCACACATATACACCGAAGATACATTAGGAGGATTTTTTTTTTAAAAAAATGGGACACTAGAATCACTCAATCATCCGCATTTCTATTAAAAGAAACCATCACCTATTCTTGGCTGCAATGAAAACCGGAACAGTTATGCAGGGACAACTCCTTTCACCTACAAAACTAAGCCTTTTTAAAAAAAAATAAAACAGTTGAGGGCAAGGTGAAGAGGAGAAATACTCCTGTTAGGTTCAGTTAATACTATAAGCCAGAGCTGAGCAACGCCTCTAATAGATTGTTTTGCCCCAACAGTCCCCACATAACTGGATGTGTGTGTGAATATTAACCTCAGAAAGTGCTCCAGTGTCTTCTAGGCTGCATGGGGTGGCAATTCTGTCATGTTTTGAGGCCTACAAACAACACAATGGTGTGCAGTACACCTATATCTGGAGCACATGCTGGTTCAGAGAAGGCTAGATTAAGACAGCATCTTTCACCCCCACCAGGCAAAATTTGGTTAAGACTTAAAAAAAAATTTTTTTTAAAGAGAATTTCCACTGGTTCACACTGCATGGGAAAGAATGTAAAGATGAGTACATCCTCATTGCAAGGAGGGATTGAAGATAGTATGTGCATGTCTCAAGGTTTTCCTCTAAGGAGCATGCATGCACCGATCTCCACCCCCTCTGCATCCATCATGACCATTTTTGTTATGGTTGTGACTCGACTAGTACTAGGGTGTTTGTGGATTTTCGTATGCATACATGCACACGTGCAGAAAAGAGCCCTGCGCAGTGGGTGGGGGGCAAAAATCGGAGGGCACGTTGGCCTCTGTCTTTAAATATTTTCATGGATACTGCCTATTCTTGGTGCACTAGACAGCTTCCAAATTCTAACCCCAAGAAAAAAGGCAAGTTTGAAAGTTTCATGCTAACAAATCCATAATTTCCCCAAGTCCTGGAAACAACTGGTGATTGTGTGATATAACCATTTGTGGCCCAGAGTTCTAAATTATCAGAAGCATTAAAAAGTAAGGGAGAATCAAGCTGCCCGTCTGTGACAGATTCTGCTGCTCTTGCTGCAAGATACTAGAATGGTTACCTGTCTAGAGTTTGCCACTGTCCCAATCTACTCATGCTTTTCTCCTATTTTAGCTCATAGACAAATATGTTACAATAAAATGTTTCAACACTTCTGTTTCTGTATACAATTTGCATAGTTAGACTTTCATGTGTGTGTGTGTGTGTGTGTGTGTGTGTGTGTGTGTGTGTGTGTCATTATAGTCGTGACCGACTCTTCGTGACTCCATGTCTATGGAGTTTCCCCCCGAAATCAAGCGAGACCGGATGTGCTTAGGGCACCTAGGCAGCTCAGACTTTCATATACAGGTACTTAATGCTGAAATCAATGAAACACATCAGGGGAATCAAGAGGAAAGAATTTCAAATTTAGAAACTTGGCTCCAATTCCTCTTGTATATAAATCATACAGTGCTTATTTTTTACAAATGGTTTAAAAGAGACTTAAACACAATGGGATTTATTATTTTGGCAAATATATGCAAATTTTGACTAGCAAGTTATACTGTATATACAGGAAGCTCAGGAGTAATTCATCTTAAAAGAGAAACTGGGATCAACTTGCACGGCAGCTATCTTTAGAGGGAAGGCAATGAATCCACCTGCAATTGACTACTGATGCACCGAGGCCTGACTAGTATGAGATGCAGAAGGGAAGTCAGTAGCTGATAAATTCATAGAACAGTGGTACTTTTACTACATAACGGAATGAAAAAAAATCAAGATGCACATATGCTTTTTTTCTTTCTTTCCAGAATTATTTAATACAAGCCTGCTATTACACACAGCACAATTATTGCTAATATTGCTGGCTTTCTAATATCCTCTCTTGTCTAACCATGCTTATCGTACTGTTCCACTGTATGTATCACAATAAATTAAATGTGAAAATACCCCTACCCCTTCAGAACTATGAACCTGTAGGGGTAGTGGAAGGAACCTATTTTGCTACCTGTTTTAAAGAGTTGGATTAAAAATGCTTTCAAGCATATTAGTAAATGGGACGGATGTGAAGACAGGATGCACAGTGAGCCAAGAATGCAAAATGCTGGTCCAGCTGCTGGGCAATACACACAGTCTGTCCCTGGATATTTCTATATCACAGTGACTGCCATTAGTTCTAGGATTATTATAATTTTAGGTAAAGATAACCACGGAATGGGAAGATGTTCTTATTCCCGTTCCCGCAACCTTCCCTTTCCCCTCACAACAGCCTACTTATATGTAGGAAAGGGGTACATAAATGTAATGAAGAATGCTCTTTCAACATGCTTTTTTGTTACCTCCTGACCGGTTTCTGGCAGATACTCTGAAGCTTCCCTACAGAAAACGCATTCCAGACGCCTGAGATATACCTTTGTCGTGGTGGTGCCACCCTCCTGCGTAGTAATCGTGCAGGACTTGAGGAGGGTTCCAAGTCTCCAAGATGTAGTCCACCTGGTGCTGTTTGCGCCACGTTAATGACTGGCACAGGATCTCTCTGGCTTTGTCAATGTTGAAATCTCTAGCACGCAAGAACCTCAAGATGTGCTCATCCTTGGGAATCTGGAAACGGCATGGAAGCAAATTTAATTTGTTTCTGACAAGCAGGAAGACACCTGTTTTCCACTTCCCATACAAAGAACCAAAGAATATTGTGAGATATGAAATTACAAAATCCAAATAAATAAATAAAAGTTCATATATCTTGTTCTGTGCAGTCATTCTGCATCCCAATGTACATAGCTCACTGCAAAACTCATTTGTGCAATTTCCCTTATATATGCAGTATTGTACAGTAAGATTCTGGTGATTTTTTTTAAAAAAATTGTATTAAAATTACTATGCTGCATTTCAAAGCATAATGCCTACTTAAGGAAATACTGTACACAGCAGTGGTCTCCGGCCTTTTTGGAACCAGAGATTATTTGTTTTTTTTCCCTAGCACACACAACGCTGGTTCCATCAGGATGAAAACAAAAACAGTCATGACAGATGTGCAGGGGGAGGAAAAATCCCATGCAAAATGGGGAGAAGTGTGCACCTTGCCTTTTCGCCCTTAATAAGGTAACCTGGTGTGGTCCGGTTCCTAACAGGGCTTGGGGACCCCTGGTATAAAAGCATTTAAGATGGGATGATATAACCATTATATGCTCCCCGTCCCCGTGTCAACCAGGCTCAGAAAAACACCAGGAGAACTTTTAACTTCCCATCCTAGAAGATGCTTTCATACTTCCACTTCCATCTTTGTTTTCCCGCTCCAGAAACACAAAGGTTGAAACAAGACGTATGGAAAAGCTACTGTGATGGTTAACAAAAAAGAACAGACCCTTCTGAATGTATTTCATCTTGTCTCGGTGAGAAAAGATGAAAGAACGGGAAAAAAAAGTGCAGAAGGTGAGGTCTCTGGCTCCCCCCCCCCCCCCGTTCTAGACAAACTAAGTGGCTATGCCTAATACCAGTGTTGTCCAAACTCTGGCCCTCGAGATGTTTTGGACCACAACTCCCACAGTCCTTTGTCACTGGCAATACAGGATTGGAATTCTGGGCGTTGTGGTTCAAAACATCTGGAGGGCCAAAGTTTGGACACCCCTGCCTAATGCAGTCACAGGAAAGGAGCAGCTTCTCCTCATCTGGAGGACAAACACAATGGGATGCATACACAAAAACTGGGAACAGGGATCTCCAGGAGGTCCTTAGTAGTCCTCTTTTTTTGTTAACCCTGTTTACAGACAGAAGAGAGAGAGAAGAAAACTTCATCCCAGCCTGTTGTCCATGAATCCCCAGAAACTAAAGGCAGGGAGGAAGCATGTCTTTGCGAAATCTGCTTCACTGTCTAATTCCAGATACTCTTTGTTAATTTTGGCTCTGTAGCAGCACTAGCGGATTACTGGCTCCTATCAAAGTGTTCAATGCCGTCCCCAAAACATGACTTTCTGTTGCTATCTAGAACCAGACCAAGATTAAAATGTGTTATTAAGAAGATCAGCGACAAGACTGAGTCTATAAAGACCCAAAGCTAAAAGGAGACTGTAAAAGATGCTTGCTGGGGGATGAGCCATGAATACCTTGGCTTCATGCACAGAAAAAGAGGAAATAAATCAAGCAAGGCAATTAAAGGGATACTGGGGTCAGGAGGGAGAGTGGGAGGCTGTCAAGAGCTTGGATGTGCACTGGAAGTAGAATTAAAGTGGGAATCACTAAGGAGATTGAGTTGTATAGCAGGCAGGACAAAATAAACAGGGAGGGAACACATGAGCTAGATATGTTCTGCAAATGGAAAGAAAATTCTTAGCCTAGGTTTCAAAAATTGATCTCTGCAGCTGAAAATATTTACTTACTAATGTGAAGAGGTTTAAGAACCACAGCCTGCAAAGTAATCCTCCTCTCCCTGTCTTAGAATAAATATTATTAACTTGCCTGGTTGTCATATACCAAGGAAGGAAAGAAGGAAGGAAGAAGGTAAGATTTCCTTCCTTCTTTTCAGTTATACCATAACGATTAGGTGTCCTTTATTTTTAAAAATGTCAAATTATTATTTTTAAATGTATCATATATACATTGATACAGATAACTTCTCTGCGAAGGAAAAAAAAGTCAAGGATAAGGTA
Source organism: Phrynocephalus versicolor (assembly GCA_023846285.1). Taxonomy (NCBI): domain Eukaryota; kingdom Metazoa; phylum Chordata; class Lepidosauria; order Squamata; family Agamidae; genus Phrynocephalus; species Phrynocephalus versicolor. The sequence continues at coordinate 25,586,903 of JAHTLZ010000010.1, read as the reverse complement.
TGTGCAGGAAAGAACCATTTCAACCAAGTAAGTACTTTCTGGTGCACTTTCAAATGCTCTGCCCAGTGCAGGCTGTATTACCCAAAGCGAGCCCCAGTTCAGCAAAAGCATCTGCCAAGTAAAACCTTTTTGTCTGTACCAGAAGACTATTGTTTTTGCAACCATGGCACTTGTTAATGGGAGAAGTTTTCCACGTTCACAAGCCTTAGAGGAAATCCACTCGTTGTGACACTGGTGGGGGTTGTAGGGCCTTCATCGCCTTTACCATTGGAAAAAGAATCTCCAGGCTACAAAGACAAAGCTTTGTTTTCTTCGAGTCCAAAAGCAACTGGACTTTCAAGGTCAACACATGTGAGTGCCCCCCCCTCGTGGAACAACAATTGACACAGTTCCAGATTATCTTGCAGGCTATATGCACTTTTCCCGATAGTCAGGAAGTCCAGCGAAGAGACAGATTCTTACTTTGCCTTTGTGCGTTTCCTGGAGCCACTGACGAAGCCGGATGAGGCAGCTTTCCTGAAGGGGCGTCAAATCACCCAGATACCTCTTGATGTAGTCTGCATCCAGCTTATCTAAAACAGCACAGACGCAATGCTCTTAGCGAGGACGGCACCAAATCAGTTAACAAACCACCTTTTGAACACATAACTCAGAAGGAAGCAGGTGTTTGCAGAGCCAAATGCCATTTTTAATTCCTTGCTTCAAATTTATCCTGGCCAGCTTTTGGTCAGCCTTTCCAACTGAGGTGCTTTTGAAAAACATGCTGTCCCTATTTGTTCTTCTCTCTCCTGTCAGGTACTGCCTAGCCCTGTCCTTTCTACAAATCTTACCTCAAATATGTTCTACTCTTCACAGAATGTTCCCCCCCCCCAAAAAAAAAGATAGATAACATTAGTCTTGTATAATTTATTCTGTCCCATTTAAATCAATTTTGGAAGACTGCAAAAAAAAAAAAAAACAGTCATTTTCAGCACAGATGCAGACTCCTTCCCTGTACCCTCAGAATTCCATGGGATTTTGGCAGAGGTCATGAAATAGTTTCTCCCCCTTCCCATGTATAAGACTATACATCAGCACCCCCATATCTGCGGGGGATTGGTTACGAGCCACCCCACAGATACTGAAATCTGCATATAAGAGTGAACACTCTTATTTGAGGGTGGTGGCAGGGGTGGTGGGGGTAACTGCAGAGATGAAGACGGCAGGGGAGAGGGCAGTGGCCACAGCAGGGGCAATGACAGTGGGGGCAGTGGCCGTGGCAGGAGTGATGGCAGCAGGGGCAACAGGGCAAAAACTTAGAGCCACACACCCGCCAACAAGGAGCTTTGCACCATCGCTTGCTTGCCAGCCAGGAGCTTTGTGCCACACGCATGCCAGCTGGGAGCTTCACTGCCTGGGGGCCTACAGGCAGAGAGCTTTGCCCCGCTGCTGACCCACCAGCCGGGAGCTTCACTGTACTGCGAAACTGCCAGCAGGAACTTTATCATTCACCATCCACAGATAATGAAATCAGCAGATGGTGAATCTGCAGATACGGGAATCCTATTGTATCTTTGTCTAAAATGGTTAGGCTAAAAATTGAGAGTCATCTTATACATGGAAGTAAGCCGAGGAGAGAATCGTGTGGTTGTGAAGCTGTTATTTTGGGTTGCCGTCTCAGGTATAGAAAATACGGTCATTCGCCTGGACACTCAAACCACGCACCATCAGGTGTTCCAGCTGTGGGGTCTGAAGCATTGTTGCAAGTATTTGCTTCTTTAGGACTCAGTCCCTCCTTCATAGCAGTACCAGGTACATTAACTGGAGAGGATAGTGGCCGTCTCACATAAGTTGCCCCATGGTCATGGTTGTATTTAACAGGAGTCCAGCGAGGAATGTGTGTGACTCCTTCTTCTTCAAGCTGCTTCAAGTAGTACTCGATTATTTCTTTGCCCTGAAAGTGCAAGACAGTTCTTTCATCAATAGGCTTGTAGAGGCACCAGTATATTTTGTACTGTGCTCTGTCTTATGGGAAACTAGGCTGGTGGTAAGAAAGAAGTACCTTGTTCGTCACTTGCCCTCACCATCACCCAGCATTAAGCAGAGGTGACTGTAGCAAAGGATGCACCTTCCCCCAGGATTCTGAAAAGGCATCACTCACTCACACATACACATAAACAGAGGCAGATCCTTGATCTTTCTTTGTCCTAAACTTGGCATGATTCAACAGGAGTATGTTGCTTGATTCCAGTCATGACATGGGCAGATGTGCATCTTCTCCAAATACAAGCAATATTCAGGCAGTCGGAAAACAGCTCATTCAGAAGTAGGAGCAAGGAGAGTTGTAGCCCTATCGCACAGTCCAGAAGGGACACCTTGCTACACATGGAACCTTTGCACACCATTGTAAATCCTCATCACCCATCACATGGAAGGATTCTACACCTAAACAGAAGCATTCCTCTTCAGAGGGCCTCCCTCCCCACGGACACTGTGACTGGCAGGGGGTAAAGAGTACAATTTGCTTTCTCTACTCACATTTTAAAACCCACCCTATTAAAACAGGACTACAGTTCACAGCATGAGTACAATAAGCCATCCTACTCTTGACAGAATTTTTGCTTTGTCAGGGTCACATACCTTTATGTCTGACAGTTGCTAGCAAAACAGGGCCCTATGTCCTGCAGCCAAATCCATGTTGCCTTTAGCCAGTTACCTCCGGGGTAGGTTTTGAAAACTTGGCTTTAGAGGATGGCCTTGCCTGATCTCTCAAACACTAAATGCTATTTTTTCCCCACTTATCCCCTTTCCCTCCCTGTTTTTTATTTAATCAATCCCCTGTTTATTTTTGCTTTCATTTTAGTTTTATTTTAGTGTATTGTTGTTGATTTATGAAGTTATATTTTATTTATATCATGTTGTTTGTATTTTGGTTATTTAAATGTATTTCTTTGTTATATTACTATTCTGTGTTGTAAACAGCCCAGAGTAGCCTTAGGGCTAGATAGGAGGTATAAAACTCAAATAAATAAATAAGATAAAATCTAAGAATGTGAGTTTCCCCTCTATTTCTTTTTCCATGGTAAATTGTATATTTGGGTGGCTATTGAGAATATATTATGCAGGGTATTGTTTTGCTCAGTTTACAAGAAGGAGGGATCTCTTAATACCAAATGGATCTGTGAATGGGAATCCATCTGGAAAATATACCAATTCACTAAGAGGGGTGGCAGTTGGTTGACTATAAATCTTTAGCATAGAACAATCTTCTAGAAGAAGCCTGGTCAAGGGAGATTGCTCTCAGATTGCTCTCATAATACTTTGGTGTCAACTACTAAATCAGAGTTTGAAGCTTTATGATCTATTTCAGGAACTAATAGAAATATCAGTAAGAATAGGTGCTGGACAACAAGTCAGTACACACTCATATTTCTCTAATCTCAGCCTGAGCAGATTAAAATGTACAACTAAAAGAGGAGAAGAACAGCCAGTGATTATCTGGACAACATGAAGCAATTTGTTGTTGTGTTGTTACAGCCGTGACCGACTTTTTGTGACCCCATGTCCATGAAGTATTCTTGGCAGGAATATTGGAGTGGCTTGCCACTTGCTATTCCAGGCGCCTACAGCAATACTATTTTGCTTTGTCAGGGTCAAGTACCTTTATGTCTGACAGCTGCTAGCAAAACAGGGCCCTACGTCCTGCAGCCAAAGCTACGTAGAGTTACAGAGTATTATAGCTTACAGCAATACTCTGTAGTATATAATATGTAGCAAAATCCCAAATAGGTTCCAAATTACTTCCATTCTTATGACACTAAGTACAAGTCAAGAAACCAGAGACAGAAAGTCATGAAAGCATACCTTTTTAATATTGCTGGTGTATTGTTTCATGGCAATTTTCTCTACCGTGCTCTCAAAGCCAAAGAAAGATTTAATATCAAGGCTTGCAGATTGCTCAAAACATGTCCAGTCTTCATTATCTGGATGCACCTGAAAAGTTGAAAAATAAAGAAAAAGAATGGCCAGTGTAAAAAGACAATGATTACAACAATGACAGCTTCAGTAGCATGGCATATACAGTCATCCCTGCCATTTTGTGGTTCATACGCAGTACAGTGGTACTGCTACTTATGAGCAGCTCAACTTAAGAGCAATTCGACTTAAGAGTGAAAAACCATTGGTGTTTTAACTGTTGCCTTACAAATTTTAGATGCAGTCTGTGCTACTTAAAAATTTGGTTTTTTTAAATTTATTTTTTAAATTTATTTATTTATTTGAGGGTTTTTTTTTAGATAGGGTTGCTCTACTTAAGAGTTGTTCGACTTAAGAGCATGCATTCGGAATGGATCAAACTCATAAGTAGAGATACCACTGTATATGAAGGCGAGGACCCTTAGGGCTAGCTGTGTGGGCCTGTTTGAGGCCTCCTGCACTTACCTCAGGCTTGCCAGGCCTGTCAGAGGCCTCAGAAGTGGTTTCCAGTGAACCTGAAGTGACTTTTGAAAAACTGAAAGTGCCTTCAGCATTACCTGAAACCACTCTGGGGCCTCCAACAGGCCCAGGAACCCGATCGGAGGCCCGTTCATAGTAATGCCAGGCCTAAGGTAAGTGTAGGAGGCTGCAGACAGGCCCCCCAGTCCCAACCCGACCCCATCTGCATATCGCGGATTTTCCTTTATCGTGGGTTGGGTTGGGTCCCTAACCCCCATAATAAACGGGGGATTACTCTATACTACAGGGTTGCTGAGAAAGAGACTCAATATGTAAAATAGGTTCATGGCAAGCACTTTGTTGAAGACAATGGCTATTGTACAGCAATAAGCTCTAAGATCTCAGACGACAGCAGCATTGGTAAAACCCACATTTTGCAATTTAGACTCCTCTTGATCTTTATTCCCACTTTACAATCAAGAGAAGGAGGTATGCAAACCATCAGCTGTTCTTCATATTTTAGCATCATTTCAGCAACTGAAAAAACAAGATGTACATAGCTGGCTACTTTCTATATTTGACACTTCATGCTACATGGAAGCTACGACTTGTCACTAAGTTGCCATCCCTATCTCAACAAAAATTGTCTGACTACTGCCATACACAAAGGGGTAATTCTGTAATTTGGGGAGGGCAAGGGATAAACATTTTAACAGTCTGGCAGGCCCTATGCAAAGTTGGATAACCCAGTATTCATCAAAATAAAATTAATCAGCTCATTCTCCTCATCAATTAATGTTGCAAATCAAGATATGTCCAAAAAAAAAATCAAGATTTCACTTCAGAACAGCCAAATCTTGAGGGACTTCCAGTTGTGCTGCTGGGAGACAGCCATGAGAAGCAGGAGTGCTGCTTCTCAGGCTGAATTTCTCCTTGTCTGGGGCACCTCAAAGGGGCTAATCTTCCTGTATGGGAAGGTGAAGACACAGAGCATCACCTGTGTGGTTGCAAAAACAGCAGCGACTGGATTTACTGATCTAGGATTGTCTAATCACCCTTGGGGGAAATTAGATGTCATAAATACATGGCGCTCAACAAGCTGTTGGCACCAGACAATTAGAGGCTGTAAATAGCTGTTGTGAGTTCTTCAGGTTGTTTGGCCATGTTCTGGAAGTTTTTCTTCCTGATATTTTGCCAGACTCTGTGGCCGGCATCTTCAGAGGGCAAGGAGCTCAGGGAACTAGGTATTCTCTCTAAAAAGCCCTAGGCTTTTAAAACTTTTCCCCCTCCCCCCAAGCCCCTTGCACTAGTGGATCGGCACTAGGGTGGGGGGGGAAAGGGGGGGAATTTTAAAAGCCCTGCACTTTTAAAACTTTCCCCCCTTCCTCCAAGCCCCTCGTGCCAGCTGATCGATGCTGGAGGGGAGGGGAAGGTTTTTATCCCCCAACCCAGTGCTGATCACCTGGCATGTGGGGCTTGGGGGGGAGCTTTAAAAGCCCTGGGATTTTAAAACTATTTTTCCCTCCCCAAGCTCCGCGAGCCAGCTGATTTGTGCTGGGTTGGGGGGGACTCCCCCCCCCCACACTTCTCCCCCCCCAATGCTCCCTGTGTGTGTGGGGGGGAGCCACAGGTTGTTTAAAGCAGTTTCCCATAGGAATGCATTGAAATCCACCCCTCCGGAATGGATTAATTGACTTTCAATGCATTCTTATGGGAAACTGCTCCCCGACTTACAAGCTAACCGACTTACGAGAATGCGCTTGGAATGGATTACTCTCATAAGTCGGGGTTCCACTGTAGGGATGAATTGATGGTAAAATAATTGTGACTGACCCATCCAGCATGGCATTTGATAAGCAATATATGCATCTTGTCTTTTTCAATGGAGAAAATAAATAAATAAATTGGTGTGTGTGTGTGTGAAGAATAGCCAAACCTTGGCCTCTTAGTGAATAAATTATTTGCATAGCACCGAAAATGTTGTGTTCTGACCAGTGCTTTTCACATAATCTCAGACAGAAGGCCTAATAAGCAAAGTATAGTAGTGTTATTTCCTTGTGTACTCTATAATGGAAATCGTGTTGCTTGGTTTCACTGTGATGCCTAAAAACATTCAATTGCATTGGGGCAGGCAGAGTGTCCTTGTGCACACCTCATACAGTCTCTCTTCTGCATTGGTGCTCTTTTCTTCCCTTCTGTGCTTATACAACACCACCTCTAGATAAAAATGAAAAGAAAGATGGCTGAATATTTTAGATGGCTCTATGAAGTTCCATACATCCTGACTTGGTCCCCAATGTTTTCTTCCAGGAGACAGACAGAAACAAGGATGTTTATGTTGGCATCCAAAAGCCAACAAGCTGGAGGGCAAATCTGAAATCCGTAACACCAGCTAAGACTTCACTGGACAAGAACAAAAACTTGTGCACATTGGAGTGTTTTTGAGGCAGTTTTGCAAGTCAGTTTGTTTAACCAAAACATGAGAAAAAACATGAGTGCTTGGAAGATAATGGTAAATTATCTTCCAAAACATCTATCATTGGATGTGTCCAGCCAGAAAGAAAATGATGGCTTCACAGCTCTGAGCACACATATTTATATTTGTCCATGTTTGTATCTCCCAAACACGTGTCCTGTTCAAATATAAGAGACGATGCCCTGTGAAGTAACATGGGATTCTACCTAATGGAAAATATTTCCATTGCATCCTTACATTTAAACTTAAGTTGCTAGAAAATGACAGAAACTAATATGTCAATACAACACCTCCTTAATGAGGTGACACAATTGCAACACCCAGAACACACCCATCTCACTGAATTTCTGAAGCTAAACGGGGTTGGGGAAAGAAGGGAAGAAGAAACATATCAGAAATTCTAGAGAGCTGCTTCTAGTAAGAATAGGCAATATTGGATTAGACAGATCAATGGCCTGACTCCATATAAAGCAGTTCTTCAGGTTCCTACGGAGGGTGACAAGTAGCCATCTATTGAAAGTCTGAAAAGCTCTATTCAGACCCGTGCTTACTCACCGTGTAACAGCAGCGTTCATTAATGACAACTCTGTTTGAGAACGTTTCATTGTAGGCTTCTATTTGTAAAGTGCGGTCTCTTCTGTTCAAGGAGTTCTTTTGAATAAAGTAAACATAATCAACCCCTGCAATCTGAGAAAAGATGGGAGATATTAGAAAGATGAAGCCTTCCAAGTTACTGAGTAGGCTTACAAACCAACTAAATTCAACTACCTTTTTAAGGAGCCGGGGTGCATCAACGTCCAGTTTGCAACGCCTTTCAATCACGTGGATAGCCCTATCTTCACTCTTGTATTCATTCACAGTATCACTGCCGACAAACATGGGAATGAGAGGGCATGTGGGAAACCTCTTTTCATAAGCCTGCAAAGAGAAGGGAAAACACACTTCAACCCTCTATTACAAGACTCTCGAGATAGCATTTTCATTTGAGATGGGCACGAAATGGAAATACTGTGTTTTTCCAAATTTCAGGGGCTTACCTAGAATCACTCTCCTGCCATTTCCTCTAGGACAAATCATTTCATCCAAGAGGGGAAAAATTGTGTTTCGTTACAAAAACAAAACATGTCCTACTGTTTTGTTAGGTAATGAATTCGTTACCTAACGAAACAACGAAACAGCATTTCGTTTTTCATTTCGTGCCCATCTCTAATTTTCATACGCTTAAGGTAAATTGATCACAATTGTTCTGTTCACTTCCATTGTTTAAATATTAAAACAAGCTAGTGCATGCACCTCAAAAATCTATCCATCAACAGCAGTATATGGCACTAGAGAACTTTAAAAATCCTAATTCTTCATTCCTTCGAAGAACCCCCCCAGAAAACTCTTCCAAGTACCTCCCTGGAGTCTAACAGATATCTAATGCCTGTTCCTTACCATCAGGGTTATACCCGAGCACAGCAGCTAAAATTCATCTAATGACTGCAATGAACCATTTACCAGCCCACACTTGTGCTCAGGGATATAATGCCTTTTGTTGGGCTGCTCAGACAGCAGCAGCCCCATTTCAGCAACAAGACTGTCAGGACAGAAAAACGCAAAATGATACTGTATGAAAAACAAGAAGAAAATGACAAAACAAAACCAGAAACAGAGATGCCAAGAAATTGACTGTTTTGTCTTTCTTATTCAAAGCTTACAGCAACAATTTTGCAGTTTATGTGCCGGCTAAAATGTCTACCCAATCAATATAGAAAAATAAGAGGAGCCTCAAATACATATGTTCCAACTGAGAGCTCTTTCAAGATTTCATAACTGTAGCATGTGACACCACAGAATCAAGGTTTTCTGCTATGCTCTTTTTTCAAATTCAGAGTTAGCCTTTTTCGTGGAGTAAAAGAAAAACTAGATGTGAAGAATCTGTGAATCTTCAGAACATATTGAATTAAAATTCCCATCACTTCCAGACAGTGCAGTCAACAGACAGAGAACCTGATCGTCTCTCAACACTCACAGGACCAGTTTCCATGTCGGGGAAAAAAGGAAAGGAAAGGAAAGGAAAGGAAAGGAAAGGAAAGAAAGAAAGAAAGAAAGAAAGAAAGAAAGAAAGAAAGAAAGAAAGAGCAACAGACAACAGATCTGTCCTGTGGCATTAAATACGGTGGTCCCCCACCCTTTCGCGGTTCATATACTGCGGTCCCACTATATTGCGGGACTGCAGTACTGAGGAACCCTGACTGGGGAAAAAAGAGTTAAAACCCTCTGCTTCTTCTCCCCCCAATCAGGCTCCTAGAGGGATAAGCGGATGGGTTTTAACCCATTTTTTCTGTCCTGGCCTTTTTTCTGGTGAGTGGCACTTCTGCCTTGCCTGCAAGGTTCTCCCAAAGGTGCGTCCCTACACCCACTCCCCCTCTGCACAGGTCTTCCCCATGCAACTAGAGTGAATGCTTTTCTATTGATCGCAAGTGAACTTACGTGGGTGTGGAGGGGGTTCCTCATGCACATGGATAAAGTCACATGTGCAAGGAAGAAAGCCCTGGCCAACAGGGCTGAGAGTTACAGGAGCGTTGCCTTGCCTCTATCAAGTTTCTATCTGTTTGGTCTCCTCCAGGCCATTACTGACTTCAGACACTGGTTTAGAACTACAAGTCAAACATAAAATGAGGAACAGAAACCTCAACTCTCTCCCAGTGATTTCATGTACAGTGGACCCTTGTATAACGAACAGCTTGTATAACGAAAAATCCGTGCAACGGAAAAAATTTCCATCCCCCCTCCCCCTCCCCTCCCTGTCCAAAATGGGTGCAGGCACTCTCTGGGGCTCCTTACCGAAGATGCAAGCTGACAATGGAGGAGGAGGAGGAGGAGGAGGAGGGCTAGGTCAGCCTGCTCGGCTTGCCTAGGCACTCACAGCAAAACTTCCTCAGGGGTGCGCGCTCATCTTTCCCTTCCCCCTTTCCGTCCCTCTTTCCCTTCCCCCTTTCCGT
>JAHTLZ010000010.1:25541693-25576720 GCA_023846285.1 Phrynocephalus versicolor | reverse complement strand
GTGTGTGTGTGTGTGTGTGTGTGTGTGTGTGTGTGTGTGTGTGTGTGCGCGCGCGTGCGCGCAGGGAAGGAGGAGACAATAGAAGATGGTTCCTAGGCTTGGCCTGGGAAGAATTAACCCTTGTGCTGCAGCACTCCGCCTGAAATCAATGTGTGTGGGGGGGTGTCTGTTTGCATTTTTGCATTTCTCTTCCCCAACATTATACATGTACAGTACTGTAGTTTGTGTCATTTTTCTCTGAACTGGAACGGATTACTCCATTTTTCAATGCATTCCTATGGGAAATTGTAATTTGTATAAAGGAAAATTTGTTTAACATAATTTCATTTGGAACGAATTAATTCCTTTATACAAGGTACCACTGTAAATGTAAGAAAGCATAAGGGACCCTGCATATGCACAGCTAAGACACTGAAAGGAACCTCCCAATACTACCTTCTGAGCTTGTCTCTCAAGGGATGAAAGAAGCCACTGGCTGGCTCCATGTACCATTCTGGAAAAGCCAAGTAAATGCCCTCTATATTTATGCATATTCCCACATCTAGATGAGAGGTCCTCCATTTGCTCTCCTGTCTCAAGCAGGTTTTAATCAACACAATCTCATAGTGAAATGAACCTGCTTTCTTTAAAGTGCTATCATATTTTGCGGCTCTGTTCTTCTTTTGTCTTTGATTTTGCCAGCATTTCCAGTGTGCGATCCTTATGCTTCTACTTCTGCTTTCATTTTAGACTCTCTCTCTCTCTCTCTCTCTCTCTCTCTCTCTCTCACACACACACACACACACACACACACACACACACACATATTGCAATCTTTTTGACTGGTAGTGTTAAAAAGTGTCAGTCACCATGGAAATACTCAGCCTTGTCTCAGTCTTCGCAGGCGTTAGGGACCTGACCCAACCCGTGATAACTGAAAATCCGTGATATGCGGATGCAGGTCGGACTGGGCCTGGGGGGCCTAACTGGGGGCTCTTGTACTTACCCCCAGCCTGGCGCTGCCCAGAACAGGCCTGCGAGGGCCTTCCTGGGCCTTCTGGAGGCTCCAACAGGGCCTCCCTGAGACTTGGAAGGGATTTCCAGATCAGCGAAAATCATTTCTGAGGCCTCCGACAGGCCTAGAAAGGCCTTCGGAGGCTTAAGAAATCAGCGATCCAGAAGTCACTTCCGGGTCTCCAAAAGGCCTGGGAAGGCCCTTGCAGGCCTGTTCGGGGCAGCACCAGTCCTGGGGTAAGTACAGAAGGCCTGAAACAGGCCTTTCCCCCCTTACCCCAGGGGGCCTTTTTTCATACACTACAGTCCTGTGATACAGGGGGACTGCAGTATATGAACTGCAAAAGGGCCAGGGACCACTGTATAATGTTTTCGACAAGTTAAATTTTCTTCCAGTCTCAGCATATTTGGTGAAGACATGTGAAGACCCTTATTTACAGATTAGACATTAGGAACAAAAGCTTGCTTGTGTTCATATAGCCTATACCAAATGGCAAGATAGTAATGCAGCATTCTATAATAAACCAGTGCTTATTACTGGTGTCCTGGATCAAAGACAATATAAGAGCAACCCTCAGGCAGCCACTTAAATTGTTTTGCAGGGCTGGCTGAAAGCACAATACAAAAAATAGGAGGAAGTTCAGACAACCATGAACAACTGTACTCTCAAACAGGATTGTTGACCTCTTCCCAGGAATCAATGTATTTTGAATTATTATTTTTGCATACAGATCACAACTGCTACTCTTGATTACACAATATTGCTTTTTGTTGTTTTTCTTTCAATATACATTCTAAAAATCTAGCTTCTGGGATTACAATGCTGATCCCATTTTTGTATGCGTGCCCAAAATATAAATATAAAACCAATACCAAATGTCCTCATAATTTTTTTTAAAGACAAATAAATGTTCTTTTAAAAATAAAGCTGGCTTTGGACCCCTGAAGATGCAAGATACATGAATGCATCATCGTGCTTATTATATAAACCCAAAGGATCCCGCTGGCGCATTAAAAGCACAAAGCTAGAACACTAACAATATTAGGCTTAATGCCAACTGTGGGCAAACCAAAGATTGCAAAAATAACACACAGTAAGCTTCTAATGCATGACTGTACTACCATTTTAACAGAAGTATGCCCAAAGAGCAGCCCCAGAAACATCTGTGTGGGCATAATTGTGCCACAAATCACAGGCCTTTCTCATTCAGAAGACTGCGAACAGGTCAGCCTTGTTTTGGATATTAGAACTGGAATAGGATTTTAGCTTTCCTATTTCAAAAAATACAGAGCACTGGTGGGCGCACACACTGCTCGCAAGTAAGGTTGTGTTTAAAAATGTCGAAGCCACTTTCTTGGTTTGCCATGACTTTGCCTCTTATCCAAAACCCTTCCTTAAATGGGCTGACTCAGAAACCAGGGATGGTGAAATTGAACTGGGGAATGGCACACAATGGCTACTGTGTCCATGCTGATAGCTCTACGCGTAGAGCTGCAATGGCTAAAAATGTGACAGCTCCAATGTCAATGTGATATTATGAATTTAACCATGCTTAGTGTGGCTTAATGAAAATCAATAGAGAGCCATTTTCATTTTAATTCAAGAGTTCAGCACAAGGACATTCCTTTGAAGAGTAGTGTGCGGCCAGCTGGTGCGGTATTTCATTTTCCAAGAGAAGTCCTTTATATGCAAAGATATGACAAGATCAGTCATCACCACAGCCTCAGCTTCAGACATTACTCCCCCTTCCCCACAAGAGCTTTAAGATTTCATCTCAAGCCATGAAAATGAATAAGTCGCTTAGCAACCAGGAGACCAGAAATAAGTTTTGGCTCAGAGAGTATCTTAACTATTTATAAGCTGATTTTCAAATTATAAAGTTTCAATTCTCACGTGGGTATACTCTAAGGGCTTATTCTATATACAGTAACTGTCCAGTAATAGAAATTTGATAAAATATTTGCCCGGTGACATCCTTTAAAAGTTATTCCAAATTTCTCACTAAATTTTAAGCAATTGAACAGTTTCAGTTATGTTATTTGGTTTGCTTCATTTATGTGGCACTATCCAAAAAGATCCACAGGAGAATAATTATTAGATTTCTGGCTCAAAAGAGTGTTTTGCAGTTTGCAATGATGCCTCATAAAGAGTAGAAATATATCAGGTGTTAAAATGTATGATAATAAGCTATGCATGGCTTGATGTGTTACATTGGTATTCTGAAAGTAAAATAAGAGTTGGCTTGTTTCATATTCAAGATACAAAGCGTTTAGAGCAGCCATAGAATGTAGCTATACAGGATAGTTCATATGTGCCTCCACACAATTTTAACTCCTTTAATGTATCAATTCCTCATGGGGGACTCAGAAGGATCCTCTTCCCCAAAATGGAAGAACTGTGAACACATTTGGGTTACTGCCGGCAATGAGGGCACTCTGTCTGCTGACCCTCCTCCTCTGGAAGCATCATCAGGTGTTTTTTTTTTTTTCCTAACATGAATGAGAAAGAATTCATCACGGGGAAGAACAAATTCTAACATGTGAAAACCCTCTCTCTCTCTTTCTCTCTCTCTCATTTGTGTGTGTGTGTGTGTGTGTGTGTACATGTGCATGCATGAGTGCACGTGCATGCATGTACACTGTGCAGTTGCGTTAGTCCTGTATGCATGTACATGCATACATGCATGTGCATGCATGTATACAGATATGTGTGTGCATGCACACACACACACTCACATATATCTATCTATCTATCTATCTATCTATCTATCTATCTATCTATCTATCTATCTATTAGAGATGGGCACGGATCAAAAAATGGTGTTTCGTTTGTCATTTGTCATTTAGGGGTCCGTTTTGGTTCATTTCTGTTTTTCGTGAATTTTTGCAAAAAAAATCGTTTTCATTTTTGTTCGTTTCGTTACCATTTCATTACCATTTATTTCAAATTTTTGTGATTTCTCTAGAATTTAAAGCAAACCACTTGTATTGCCGTAACGAAAACGAAATGTACGACAAAATTTCCGGTGTTTCTGTTCGTTTTGTTTTATTTTAGAGACAATTTTTTTTTTATTTTAGAGACAAAAACTTACACACGCACACACACACACACACAAGGTATAGTAATTTAGAGAAAAAGTGACAATAAACATTTCAGAATAAACACTGAGAATTTCAGTGTCTAGACTGGCTTAGAATTTGAGAGGGAGAACAATCTACAGTGTTTTTAATATAAGCCAGATATTTTTTCTACACAATGACTGCACCATTTTGTCAAAGCAATGCAAATCTAAGCTACAGATATTGTTTGGCAGTCATTCCAGACAAAATAAGCTATGGCGAAATGGCAGTCTGGCAATTTTGCACTCACAATGAACCTGAATTTGTCCTTAAGGGTGCAGGTCAGGACATACTATCAGTATTCTGTTATACAACGCCTGTTTTGACCTAAAATATATTTAAAACAGAGAGTGTCTCCCAATTTCAAAGGCCCTGTGTTAGAATTAGAAAAATTCTAATTCATAAACTACGGTCAGTGCTCCAGACTGGAAAGCGGCTGCTACAGTGCAGCCTGTGCTAGTTAAATCCTGACAATGAAAGGTCACTATTTAGCAAAATAGCTTCAAAGGCATTCATCTTTCACGAGCCCTGAATTTATTTTCACATACTCCTGGCCATTTACAAGGCCCCTCACTGCCACCTTGACCTTTTGTTCTTCAGCTCAACAGCCCCGGGCAACTCACCAAACTGGAACAGCAAGTTTATTCATCACTCAGCCACACCAACAGCATCCTCAACAGTTTACCAAAAGTGATAATTCCAACAAAGCCCACCAGTATCCTCTAGACCAGTGGTTCTCAACCTGTGGGTCCCCAGATGTTCTTGGACTGTAACTCCCAGAAATCCCTTCCAGCATAGCAAGTGGTGGAGGCTTCTGGGAGTTGCAGTCCAGGAACATCTGGGGACCCACAGGTTGAGAACCACTGCTCTAGAGTCAAACATGGGTTCCTAGATTTTCTTGCGCTGCAATTCCCAGAAGACTGTAAAGATTCTCAGTCATCCAGGTGAGTCTATCTGGAAGTTGTGTCATGGCAGCTGGACTTCTTTTTCTTGAGAGACTGAAACGTTTTGCTGCTCATCCAAACAGTTTTGTCACACTGTTGAAGTTGTTTGGATGAGCAGCAAAACGTTTCAATCTCTCAAGAAAAAAGAAGTCCATTTGCCATGGATTCCCAGAAGATTTCAGGACTAATTGTGAAGTTGCAGTTCAAGGACAGCTGGGGGTCCCCAGGTTTGGAAATCACTGCTCTATGTGAGGAGAGATCCCGTGCAAGTACAGAAAAAATTGGTGTGTCATCCTCTACTGTAAAGAGGAGAAGAGCCGGGAGTAGCGTGCCAGAAGAGACACAGGCTATGCAAGTCGCAGAAGGAGGGGAAGAAAACAGAAGAGAGGAGAGACCCAAGGAGACAGAGAAAGGACCAATGATAGAGGGTTATCTGGTGATGGAAGTGGAAACGAACCAATGGAGAGAGGTGTGGAGAAATAAAGGAGGAAGAGAAGTTGAAAGGAGGGAGACTAGAATACAGGTGTGTGTGAGAGAGAGGAGATCCTGCCAGCTGAATGGATAGTACAGTGGTATCCCGACTTACAACTACCCCAACAGCCGAGAATCCTGACTTATGAGCGGGCTTCCAAGCAGAGGCTGGATGGCCATATGTCAGAAGCACTGTGGTGGGGGTTCCTGCATGACAGGGGGTTAGACTGGTTGGCCCTTGAGGTCTCTTCCAACTCTATGATTCTATTTTTCCCCACCCCCGGCCATCTTACGAATAAGATGAGGTTTCCTCCGAGTAATGATGACGTGTTGGGGGGAAAGCAACGGGCATTTAAAATGACTTATCCACTGAGGCAAGCACTTGCCTCGGTGGACAAAAGTCATTTTAAAAATCATGTGCCACTTCTCCCGACCCTCCGTGGCCCAGGGGAAAGGCTCACTATGTTTAAAATGAGTTTATGCAACCGAGCCGAGCATTGCTGGAACATTTTGCTGCTCATCCAAACAGCTTTGTCAGTCTGAAGAAAGCTAGTTGTGAGTTCTGACAACACTGAAAGATTTTGTGTTCACATGACCCCAGATCAAATATTTGTAAATACAGTGGTACCACTCAAGATGAATGCCCTGTAAGACGGATTATTTGTAAGACGAATGAAATTTCCAGGGAAAGGCATTTTTCACAAGACTATGGTTTGTCTACCCAATGTCTTGAGAAAAATTCATCTTACAGGGCAGGCGTTTGCACACCCACAACCTGAGGGGGCTCTGGGCGCTTGAAATTCAAAAGCCTGCCTGTCTTTCCTTCCCTGTAGCACCCACAGGTTGGATGTTCCAGGGAAGGAAAGGCAAGAGAGAAGCCTCCTCCTTCTCCTCTTCGACAGAGTCTCAGTGCAGAAACCTGGGCGAAGAGGAGATGGCTGCCTCCTCAATCACTAGCAGCTGTCAAAATCAGCTGTCTTGTCAGCTGCAGGGGGGAAACAGCCTTCTGATGTCCCTTAATTGAGGGGTTTTTAGACAGCCTTCCCATAGGAATGCACTGAAAACCTAGTCATCCATCCCCTCCAGAACAGATGAGTTGGTTTTCAATGCATTCCTATGGGAAACCGTGCCTCTTAAGATGAATTTTCCGTAAGACGAATTGTCCTGTGGAACAAATTAAATTCATCTTAGGAGACACCACTGCAATCAATGATTATTTAAAATCAAATTGATTTAAAACATGAGTTAATTTTTAAAGCTATTCTATATAAATTGTCAAAAAAATTCTGATTTTTAAAATTTAAATAAAATACATCCTGTGATTCCTGCCTCACACTTGTTTCAGATATGTCACATATGAAAGACAAAAAATTGGCATAAAGAGAGGAGGAAATAGATATAAAATAATGACATGAGTTCTGTAGGGAAACCCTGTTCACAACCCAGGTTCAATCTCAGTTAGCCAGTTTAAGGTTCACTCAGCCTTCCATCCTTCCAAGGTCAGTAAATACAGTACCTAGATCACCAGGGAGGGGGCAACATGCAGCCAACATAATTAAACTACCCAGAAAGTGCTTTAAGGCCATGGAGGTGGTATACAAGCAGCATGATTTGCTTTTTATGTTTGTTTGTATTGCCAGAATGCCTAGGGTTAATAATCTGGAAGTTGAGTCATGGTAACTGGACTTCTTTTATTGAGAGATTGAAACGTTTTGTTGCTCATCCAAACAGCTTCGTCAGTCTGCGGAAAGTTAGTCGTGAGTAGGATACACAACTAGCTTTCCTCAGACTGACAGCTGTTTGGATGAGCAGCAAAACATTTCAATCTCTCAAGAAAAGAAGTCCAATTGCCATGACTCAGTGTCCAGATGAACGCAACAGGATGACTGTGAATCTTCACATACATAGGGTTAATAATGTTACTATCCACACCATGATTTAATGCTTGAGGCTTTCTTTGAGGATCAATTCTTCTCTAGTCTTCTGCTTTGGTTTAAAAACTTCATTACAGTGGTACCTTGAGTTACGAGCGCCCTGAGTTATGAAAAATTTCAGTTATGAATAGAATACCGGTGGAATAAACAAAATTTGAGTTGCTAAAAAAAAGCCTGTTTTTTCGAGTTACAAAAGGGAAAAGCAAAGGAAAATTTTCTTTTCAAAATAGCTCCTGCTTGTTTTCAATAGCAATACTGCCATCCTGTGGACACTCGACTACAGTACTGCAACTGGGAAGAGGGAGCCATTTTGAAAAGGGAAGCTGAGAACCAGGGCTTCTGTTTTTTCATGACCTGCACAAGGTGCCCTGTTTTGGAAATATCTGGCACTGTTTTCGGGAATTTTGGGGACCTTTGGTGTATTACTCAAGTGGTTATAAGGTAGGTTGCTCAACTTCTGTTGCTTGCTTGCCTGTTAACTGTGCTTTTTGTTTTCGGGGGGAGGGGTAATTTCCCACTGGGAATGAATTAATCTGTTTCCAATGCATTTCTATGGGAAACCACAATTTGAGTTAAGAAAATGCATTCGGAATGGATTAATTTTGTTACTCAAGGTACCACTGTATTTCCTCCTCTAATTTCCTTTGGGAGCCAAACAAATAGCATTAACAAACTACTAAGTTATTTGTCAAACAATATTCACAAAACAGCAGAATCTGTAGTGTAGAAAACCCAGATATCATGTTTTTTTTTAAAGTACAGAACAAGTACTGTGAACTTGGCAAACTCGAGTCAGGAAAGCTATGGGGGAAGGAGCTTCTTTCAAAGGGAGTCCAAAACAAAAACATACTGGCAGGGCAACTCAGGCTCTTGAACTGTACCCAAAGGTGATGTCACTTACATTTTCCACCAAGTGAGAAGTATCATACAATTTGGGAAAGTAAGCTATTTCACCAGGAAGCTCACTGCTTTCTCTCCTACTGTGGCCCCAGCAGGTCTGAATTCTGTGGCATTTGTTCCCACAGTCTTGCAGGAAGCAGTAGTCTCCAAATACAATATGTTTTCCCTTTGGGTTACACAGGTTATGTGTATAGTACAGCAGCATCAAAGCAAGGGCATTAAAGCATAATGGCCTGCTGCTTCATGAAAATGACAAGGCAGATAAAAACAATTTCCCTTTATGTTAAGGCAGCTTGAAAGAAGAGGTAGATTGTCAGCATGCTGCCAGACTGGTGGATATTAGTCTGTTCACTTGTTTGTGTTTTTAAACTTTCTGACTCAATGGCCTACAACTATCTCAATTTTAGCTGGTGC
Source organism: Phrynocephalus versicolor (assembly GCA_023846285.1). NCBI lineage: Eukaryota > Metazoa > Chordata > Lepidosauria > Squamata > Agamidae > Phrynocephalus > Phrynocephalus versicolor. The sequence goes on along the minus strand of JAHTLZ010000010.1, from coordinate 25,567,944 downwards.
CACATTTTTTCACTTGTTTTGGATAACTTGAAATAAATCTAGGCAACAATGTCCACAGCTGGGTACTCTGGGAAAGTAAGTGTTGCCTGATACTTTGCATACTTTTTTCAAGGAAGTGCTTTTCCCCACTTTCCAAATCTGGAAACTTTCACAACATGATTTGAAACTTATAATTCTTAACCCAGCTGTCCTCAACCTTGACTGCATTTAGACATTTTCTGACCCCACCCTATCCAACCCATCACCCACCAAAACTGGCCATGCTAGGTGGAGCTAATAAAAATAGTAGTTCACATATCTGGAGGGCTTGGGTTCAGGTAAAGTTGTTTCATCCATGAACCCACAGTTAGCTTCTCCGTAATTCACAATACCTATTGAGCAAGTAGCAGAGTTCCTTTATGTATGTGCTAACTGAGGAAGAGAAATTATTGATTTTTACCACATTAAAGAATTTGTTTTTCTTGTATGGTGACTCTAGTCACTGCACAGTTATGTTAATGACAGGTTTTCGTATCTCCAAAATACAAACAAATTGAATTTCCCCCTTATTGGGCAACCTTTCTACTACAGCTATTATTCACTGATGCTGCTCTTTAATATATCAGCATTGCCTTTTCTGAAAGACTTAAGTCTTGAAGAAAAAGAAAAGAAGCAGCAGTTGTACTAAAGTCCAACTGCCACAGGGTCTCCCTATAGTGCTGGGAAGCCTGTTTGGGGTGGGGGTGGGGGCTTGGATCGCAAAGAGGCAACGGCAGCAAAACAGTCAAAAGCCTTTTTGCAATCAAAGTGCAGACTTTCGAATTTCCCGCACCAACAGCCCCTGCCTTTGCATGGTACAAAGAGTGGGAAATTCAAAAGCCTGGCTGCCCCAATGCAGGAAGGGAACAAGCAGGTGAGTCACCCCTCAACCACTTACACACATTCCATTGGGGAAGCCAGCAAAAGCCCTTTCCCAAAGACAGGAAGGGGCTTTTGGGAAAGGCCATTTGAAAGCCTAAAGCGCTTTCAAATACACACCACCCCCAAAGATGGGAAAGTGCTTCTGATTGAGGGGGTTTTTCCCCAACCCAGCAAAGGGCTTCCCCAATGGTGGTTCCTGGTAACCCGGAGTTGTCAAAATCATCTGGGTGTCGGGCTGCGGGGAGCAGGCTTCAGTCCCAGAATTTTTTTAAATTCTACAAGTTTTTTGTTTTGTGGGGCATTCATCTTAAGAGGTATTATTGTACATTGTTACACCCTTCTTTTTTATTAATGTATTCACAAGTAAACACAACAGGTAAGCTTTATACCTTTACTCCTTCTACTGAAAAAACTCTCCTTTGTCAGGGATAATTCTATTGAACACCCAAATATGGATCATTTGGATACCACTAGTATTATGCAATCCTAGAGAGAATAGGGCTGCAAATCTGCAGTTTGAATGTATTAAGCATGTCAAAATTTGTGTTTTACTTCAGTCTTCCAAACTATTATTAATGCGCTATGTAGCCAGGCTAGTACTTGGATGGGAGACCACCAGGGAATACCAGATGCTATAGGTGTCTGGAGTAGGAACTGGCAAGCCATTCCAGTATTCCTGCCAAGAAAACTCCATGGACATGGGGTCATGAAGAGACAGCCATGACTGTAGTGACACAACAACAAAAGCCAGTGGAGTGGCTAGTGGGTTCATTATGTTTGGTTTAATTCAACTGAGGCCAGTTTTGCAGTTCATCAGGTTGCTTTCTTTCATCATTCATACTTTGAAAACAGGATCAAAATTCCAGGAGTAATTTCTTTAGCTGTTCTTGAGCTAAAAACAGAGGATGTCGCAAGCTGTGGAAATCTCCAGGCTTAAGCTGCATAATGAATAGTAGGCCTCTTGTTCTTGACAACTCCACCTTAACATGGAGAGAGGGTTTGCATGGATCAGGAGAGCTGAACGTGATGCCATCCGAAGGCTAAGGTCCCATTATGACCTGGGGCTGGGGCTCCCAGCAAGGTCACCCAAGGTGGGATGGCCACAGCTGAGGCACTCAACTATGACGCATCCATCAAATTGAAAGCACAAAAGGCAAAATGGCCAAAAGAAGCTCCCTATTACCTCCAGCTCTACCCTATAGCTTGAGATGCCCGGGACACTTCGTTTGCTTTGGCAATTGAAGTCAAATGAATTCTGCAGCTTATGGGTGGCTCATTTCTCTATGCATCCTGTTTTTCATTACAAATGTTTTATCAGGCTAGGATCTAAGTATATGCAATCCACAAAATTCCAATTGGCCTTATAAAGAAAATGGCATACGTTCCTAATTTGAAACAATGAACTGTTAAATTTAACTGGTAAGAGACGATTGTGCTCTCCAACTGTGTGGGGCCGACATTAACGTAACACACCCTGCTCTCCTTCCCAGATCAGGCCATTAGTCTGCGGCAAATTGGTCAACCAACACAAAATAAAAGGGCTGCTAATTTTTACTGTGCATAGTGCTTCAAAAATAACTATTATCAGACAAATGGGCAAAAGGCTTCAACAGAATTGAAACCAGTTTTTTACAAAGCCAAGGAAAAGCTATATAAGCCAAGGAAAAACTTTTGCTCCTTCCTAAAATATAATAAAGTAACATAAAGGGTGGTTTGCCCTCCAATTCAAGTTCTTTTCCAGATCTTCTAAGAAGAAATGCTACTTTTGTGTCCACTAACAAAAAAGAAAAAAAGAAAGAAAATAATTTAAAACCTAGAATTAATCTTGTTCTAGTATATACTAGTTCCACTAGTTGTTGTTCAGCCTGTATAGTACTCGGTAGCAGTAGAGATAAAAGCAATCAAGTTAGCGTTGCAGACCATGAAGCTAGGAATCCATTAAGGTTTCATCACAATTATACATATCATGTTCCACTTTCTTAAGAAGTGTTTACATAAGAAAATGATATTAAGATGCTACGAGTACATCCTTTTCTCTTCCACATCCTTCCTCAAACACTGCCTTGTCCTCTCTGCACATATTTCTGACCAATTAACTCTACACTTATAATATTCCTGACCAACTCTGCGAGTGACCAGGCTCAATAACCTCTTCTGACCTACTCTAGACATTGCATTTTAGTTTCTATTGCTGTGGTTTTTAATAGTCCGCAAAAGTTCTGAAGAAATGTTACCCTCTTGACTTCCCATTTACCAACTTTTTTAAAAGGGAAATTCTAATTTGAGAAGTTTCCTCTTTTGCACACAATAATATTTTATTGGCCATCCTTGACATTTTTCCACTTACACATAAGCTAAATTTGATAGGCTACTATTTACAATTGGTTCAGCAGCACGGTAGTCTTCTACTAAATCCTGTATGCCACTTATTATGCCTAGGTAGCTTCCTCTCATGTTAGTTACGTCATCAAACTGTTTCAGGAGACAATCATATATGCCATGTAGAAATCTAATCTTTGTCATGACTGTAATGTGCATTTATCTAGCCCATAACAGTGTTTGAAGACAACCACTACCACGATACCCTTTATTAGTTTGAACTGACATGCCTATATAAATAAACAGACATCTTTTTGTTTAAAGGAATATATCACAAGCATACATCTTGCTTATCTCTAATAACTCTTATTAACTAAACTTGTCACTGGATGTTACTTTGAGAGTGACAAAGGATCTATATTTCCAAATGACATAATGGTTTCAGTCTAGTTCCACAGTAACACAACTTAATACAGCTATACCCAATACATGTCATTTTTATGTATCCACAATATAAGCCATTTTTTCAAGCATATGATAAGTGTCATCCACTGAACAAAAAAAAAAACTACTGAGTGCTTAATAAAACATTCATTGTCCTGTTAAAAATGTTCTTCAGGAACAAATCAGGGCTTAAACAAGTATTCACGTCATACAGGAATACTGAAAACAGTTTTACTGTCTGGATAAATCCATTACCGTTACGCTCAAATGTGGGAAGCAAATTAATTTACTATGTGCATCTTCACAAATCAAGCTAAACACTTAAATATGCTGATAATGGACATAAGACCTCAAACGAATTTAAGAATGCTCAAAATCAAAAAAGCTAAGAAGCAGACATATCTGCCAACATCCTGTTAACTAAAGAGAAGTGAAACAGCCATGAAATCAACTCAAGTAAAGTATCCTTACAACCCTGTCCCAAATCAGAATTTTACTGTCCATATTAAGATAATTTGTCCTTAAATTATCAGGTGTTAATAGAAATTGTGCCAAAAGCATAACTATAACAAATTTTGGGCTTTTTAAAATTTGCTGCTTTCTACTATGTTCATTTGCACAAACAGCTTCTCTGGTCAAGGCGAAGAGCAAGGATGAACTACCTCCTTGGGATCTGTCAAGATTTTTTTTTTTACCTCATTACAGTCCAGCTTATCTACCTGGGTTTTTAAAGACATGTTCACCAATGTAGCTATCTTGATTGGAAATAGAATGTAACAACTTTTTAAGGGGAAAAATGGATCTGGAAGAGCAACATTGCCTAAAACAAGAAGTGTACTCCAGCAAGCAATAGGCGGGCCATCTGTTGATTAATTCTGTCAATATGCCACCATTTAACACAGTTCTTATCTCTGATCCTGTATTTGTGTGGTGGCTTTTCGTACTATTCTATCATCACAGTTTCAAAAATATATCTTGGTACCACAGACAGAGTCAGCATGCCCTGACAATTTGCCTAAAAGGCCATTTCCAACACCTTCAGACTTGCTGTGCCTTCTACATTAAGTCTGTCAGTATAACTGCTAGGCAAAATATCACATTCTTAAGAAATATGTAATTATCTTCTGTCCAACCCACATTTGTTGCTTATGTTAAGACTACACAAAAGATGGGAACAGACCTCAGCTCAGAGATTCGTGCTGGTTCATATGCATGGCATCACACGTGCCATGCATTTCTTTTCCCTACCTTCCCGGCCAATGATTCATGCACCAGTCAGAGCATACTGCTTTCTTCCTCCTCTTCGGCTGTTCAACCAGTTCCTGGCAAGAGCACAGGTTTGCCTGTCCTGCTTCCTTGTCTAAGTAGGTGATTAGCCAAGGATGCAGGGCTGGGGAGCTCCTGCTCCTGCTGGGGACTGGTTGACTAGCCAAAGAGGAGGAAGACAACAGCACAGGTCAACTAATAAGTGGGGGATCCAGCCAGGAAGAGTGAGACAAGCAAACATGCAAAACCTATGGTACTACATGTATGAACTGGCACAAACCTCCAAGCCGAGCTTTGTGCCCATTTCTAGAGTACACTACTATGTATACAACATTTCACTCTCAGACTGACAAAGCTGCTTGGATGAGCAGCGAACCGTTTCAATCTCTAAAGAAAAGTTGTCCAGTTGCCATGACTCAACCTCCAGATAAACTCACCTGGATGACTGAGAATCTTCACAGACACTCTCAGAATCAGATGTTAGACAGTACTTCAATTCAGACATTATTTCTTTATTTTCTATCCCACCCATCTGGCAACATGGCCACTCTCAACTATTTAGAACAATCAAACAAAATTGACACTGATACACCATAAATTGAAACTAATCTCAATAAACATATTCAACTTCAGAAGAAAATTAAAGCATATAAAATAAAATAAGAAATGCACACATTAAGCAATGTATTAGTTTCGAACTCAATCCTGATATGATCTTTACAAAGCACAGTGGTACCTCGACTTATGAAATTAATTGGTTCCAAATGCATTTTTGGAAGTAAAAAATTTAAATGCAATTTCCCATAGGAATGCATTGAAAATCAATTAATCCATTCCAGAGGTTGGGAAAAAAGACCAAAAAAGGGAACTTATTAGTTGGTTTTCAATGCATTATTATGGGAAGCCTGCCCAAACCCAGAAACCAGGGGGAAAGCTTCCCCTCTCTGCTGGGTTGGGGAGAAAGCCTTGCAATCTAACTGCAGTGGAAGGCTGCTCCAACACCCAGCTGATTTTGACAGCTGTCAAATTCACCTGGCTGTCAGACTGGGAGGAGCAGCCTTTGGCTGCCAGGTATTTGCGGGGCTTTCTCCCTAACACAGCGGGGGGGGGGTCCCCCTCCTTTGCTTTGGTTGGGGCAGGCTTGTGTGTGGGTTTTTTTGGGGGGGTTGGTTACCCCATCTTCTGTTGTGGCGGATGCTTGAAAGGGTAAAGGCAGCGGGGTTTTGGGTTACCCCACCTTCTGCTGCAGTGAGTGCAGAGAAAGGGGAAAGGCAGAGGAGCTTTTGTGCCTGCTGCAAGCTCCACTGCCTTTGGGCTTTTGTGCGCACACCACAACAGAAGGTGGGGTAACCCAGAGAGCCTTTTGTTGTGGCAGGCAGCCCCCACACATGCATGCACACACAGATGCTGCAGAGTCAGGAGGAGGAGGAGTGTGTGTGTGTGCATGTGTGTGTGGGCTGCCACCCGCCTCTCAGATGTTTGGAGTTTGTTTGTTTTTTTGACAGACTGACCTGTAAATCAAAAAATAGCTGAGAGGCGCAGGGCAAGGCAGAACCAAGCAAGTTCTTTTCTGCCTTGTTGCCACGCCTCTCAGCTGCTTTTTTTTTTACAGGTCCAGCTGTGAAGAGTGGGATCCACCCTCACTCCCCACAGCCAGACCTGTCAAACAGAGCTTTTCAATACGAAGCACCGCCTGTGTGCAGCATTTCCAGAACTGGGGCATCAGTTTCCAATTTGAAAGGAAATCATTGAAAACTGATGTCATGGTTCCAGAAACGTTATGCACAGCATGCGTGGAGTAGAGCTTCATACTGAAAGGTAATCATTGGGAATGGATTTCCTTTCATAACTTGAGTTTTTTTCAGAACTCCATTTCCAATGTACAGTATTTCCTTCAGAATTTGAATCTTTTGGAAGTTGAGTCATTCATAAGTTGAGACACCACCATACAGAAAAATGGTTTTAGAGCTCTCAACTTTTGCTTTTCTTTTCCCAAAGCACAAGAAAATGTGGCTCTAGAAGTTTCTATTTTTATTTTTCATCCCCACAACACTCCAGTGGAGGAACAGCTATCTGTCAGTTCAGATATCCTGCAGAATCCTAGTGAAGCTTTCTTAGCAACAGTTCAGTCTGAAAACTGGACCAACCAATTGTCTAACTGATCTGGGAAACATTCCAGTTGCCTTCATATACTTCTTCCAAGTCCCCAATAACCTAGAGCGGGTGTGAACAAACCAACTCGAAGCAGTCTTGAACAGCAGCAATGTCCTTTCCGGATGAAGGATACTTTACCCCACTTTGATTTATTAACCTTCACTAAGTTGCCTAGCCAAGCAGTTCATTAACACAGTCAACAAAGTTCAAAAATATAATGGAAACACATACTTACAGCCATAATAAGCTCAAAGGGATGCTTGTACACCCTCACAGGTGATTGGTATTTCTGCACCATTGTTGCAAGTAATTATTGTAGTTCTATACAGATCTGGAAAAGACAAGAAGCAGTAGAGATTGTATCAATAACTGAACACTGCACTAGGAACAGTAACCACGGAGACTTTGCAAGCCAATTTCCATGATAAGAATTGCACATATCCATAATACAGTACATGCAAGAAGATAGGAAGGAAAAGAATTCACACTTAATTCAATTAATCCTGCTTGTGCTGGTATCAAAAACTAAAACAGTTTTAAACGCTTTTTAAAAGTCCTGTATTATACTTTCAAAGCATCAGCTATACTTACCAGCATTATGAAATGTTAAAAACTGTATTTAGCTAAAAATCATTATATTTCCAAATTGCTGAGACTATGGAAAAACACACACACACCACCTTACTCAACCTACTATTTTAAAATGGCTTCTGCCTCAATGTATACCTTCACATTTAAAAGATGACTTAACAGCAGGCTATAAGGAAACTGGAATATTACTGCAGTATGCTCTGTGACTACTGCCAGTACACCACTAGCAGGAGAACGGTCAAGATAGTATTTGTGCAACACATGGGCTTACCCTCCAGCCATGAACCTCAAGATTGTAGTTTACTACTATCTCTGAAGCACAAACTGATTTTCTTCTGCTAGTCTTTCACACACTCCAAGAGCCAATGAATATTTGCAATACAATCTCTAATGTCTCTTCCTTCTTCTGAATCAAGCTTGAAATCTGGCATTTCTTACTTTAAATATGATACTAATGTTTGCTGCAAAATCTAAAGCATTACTTTGCTTGCATTGAAAGTAAATGTAATGTTCCAGTAGTTACTGTAGTCCCTGGCACCTTCATTTTGGGGATTAGAGTGCATATTTAACACTTCCAATTTATGGGCACTGTTTTTTTTTTCACTTTTTTGTTGGTATTTTGCTATACTCTATCTTGTCTTTGGAGCTGGAAACCAGCTCTATTGTCATCCCATCTACTAACTGTGACTTAATTATCTGACATCTGTGTTCATGTCACCTACTATAATACACCTACTTTGCTTAATGCATCACTCCAAACAGATACAGAAGCCATGAAATCAGAAGACTGAGACTCAGGAAGACAGCTCTGAAGGAACGCATAAAAAAGATCTTCAAGTGTTGGAAGAGTTTTGTGTACAGTACTGCCAGACAGACACGCCTGAGTGCTCCATAAAAGCAAAAAATAAAAATATATCTGAACTGAGGCTGTCATACTTTGGGAACATCATGAAAAATAAAACTTATTGGAAAACACAATGAAGCTGGAGAAAGCTGAATTCAACAGGAAAAGAGAAAGACCAAATAAGAGATAGACTGAGTCAATAAAGGAAGCTACAATACAGTACTGTATAAGTTTTCAAGAACTGAATAGGGATGATAACAATGAGACACTCTGAAAGTAATTAATTTATTGCCATAAATGTGAAGTGATCGGATAGCACATATCAATAATAAAACCAATTATTGTCAGCACAACATTTTTGGTGTGTGATCAGTTTCTTCCTAGATGATTTTGTAAAAGCTTTTATTTGTTACTTCTTACACATCTGTACCCTCCAATGCCTTGCCTCACCTCACTATTAGAGCAACATATTTCTTCTGGGAATGACAAGCAAGTTTGTCATTCCCAGAATAAAACATCTTGTAAAAATCTGATTGAAAATGTCTTATTCTAGTCAACTTTGGTTCACTCTTACCAATGAGTGCTACAAAGTTCCATTTCTTGTTTCACAGATTCAATCTTGCCATGATTTACAGTTGCCACATCCCATGTTCTGACTATGTTTCATAAGGCACTAACTGTTTACATCTGCACATCTGCAACTTAATGTCCTTTCCCTTTTAATCCAATTGCTTTGTTAGCAAGAGTACTGTTCATACTTCATTCTTTCCTCTTGTCCTGATATAGTGCCTTCTAAACTGGGAGTCTCATCTTCATGAACTGTTTCATCGCAGCAGCATCAAAGTATAAATACTGTATTCAGAAGTTGCTTCCTAGCAATATAGCTTGATTGTCACTGCACAGTCTATAAAATATCCTGCCATACTGTCTCTGCTTCTACCAAATAGCCTCCGCTTTGAAGTATTTCTTGGCCACCAAAACCAATGGAATTATTAATTCCCTCCTGCTGAAGTGGCCGTTAATTCCTGAAGAAAATGGATGCATCTTAACTAGTGTTTCAATTTTAACTATTCCATCTTGGCTGACTGTGTGGAGTCTAAACTCATAACAGATCTAGCTTCCTGGCAGTATTGCTTTCAGCTTCCCCAACTCAAATCCTCTCACCCTGCCAAGGTGCACATCCAAGGGGTAGTTTATTGTTTAGAACTCTCCAAAGGTATAGAAACATTCAGGATATCTTATTTCTCCCCACCCCCTTCAAACCATAGGTGTATAGCCAGCAGGAAGTACCCTTTTCACATCCATTTAAAAATAGTCAACAATCATGACCAATGTATGCAGCGCTCCCACTAGTACAAACGGTTACTTCCTTAAATTAGCTTAGGAACGCTAATGAAACTTTACAGTCTCGATTAAAAAATGTTTTTTAACATATAAAGAGTTCTGTAAAGCAGCTGAGAGGAAAGAATGTTGCAGAAAAGTCAACTTCCTCCAAAATAAATACACAATGTCCTCATTACTGGCAAGACACCAAACATTTATTTATTCTTAGGTGGCTAAAAAAACACCATCTACACAGGAAAAGAAATATCTCGTTCTACAGTCAGGAACTTTTTCCAAGTCATACAACCAGAGTTAAAATGAAGATAAACGTCACACAATCTAAAAGGAATTACTGTATTTCCTTTCCTGTCTCTTACCATATTTACAACCTCCAGAGCAGTCCAAAACCAGACAATAAATTGTGACTGAGTTTGAGACTTATTTACTAAAATATCAATCTACCACAGATGGCCAGAAAGCTGCCTGTTTTTTAAAAAAAATTCAACAATTTATGTAGATTACTTTTCTGAAGCCCAGAAGCCAGCATTATTGGAAAGACAATGTTTAAAATTCTACAGAGGACATGTGGAGGGAGCATACAGGATAAGGAGGTGGTGACTAAGGGTTTTAGCATCATCCCTCTATCCTACCTGGGGAAACAAACTGACTTTTAAGGATCAACTAGCAAATAAGAGCCTAATAACTAGGAAAACATGCAAGCAGGAAAACCATAGAAAGACAAGAAGAAAATCGGCTGACGCGAAGGGCGAGAGAGAACAAAAAAAATTAAGAATTGCAGGTAAACAAAGGGCATTAGGGTAAACTGACTCCATTTTAAGGTCCGCAAATTAAGGAAAGGAAGTAGCAAGAAGGGAGAGGGCAATGGCAAAGGCTGGCGTCGCAAAACAAAGAGAGCACCAAGGCATTTCAGGGCAAGAGGGAAGAGGTCAACGGGAAAGGAGCCAGAGAGCAAGGGCGCATCAGGCAATGCTGGAAGAGGCCACCGAGCCCGGTCGGGATGGCAAAAAAAAAAAAAAAGGGGGGGGGGGGAATTACCGAACTTGTTTAGAGAGAAAGGCGGGGGACAGACTGCAGGGTTCAGAGCAGGGGCCGGAATATGAACAAGGAGGATGCCAACAAGACTGAGGGGTGGTGGTGGTGGAGGGGGGGGGGGCAGAGAGAGAGAGAGAGAGAGAGACTTGCGGGAAAAGCCATCAAGAAGAGTGCAGCAGTACAAGTCAGGGGAAGGGAGATCGTGGGTTGGGGATTCATCGCTAGGGAGAAAAAGTTGCGTGGGAATATTAATATTCAAGAGAGAGGGGGCGGGGTGGGGGTGGGCTGGCAAGGTCTGGGACATTTGGATGAATGCAGCAGACCAGGAATTCATCAATGGGAAAACCACTGAAGCAAGCCAGAGAACGAGGCAGGGAGGAACGGAAGCCAACAAGAGAAGACCCTGGAGGGGAAAAGGAGTTGGGGAAGGCAGGAAAGGGCGGGGAGGGGGGGAGAGAGGAGGGAAGGAAGGAAGGAAGGAAAGTGGGGCGGGGAGGGGGGCCGTAAATAGGAGAGAAGAGAAAGGATGTGAAATAAGGGGGGCGCAGAACAGAAGGGGGAGAAGACGGCAAAGGAGGAGGGGAAGAGGAGGTGGGGGAAGGAAGGCAGAGGGGGCGAGAGTGCAGGGGATGAGCGAGGGAAGAAATGAACGGGGGCGATGGGGTGGGAAAAGCCGAATGGGGTGGGGTGGGGGCGCCGCCCGCCCACCCACCTGCCTACCTTCTATTGCCAAGGCCGGCCGGTGTCTGGCCTCATGTCTGGCTCCTCCTCGGGTCCCGCTCCTTCTGCTGGGGCCAGGGCTGGCGGCGGAGTCCCCCTCCTTGCGCTGTGGCTGTGGCTGCTGCTGTTGCTGCCGCCGCGGCCCCCGCCGGTTCCGGGAGGAGAAGGAGGAGGAGGAGGGGAAGCAGCAGCAGCCTCGGCCACGGCGCGCTGTTAACCAGTGACAGAGGCCAGAGGAGGAGGGGCCCGGCCGCCAGCCGAGACGCGCGCCTGCGTGCTGGGAGGAAAGAGTCCTTTCCCCCCTCCCCCTCCCCAGGCTGCCAGGGAGATGGAATGCGTGCGTCGGTTCGCTGTCGGCCTCCCTTTGCGCATGCTCCGTTGGCCACGGTTTTGTAATGGCTTGTGCGGGCTGGGCGAGGGCGGTGCGGGGGTGCGAGGTGACTACCGTCGAGTGTGTTGCCTCGCGCCTGGATCAGAGAGCGGGGACGAATTTCTTTACTAGTCTTAATTAGACTGGTGGAGAGGACTAATGCTCCCACTCACCTACCCAGCCCCAGTGGTGCGGTTGTGCCGTGTGGAGGCAGTGAAGGGCGCCTGCCTCTTGGGACGGGGGAGCGTGGGCTCTGCGGAAGAGAGGAAAGTCAGCGGGCGCAGGAGCGACTTGACCCTTGAATTATTTCATGCGATTCAGATTTCTAGTGCCCGGAAGGTGCATCATCAAAGGAAGGGAAACAAAATTCCTATTGGCAAAGCTTGAGGCTAATGTTAAAAGAGGAAGATTGCACCGACCTCGGGCCTATGTAGGATGTTGTTTGTTTATTTCAAAATATTTTTACCCCGCCTTTCCTCTATAAAAGAACCCCGGGCGGCTTACATCAGTACAAGACAATGTTTAAAAGCTAAAAAAAGGTAAATATACAGATGTTACAGAAAGAATCAGCCAAATACCACACTAAAATGGCAAACAAAATCAACACCAAGGACATACAAAGCAACAGTCCTTTAGAAAACTGGACGTCTTTCAGCTGCGTTCTTGCTTTCATTTTCCTTTCACTATCGGGAATCTATCTGCTACTTATCAGGCAGTGATTTCAATAATCCCCAGACAAACCAAAAATACTTCACACCTTCGCCAACAGTGCTGAACTAATGACCCATACTTTATACATTTCAGCACATTAGGCCATTGTCCACCTTATGACCTATTGAGACTATTGTGCACCTAACAAGCCTATTCAGGCCATTCTTCATCTTATGAGCCTATTTCAGACCAGGGTGAGGAGGTCAAAGTGAACTATAAAATGGAGGACTCACAACTAGCTTTCCTCAGACCGACAAAGCTCCTTGTGTGAGCAGCGAAAGGTTTTCAAACTCTAGAAAAAGAAGTTCAGTTGCCATGACTCAACTTCCAGATAAACTCACCTGGATGACTGAGAATCTTCACAGACATATCACAGGGGATTTACCCGCGACCCGAGTATAAGCCGGGGTCCCTAATTTAAACCCAAAAAACTGGGAAAATTTATTGACTCAAGTATAAGCCTAGGGTGGGAAATGCAGCAGGGCCTGGCAACTTCTCCTTTGTGAGCTGGGTGTGTGTGTGATGAGGCAAGTGCTTGAGTTGGTGGCTAAAAGTCATTTTAAACATTATTTTAAAATGACTTTTTAAAAAGTCATTTTAAACATGGGGGATCAGGAGAAGTGGTGCACAATGTTTAAAATGACTTTTAGCCACTGACCTAAACTTGCCTCAGTGGCTAAAAGTATTGACCCGCATATAAGCCGAGGACCCCTTTTTTCAGCCCAAAATTAAGGCTGAAAAACTAGGCTTATACTCAAGTATGTACAGTACTTCCCTAGGCAGCTTGCCTGGGGTCCCTTGGACATGAATGTTTCTCCTGATTTCCGTTTCCACGGGAACTAGACATATCATTTATACAAGAAATCAAAATTACATCAAGTTATTATTTAGACATTCATCCATTTCACAATGAACATATAAGCACTTTAGAGGACGTTTATCCCCATTCAATTTAGTGGAACTGAGCATGGAGTTTTATGTACACTTCCTTCATGGTTCTGGTTCAGCTCAGCTGGTGGTATTTTAAAGACACAGAAAAGCGTGTCAGTTTCATCCAGTGGTTTTATTAAGCAGTCCGAAGGTTGGCAGCACCAGGTATAATCATGGCTTCAAAGTTATTGTAAAACGATCTACGTAGCATTTTTCTTGGATGGTTCTGTGGAATTCTTAATTTGAAATTGGGTGTAATCTGTAGAAGAATGTAAGGTAAGACATGTACGTCATTTAAAAAAAAACACCCTCTGTGAAATACTTTTACAGTGTATTCTCAGAGGCGTTCACAGTCAGTATCAGATGTCTGTGGTGGGTTTTTGGGGCTGTTTGGCCATGCTCTGGAAGTTTTCCCCCCTGATGTTTTACCAGTAAAGCTTCTGCGCAACAATCAATTCTGTTCTGGAGGGGAGGATGATAAATGAAAATAAGAAGAATGGTCCCGCTGGTGAAGGGGTGCACTGTTGTCCAGCTAGGGTTTCTTTGCAATGTGTATTTTGTATAAATAAAAAAAATAAAAAAATTAAAATCTATTATGTTTTATTTAATAACTCTGATACCATGAGAAATCAGACTCCAAAACATTTATTATTGATTCCAGCTAGATAAATTATAGGAACTTGAATACATTAGGAATATAAATTAATTGGAAGTATACAAGAGCTCCAGGATGTGGCAGAAGCTTAAATCTAGCACCTGGGAGAGAGGATTATCCTCAGGGTAAACTGTACCTGAGGGACAGGAGATTAGAATTCCCTGTCATTGTCTGGAACTCCACATTCCCCTGTCTCTGGCTGGCTGGACCCAGTCAAACAATAGAACACCAACCTGTGGAACATTTACTCAAGGATTGGGACCATCAAGAGCTTAATGGCTCAGAAAATTGGATCATGAGGCCACCAATGCAGATCCAGGGAAACCTTGAACTGGTTTGTATCTCTAAGATGCTGTATCAATTATTATTTGCTCGCTCACACCAACTAAGATGAGACCACTGACTATTATTTATCAGTTTGGCTTCAGTAAATCAGACTTAAACAATACAGTGTTTGCATTTCCTTACTTTGTGTGTGTGTGTTGTGTCGTTATAGTCGTTACCGACTCTTCATGACTCCATATCCATGGAGTTTTCTTGGCAGGAATAGTGGTTTGCCAGTTCCTACTCCAGGCACCTACAGCACCTGGTATTCCTTAGAGGTCTCCCATCCAAGTACTAACTAGGGCTGACCCTGCTTAGCTTCTGAAATCAGGCGAGATCGGATGTGCTTAGGGCATTTAGGCTTCCTTACTTTAATTCAATTTCATTATTTGACACTGATTCCGAGCCAAGCATGGACTCAAAAATATTCTGTAAAAACCGGTATATATTGGCAGTCCTAAAAATGTTATGTACCGTATTAGTTTCTGATCCGTTTGTTATACAGCATAGGGCTACATGTTTGAATGTGGGATTTTGAGGATACAACTCCTTCAGCTTCCAGCTGTGCTGCGACTTGACAGAACATGTGCTACATTAGTGGATTTTCTAAGGCTGAACACAACTTCAGGACAACATGTCTTCCTCTGTAGAATTTATGCCCAGTTTGAATAGCACTAATACAAAGTAACATTGAATTTATAAGTATGTAAAATTCAGAAGTATGTATTGTGCCATAAGAGCACCCATCAATATTTCAGAGGTGTCTCTGTGTGAAATTCTCTCTGGTATTGCAAATTTTGGAGACATGTCTGGTTTAATGGTTGCCATGACAAGAAAGGGAAGAAAAAGGCAGAGAATTTGGGAGTGGCTTGTATGTTTCTGTTAATGTATTTAACATTTAAGAATCTGGAAATGTCTGTGTTAAAAGCATGGAAGTTAGTTTCATATAAGCTGCCTAGAAGCCCTAAGCACACCAAATCTCACCTGATTTCAGAAGCTAAGCAGGGTCAGGCCTGGCTTGTCCTTGGATGGGAGACCCCCAGGGAATACCAAGTGCTGTAGGCGCCTGGAGTAAGAACTGGCAAACCACTCCAGTATTCCTGCCAAGAAAACTCTATGGACATGCTGTCACGAAGAGTTGGTCATGACTAACGACACAACAACAACAATGTTGCATATAAGGTTGAACAACACAGTTCATCCTTTGAGGAAGGATGTTGCAGGTCAATTATAAAGTAAAATATTGGTTCAAGTATCTTTTCACTTACAGTTATGTTCTATCTTCTTCTTATCTCTTATTTCATCACTTCTGAAGCAGCAAATCATATTTAATACCAATTCTTAATATATTATTCTCTTTCATCCAAGTGTCAGAGTTTTGAATCCTGATTTGTAAACCTACTATATTTTTTGCAAGTTATCGTTTATTAGCATTGGATGATCAGAAGGTTTTAATCTTCTTATGCGCCATGAAATGTGACTATATGAGCCAGAGATTCTACTTAATGCTGTAACAGTGGTTTAGTCGTATATCTGAACAGAACTGATGCTATACTTGTGTCCACTCCAGTGCACACACAGGGCCTAGTTTTGCTTCTAGTCCACTGAACTGAGAACTGGGTAACAGTAGGTATGAGCATGGGCACTGTATGCTTTAGCTGGGTTCACAGGCCTTGTGTCTCTTCTTTGCATGTGGCAAAGTTCCCATTTCCTATGCCAGTAAAGACAATCAGGTTACAGGTTGGCCACCAATATATTACAGTTTTTTTGCAGTCTACAAAACACCGGATAAAGTAGCACATTCTATAATTAAGCACAATGCATCACAAAATTGCCACATTTGATTCAGTTTTATTGCATCTGGTGAACTAATTTTACTTTTCATTTATTTTAGTGCAGTGCTGTGATATGAAAGTTCAACACACCATGCAACTGCAGTGCAACACACCAGTAAATAGTGACCTTTCTTAGTGCCAAAGGTTAGCCTTACAATGTGTGTGTGTGTTCTGTCCTGACAATCATGACCGATACTTGTGATCCCATGTCCATGGAGTTTTCTTGGCAGGAATACTGGAGTGGCTTGCCAGTTCCTACTCCAGGCGCCTACAGCACCTGGTGTTCCCTGATGGTCATCCATCCAAGTACTAACCAGGCCCAACCATGCTTAGCTTCCAAAATCAGGCGAGAGTGAGAGTTCGATCCAGGGTAAGTCCCTTGAAAGTGAGAGTTCGATCCAGGGTAAATCCCAAGTATTTTGGGCTAGCACTGTATTCTAGCCTGGAACCATTCCACGTCACCTGCAGTGTTCTTGATGCCTCAGTGTTTTTCAATTGGAAAGCACAGAGTTGAGTTTTTAGGCAGTTTGGCTTCAACTGGTTATCTCTGTACAGTACCACCCCTGTATCTACTGATTCACCATGCACAGATTCGGTTATGCATGGTTGGTGATCAGCGGGCAGTGGGGTGATGGACTGTCAGGGGCTAAAGCTGTGCCACACTGCCTGGGTGACGGACTGGGTGGCAGTTTTGGCCCCAACACCCCACCACTCCTGCTGGGCAAGTCGGCAGACCAGGTGGCGGGAGACAGCACCTTCATGCTGCCTGGTCCACCTGAATGTGCAGCAGCATGGCAGACCGGGTGGAGTGAAGGCGTACTCTTGTACCGCCTAGTCTGTCGACCTGCCCAGCAGGAGTGGGTTAGTGGGTAGGTCGGCAAGGTGCGGGGGGGGGAGCTGCACCACATGGCTTCCCCCCCCCCGGGCACTATCCCTCTCCTGCTGGGCAAATCAGCAGACTGGGCGGTGGGAGAGAGCGCCTTCACTCCTCCCAGTCTCCCACGCTGCTGCATCTTCAGGCGGACCAGGTGGCATGAAGGCACTCCGTCCTGCTACCCAGTCCACCAACCTGCCCAGCAGGAGTCGGTTAGTGAGAGGGCGAAAGTTGCGCCAGCACCCCACACTCCCACTGGGCAGGGCGGTGGCCCTTCACACTGCCCACAGTTTGGGCAGGTGTTGGGGCACAAACTTGTGCCCCTGGCACCCCCCCTACTGCCACCGTCACCCCTGGATACGAGTGTTTGCTCTTATTCACAGATTTCAGTTTCTGCAGGGTGGCCTGGAACTGATCCCCCACATATATGGGGGTCCTACTGTAATATATAGTCATTAGATTCAGAGCCTCAATCAATTTCTTATCGACAGCCTCAAAGACTGCACTCTGTGCAGCAATTACCGGGTCGTCGGCACACAGAAAACTCCTGTAGCTTTCTGCAATGGTTGGTCATTTATATGTATGTATGCTAAACAGTGTAGTGGCTAGCATGCTGCCCTGCGGGAGTCCATTTCTTGGGTTTCTCCACTGATGGTGTTGTCCCTGGAAATTGACATTGAATCTATGGTTTTCCAGTAGGCAACATATGCTTTTCATGAATTTAAAATCCTTTATTATTTGCTGGACTTTCTTCAGCATGGTTGCATGGTTAACCGTATCATAAACTGCAACACAATCTAAAAAGATTACATCTGTGAATTCCTTCAACTCAAAATCATCTTCTATGTGTTGTGAGAAATTCCGATAATTTGGTCTGTGCAGTCTGCAGGGGTTCTACTATGGCAGTCAGTTGGTTCAGAATTAAGTGTTCAAATGTCTTGTGCAAGTGACTGAGGAAGAATGTGGGCCTCTAGCTTTTTGGGTCTTCTGCTGACTTGCCAGGTATAAGAATAGCTGTCACATGAGCCTTCCTTCATATCCTTGGTAGCTATATATTCATGCATTTATTGTAGATGCTAAGTAACTATAGTTTTGTTACTGGTCCAAAATTTTTGATTTGCTTGGCCCAAATCTCTTCAGTGCCGGTTGCTTTGCTCTTCTTACACCTGCCTGTCCCACTTTCCAGCTCTGCTGGAAGGGGCTTGTCAGGTTGCTTGTCTTCTGTTCTTCATTCCTTCCTATCTTTCATTTGTGCTTCCATAGGTTGGAATCTCATTCCTCATTAAGTACCATAATAGCTGGTGGGCAATTTGGTTAGCTGAGATCTTGGAATGTAATGGTTGTTATTAAGGCAGTTTAAGTATTCACCAGGCTTTTTGGCTGCTGCAGCTTCTGTCTATTTCCTCCTTGAGCTTGAACCACTTTTCCCATTTATGCTCTGAAATAGCTGACACAGTCTGTTGTCCAGATTAAGAACTAAGTGGGTTTGCTTCAAAAGGGTGAAATATTTGTTGAGTAAATCAATACTTTAATGTGTTAAACCTTGAACATAGGAAGTCCTACATCTTTAAGGGATAAATTTCCTGGAACATTTCTGAACCGCATCAGTCAACTTATCATAAGATGCAGGATGTCGGTCAGTGCCTAACACATTTTCATTCAGGGCCACTGAAAACCTGGGTCACTCAGCCTTTTAGAAGTTGTAACCTCTATGGTATTTCATGACTTGTGGTTCAATGGCGGCTGTGACCTCTTAGAATGGGAGGGTGTTGAGTATTTGGTATATCAAGCTTGTTAGAATGCATATGACATCATCATATACTTGTCCATATACGTGGCACAGGGGTCAAATGTGACCAAAATATATTGTAGTAAAACTGCATATTCCAGGTTGTCATCACAGCAACCTTTGACTAAGGAGTCCATTCCTTCCAGGATGGCTGGCAAGAGCAAGTCATGCCTCAGATTACAGTGGAGGGGCTGGAGACATTTTGCTTGGTTTGTACCATCTGTGGTGGGTAATTGCAAGGTTAGTTTTTGCCCTATCCATGCATTCCTGCAACAGATGTATATGGGAACAAGAAAGCATCTCTTAGCAAGTAGGCATCTGGGCCCCCGTTTCTGCAGTCCCCGAGTTCTTTGATTTGGCAGAGACCATGATGTCTCTAGCAATGCAGATAGCCCTGAGATTTTTTTGGGTGATGGTGGTGGTGGCATACTTCTGGATGACTGTGGCACACCCAGAGGTTGGAAGTTTGATTCCTCATTGTGCCTCCTTGACAGGGGTGGGTCTCAATTCATAGGGTCCCTCCCAGCCCCACAGTTCTAAAATGATGGCAATAACAATGACATTCAGCTTGCTGAACCTTATGTGCCCTAAGAAGTCACCCCAAAACACCCCAACACTTAAGTGTGTTAGTACTTTGCAGGGAAAGATTGAACATAGTGAGAAGGTTTATCTTTCACATAGGTTATAGATTATATATCACGAATTTTGCATGTGATAGCAGTTGCTAGGGATACAGTATGAAAACACACAACTCTATTTTAAAGATTGGTATTGTATCTACTAAGATATTCAGGAAAGCAAATGGAAGCAGTCAACATGATGTGATGTCAGGGTGAAAGAGTGCACAAGTTGGAATTTATTTTATGGTTCTGTCAATTCCTGTTAGCATCGCAGAAGCATATGACCTTTCTAGTACGCTGTAAATGTTATATGAAGGATTAGTCTTCCATCTACCGTACACCACTAACCAGAAGTAGGAATGAATGGATACCAGGTTTCCCCATCATGCACACTTGGAAATTGAAACAGAATATTTTCCAGACAAATGGTATATAGTTTAATAGCAGTAGTGAGGACAGAGTCTGCCATGAAAAGTGTAAGGTCTCTATTTCCTTTCTGGAATTTCCATCCCCAGCTATTAGTACTGCATTGGGAATTTGGACTGCAGTGTGCAAGGACACCCCTGTGCCTTAGTTCTTCCCCACATGTGTCCAAGGCTATCAGATAACTGTCTGTAAATTCTCCCTCTGAAATAGATACCTTTGTGCCTGGCTTGAATTTAAAGATATTATCCAAGTTTGTGATTAAGATAACCGTTCAATACATTTAGTCGCAAAAACATAAGTAACATATGTCAAATTAAAAAAGGAAAGGTAGATTGCCATATGAGGAGACTATACTGTATATATGAGGAGAATATATATACAAAAACAAGTCTGAAGTGCTTTTATATCTATTAGCAGCTCGATCTGCAGATACACTTTTGAAGGAACAAACATACATAATATCATCCACACCACTACACTTTACATGTCATCTTTTGATGAAGGGACATGGGCAACCCTAAAGGAAAACAATGTGAAACAAAGTTAATGGAAAATTGTTCAGGACTAATTTGTTCTAACTCAAGTTGAGATCTTAAACTGTTAACTTTTGGGAGACTTAGGTGCATTTGGAAAAGGGCCATCTCTGTTACTGCTCCAGACTTTGGAACTCCCTCCCACAGGAGGTGAGTCAGTTAAAGACATTTTATGGAAAAGCTGCTCAAATGGGTTTTGCCAAATTATTGCATTTTTATCTATTTATCTAAATTCATTTTATTTAAAATATTGTTACCTCGCCTTTTCCCCTAAAAGGACCCAATGCAGCTAGAATGTTTAAAAAGAGAAATGGAATAATTTTTATACACAGGATAATATATATACAGTGGTACCTTGTATAAAGGAATTAATTCATTCCAAATGAAATTATGTTAAGCAAATTTTCCTTTATACAAATTTCCCATAGGAATGCATTGAAAACAGAGTAATCCCTAATCGCAATGATTTTTATGTTGTATGGATTTGGCCCATAGACGATTCTGTTAAGCAAATTTCTCCTATATCCAGATTTTTTTTATGTTATACAAACCATTTATTATACGAGGGTCCACGGTACAAGGAAATTTGTTCTCTTAATTTTACCATTTGAGATTCTAGGAGATTATTTAGTGAAAATATGCTCAGATTAAGCAACTAAACATGGTTTACAACATGGAATGAGTAAGAAACATTCTCACTAAGTAGTAATTTCCTGTAAGAAGGATCCAGCCTCAAAAAATGGGGCTTTGTTCAAACTGCCCATTTCAAAATATGATGTTGCATCAGGCTGAGTAGTATGGGTTTCCTGTCATTCTGCTGTCCAATTAACCAAGAATACCCTGAGGTAAAATCTCAGACTTGACCAAAGTGTACAGTAGTCAAAGCGATAGACTGCCATGGAAACTAGACAGCTGGCCAATAGTCTTTGATACAAGGCCATTTTGAGCAACATTTTGAATCTGAAGAGCACCAGTTCAATGGGATGGATCTTCTCCCAGAGAGCAGCAAGGTATGTTATACTCCATGAGATCTTGTAAAGGCAAGGACAGTCTAAACTAGTGGATCCCAAACTTGGACCCCCCCAGAGGTTTTTTGGAGTAAAACTCCCAGAAGCGTTCACCGCTAGCTGTGCTGGCAAGAGCTTCTGGGAGTTGCAGTCCAACAACATCCAGGGGCCAAAATTAGGAACTGCTAGTCCAAAGAGAGAAAGAGAAACAGCCACATGTGGCAGTGAAGTCTGCTGCCTTCAGATAGTATCAGGGAGCAGTGGACTTCAGTAGTAGCATCTTGTACCTCTCTACCTATGGATCAACACGAATACATTAGAACAGGCATGTCCAAACTTCGGCCCTCCTGATGTTTTGGACCACAACTCTCAGAATTCCAAGCCTGTATTTCGAATGGCAAAGGACTGTGGGAGTTGTGGTCCAAAACATCTGGAGGGCTGATGTTTGGACATGCCTGCTTTAGAAAGAAAGACAGTGTGGGTAAGTATGGGGTAGTGGTTAGACTTAGACTTGAGAAAACCCATGTTTTGGCTCACACAGAATCATACAACTCCTGTTTAAACACCAAAAATGAGGTCTGACCAGGAAACTGCCTAGGCCAGCATGGGGGTTTCGAGCAGGCTTGTCCTGGGGAGGGGCTTCTTTATCTACTTGCCTGACAGAGACACGCTGGCCAGCTGCCAGGCTGGCCGATCGGGCATTGCCAGCACAGCTGGTGAGATTGGCTAGCAGCTGACCACTGGGTCAGCTGAACCCTAACAATAGCCTCTTGGCAGCAGCCCATCAGAGGGGTGTTTGTCTCAAGTATACTCCCTTAAGCTCATTGAAGGCAAGATGGACTGTTAAGCTGTTTATTTCTTGTAGAGTTGAGAGTCTGAAATGTGTGGAGAAATGATGAGAGTAATAGTATCAATCTGTTTAACCAGCCAATTGAAGCCTTTGTGGGCTCTCAATGGATGCCTCCTTGGCAGATATTCCTGTTTAGAATGTGTGATGGGATTACTTTATGGTCGTTCCCCAGTCTGCCTTGGAGGGGAAAGGCCACCCTGAATAGCCAAGGAGAAGTGGCACAGCTCCCGGAGGAAGGGAATGGTAAACTTCTTCTAGAGTACTCTCTACCTAAGAAACTCTGGAAAGGGTCACCATAAGTCAGAACTGACACGAAGGTCATTATATGGTATGCCATTTACCACCCACTTTTGGACCTTTTCTTCAGGATCAGTTAGGAAATACTGTAACTGTCACAGAAACTGATTTTTTTTTTAAATGTGATAATTTAAACAAATTCACTGACAACGGTGGCATTCTGTTTATCCTCCTCCTCCTAAGCCCAAAGCCACCAGCCTCTCTAGTCTTTTTACATTTTAGGGTGCTCCGATCTTTTGATCAATTTCGCTGTTTGTTTTGGGATTTTGGTCCTTTCTGCAATGGTGCAGCATCTTTTCTTTCTTTCTTTTTACACAGGGCAACTGGGAACGGAACACAATCCTCTAAACATGGTTATAACTTGGAATGATAGAGTGGAATGACAATACACTACTTGCTGTTTCTATTACTGTACTTCTTAAGAAACTTGGAAAATGCTGATTATTTTGATTTTTCACATCACTTCTGATTGGTCAATATCTTCAGTTTCCTATTCTCTTTTAAATGGGAGTGGGTGACGGGGAACTCTGGGAAGATGGAATCCCAGAGGATGATTATTGGCTAAATATGCACCACTGGCCAGATTCCGATTCTACCCTTCAAAGTCAAAATGACACTGCCGAGGTTTTATGCAGACCAGTGTTGGTAGGTATCCAAGGTACAAACCTGACTAATGGAAATTCTTAATCAGGAGGACGATGAGATCACAATAGGTTTTCCAAGCCCATCCCCCGTCATCTCTTCCCCTGCAAAGCTAACAACTCCGTAGGGCTGCAGAATAGTTATTGGACTGAAGCAAATGCCGTCATTCACCGAATCAAGGGAATAGGGAATTGGCACCATGCTCTGCTGGCACTGCAGTCATTAATGAACAGAGAAGTAGCACGGTGACCTCTTTAAAGGAAGTGCTTCTCCTAGAAATTAAAGCTGTAATAGAATTTTTCGTTGCATTTGAGACTGGGTTGGAATGAACAAAGGAATGTAACGTTGAAAATCGCTGTAGCTGCTTTGTGTTGGCTGAACAAGCCGGATCTAGCAGGAGCTGAGTTAACTTGTGGGTTCAATCCCTCAGGTTCACTTTTTAGCAGGCTACACATCTCCCTTTGGAAAGAAACATCTATGATTCTTATGCTAAGAAATTAAGGTGTTTATCAGAGAAATCTTTTGAGACAGGACAGACTGTAAGGGCCCTACTTTTAGCTAATTAAAGCATAGAGTCAATGAACCCTCTCTGCCCCCTCACTTCTGGAGAATGAAGTTTTCCTTTGTCTTCTCCTAGAGAGGGTCAAGAAAAGAAACAGAGAAAGAAGGAAATGTGTGAGGAGCAGGACGAGGCGGAGGCGGCCACAGATGCCTCTGTTGGTGGTCCATCAACCTCTGACCCAATTCCAAAAGGTACATCCAGTCCTGCAGAGAGTCAAACACCAGGACTACAGTGCCAGGGCATCTGGAAGGGAAAGTGGCCAATGTATAGATAGGCCCAGGAATGATGGGACAAAAATGGATGCCTAGGTGGTAATGTCCATTCTAGGCATGGGTGGTAGTCAGAGGAAGGACCCTGGTATCAATGGCAGGTAGTACAAGATGTAAGAAGTGTTTACATCTACTAGAAGAGGAAGAGGCAATCGTGAAAGGGAAAGGTGAAGATAAAGAGTCACAGGAGAGAAAAACCTGCTCCTAGGAGGAAACAGAAAACAACAGGGCAGAATAATTGATGAGACCTGAAAGTAAATAAGAGAAAGCTCCTGAGATCTAGGGTAGGGAGCTAAAGAAGAAATACAGAGGATGTCCTACTGGAATGGGCTGAAAATGCCTCTAAGGAAGAACTTGAGTCTCCAGATAAATTGGATTTTATCTGCAAAGAGGATCCCTGGAGCAGTGTACTAACGCAAATAAGGATTTCCAAAGGGTAAAGTGAGAAGAGAGAGAATCCCAAGTTCCACCTAAGACTGAGGAGAGAAAGCAAGCAAATAAGAACAAAAAGATTGGATTTTAGGGATACAAATGGTGGTGGAAGAAAGAAACCCAAGAGTGTTTACCAGGAATGGAAGGAGAAGAAGCCAGAGAGTCTCTGTCAGTTGAGAAGACAGACTGAAGGTTATCGTGTAGTAGGTATACCACACTTCTCTTCAAGGAGTCAGGGGCACTCAGGATTAGGGACCAGACAGACTGTCATGGGGGTTCACTTTTTGAGTGGAACAAGGGAGTCTGAAACTGTTGCAAGAAGGTGGGAACTGGTGACAGGAAAAGTGGCCCTAGGACTTGTTTCATATCTGTTCAAGAATTCAATAAATCCTGTTTTGTTCAAAGACAATAGTCTGTTGCGTATGACGTAGAGGCACTACCTCCTCTCCAAGGAGGGAGCGGTAGGGCCTTACAAACTGGCACCACCAATTTAGTGAATATCACTCCACATTACTAGGGAGGTCAGCGTAGGCCAGAACAGGTAAAGGACAGGATAGGAAGCTAGTGGAGGCTTTTCTCTTCTCTTCACCATGCAAAGGCATCCATCTTCTAGTTCTCAGTGAAAGCTGAGTTGCACCTAGCCATTAATTTCAGTGAGGGTTACTCCCAGGTAGGCTTGTATGGGATCGCAGGCTATGTGGTGTGCGAAATGCACAAAAGGATCCATGTATTTTTCACTGGCCAATAAAAAGCTCGCTCTGGCTTTGGAGGATCAAAATGTCTTGGACGATAGAAATCTGTTCTGACTTAATCAGAGAGTCTCGCAAGTATACATTCTTGGCAGGAACAGAAGCTGAGTGCAACTGATTTGAGAGTGTATGGCTCCTCCAGAAGAAACTTCAGACCCACTTTGCAGCTGCACACAACCCCAAAAGTTCAGTGTGGTGTGCAAAGCATGCAGCCCTTCTGCAGTGGTACGCAAGCACATGCTAACTTACAGTAAGTTATTTCTGGATGGATGATAAGAACTGGCTTTTAAGACACCTCTTGTAAAATGCAGTGAGTAGTATATCTTACCCAAGGTTTTCTAATTCTCAGGCTTTCAACAAATAAAAAATAATGGAGAAAACAAACAAAAAAGCACCATCACATCATGCACATGCCCCAAAACAAACAAACAAACCCAAGTACCAAAAAAACTAAGTACCAAACTAGATGTTAACTCGTGACTAATTTAGTGACCCTGAAACAGAACTGGATGTAGTCATGAGGCAAAACAGCAGTAACATTCCTCTTTAACACTTCCTGTCAATTTACTGCTAAGAAGGTACTGGCAGAATTCAGCATGCTTTCTAGAAAAGGAAGAGATTTCTCTCAGAACAAGATGTTGCCGCCCAGAGACCTCTTGGTAGTGGGGCGACTAAAAAAATCTTGTAAATAAATAAATAAATAAATAAATAAATGAAGAAAGAAAGAAAGAAAGAAAGAAAGAAAGAAAGAAAGAAAGAAAG
>JAHTLZ010000010.1:25525761-25541683 GCA_023846285.1 Phrynocephalus versicolor | reverse complement strand
AGAAAGAAAGAAAGAAAGAAAGAAAGAAAGAAAGAAAGAAAGAAAGATGTATGCAAGAATAAAACAATCTGGAGGCTTTAAATTTTTTTAACTGAAATAGATTAGTAATCTGCTCTCGCTTGCTCTCCAGTGGTTATTCTACTTCAGATTGTTTTTGGAATGCTTTGCAGCCCCTCCACCAGGCACTAAAAAGCAAATTCAGTATGGACCTCTCGATTATCTCTACATATCACTAGGGCTGCTATTTAAAAAGAAAACAGCTGAGAGGAATTTGAAGACGACACCCAATACCACATTCTCTTGCTTTTGACACGCTATCTGGAACATATGCGTTAGCAATTATTAACACATTTCCAGGAGTCTTGGGATAAACAGAAGAGCAACCACCGTGACAGATGGAAGGATACTTAAGGGTTTGTTGCTTATAAGGACAATGGGATCTCTGAAGTTTCTAGGCATATGCCAGCTCAAGGCATGAAAGCAAGATGAAGGTGAAAATAAAAAAAAGCAGAGGCAGTTCAAAAGAGTGATGAAATAAGTAAGGTGCAGAACATATATGTCAGGGACAGCTCTAAAAGTCCTTTTGAAGCAATTACTGTATTTTTCCATGTGCAAGACTATATTTTTTTAACTAAATCTCTTAGACTAAAAATGTAAGGTTGTCTTGTACACGAAAGTAAGCCAATGAGAGAACTACACAGTAGAGAAACTGTGAAAAATGGGGGTAGTCTCAAACATGGAGGCATCTTATAGACAGAAAAATACGGGTAAATATCATCCCCAACAAAAGGGTTCTTTGGGAAAACTGCAGGTTTCCATCTAGAGCAAGCTATTGCTATTACCCAGAATATTTGTTGACCTTCACTTTCCCTTATGAAAAGGATGATAATGATGATATTTATAACAGACAAAAAGTTTCTTCTAGCTGAACTGTTTCTTGCATTCTCACTTCCTTGGAAGCTCCGGGAAAGAGACATTTTAACCAGTATCTGCTTCCGAGAAATCTCCTTTTTGTTCTGCCTTTTTATTCTGGGAGACACTGGATTAGGGGGTGGATGGAATGTAAAGAGCTCACATTTGCAGCAGCTGAGGCTGCTTTTGTGCCAGGAAGGAAAACTGGAATAGTAATCATAGCCTCTTTCAGTCTCCAGAAAAAGAAAACTAATGTCTGGCAGTTAATGGAAAAAGAGAATGCTGTATATTTTCTTCCCATTAGGTCAGCCCCACCTATATCTAGGGCCTGAAGGAAGAGAAGCACCCTCCATTTTTAAAAAAAAAAAAATCAGGCATAATTTAAACAGAAACCGTACTGACGTCAAAATAGCAGCAGCTCAGGGATATTTCATGAAAGATTACAAGTGACTGTGGTATGAAAGTATCCATACTTGGGGGGGGGGGGGGAGAGACTGCATTGCTGTTGTTTGTGGAGAAGGCCGGAGTCCTGCTGTTCGAGTTTCTGGTTTAAATGGGTGAGAATTTAGAAAAAGAAACATACATTGACAGCGAGAGAGCATCATGTGAACATGTGGAATTACTGGGATTCTGACACACAACCTTTGCTCATGGAATCAGGCCTTGCTTATGGCTGCCGCAGCCGGTGGTGCATTCCGTTTATGCTGCGCATTCTTGTTGCCGACATGGGTGGTGGGGAGCATTTCCCTTAGATGGGAACAACGGAGGATAGCAGTTGCTATACTGAACAAAACAAGTCTGCTCTCATTTCTCCAGCACAATTGGCCTGTGTGGTACTTCTCCGTCAAGTCTATTCTGCACTGCCAAGCACAAAAAAGAGGAGGTGGGGGTGGGGGACAGAAGTAAACCAGAAGCAGCACAGTTAACTGTACTGTTTTAAAAAAAATAGAATTCTGCTGATAAAAGCACTTGCGCTAGCAGCAAAGGGCCTTGGTCAGATTCTTGGCAAGCAGACAAGCACATCCAATTCCTAATGAAATTCAGAGCACATAGAATTTAGGTCATTACCCAGCTGTGCTCACTTTATTTGAACAGCACTTTAAACGTTTAAGAAATAGCTGCCCAATCAAGTCTGGCCAGTGTTTTATTTTTAAGCCAGGCAGTGTGTGTTCATTCAAAAGATTTCTGGGAACTTCCACCTTGCCCTGTACTCTTACAATTTTAATGCTTTCTACCATGAATTTGGAGCCAATAATTTCTTGTCAACTGTTAAGGAGCAAGATTTATCTGTCTCCTCTATGCACCTTTAAATATAATTTAAACCCCAATGCAAAGTGTCTCATGAGCTGCCTGCTTTATATTAAAAAAAATCTCATGCTACTTTTTCTAACTCATCATTATCAATTCATACATGCATTCACACACACACACACACACACAACAACAACAACAACAACAACAACAACAACAACAACAACAACCTCCCAAATATTCCAAGCAGGGATGTGTCATCCACAAAAGATTAGAAATATCACAGGAGAATTTTTATTAACAGTCTAACGTTGTGTTTCCACAACTTGTATAGCTACCCAGGCTTAGAGGAGGCTAAACTTTCCCGTTTGCTGCTTCCTAAGTCCTATTGGAAGAGGCTGGGTGCAGCACAGCCTGCAAGAAAGAAGATGGATGTCTTTGCATGGTGAAAAGGAGGGAGAGAGAGAAAACCCCTCAAGGTCTGCTCACCCGTCCTTTACCCGCTCTGACCTAAACTGACCTTCCGAGCAACACAGAATGACATTTTTGGAGTTGCTGATGTAACTTCCTTTCTTCTTAGATTCCGTTATTGTCCCTTTCTGGCAGACCAGAAATGAGATCCTATGCTTTTCTTTTCCAGAGCAGCTGAGTATACAGACATGACCTGGACCCAGGACCTGGTCAGGGATGTGAATGTCACTGAGCCTCTGGGGAACAGTGACCATGCTGCAATCTCCTTTGCCATGCATGTTGGAGGAGGAGTGTCAAGCAAATCAGACATAAAAACCCTTGATTTTCGAAAGGCAAACTTCCCTCAGATGAGGAAACTAGTTAGAAAGAAATTGAAGGGGAAGGTTGGAAGAATCCAATCTCTTCATAGTGCATGGAACCTGTTTAAAACGACAGTAACAGAGGCCCAGCACAAGTGCATACCACAAAGAAAGAAGAGCTCATTTAAGTCCAAGAGGGCACCAGCATGGTTAATCAGTGGAGTTAGAGAGGCTCTAAAGTGCAAGGAGAGGTCTTTCTGTAAATGGAAATCCTCCCCAAATGAGGAAAATAAAAAGGAACACAAACTCTGGCAAAAGAAATGTAAGAAGATGATAAGAGAGGCAAAGAAAGATTTTGAGGAATGCATGGCTAGCAATATAAAGGGTAATAATAAAAAGCTTCTTTAAATATGTTGGAAGTAGAAAACATGCCAGAGAACCAGTTGGCCCTCTGGATGGTGAGGGAGGAAAAGGGGAGATTAAGGAGGACTTGGAAATTGCAGAGAAATTAAATGAGTTCTTTGCATCTGTCTTCACGACAGAAGACCTTGAGCAGATTCCACTGCCTGAACGGCCCCTCTTGATTAAAGAATTAAATCAAATACAGGTTAAAAGAGAGGATGTTTTAGGACTAATTGATAAATTGAAGATTAACAAGTCACCGGGCCCAGATGGCATCCACCCAAGGGTTATTAGGGAACTGAGAAATGAAATTGCAGATCTCTTAACGGTAATATGCAACTTGTCTCTTAAAACGGCCACAGTGTCGGGGGACTGGAGGATAGCAGATGTCACACCAATTTTTAAAAAAGGAAGGAGGGGGGACCCGGGAAACTACAGGCCAGTTAGCCTTACATCTGTCCCAGGGAAGATGGTGGAAAGTCTCATCCAAGAGAAAATCTTAAAACACATAGAAGAACAAACCTTGTTGAGAGAAAATCAGCATGGCTTCTGCAAGGGTAAGTCTTGTCTGACAAATGTTTTAGAATTTTTTGAAAAGGTCAGCAGGCATGTAGATTTGGGTGAACCGGTGGATATAGTCTATCTGGATTTTCAAAAGGCTTTTGACACAGTCCCTCACCAGAGGCTGCTAAGAAAATTGCACAGTCAGGGGATAAGAGGGCAGGTCCTCTTATGGATTGAGAACTGGTTGAGATCCAAGAAACAAAGAGTAGGTGTCAATGGGAAATTTTCACAATGGAGAGAGGTGAAAAGCGGTGTGCCCCAGGGATCTGTCCTGGGACCAGTGCCTTTCAATCTGTTCATAAATGACCTGGAGACAGGGATAAGCAGTGAGGTGGCCAAATTTGCAGATGACACAAAACTTTTCCGTGTGGTAAAAACCAGAGAAGATTGTGAAGAGCTCCAGAAGGATCTCTCCAAACTGGGGGAATGGGCTACGAAATGGCAAATGTGTTTTAATGTAGCCAAATGTAAAGTAATGCATATTGGGGCAAAAAATCAAAACTTTATCTATCAACTCATGGGCTCTGAGTTATCCGTGACATATCAGGAAAGAGATCTTGGTGTGTTGGTGGACAGCTCCATGAAGGTGTCTCCCCAATGTGTGGCAGCGGTGAAGAAGGCCAATTCCATGCTAGGTATTATCAAAAAGGGGATTGAAAATAAAACAGCCAACATTATAATGCCATTATACAAAACAATAGTAAGGCCGCACCTGGAGTATTCTGTACAATTCTGGTCACCGCATCTCAAGAAAGACATAGTGGAACTGGAAAAGGTGCAGAAGAGAGCGACCAAAATGATTACTGGGCTGGGGCACCTCCCTTAGGCTAAAACATTTGGGCCTCTTTAGTCTGGAAAAAAGGCGCCTGAGGGGGGATATGATTGAGACGTACAAAATAATGCAGGGCATGAGTAAAGTGGATAGAGGGAAGCTCTTCTCCCTCTCACAAAATACCAGAACTAGGGGACATACACTCAAATTGAGGGCTGGGAAAGTAAGAACAAACAAAAGAAAATATTTTTTCACCCAGCGCATTGTTAGTCTATGGAACTCCCTGCCACAGGATGTGGTGATGGCATCTGGCTTGGATGCCTTCAAAAGGGGATTGGACAGATTCCTGGAGGAAAAGTCCATCACAGGTTACAAACCATGATGGAGATGTGTAACTGCGATTCAAAACCCACTAATTTTCCACAAAGCGCCAATAGAGCAATTTACCCTGAATGCACAGATGGCTGTGAAGGTTAATGTCGGGTGCCCACAGAGAGGGCTCCGAGTGCCCCCTTTGGCACCCATGCCATAGGTTCGCCAACACTGCAATATACCAACAGGAAACATTCAAACTTCCTCACATGTTGTGGAGCTTCACAAGTCCAAATACGCACGATAAGTTCAGGCACCACACAGATGACTGGCCTGCCTTCCCATGTCAAGAGGCAGCCCAGAGGACTGTAATCCTCTAGCCTTCTTCCACTGAAATTGGCAGGGACAAATACCTAGTGTGGTGAAGTGGATAGAGAGGAGGAGGAGGAGGAGGAGGAGGAGGAGGAGGAGGAGGAGGAGGAGGAGGAGGAGGAGGAGGAGGAGGAGGAGAAGAAGAAGAAGAAGAAGAAGAAGAAGAAGAAGAAGAAGAAGAAGAAGAAGAAGAAGCTATTCTTAGAACAATAATTTTATAAGTACAGGAGGCAACATATTGCTTTTGCCTGTGGTCATAACTCCCAAAGTGTTGATGGCATAAGAGCCATAACACATCAGAGGAATATGTTTTATACAACACATTTCAAATCTGGTACAACTGTTTGTTACTACATGTGAAAGAAATTGTGGAAAGGTAAAATATTTCAAATGACCCGTGTTAACATGAGAAAAGGAGCAGGGAGCACACAAAATCAAAGTTCACCTAGGCACATTCACATGATGCTGAATTATGATTCAGTGGGATGGGTGAGTGTAAGACGTTCCTGTATTCTTTTGTTTTTTATTGGCTTCCACAGGACTTCTTCAATGGGAGAATGGGAAATGAGCCCTGGGGACCAAGATGGAAGACTGACCCAATATTATGTAGCACTCTTGGAATAAAGTCTGACATAAGGGATAGGAAGCTTGTAACCCTCCAGATATTGTTGAATGGAGGTTGTCCAACATCACTGGCTGTGCTGATTACAATGAACTACTGTCTTGCAATATAATGAAAGCTATATATTTGCATCCCTCCCCAATAGCTCTTACTGAAAACAGCTCTTAGGGTTCCAAATGGCTATGGATTGTTGTTGTTAGGATCATAAATAAGGTGCAATTTTCCAGTTTGATGGTGACACCATTGACCTGAGCAATGGAAAATAATGTTTTAATGAAGTATAAAAGTGTCAGTTCCCAAAAAAGAGCTGGCTTTGACAGAATTCTGTTTCCACAAATGTAATAATTTTCTTGGCTCTCCTGGATTGTGCCAACATCTAATCAAAGCTCAAGAAGGGGCTTTCTCAGGTCACATGGCATTGTGAGCTGCCTTGAGTCCCCTCCTTATTAGAAAGAAGGCAGCCGACTATTGATACCAAACAAATAAATCAGTGGTTTTCAACCTGTGGGTCCCCATATGTTCTTGGACTGCAACTCCCAGAAATCCTGGAAAGAAGACTTCTGGGAGTTGCGGTCCAGGAACATCTGGGGACCCACAGGTTGAGAACCACTGAAATGATCATAGCCTGTGTTAATTTTGGCATATATTCTCAAACATAAGACTCTCTGCAAGTAGGTTAAATGTTTTTAGGTGGCTTGACTTGACTGCTTTCATTTGGAACACGGTGTGTGTGGTTGTTTTCTTTCTTTTGCCCCAAGCTGGACGTTTGGCAATGATCCAAAGGGAATTTCTCACTAACACTTTCCTTCATGAAGAGCATATTGCACAATTTGAAAAGCGTTGGGTGTCCTTGGGATTTCCTCAGAGTTCTCTCAAGTCCTGTGTGTTTGTGCTTTCAACAACGAAACAGAAGGGCAAACAACTTTTTTTTTGTAATGTCCCTACAGCTGGGCTGAAGGGATGGTCTCTTGGCAGAAGAATTTATACCTCCTTCTTTGGGTACACTGTGGTGTGCATAGAACAAAATCATGGCACTACAGCCTATTAGTAATAACCTTTGGAAAAATCCTTTTT
This sequence comes from Phrynocephalus versicolor, assembly GCA_023846285.1. Classification (NCBI taxonomy): domain Eukaryota; kingdom Metazoa; phylum Chordata; class Lepidosauria; order Squamata; family Agamidae; genus Phrynocephalus; species Phrynocephalus versicolor. The sequence continues at coordinate 25,534,632 of JAHTLZ010000010.1, read as the reverse complement.
TTAAAAAGAGGAAGTGGTTCACTACGGATGTACACAGACAAGCCCCATGTGAATAAATACAAAACAACTATTTGCTTAAGCAGAAGACTATGATAGATGCATTTGCATGTTTATATACATTGTTCTGTAATGCAACAGTCTCAGTGCATTTATTACTAAAGTACAAGATTAGGATTGTTTTTAAGATTAGGAACTCAGGAAGCTGCTTGTGACCTGTCATAACAGCCCAACAGGAAGCTCTGAGACTGCTGGTGCTCTTAGCTCAGATTTTTCAACCTCCAGCCCAGTCTTCTGGATTTCACACAGCAGTTTCCCAGTTTGATTCAGAGGTGCAGAAAATTATCAAACTGCTTTGACCAGCAAAGCCTGTGTCTTCCTGGTCAGTTATGACACCCCCCATTTCCTTCACTTGCAACCTCCCATTCAGCTTTTGTAAAGGGAAGACCCAGGATATCTGGGAAGAAGACGGTGCTACCTCTTTCAGAGTCTGAGGCAAGGTCTGAGGAGAAACTGTAGCATACGCTCCTCCTCAACAGGGATAAAGGCGCCTTCACATCAAGCAATGTAGGAAATAGGTACAACACAGTGCTTTCCTAAATGATGGGAGCATAGTATTGTGCCAACTCCGATATAGTTCTGCTCTGTTTCTGATAGAAGGAAAACCATAGTAGAGAGTTTAGTTCAACCCAAAAGCAAATATCTATTTTTTCACACTCAGGTTTTTGGCATCTGTCTTTCACAGGTGCGCTCTCTGAGAACTCTGCTTTGTGCCTAAACAATAGCAAGACTTGGGTTGCCAGAATGGGGGTGGGGAACTACAGGGGTTGGAGATTAACTGTGTGGTCGAGTTCCTGTTATGTTTTTTAAACCTTAAAAGTGAAATCTGGGAGTTGAGTCACTGCAACTGGACTTCTTTTCTTGAGAGATCAAAACATTTCGCTACTCATCCAAACAGCTTCGTCATGGGTGAGGAGCAAAAAAATTTGATCTCTCAAGAAAAGAACTTGCTGCTGTGACTCAACTTCCAGATAACCTCACACAGATGACTGAGAATCTTCACAGACTTAAAAGTGAAACAAATATTAATGACATTTGGATACACACCTGGAAAACGATTACAGAGAAAGACACCATACTGTAACCAGAAATTGGGTCCAATGGTGTATTTGTTGAGAACTCTTTCCTTGTCCTTCCAGGGTTCTTGGCAAGTCTCAGTTCCTACAGCTTCCCCCTCATGCTTCTACTCCCCCCTCTACTATGATTCCACTCAGCCGCTCAGAAGCCCCACCTCTTTGCAATCTAAAATTCTCTCATGCTGTTCTATCTATTTAATGGTGGTTGAAAACTATTGAGTTAGAAACTGTGTATCCCATATAATGTTCACAGCACCCAATAAACTTTGGCAAGGCTAGCCCAAAACACTCCTTCCCCCATCCCTGAAGCACTGCCACAAGTGGCCCCATATACTCAGTACACGGCACTGAAAGCCAGCGACGATATTCTGGTATACAAATAGGCAGAGAACCCTGAAATCATCTCTACCCATCCCTGGAGGGACAAATAACAGCATATGTTCGATTTGGGGTGAAGGATAGCTGGGACTCCTTCAATCTGACTGAAATTTGGTATCCTTCCACCACATTTAAACCTGCAGCTTGGCCAGCTGGTAGGGCTAAGCCACAGCGCGTATGGGAAAAGATGGAGCAGAAGAAATGGCTTGCCATTAACAAGTGCTACACGTTTTACTTCTCCTGTGTCAGTATTGGCTTATATGAAACCTCTTGTTCCTCTGTTCAGCTGTGCTGTTGTCACCTTGGAATAAAACATTAAGCTTGGTGCTTTTTTGTGTTTTTAAAAATATCTACACATCAAAATCTACAAGAATTAATCAAGATACTACTTGTAACGTGCAGGTCAAATCATTTGGGACAAACACACACTTCTCTGCAAATGTATTTCCTGCAGACAATTGCTCCAGTAATCTGAGTTTGTTCTGTTTGTTCCTTCAGGCATCATTTCTCAGTAATTTAAGAGAGAACGGCCTGGTCGCTTTGTTCAACTTTCACTTTGCAAAAAGGTATCTTGGTTATGCATGGCTTTTTTATTTTATAAAAAAGCTACTCTGAGGCATCTGGTCAGTGCAGCTGCTCCACAGTGCAGCTGAGAGTTATTACATAGAACTGGGGGACATATAGAAACAGCAGCAGCTTTTGTGCTCCCTCCCACTTATGAAACATTTCACAGAAAGCTAGGAACAGACTCTTCTATTCTAGAACAGCAGTTGCTGATACAAATCTGTGGACAAAATCTGTGGACAAAATGGTTATTTAGAAAGCCAGGACAAACTATGGTAACAGCATCAGGAAATTGCCAAGAGTTTGGAAGTAACACAAGTTACTTGTTAAGACAGAACAGTAGCGTGATCAGGTTACATTTCAAAATTAGCAAGGGGTGCACTGTCACTTTACTGGTGTAGTAAGTAAGCATTTCTAGTTGCTTTTTAAGTAAACTTATAAAAACATTTTTATGGCAAGCTGGCAGGGACTTTCCCAGTTTTATCCCCTTCTCTTCTCAATTATAAAGTGCTTCTCAGAAAGAAAATTAATAAAAAAAAACTGACAGAGTAATGAATGTCAGGCAACTTTCTAACACTTTTAAGGAGTAAAAATGACCTACTTTAAAATACTCCCATGTGTAATGGAAGTAAATCATATGTAAGAAATAACTTTGCAAACCCTGAAATCAATCCCACACTATTGATTGTACAGAAGCTTCAAGCTACCAGATCAAGAACTGATTTATCACTTGAGCACACAGTTGGTTCTGCTGGACTATCTCAAAGACTTCTTGGCATCAGATGCAGAAAATGTATCCAGGTGTACCTTCTGCTGAATAAGACTGATGATACCTTAAGAAAGTTTGTGAGGCATAGGTCTTACAATTTTAAGCCATTGCTGTCACATATAACCTCACCCCCCCCCCAAGGCTTTTCCATGTAAGTCACTGGTATCTGCAGTCTTGACTAACTCAACTGCCATGTTCATTCAGAACTAGTGTATTTCTAATCCAATTTTAATTGCAACTGTAATTTATAAGCTTTAAGGTAGGAATGGAAGACCCAGGGCTCTCCAAATGCTATCAGGGTTTAAATCCCATTGTCCATCAACAGTATAGCTACAATGAGTGGGGCTAATGGGAACTGTAGTCCGGCACAGCTGTAGGGCAGCTGTCTGGGGAAGAAAACAATAATTTATCTGGCAACCTTTAGCACAGGATGCATCAAAATAATACCTACATACACACATGCATACATTAATTAAATTTCTATACAGTACCGTCTAGAGGCATGCCACGATTCTGGCCACTTTCCAACAGAGAATGTAAACATAAAAGAAAACAATCATCCTTGAACCAAATCACAAAAACATAAAAAGGCTCTTGTAATCTGATAAATAATTTCTTCTTAATCTCTGTAAGAGGATACTTGTATGTACTGAGCTCCCTGATAGCTAGTACTGTAGAAGAAACAGGTCAGTGTTGTTGTTAAACATCGAGCTGACATGCAACAATCAAGTATGAGATGGTTTGGCATGATAAGGCTCCACAGAGATTCCTAAATCAGAAACAGGCACATGGAGATCACATTGTAAGCCCTGGAATCATAAGCTTTGTTTATTCATTAAATGGAAAAGGACCAAAACGAGTTCACAGGGGGAATTCTGAATAATGCTGCATTTGTAAGCTGTGTTTTTAACTTGCACATTTTTTAGATGCCTGCGTAGAAAAACAAGAGGAATAACACACAAGGTTTAAGGGAACAGAAAGGGAAGCATGCAAGAATATTTTTATTATGTAGAAAACCTCTACCTTCATCTCTGTAATCCTCCAAAATACAACCAGTTCACCATCAGAGAGTTATTCCTCATACAGTTGTGTGGCGAACCCTTTTGACAACTATTCCCTTGACAACGGGTAGAAACATTTCCACCACCATCCCACAGGTATGAGTGGTTCCCCTTCTAATCCAGGCCTCCCTCTGCAACCTTTTATTCAGTCAACTGCACAGAATGGAAAGTTACTGAAAACATGATTTGACCCAGTGATCTCTCCACAGGCTGACTCAACAGCCTCACAGTTCCTCAACAAAGCTGCTTCTTGTCTCTGTGAGTGGAACCACCCAAAAGGCAGCATTGACAGCTATGTACACTTCCACTCATGAAGGTTGAGGGAACACATACCACAGATGAGAGCTTTTTCTTCCATGTTTCGTGCTTTCAACACTATGACTGGGCACAAAACAGATTACTAGGATGTTTTTTTGCTGAAATGTTTGTGGTAAACACATATTTTCCTATATACAGGGACATGTTTTGCCATTAAAACAAGCTTATGGCAACAAGACAACATTCTGAGGGAAGATTAGGGCACTCTCAGAATTTGGAAGTTCTTTCTCTACCATGGCCTAAGAAGCTCCCTCAACCCCATTCCCTTCCAATGCCAACCTGAACATATCTGAGCTGACTGTGAAAACTAAGCAGGGTTGAGCCTTGCTTTGACTTGGATGGGAAACCACAACATAATGCCAAGGATCTTGACAGAGGACTGAATAGTATCCTGCTTGAAACCCTGAAGGGCCTCAGACAAGTCATACCTGGCAAGACTCAGCTAGGTAGACTAACAGTCTGGCCCAGGATAAAGCAGTTTCCTCTGTTTTTGATTCTAGGAGTGTCAAAGGGGTAAATCCAGCCCCTGCTCCAAAATGGTTCAGCAGCACTTTCTTAAGACTCTCCAGCAGTGACTCTGTAATATGGTATTCCATATTCATTTCCTCTAAAGTTAAAAGAACGAGACTTGTAATGAAGTCCAGGCAGAAGTGACATCTGAACAAGGTGTTTTTTAAGGTATACAACTCAGCCCTTAGTGTGAAATGATGGCTGCTTAGTGTACAACACTGCAAGTGGCAGAGGCCCACTAAATCAATGGAAAACACAAAGGAGCTGACTCAAACATGCCCACTGATTCAATGGACTCTCCCTAGTTGCAATTTACTATGCTAATCCGCAGGAATTCAGCACATATCATGAAGTATGTTGAATGGCAATTCTGTTAGCTAATGACAAACAAGTAAGAAAGCATATAAAAGGCAAAGCTGTTCATAGATCCTGCTCAATACACCAGGACCCAGAAAAGGCAAAGTTCAAAGTGTTCTAGATCATCAAATAGAGACAAAATATCTCGTCAGTCGGGCTGTTGTGGAAGATGCTCTATCAGCCAAGACAATAGAGGAATGGCACATTTTCCCACTGCTTATCTTTGGGGACAGAGACACTTGTCCTCAAATACAAGCTAGAAATGCTGGAAATAGATGTTAAGGACTTACCAGAGAAGGAAAAGTTTCTTTTTTGGACAATTCTCAGAATCCCACAGCCGGCATAGACAGTAGCCATTTTGTAGTTTTTAAGAAATGGCCATTTCACCCACCAGGCTTAAATAGGTACGGTATATGGAGTCATTATTATGTCAATCCAGCTTTACATACAGAAAGGAATCTGGCATAGTCTCTCATACAGTTGTTTGTGTATTTCTGTGAAGAGGCCAGGATGATTAATGCCCCTGTAGATGAGCTATTGAGCTTCAATATAGGGCTCAAGACTTCTGCTCTCCCAACAAGAGTGACTCCTAAAGGGTTCCTCCATTCCAGAACGGGAGAAGGTGGCACTGAGAACCAGCACTCTTATGAAAATGGGACCCGAACGCAGGCCCTTGTGCTGATGTCAGCTCTGGGGACTGTGGGACAATCCCTAAAGGAAAGGACAGAACTGGTGTACCCATGGCAGATGATGGCTATAAAAGCCACCTTCCCACCAGTGGAGGCAGAACCACTACAGAAGCCCACTAAGGGAGTGGCCAGCTGTCAAATTGAGGAAACAAGGCAACCAGAGGCCCCTGGGGAGATTGAAGGGCGTGGCAGAGCAATGTGGGGAAAGAGAACCAGAGTCCACTCGGGAAGGAGAGGAATATCTTGGTGAAGAAGATTGGGGAGATGCTTAGGAGAAGGAGGAGACATTTTTGGCAGAGGACATTTTTGGCAGATGAGGAACCAGAATCATCAGGGGAGCGAGACTACGTTTCTAAGGAAGAGCCCTGGATATAGGGTTCTGGTTCAGTTCCAGGTGCCTAAGGGAGAGGGAAAACAATATGAGAACCCATAACTCCCTTCCTGACCATCCTGCTTGGGAGAGAGAAAGGAGAACATTGGAGTGATGTTGGGAGAGGCCCTGCTGACCTAGAGGAAGCAGAGGAAGCAGCAGCCGAGTGTCAACATCAGGAAGAACAGAAAGAGAGGAGCCTGGGAAGCCAGGGCAGGCACAGACCTCTGGAAAGAAGATCTCTATATACCTGCCCTCATTGCCGGCAGACTGGCTATTCCTCTTAGGAGCACTGCAATGTTGCCGGCATCCCATCTCTGGGGGCACCGGAATAGCTGGGAACCTAGGAAAGAACTGGGAGCACAGACAGACTTAAGCCCCTCATGGAATCATCGAATAAGTGTATTCAGTGTTGCCACTATAATTTTATTTTTAATTTCCCTGACTTGCCCTGACCACTGTCGGTCAATTTCCCTGACTTGGTGTTCGGTTTAGCAGGAGACAACACTCCCAAGCATGCTGATCTTTACATGTATTTTAAATGAAGCACTAGGAAGTAGAGAAGATAGTAGTTAGTTTGGATATTGCTAAATGTTCAAACAAGCGTTCCTTTGCAAATGCTGCAGGCAGACCTTGGAAATCACGCAGGGACGGAACTCAACGAACACATTGGGTTGGTTGCTGAGGGTGAAGCTGAGAAAAAGGCAGAGCTGGAAAGGGGCATCATTATGTTTTCCTTGTATCCAGCTGCTTCTCTATTCCAATAGCCACAAGAACAGATCTTGCTCTTGTGTCAGCAGCAGGTCAAAAATCCACATTCTGAATATATTTTAATCACTATTTCGCTGACTTTCCCTGACTTCAGATCAATTTCCCTTCCCTATTTTTCAGAAAGTGACAACCCTGGAGTTGGAAGGGACCTATAAGGCCACTGAGTCCAACCCCCTGCTCAGTGCAGGAATTCAAATCCAAGTAGATCTACCGGGTGGCTGTCCGGTTTCCTCTTGAATGTCTCCAGTGCTGGGGAGCACTCACCACCTCCCAAGGCAATTGGTTCCATCTTCATACTACTCAAGCAGTTAGGAGGTTTTTCATGATATTCAGCTTAAATCTGGCTTCCTGTAACGTGAGCCCATTGTTACACATCCTGCGCTCGGGAACAGATCCTGACCCTCCTCTGTCTCTTTGAGGTATTTGAGAAGTGCTATCCCATCTCTCCCAGTTTTGTTAAATATGCCTACTAACATCTTTCAGTGTTTCCTCATAGGTCTTGGCTTCCAGTTCCCTGATCACTCTTATTACCCTCCTCTGAACTTGTTACAGTTTGTTGGCATCCTTCTTCAAAAACCCTCTCACTTCTGAGAAGGCTTTACCCCATTAAAATGCTGTTTTACACAAATGTGGCAAGACATTGCAGGTTGTGTGTGTGTGTGTGTGGTGTCGTTACAGTCATGACCGACTCTTCGTGACTCCATGTCCATGGAGTTTTTCTTGGCAGGAATATTGGAGTGGTTTGCCAGTTCCTACTCCAGGCGCCTACAGGACCTGGTATTCCATGGTGGTCTCCCATCCAAGTACTAACCAGGGCTGACCCTGCTTAGCTTCCGAAATCAGGCGAGATCACTTAAAAAAAGGTTGGGAACCAATGCTTTACACAGCAAGATCCTGAGCCAGGGCATGACTACAAGATTGTCAGCATAGGCATCCTAAACTAATGTGTCAGCACCGCCAATCCTGCAAAACATCCTTTGTTTATATTACTCCAAAACAGACTGTTACTACTCCACATGCTAATATTATCTTGCAATGAAACACAGGCATGTGCGCATCTACCTGTCTGTTGAAGGAAACTGCCCATGTTAAGTGTTTCCTGCTACTTTTCACCTAGATTAGTTTGTTTCCAGTAAGTGGTCCGGCCTAAGAGCAAAGGCAAATTGCAGGACAACCAGTTATTGTGCAATGATGACAGCCAAGTCAACTGTAGTGGCAAATCCAAGGTGTCTACTAAATAGCCAAGTGGCAGGAAGTTTGGAAACGTTGCCTGCTGTAAAATGAAATGAACAAACAGCCCACCGACTAACTGAATGCATCAGACCCCTAGGAATAACGGACCAAAAGCAAAAGCAAAGTGTTCTGCTTATATACCGCCCCATACCACTACAAGTGGTCTCTGGGCGGTTTACAATTTTTAATTACTGTCAAGATATGTAAAAGTTGATAAAACATATGTTATGTATATTTAACAGAATGTGTAAAGTGAATTGTAAAATGGAGGCAGTTAGATTCTGCTGTGTCATGATGTTAATCCACAAGTGTTAGAGATAAGTAATCACAGGCATGTTAAGTGATGAAGTGCAGGTGGAACTGATTGTAACATCATGATTTGTAATGGTTAGATCAGATTGCATCAGATCTTATGAGTGCTGATTTGTATAAATAGCACTAGCTTGCCATTTGTATTTGGGGGACTGTTATGGTGAGAACAGTTTACCCCCACTCTGTTTGTCTGTTTGCTATATTGTATATAATGCTTGGTTGTTATGCTGTGTATATTTTTGATGTATATATGAATATATGAGTTTTTACTCTATTCATTGTCATTGTCTTTCCTGTTAGCCTAACTCTGCAACCCTTTATATCAATACTGACATTTTATCTACGTTACTGCTGCACTACTCAGTGGCAAACACATTTATTTATATAGTATATGTTGCTACCCATT
>JAHTLZ010000010.1:25488541-25525751 GCA_023846285.1 Phrynocephalus versicolor | reverse complement strand
CCCCCCCCCCCAGCAAGCTGGGTACTCATTTTACCGACCTCGGAAGGATGGAAGGCTGAGCGAACCTTGAGCCTGCTACCGGGGATTGAACCCAGGTCATGAGCACAGTTTTACCTGCAGTACAGGCATTTAACCACTGCGCCACGAGGCACAGAACAGCTTTCAGGTGAAGGAGGCCTCTGAATTGGCCTGGCACAGACTGCCCAATATCCGGGGAAAGAGAAAGGAAATGTCTACCAAAGAATCTACCAAAGAATAAAAATAAATAAATAAATAAATAAATAAATAAATAAATAAATAAATAAATAAATAAAAATACCATCAGATGACTGAGCATGGGCAGCTCCTGAAGAAAGGAAGCTCAAACTGGAAGACTGCCTTGGAAGACAGTCTAAGCCCTCCAGGTGATTTCCCTGAAGCCAAAGCAGCCTCCGCTTCAGAGAAATGCAAACTGGAGCCTAAGAGTGTGATCATTCAGACAGATTTTGAGGGAGAAGCTGCAGGTGGGTGGTGGGGTGGACTGAGGCTGCCCTATTTTGGAAACATCATGAGAAGGCAGGACTCTCTGGGAGACAGTAATGCTGGGAAAATGGGCAGATGAAGAAATACAACCGAAAAAGCATTGTATGTAGCACGCTGACAAGCATAATTACCTTAGAACAGTCATGTCCAAAGTCAGGCCTGGGGGTCAAATGCAGCCCGTTTTCAAATTTTGAGCCTCTTCTCCCCGCTTGCTCAGCCTGTCATGCACCCCCACCAGCTGGCCTCTCCCCATACCAGATGGAGACGTCAGTTTACAGTTTTACGGTTTGCCTACCCTCCCTGACTCCGTCCGTCCCCCAAGCCACCTGCCCAGCCAACCACCCCGACTCCGTTACTGCAGCATCCTCCCTGCCTCATTGCATGTCTAGGGCGCTTTTACATGAACCCTAAGATCCGCTGGCAACTTAAATTCGGATCAGAGATATTGGGGGTTTGCTCCTCTTGCTGTGTTCCCACCCCTCCGCACGCCATTGCTCCTGTCTGCGCGAGGGGAGGGAGAAAAAAAGGGAGAAAAGAATGCAGGCTCACCTCCGCTCTGCCATTGGGAGCAGCCCCGGAAGCATTCCAGTCTCTTAAAGGGGCAGGGGGCAAAAAAACCAAAAAGAAGGAGAGGCAGCCCGGCACTCACTGCTTTACAATCCGCTTCAGAATTTTTTTTACCTCCAGAGACCAGGTACTTTTAAAATGCGCTGGGGCACGCTTACGTGGGCATGGTCGTACTTAATTTTTTTTAAAGTGCACAGCTGGTGGGAAAACAATTTTAAGCTCTGCATCTGGTAGCCCTATGCCTCGGATTTTAGGGGTCGTGTAAAAGCGCCCTTAGAGGCTTGTCCAAAGTCCGGCCCACTGGCCAAATGCAGCTGAATGGTCGGCCCCCACACATTTTTCACCTCACCAAATCTGGCCCCTCTTGCAAAAAGTTTGGACATCCCTGCCTTAGCACATTGCTGGTCAGTAGGACATACAGAGATGAAGAGCTTCCTGAAGATTTAAAAAAGTTGTATGCGCAAAATAAATACATAAACATGGTTTTGGAGAATATGGAGTGTGTACTTCTACTGTGGCAGCCATTTATATAAACAAGATAAAAACATTTGAAGTGTGACTTTATTGAAGAATTTCAGTGTGGAAAAGTGACAAATGAGGAATTATAAAGAGGACTAGTTAATGTAAAGACCAAGAAAACATAGGGATCATAGCATGCAAATTTGATTCACTTAATTCATGGTTAAAATAAATAGCAAAAGGACTTTAATTTCTCTACTGGTTTTTTTTTCTTTTAGAAGCGGCAGTTACAGCTTTCCCTACTGGATGGGGGGGGGGGGGAGAAAGTCACAGAGCTGTACGGAACATCTAGTCCTCACAATGTCATCTAAGGTGATCACTCAATCACCATAACACATCTGCCCGTTCCTAAATATATTTATTTGAAAACAAGGTTCCACAATTTAATGTTATTTGAAAACAAGGTTCCACAATTTAATGTTCAAGCTCCAGGTCATTTTCTTAAGGTCTCTGGTATGAACCTCGGCTTGCCATGTTGGCACAATTATACGCAAATTATTACCAGACTGAAGGAATCTGGTTTGATTTGGTTTTCAACAAAGTGTTCCTCAGAGAGACTCGGTATTTCCTCTCTGCACTCAGTTGACACATGACATTTATCCAAACAGATTAAATTATTGCTTCTGTACTTCACAATTAAAGCTATTCTTATCTCTCCAGGAAAAGCCTGAACAAAAGCCCTGCTTCAGCAAAATATAAACATTACACAGACTGGATTAGAAGTTACTAGGTACAAATTTGCTTACTATACCCTTAAAGACGCATGCCTTTCCACAGAGCAGCATAGAGAGTGGAACTCATCGCCTTTCCTAGACTGCTCATCACCTGCTCTGACCAGTGCTGACCTTTCTTCAATCTCAGCCGTAAGGGATTTATTTATTTATTTAGAATATTTTTACCCCAACTTTTTTCTTGGAAAAGGACCCAAGGTGGCTTATAATAATGAGGGACAATATACACTCCAGAACATTTAAGACATATTCAAATTCAAATTAAGAACAGAGAATTAGAAGGGTATCTTAGAACATTAAAAGGAAACATTAAAGCTACAAGGAGCACGTCAAGGAAAAAATTCCATTAGAGGGGTGGAAAGTAAAATTTTCACAACAAAGACCTAAACAATACAGCTTAATCACTGCATCCAGTGCAGTTACTTATCCAACAGCCATGAACATTTCGTATGCAACCTATATTCCATTGTATATTAATTGTACACCTCTTTGATACTATATGTCTGATGAAGTGGCCATGTCCACAAAAGCTTACATTAAAATATGATGTCTCTGTGTTGTGTCATTACAGTTGTGCCCAAATCTTCGTGACCCCATTTAGTTAGTCTTTAAAGTGCCACACATTTTTCTCTTTTATTTTGTTTTGATTTTTGCCTGGAATTCTCAGCCTTAAGGTGGCTCATGTCATGTCATGAACGAACTTCTCACATCTCTCTCTTGTCCCTCCAACGAGACACCTTTCTTTAGGTTTCTACAGAGGCATGGGACAGTCATGGTTTTGACAGCTTCAACTTAATTAGCTAGGATTCCTGTCACCTTTCCTATCCCAATTTTTTTCTCTAAAGCTTTCTTATTTACTTAGAAGGCAGTGTGGATGGGGTGCCTTTACAGAAGATTAAGTGTCCCTAGGTAACCATCCCAAATTACTGCTACATGTTTACTCTCTGCCAATCCATTTGTCAAAACTCTCAAGAAAAATTATCCTTCTCTAAGGGAGGGCCAAATTTATCACTGACCCAGAGTTTACCCACAGATTTTTTTAAAAAAGGGAAATAGAAATTTGGGCCAAGATCCCATAACATCACATGCTTCACATAATTGTTATATAAATGGATTTGTTTTGTCATCACTTGTGCAATGACAGATATTAGATTTCTTTGCTCAAGTGAATGCCAAGTAGTGTGATCTCCACATTGATAAAGAGCACAACTTGCACAAGCAGCAAATCCTGCATGACTGCATTAGCAGTGCTTTATGCTCTGCCAGCATCCAGTAAGATCTCAGTCTGTGTGTTTAAACCAGGTTGGGTAAATATTATGAAAGCACTAAGTGCTACTTTGAAGATGTGTTGGGTTCTACCAAACAGGTTCATAATGTTAAAGCTTCTGTCTCAGACATAACATCACATGGTCCAGGGAATTGTTTCCAAATTTATCTGGTGGAACCTAAACCCTTAAAAGGCTGTCCCTTTTTTAAAAGAGAGGGATTTGGGACTGCTCTGGGTAAATGCCAATTCTGATTCTTGACTGGCCTTACAAGACTGGTTTAAAACATTTGTCCGGGTTTTTTTTTGGGGGGGGGGTGGCATGGTGTCTTTTTTTTTAAGCTGTTCTATGATGTGATTTGTATTTTGATTGGGTATTGTAGGTTTGGACAGTTGTTTTTGCAACATGTTGTACACCGCCCAGAGTTCCCGCAGGAAAAGCAGGTGGTTAATAAGCACCAAAATAAACAAACAAACAAATAAATCTCAAAGCAACTAAGAGGATAACTAGAAATCAAAGACTGTAGTCACAATGAAACCTTAGCAAACATATCTTTAGCCACTGGAAGTGGCGCAACAGCTTTTGTTTGAAGGCAAGTTGGGATTTATAAAGAGAACTGTTTCAGAATGAAACTGAAAAGTGCCCAACTGTGTCCAGTGGGGAGTCAGAGATGAGGCGATGGGAGACGGTGACAGGAAACAGCTGCTGTACTAGTGAAATCTAAGCAAAACTTTGCATGCAGCCCTGGTAAAGGAGTAGAGCCACGGTACAGTGAAGTCAATCTCAATAGAAACTAGTAGTAGAAATGGGTGAAGAAGAAGAAGAATGTCTGCTTGGAGAGGCACCACAGCAAAGCCAGTGGCAGATGGTGCTTTATAGGCAACTCTGGGGTTCAGCGTTGAGAGAGTAGCTACATCCCAACTCATGTATCAAGGATCTCTGCACAGCACTGACAGGTTGAGGCATGTCCGTGTATGTATAACTGTACAGATCAAGAAATTCCACACAACTTTGGTACCCCAGAGACTCTTGGATTACAGCTCCGAGAATTCCTGGCCAGCACACCTAAGTGGTGATGGCTTCTGGGAGTTTTAGGCAATGGAACCTGTTACCTCCAGAGGTGGCGAGTGTTCCAACCACTGGAGGAGTTCAAGAAGAATTTGGACAACCACCTAGCACCTGCCCTTTGATTGTTATTCCTGTCTTGAGCAGGGGGTTGGACTCAATGGCCTTGTAGGCCCCTTCCAACTTCACGGGTCTCTATGATTCTATGAACATCTAAGGTCCCAAGGTTAGGAACCACTGTATTTAGCATGTGAGCCTGGTCCATTGCAACAGATGAGGAAGAATGTGAAGTCCTTTGACAGTAGGCTTACAGGTGTAATTCGAAGAAGGCATCCCTGCTCAGCAACAGATTAGGTTTGGACTGATCTAGCATCTTTCCTCAGGAGATGTCACTTTTATTACAATGCTCAAGTCGGTAACAGCTCCACCAATGGCCCACCTTCCGTTCCCCCTCTTTTATTCCTTTCTCAGGAAATCCCTGCACCTGGATCCTTACCAAGCTCCTGTGTCATTCCGTAAAATGTCGTGTGGAAAGAAGATACAAAGCAGATTAAACAAATAAACAAATCAAGAGACATGGCTTGGCCGGGCTTCTGGCAGCAGCAGCACCTTCAAAATCTGTTAGCATAAAGTACAAGGTTTGAACTGGAAAAGGTAAGGAACAAACAAACTAATGCATTAATATGAGAAGAACCTTTTAGGCTCCTTGATGGTTATACAGATAAATGACAACCAGGCCATTCTAGGAAGATAGGGGGGATACTGAACAAGGGCTACACTAGGCTACACTTATTGACCTTTATGTCAATGCCATCAAGATGAAAAGTCAAGTATTCAACTATTTTTAATTTGTTTCCCTTTGCTCCATATTTTTGCAGGGTTATGGTTAATCTCATTTGGAAGAACAGGCAGCTTTGGAAATGCCTGTCCATATGAACAATGCCAGGAAACATTCAGGCAAAGGCCATATGATGGATGGCTCCTTAATTAAAACAAGCATTTAACTCGACTGCAGCAACTCATAAAGCTTAGGTAAAAAGTTTACAATCATTTCCTCGCCCACATAATCTGCTGCACTGCAACAAAACCCTACAACACACAAGTATTGTGGAAACACGTGTTCAGACCTGCTTCATAATCAGAGAACCGCACAGTTTATTGTCTAACCTTAGTTTTCTAAATGGCTGAATGCATTTTATTTTCAAATCATTCTTGGAATAGCCACCATGACATTTACAATGACAGTACAATATACTTATACGACTCAAGCCACAGACTTTGTTGACACTATCACTGGGACAATGAAATACTCCTAGCTCATACAGCTGAACCGAGTGGCAAGAATACAGCATGCTGCAATTCCAGGGCTGTGGATTCGGTAGATAAATGTTCCGACTCCGACTCCTAAGTTTTTTTGTATTTCCGACTCCCCGACTCCGACTCTTCTATATTAATATGCGAATCCAGGAAGGGGCATTTATTATAAAACATGATTTTCCTAGTAGAATCCCATAGTCATGTTTAAAGTTTAAGCTAACAATAGGAGTTTACAAGTTTTTATAGCCTTAGCTGAATGACAGCAGTTTTTCCAATGGTTTACAGCTTCAGTCTTGAACTACTGACCCTCCATTCTCTTCACTTATACAAGTATCTCTAGTCCTGCAAAAACATATTTACTTAATTCCTTATCAGTGAGAGGACAGGTTACCCATGGGCGCTGCGTAACAGCAGAACACAACACTATGGAAAGTATTAGTATTGCCACTCCTAATTGTGTGTTGCGTGCCATATAGTGAAGCACATGAAAAGCATTCTTCTTCACGGTCACTTAACGTGTTCGTTTTGCGGTTACATGAGGCACTGCATGCATTGGTCTTTATTCTTACAGTAGAGAGGTCATTAATTATAACTTTTTGTGAATTGGGACATTTAAACTTGCTTTTTTAAAATTCCAATCTAAATTGAATAGGAGTTGGAGTTGGAGTCGGTGCATTGTTTGCCGACTCCGACTCCAGGTACCCAAAATTTCCTCCGACTCCGACTCCACAGCCATGTGCAATTCTGCTGCATGACTGAGCTGTTTTTCATGGAATAGTTCAAGGATGAAGCATTATTAAAATGCAGCAGTAGACAGCAGCAAGTTTAATGACCTTGGCATTAAATATTAGGTATGATTAAGAAAAACCTATACAACTGTTGCTTTGCCAACATGTAGCCTTATATGACAACAATTATGTAGCCAACAGTACCCTTTATTAAGAGATATGAATTTGGTGTAAACATTAAGACAAAAGAGCAAAGTGTTTTCAGCACTCACAGGTAGGTGTTTTTTTCACTCAAAAGGGGAATTTTTAAAACCAACCAGGAAGCTATTTATTATGCCAAATACTACAACAGGAACATCAATGCTTGCACTAGTCACATGTTTTAAAGATGTTCCACCTAGGGAGAGCTTCTAACATGCAAGCACAGCAGCCTGCTCTCAGAAATGCAAGAGACCACAACCATTGCCCTCCTGTCATCCTGGCTTACTTGAATGGTTCTTCTTGTCTTTTTTCCAACCCGGGAATGACACATGCTTCTCAGCAGTGACATGAAAGTAGATTGATTCTTCATGGTATCTCAATTATTTCAGTCACATGTGCATGAAGGAATCACACAAGCAGGCCAATATGGTTCCCTCAAATATCTGATAAATGTGAGATTAGGGATAAGATGTATAGCTGGTCCTGTTACACTTTCCTTCAGAGCCTGGAAAAGTTATACTTCACCTCCCTAAAATCCCCAGCCAACAAAATTATTATCGATCCTAGTTTCCAATTTACTCGACGGACGTTCTACTTTTGGGCTATACACAGTTAACCAAACACATAGTCACTAGCACTATTTGCCTCTGTTGCTAAAGAAGAGACCTTCTGAACGAGGCACTGAAGCACACAACCATTTCTATCCGCTTTGGAAAAAAAATCTGATCATTTCAGGCAAGCTACAGCCACTCCCAACCGTTTATGCAAGAAAAGCCATTACATAATAGGAAAGGATTATAAAGAGCCCTTCCCAATCCCAGCAGCTCAGTTGAATCAAGGATGCTTAAGGATATAACACTTGTGACCGAAGCTTTTCTTTCGGGAACTGATACACTATTCTTTTTCTAAAAGGCATGGGGTTCACAGATCTCTTAAAAGCCACAAGGAAGGGACACAGAGTAGACCCTAGTATCAGCTCAAGAAAGTGACCCATTTGAAAGATAATAATAATGATAATAATACCTTTATTGTCAATGTACATGTGCACAATGAAATTGGCTGAGTCTCCCTTGCCCACCCCCACCCCACCCCACCCCCATCCCGCTAGCAACCACTCAGTCTTATTGCACCCTGTGTACTTGACACAGAATGCGCCAGCCCACAGGTCAGTTCTTCTATACTTGTCCTGAGATTATTTCCCATTCAGCAGTCTGACAGCCCATGGATAAAAACTGTTCTTTAGTCTGTTGGTGCAGCAGGCGATACTACGATATCTTCTGCCTGATGGTAACAAGGTAAAGAGGTGCTGACTGGAGTGTGAATCATCCTTAAGAATTTTTTCAACCCTCCTGAGGCAACGATCCCTAGCGATGTTGTCCAGTGCACTTAGGGGACAGTAGGAGTGTGGCCTTCACTTCTTATTTTGAAATGGTATTTCTAGAACTATCCAAGTTGAAATTACAGTGGTACCTCAGCGTAAGTAATCAATTCGTTCTCCAGGCCGTTTTGTATTGCAAAAATTCTTAAACCAAAAACCAATTAATCCATTCCATAGGTCAGAAAAAAGGCAAACCAGGGCACTCCATTTAATTTTTTTGGGTGAGCGAGCAAGCGGATGGGCAATTGGGTGGGTGGGCAAGGCAAGCAAGCAAGTGGGTGGCCAGATGATCGAATGGGCAGGCGGGTAAGTGAGCGGGTGGGCGGACAGGCAGAGAAACCAGGAGGTAAAACAAACAAACTGGGGCTTGGCGAACGCTCTTTCCCCCTCTCCACCTGCACTCTACTCCTCCCAGCTCATGGCGGCACATTTTAAAATGGATCTTTGCCCAGTCCGCAAGACTTCAAAGGAAAGCAGCAGTGGCAGATCACCATTGTCACTTCTGTTCCAAGCCCCACCAGTTGGGCGAAGATAAATGATACCTCATACGATGACTGGAAGCCAGGAGGGGAAAAATTGTCTTACATTTTTTAACTATCCCCGGAAATTGCATTCGTCTTACGAAGTTTTCCTCCTAAGGGACATTCATCTTACGAGGCATTACTGTACTTGCATTTACATGCTTTCGAACTGCTAGGTTGACAGGAGCTGGGGTTAACAGCGGGAGCTCACTCCCCTGCATGGCACCCAGGATTCGAACCACCAAGCTGCCGACTTTGCAGGCAACAGTTTCAGAACTCTACTCCACTGAGCCACCACATCCCCTTACCAACAGACAATTCTTGATAGTGTTTATTGTATCCTCCCTAATCTACATATATAACCTATTACTCATATACCAGCTGTGATATTTCGTGCTCTAAATCTGTCAAAAGTTATCTAGAGACATGTTCAGATAAGGGTGCTCTTATTGGTGATAATAATCACAAAGGCACCTGCATTTCCATGATAAAAATCTAGGGCTTTTTGAAATCTCCAAGTGTTTGCAAGCTTTAAAAAAATTCTAACCGCCGTGAAAGCACTGCAGAAGAAACACCTACAATAATTAAGGGTATTTGGTTTAATTTTAAAATGTTTCCTGGAAAACACCACTCATCACCCCGTGTCTCTGCTTCCTTTTCTATCCCTGCCTTCATTTTCAGAGCTGTGATATCAAAAATCAAAAGAGTAAATAGATACTGTACTCATAATCCATATAGATGGTACTAGTGAACAACTGCTCCTTCAGACTTCCCTGAAACATGGTGCTCAAAAGCACAATATTTGCCATGTGACTTATTCTTAGAAAAGGCATCCTTACGGAACCTACTAAAATAAAAAAAAAATGGTATGCAACTGCATCCATTTGCTTCTGCCAGAAAAGATAAAGCAGAAGTAGACCAGCTAATGGACTTTCCTCCCCTCTAGTGACAGAACAGGGCACCACACCTCACATAATTTCAGATGCCACTTTGCAAAAGGGTTGCAGGCTAGGAAAGTGAAAACATAAAGAGCAATTCTGCTTGCTCTTTGATAATACGCAAACCAAAAAGGAACTGTCCTAGGTTTTGTGTGTGTGTCTGTGTCCCCCCCCCAATATATTCCAAAACACAAGCCTCAGTAAGATTGGAATGTCAGATTTTACTTAAGTTACAGTAAATAAACAATTACAGTACATCACAGCAAAATGGCAGATAAAATATAGTAACACTATTCTCCAGGTAGTACCTGTGGATTCCTCTGCCATCTGCATCCACCTGGAAAGTAACAGTGATAACAATTATTGCAATGACCAAAAGACAACCCAGAAGCTTCATACGTAACAACCAAGGTCAGCATTTCCTCAAGGTGCTGGTATGAGGTCCATTTCTTTCCACGTTAATGTTAGAAATCCCCACTGTATAATGTAAATCGGAACACACTGTCAATTGGGACTTTCGTACATACTAAAAATGTGTCTAACCCTCTCCCCTGCCACCTCCACAACCACGAGTTACACATTCACAGCATTTTTGATTTTGGGGAGGGGGGCACTCTTGGAAGGGATGCAAACCTGGAGAGAATTATGTTTGCCACCTTTACAGAAGAGTTCCAAGACTGTACACAAGGGCTCCCTGTGCCAAGGTGGCCAGTTAGTTTAGCACTCCATAAGCTAAGGTAAACAAAATGGAATGTGCTACCTGTAGAATTGCAGAGTGCATCTCCCAAGCTGCCCGCAAGCCTCCTGCCATATAGGCCTGCTCATTACAATCAAAGAACACAAGCCAGAACTAGTATCACCCTCTTTGCCCATGGTTCAAGCTGCTGGCCCCCCACCTACCACTCATGTTGAATGGTATGTAACACATCCCTGCACAAGTAAAAATCTCTCCAGTTGCAACAGATGGATTTCTTGTGGAGCAGTGAGTTGGCAAGGTATGACACTCCACAAAAGCAAATGGGATGGCCCCAGTATTCCATGGCTGAAAGCAACTCTGAACACAAGCTAATCATTCATTTTCTTTCACTCAGATGTTATGAACTTGCTTAAATCATTTTTATTCCTTCGCTACAGTTGACTATTTGCCACCAGCTAGAAGCTTTGCTGAAATTCAAACACTGAAGCTTTCCTATTATCAATTTCATACTGTGCAAACGCTCCAGCCAGTCATGCAGCTCTTACAAATGTGGCAATGAACAAGTAAGCTCCAATTTATTTATTAGATTTTTATACTGCCCATCTGGCAGCGAGGCCACTAGCTTAATGTGGTTCCTTTGCAAAGTATATGGTACAAGAGTAAAATATATGTTTATTGCTCTAATAAAGCTTAGGATCTAATGCATACAGTGGACCCTTGTATAACAAACAGCTTGTATAACATAAAATTTGTACAACATAAAAATTCTGGAGATAGGGGAAATTTGCTTAACATAATCGCCTATGGGGAAAATCCGTACAACATAAAAATGGGATCACTCCATTTTCAATGCATTCCTATGGGGATTTGTATAAAGGAAAATTTGCTTCACATAATTTCATTTGGAACGAATTAATTCCTTTATACAAGGTACCACTGTAATTTTGAGTTTTATCTATATAAATTGACAACATTCTAGAATTTTTTTAAAAAAACTTGATAGCTACCTGGATGAAAAAGCAGGATCAAGAACCATCTTCTGCTGTGTTCTTTTTTGTCTCTTCTCTAGAATGAATAAATATTATTTGTTGACACAGTTTCATATTTAGTGGAATGGAGATAAAAATACCTTTGTTTTCAAATGATGGATGTGGGATATAGAAGCTAGAGCCACATCACAGCAAAACTCCAATACTTAGCATTAAGCTATAAAAGACTTTAGGAAAGCCTAACAAAGAAAACAAATCACACAGGGAAATCTTGGCATCTCTTATGTGTCACTTGCCTGTCAAAGGCGGTCCTAAGGTGATCGGAAACAAAGTTTGAGCAGTACAACTGATGTTTCAAGCTGAGTGGCTTAGGGGTGAGGGAGGGTGCCTATATTCTCAATATTGTCCATCATTACTATTCAAATGGCATACAAAATACATCCCACACCCCCTCAAGCTTAGAGATTAACATTTCCAGAAACTCTGAAGTTTTTGGGGTGGTGGTGGTGGAATCTTTGGACAAAAATGGAAAAAAAATGGGTGTGTTCCCCCTCAATAGTTTCTGCATCTCTACACAGGCCCCACCTTTGGGGCTACTGTAAAGGTCTTCTCCTTCTCTCTGCAGGAAAAGCACAGACACCCAATGTCATGGGGGGCATGGCTTTACCCAGTGTCTATCCCTCAGTAACAGGTGACTATGTAATGGCAGGGACAAACCATATAATCCGTAAGTAGTTCCCCAATCCTGGCCTGTAGTATTCAATATTTTTTCAAACTCATTTGAAGAAAAGGTAAATAAAGTGTGGCTACCCACATAAATATCAGCAAATTTGTATGCAGTATCATACATGACCATCAAGCTGCTGGCAGAATGCTCACACCTGCTACTGCACAAGGCAGACCCAAGAAAGGAGTGTGCCTGGGATTTTTCATCTAGGGCAAGGTCAGGTTAACATGTACAGGGCTGGACCTGAGCAGGCCTAGCTACACAGCAACCTTTTCCCAGCCCATAAGTCTATGCAGCACATGCATTTTGTTTCCAACATGTCTATCCCTCCAAGACAGCTGACAGAAAGAAAATGCTTTTTACCTTATGGAAAACACAGCAGTGAGTCCTAGAATTGATTTCTCCACAAGCAAGTAGGCTTCACTTTGCAATTACCCTGAGAGGAGATAAAACTACAATACAGACACAAATACAACTCCAGAAGGTAACAAAAGTACCTATTCTTGAGATTAAAAGCAACAAGAATCTGCACATTATCTTTTAAAAGCAGCACTATCTTTCCACTGTTTCCTATGTCAAGATGGTACACAAACCAACTTAACCTGTAGTATCCATCTCTGGAAACTGCTCTTGATAACAGGTGACACCATACAGATAACATTTTCCAATTACAGTACAGTACAGTACATCATAAATATGCTATAGAACATCATCTGCAACTAGCAGATGTACTGTAATGGTGTGCCCATATATTAATGGAAAACCATAGTTTTGTAAGTGGCTTTGGACATTACCTAAACCCGGGAGAGGGAATCATGTGGCCACTTCTGAGCTGCTTAGGCCCCTCAAATGGGAAGTGGTCTCTACTCCATTGTCCCCAAACTACTATAATTCTATCCTTGATTCGCTGTAGAGTAGATGCAACTACTAGAGCGTCGCTGAGTATATAAACTTAAAAATAAATAAATTACCATTCAGCTTTCAGTTTTACATCTGGAGCAACACCCAACACACCTGCTTGATCGGTTGCCCCGCGACCGTCCAGACCTCCTAAAGTGTCTAGATTCCTTTTAATCCCTTTGCCAATGTAAAAACGCCGGCTTCCGCAACCACGACGTCCAAGACCAGTTCCCAGCTCGCTAACAAACCGTTCTGGCAAAGAAAATTGGGGCGTTTTTAAACGCCTGGGGTCAAAAAAAAACCGCTTTGGAACCAGCTCTCCCCAAATCCACCACCATCAGCACCCAGCAAGCCAGCCATTTTAGCTACAGGATTCTGGCCGAAACGGTAACGTTTTCCAACTCTGTCCTTGGCTACCACACGGAAAAAAGAACAGAGGTGACAGATAAAGCCGCTCAGGGCAGAGAAGGAGCACCCACGCACCCTTCGCGCTCCGAGTCCTCCATCCGGGAAGGAGAACCAAGAACCTGGAAGACCCCGATGGTCTCCACCTCCACCCCCACCCCCGGGAATGCTATCTTCAAGCCACCAGGAGGGCCCTCCGCCAACACCTCTCCCCACGAGGTGGCATTTCTCTCCCCCGGCACCCCAAGCCCGTAGTCCCTCTGCCCGTCTCCAGATCACACCCCCGCTCCCCAGCTAGGCAACCCCGGCTTCCACCCTCCACGCGGTCCGCCAGATGAGCGGAAGCGGAAAAGACGTCAGCAGATTAGAGAAGACGAGCCCATCTCCACAGGAAGTAGAGGTGCCCAGAGGGGCGGGGGGAAAGGGTCGTCGAATGTCTGTGCGCTGCGGCTGAGAGCGCCCCCTGCAGGACACCATACACGCTATAACTGATTGGTAAAGCAGCTGCTGTTTACAGACTCAGTCGGAAAGTTTCTGAGGTAGTCGAAGTATACGATCAAGCTGGAAAAATAGTCTGACCCTTGGAAAGAGGTTCAAGCTTACGTAAATGACAGCAGACCCAGTAGTACTATGATGCTGAGGCTTCACCAAAGAAATAAGCTGCCTAGATGTTCTAAGCATGTCCCAATTTTGCCTGATTTCGGAAGCTAAGCAGGGTCAGTCCTGGTTAGTACTTGGATGGGAGACCACCAGGGAATACCAGGTGTTGTAGGCGCCTGGAGTAGGAACTGGCAAAACCACTCCAGTATTCCTGCCAGGAAACTCCATGGACATGGAGTCACAAAGAGTCAGCCAATGCAACACACACACACACACCCTTTCTTATAAACCCAACCAAGCAAAATCCCAATTACCCTTTGTTATCAGTCCATGCAAGCAAACAAGAACTGAATCTGGCCTTCTTCTTCTTCTTCTTCTTCTTCTTCTTCTTCTTCTTCTTCTTCTTCTTCTTCTTCTTCTTTTTCTTTTTCTTCTTCTTCTTCTTCTTCTTCTTCTTCTTCTTCTTCTTCTGACATTATTTTAATATTTCAATTTCAAAACATTACATACCCCAAACTGTTTTTTTAAGTAGAAAAATCAATTTTATATACAGAACTTAAACATTATAACACTGTGCCCCAACCACCAACTGAACCCTTGGAGGCAAAATCCGAATTCCCCTTCACGGGTTGCCATTCCTCATCCAAAAATTGCATTGTTTCTTGTGATGGTGCACATCACTTTCCCTTGATTTACATGAATCTGGCCTTGGTGCTGTTTTGCCCTTTGCATTCCTACCCAGGCGTCTGTCTTCAATGGATCTTACTCCAAAGGATGCAGGATTGAAAAATACTGTAAGTGGACGTGGACTGCTATTGTAGGTATCTGGCTAGTCACTCCCAGCTCTGCAGTTCTATGATATCTAAGGGGAAACAAATGCAACAAATTGAAGTCTTCTTTCCTGGAAGTTTATGAAGAACAAATGCATTGAGGAGCTGCCTTAGATACTTCATCAATATAAAAGATGAGGATGAAGAAACAGTTATGAGAATCATTGTGGACTAATGTATAGTGTTAGAATAGGATTCAGAAGACCCAAGTTCAAATCCCCACTCAACCTCAGAAACCTAAGAGGGAGTAGTGCAGCAGCAGTGGTAAACTGCTGGATAGTATTAGGAAATTGGGATTTTTATTCCCCATTCTGACTCCTTCACAGGGGTTGACCTTGATAATGCATGGGGTCCCATCCAGCTCTTTAGTTTTAAAATTACTATCATCCAGGAGCCCCATGGCGCAGTGGTTAAATGCCTTTACTGAAGGTAAAACTGTGCTGACAACCTGGGGTTCAATCCGAGGTAGCAGGCTCAAGGTTCACTCAGCCTTCCATCCTTCTGAAGTGGTAAAATGAGTACCCAGCTTGCTGGGGGGTGGAGGTGTAGCCTGCATACTGTAACTAAACTGTAAACCTCCCAGAGACTACTTGAAGTGGTATGGGGCGGTATATAAGCAGAACACTTTGCTTTAATAGCATTCTATGCCCATGGGCAAAGGAGTACAATGAGCCCTGCTCACAGGACTAAAAATGCAAATTACTGATAGTTTTCAGGTGATCAGAAAATTACTGTAGTGTTCTGGTCTGTGCAAATATTAGAATGGCCCCCTGTGGTGAAACTTGGGCACCCCAGACATTTTGGACCACAACACCAACAGTCCTTTTTCAATGACAATCTAGGCTCAAAATTCTGGGAGTTGTGGGCCAAAACATCTGGAGTGCCAAAGGTCCAGACAGTGCCATGTCATCATTATCTGACCTTGAAAGCCCGCCAGAATTGCCATAAACTGGAAGAGACTTAATGGCACATAACAGTAAGTTACCATTTAGGGATTTTTAGCCTTGCATTTCTTGGGGACTGAGTGTGTGAGAAAACTTAATGTGGCTTATATAAAATGAAAAACTTCCTCTAATTATGCAGTAGAAGGTTCAGTCAGGAGCCTATACAGCATATTGTTTGAAGTGCCCCTTAGTAGATAGCCCTTAGTTGTTAATTAATTCACCTCAGTTGGCACTTTTTGTCTCAGAGACTCTGGAGTACAACTGGAAATACAGATAAATAGGTGTTATTCAATATTTTCAGCCAGTGGATAAGTATAGGCAGATACTGAACGTGTAGAGAGGTGGGTCCTAGGGTAAAGCACTCCAGAGGCCTGTGCCTTCCTGATTCAACACATATCTTCACATTGGCTTACGGTGCAGCTGAGTGCCATTTACTTCCAAGTAAGGAGGCATGTGATCGAACCTGACAGTTGTTTAAGAGCTGAGCAAGAAAAGCATTGCTCAAGTGCAAAGTCCATACTTGCTGTGCCTTAAACGGCATGTCATTTAAGCTTGAACCTCTTTCCAAGGGTTAGACTATTTTTCCAGCTTGATCGTATACTTGACTACCTCAGAAACTTTCCGACTGAGTCTGTAAACAGCAGATGCTTTACCAATCAGTTATAGCATGTGTGGTGTCCTGCATATCTTTAGAGACGTTTCCAGATGCAATGAAACAAATCTGCTTCAGCTGCTGAACTGGGCCTCTTTATTTTGCTACTTCTCGGATGTATGGAAGCATTGGCCAACAGCCCAGTCTTGACAGACACCACAGGCTGATCCCATCCTTGGCAGTGTGGTTGTTTTAAATATATTGGCATGGCACTTCCACTGGCAGTATAGTCCAAATATTTTGCTGGAAAGAAAGTGTTCTCTGTTCCATTGCATGAGTCCAGGACGAACCCCAGACTGTACCTGCATTCAGCAAATACCCAGTGCTGTTCATACTGTTTCTGTGTTGCTGGGATAGCATCCCTTCACCATTATTATACAAAGACAGCTAAAGTGTTATTGTAGGAAAGGGAAAGATCATTATGATTAATATATTCAGTTTTATTTCTTGCTCCCATTTTTAAAATGTGCCTATGTTTTACTTAGTGGATGCTGGAGGACCGGAAGTTGATTTGGTGACCAGGCCTGGATTTGCCATCACTGGCCAAAATCCTACGGTTTAGTAAAGTAAATCATACCAGAACAGGTCCACCGAACCAACTCTTCCCTAATTTCTATTGATTCAAATCGGCCTATTCTAATTGACATAGTTTAGTACAATAAATTGCAGTTAGCAAAGTTCTAATTGAATCAACAGAAGTTAGGAAGGAGTTAACTCACTAAATTCCTGATGTTTCAATGGGCATACTGTAGCACAGTTTGTTATGCTAAGCAATAGGATGTTGGCCCTTGTTTCAGTTCCTCAGGCTGTGTTCTTGAAAACAGACAACCCAGGTATGATATTTGCCCTTTATCTTTTGCGGTCATGTCCAGTGGAATTAATTCACCTAGTTTTTCTTCAAATGTGCTATCCTTCTCTAGCATGCATTTACTTCCCCTACAATCCAGCAGTCTAACTCTTGCCTTAGGTGGTTTCCTATTTCTGATATGTATTTGAAGACCGTTTAAAAAGAAATCATTGCATTAACTGTCTAAATCCTATTGATAGTCCTGACTAAAGCAGACTATTGAGTTAATTGGTATCTGTTTGGATGTGGGCTAGCTGGATAGCTCAGTCAGTTGGGTATCTGAGTTGGAGTCACAGGTTGGAAGGAGGGGAGAAGGGAATGGTAATCCATTTCTGAGTTCTCTATATCTACCTCGAAAAAGGTTGCCATGAGTTAGAATTGACTTGACAGCACACAGTTCACTTTGGGGACTTACCACTGAGCAATTGATTCAGCAAGTTTATTCAAGTTTGATGTCACAAACAGATTTAAAACAATCAGTTAGAAACATACTCTTAACCATACTCTGAAGCTGGCCAATCAGGAGCTGTGCAAGGACATGCATCATCCCACCTCCCTGTCTGATTGGCCAGCACCAGGGAGACGGAAAGATGATGCATTTGGATGCTGCTTCCTGGTTGGAATTTCACCCAGCACGAGCTACAGCAAGGTAAGACAGTGGTTGATGTTGTTCTGGAGGGTGGGACTGGGTTCTGAGTACCAGCTATGCTGGCATGTTTCATTTTGGAACCAGTCCCCTTCTGAAATGAAACGCCCATCTCTAGGAGGACCCAATTGTTTTTTCTTCTTTGGGGTTTTGTACCTAAGCTGTGAAGGGTCGGGGGATAAAAACTTTAGAGCAGAGTTTTCTAAGGTGGCATGTCAATTGGGTCCCACATTTCCCTAACTGAAATAGCAAAATATATAGTATCAAACAGGTCTGTCCAACTGTGAACAGGCTGAAGTCTACTTCTTCCAGCCCAAAGTGCTAGAGAGCTACTACAGTAATACATTGTAAGATGAATGCCCCTTAAGACGAAAAACCTGTAAGGCAAATGTAATTTCTGGGGATCTTATGATTTTTTTCCGGGTCTTACGATTTTTTCCTTCCCGCTTACATTTGTCTTATGAGGTACTATTCATTCGCGCCCCTCCTGGGCTGTTTGCAAGGGAACAGCTCAGGCTGGGTGAGGATCCATCAGACCCTGCTTTGCCCACCCATTGATCTTCGCCCACCCCGGGAGGCTTGGGACGGAAGTGGGCTTTCCTTCCAAGTCAACGGGCTTCCCTTCCCTTTCAGTGGCTGCCACTGCGCCTGGCTTACAGCTGACTCATGGGGGCCTTGGGTCCTGAATGCGGCTGGCACCTCCTCTCCACCGCCGGGCTTGGTGTGAGGCTGGCCCAGCCTCCAGCTGACACGCAGGCTCATGCGGGCTGGGCAGACCTCACCCGACTAGGTGGGAGGCCCATGTGGCCTCCAGCTGATGCGTGGGCCCATGTCCTGAATGTGGACAACAGTTCCCGATCCACACCACCGCGATCACCAGCCGCCTGGGTGGCAGCTTTATTTGGCTGGCACAGCCCCATGGGCTACTTTTGAACCCTTCACAGGCTACCAGTAGCCCGCAGTTGACCTGTTGTGCAGGCCTGGTATAGAGAAACAACAACCATCCATGGGTCTGATGACTTTGATAAGCAAACCCTTTTGCTTGACTGTACTGATCACAATTTCAAAAATATGCAGCTCCAGTTGAATATAATAGGATCTGTAATGGTTTTGGCAATATTAAATGGTTTCCTCTGGTAGCAATTCTAGTGGAAAGAGTCAGGCTGGACATATTAAGATGTAGAAAGAAAAGCAGTCTCTGCGAAGTGGTTCCAGTCGCATTTTGATTCATTTATGGCTGTCAAGAGCTCTTTTCAAAGGCGACAACACAAGTTCACAAGCCCATTGGTCACATAAGCTGTTTATTGAACAGTTATGAATATGGCATAACTTTTAAAAGGGAGCGGCCAAATGTGAACAGGCCATTCACAGGAGTGCAACAGATAAGGTTTACAGATATTTCTTAACTTAGAACAATTTGTCTCTAAACATTTTACCATAACTGATCAACAGGATGTCATTCATGATGTTTGCTATTCCCAACAGAGATCACTTGTCACATTCATTTACCTTAGTTTTAGACTCAGAATGAGATTCAATGCCCGAACCATTTGTCATAAGGCTGGCAGTTTCAGCAATCCCATACCTTTTGCTACATTTTATACAGACAAAATTTCAGTGCCTTACGGTATAAGCATTTTGACACAAGCCTTTGGTCTGTTACATCTTTCATTGGATACTTCAACATCCTTTCCTCCATTTCTTCCTTATAATTCTTAACTTTTAAATTGAATCAGGATTTTGAAGACAGAAGCTGTTATCTGTAAATTTAGGATTCATATCCCCCCTGGTGCCATAAGTCTTAAATAAGTAGATATAGGTAGTATAAGCCTCTGTATGCCACTTTCTAGCCATATATTTGACATATTCAGAGGAAGGGGCACTTGTACAGCCAATCTGAAGATACTGTGAAGTGGTAAAAAAATGGAGTAAATGTAGAAGGGTTACCAGTGGAAGATGTTATTTGAATCCCCCCAGAAAATTCAATGAATGAGGGCAGAGCCGTGATGTGATAAAGGTCTCCTCTGAAGCCACTCAGTGTCAATCTGAAGCAGCTCTCGGTGATGTTGGCTCTGTTTGATTGTAAAGGTAATGATGGAGTATCTACAAGAGTCCTTTGGTGGACGTGAGATCCCTTTAACTGAAGGACATCTTCCTGAACAAAGCTGTTTTGGGTTTTGACTGTCTGTAAAGCCCCAGTCCATCCATCAGCCAATTTAATATGATCAGCTTCAACATAACTGGATTAAGTGACTGATTTGGATTTGATTCCAGGCCTTGAAGTGACACAGCAGCTGCCCTCCATGCTTGTGGAGAGGGGGAGCGGAGAAATAATTTCTGGATAGAGCTGTTAGCCTCCTCCTCAATTGAAATGTAAGTAGGTCAGCATGTAGGAGGAAATGGCAAAGGGGAGCTCCCCTGAGACTATTTTCTCTGTGTTAAAAAGAAACCTGCCTGCACGGGGGAAATAAGAAATGAAAACAGAAATGCAACCGGCTGGTTTTTACGGTACAACAAAGATAACACTATTGGCAGTAGAAGTGCTTGGATTAATTTCAGTTTGCTTGATAGAAGCAGGTTCAAATGAACTTGTGTTTCATATTGCCTTCTGAAAATACAAGTTTGGCTGACAGAATGAATATTTTAACCTTATTGCTACATGCAAGCAAATCATTCCTTTGCTCTCTCCAGATGTGCTAATCCCTCTCCTCTCCCCCTCTTTTCCTGTGTAAATATTTCTGAGTGCAGACCTGCTGTCTGCCTTCTCTCCAGCTATTGTGGCACCTGCATTCCCTAAGGGATTTCCTGACAACTGACCCAGACATCTGGACCAGGGTTTGTAGAAAGCAATTGAGGCTTGGGAGGTTTTCTCATGCTAATTGCAAATGTGTGATATGGGGACTGTGTTCCAAGAGAGCATGCATCTGAGCCTTTCAGTTATGTCCACGACAGTATTTGGAACGATACCTTTTAATTCAATGTAAATTAACTACAGTGGTAACTTATATAAAGGAATTAATTCGTTCCAAATGAAATTCTGTTAAGCAAAATTTCCTTTATACAAATTTCCCATAGGAATGCATTGAAAACAGAGTAATCCCTAATTGCGACCATTTTTATGTTGTACAGATTTGCCCCATAGGCAATTCTGTTAAGCAAATGTCCCCTATCTCCATAATTTTTTATGTTGTACAGATTTTATACAAACCATTTGTTGTACAAGGGTCCACTGTACTTTCATTTAGTATGTTTTCAAATCTCCAGCTTTAAAGCAAAGCAAAGCAAAGCAAAGTGTTCTGCTTATATACCGCCCCATACTACTACAAGTAGTCTCTGGGTGGTTTTACAATTTTAATTACAGAGTGCAGGCTACACATTGCCCCCCCCAGGAAGCTGGGTACTCATTTTACCGACCTCGGAAGGATGGAAGGCTGAGTAAACCTTGAGCCTGCTACCGGGGATTGAACCCAGGTCGTGAGCACAGTTTTACCTGCAGTACAGGCATTTAACCACTGCGCCACGAGGCTCTTTACTAATGGAACGGCTTGATTTTCCCTCAGTCTCTTCTTTGTCTCCCAAGCGTTGTAACTCTGCAGTGCTAAATATAAGGAAACATCCCTTCTCACAGTGCTATGAGGTTTCAATGTGTAGGCCAAGCAGTGAGGGCAAAAACAGATGCGGTGGCAGCTTCCCCGTTAGAAACTGAGCTTCCTTGTTGCTGACGATGTTTTACCATAAAATTCCCACAGTTCCAGAAGATGCCGATTACTTCAATTTCAGTCACTGGTGTGTCATTGGGGATAAACATGGGATTGATTGGCAAGTTGACTGTGCCCATACAAAAGCTGTGAAGCAATGGCTTTGGGGAAGGATAATGTTTAGTCACCTTGTAACAGCAGAGCAGGAATCTTCTCAATGTCTCCAGTGAGTCTGCAATCCTACACACGATTCTTCATGCATTAGGGTCAGGGGGGTCTTTAGAAGGTATATTTCCTTGGCTGGTTGCCATCACCAAGGAGGCCTGGATTGAGGTCAAAGAGACCACTCTATGAGCCCACTCATCCATCAAAAGTATAAATGTTTCTTGTAACTAATAAAAGTAAATAAACAAAATAAGAGCTGCTTCGATTAATCATTTATCAAAGTCAAGCAGATCAGCCCATCCCATGTGAATGATGCCTAATTAACTATTCTAGGTGTCCCTAATATTTTGCAGTTGCTATGGCATCTAAGCATGACATGAAAGTTTGGTTTGTCTAACTGATGTAATACCCCAGCTGCTGAATAACTCCTATTAAACCTGGGATTTACTGATACAGTGGTACCTTGTATAACAGACAGCTTGTATAACAGAAAATTTGTACAACATAAAAAATTCCGGAGATAGGGGAAATTTGCTTAACATAATTGCCTATGGGGAAAATCCGTACAACATAAAAATGGGATTACTCTGCTTTCAATGCATTCCTATGGGAAATTTGTATAAAGGAAAATTTGCTTAACATAATTTCATTTGGAACGAATTAATTCCTTTATACAAGGTACCACTGTACGTTCATTCAAATTTCTCATGAGGTTTCATAAAACAGCAATAATGTTAACAATTATTTAAAACAAAGGAAGTATAATACAGTATAAGCTGCAAAAGATGTGGACAATAATCACTCTGTTCCATTTATGACTTATCCTATAGTATATTCCCGGGATAGCTGAATATATCTGCCACAATACATTCTCTACTACCACAGAGAGAAAGCAGGGATTTACTCTGTAGTTGTTGTCGCTCATTTCCCTCAGAGAAAAATAAGCTCAGTTTATGAGATGTGTGTGAAACCGTGATATGAGAAGAAATTGTTTTTATTATTTACTTGAGTTTTGTAGCTGAGTGTTTCATTTGCAGTAGAGCAGGCCACATAAAATGACTGCAGAAAATATCTGAAGTGTTAGCCTAAATTCCTTGGGGATATTTGCAGGATTTTTTAGGAATTAATGGACATTTTTAAAGAAGACTTGGGCAGCCATTTTACACTTGTGAACAATTCCTCATTTGCTAGTGGGATAGGCAACGGTCCACTATCATGCAAAGAGATTAGAACAGGGGTTCTTTTGGGACTACAACTCCCAGAATCCCCCAGTTTCCAGAATTCCTTTAAAAGAATCCTGGGAGCTTCCCCACTCAAAAAAAAAATTGCAATGTCAGCAGCGTGTAGGATGGATACCCTGTATCTCAATTGAATTGTCTCTGAAGTACCTGACAAAAATAATACAAAACCAGGCTAAAATAGTTTCATCAGTCTATCCAAGTACATTGCCTTAATTAAAGTGAGAAAAAGTTGAGTGGGGGCGATAAGAGAGAAAATGGCAACAGATGCTTTGAAATGACAAAAACATTTGCTTCACTGTGAGATTTATGGATCAAAATCCACTTATTCAGACACACATTCTGTTTCTGTGGTCTGAAGTCCATAACTGATAGACTGAAAACATGTCTGTGTTCCAGAGATGTGATCTAGCCAGGTGTTCATATCTGATCAGTCAGACTTGGCTTATCTGTTGCTCAAAGCGTGGTCCCACTGGCAATATGAAATCCATTTCTGTTCATACTTAAAAAAAACATCTTGTTCAACTCATCTGATTCTTACATTAGTGGCTGTATTCACATTAACTGAACAGTAATTGATTTATTGATGGGGACTTAAACCAGTTTTCGCTTCTACTCAGAGGCTACTCAGCGGCCAGGGTTCAAGTAGGTGTCACCATATTACTCCTGTTCTGGCTGCACTGCACTAGCTTCTGATCTGTTTTCACATTGACCTCAAGGTTTTAATGATAACATACAAAGCCCTAAACAGTTTAGGACCTTGTTATCTGTTAGAATGGCTCCTCCTGAAGAGTAATACCAGGGTCACTCATCCATCTCAGACAGGTTGCCTGAGGGTGCCAACTCCAAGAGAGGCCTGAGAGGTGATGATTAGAGATGGGCACGACTCAGAAAAATTGTTCGTTTTCGTTTTCGTTTTCGGCTAGGGGTCCGTTTCGGCTCGTTTCCGTTTTCGTGAGCTAATTTCAAAATTTTTCGTTTTCGTTTCGTTATGTAACGAAAACGAAAAAACGAAAACGAAAATGATTTTTTTTCCGTTTCTTCCCATTTAGCTCCATTATGTGTTTTTCCAGTAACGAAAAACGAAAATTGGCTCGAAATTAGTCGTTTCGTTTCCGTTTTTGTTCCAGTTCTGAGCCGTTTTTCGTTTTTCGTTTCGTTACGTAATGGAAACGAAAAACGAAAACGAAAATGAAAATACCGCTAAGTCGTGCCCATCTCTAGTGATGATGAGCGATTGGGCCTTTTTGGTAGTCACTCCTCAAGTATGGAACCAACTTCCTGTGGAAATCTGTCTGGCCTCCCCACTGCAAATATTTAAATACCAATTAGATTGGCTTTCCCTGACCAGGAAGACAATTAAGATGCCTGACAATGTTTTATCCAACTCTGCCTGTGGTTCTGTTCTTCTTCACACTTGTTTTTATTATTTACTTGGGTTTATTATTTAACTTGATTATTATTTTTGTTGATGATTATATTTTTGGTCTTGGTTTTGTTATTTATTTTTATAATTGTGATAATTCTTATTCTCTGTTTGACTGATTTATAATTTGTATTTTTTTTGTTGTTGTTGTTCAGAGCCCAGAGTGGTCCCCAGGCTAGATGGGAAGTGTATCAAACAAACAAACGGTTCCAGTCAGTGGGGACATTAACAGTCAACCATAATAGACTGCATTGATTAAGTGATGCAGTTAAGACCCCTTGTAAAAGTTTATAGTAACTGATCAGCAACTGATGCATTGCTGAACGGTGCTATAACATTTTTTTAAAAAGCCCTTGCTTTGAAGTCCCAATAAATTTATTTCACTTGTGCATTGTGTGCACAAGAAATTATAAATTGATTTACAAATCACTTAGATTGGTGGTTCTTTTTGCTTGTGGGTCCAGGCCACTGCCATAATGTTTAAGTGCTATTGCTGGTCACTGACCGTAATAAAGTTTGTTTGTTTGTTTGATTGATTGATTGATTGATGTTTAAGTGGTCTGGAATAATCACTGTTGAAAGAGTGGAAGGTTATCCTCTGCACTTTAATCTTCGTCAGGCCAAGATGGCTTGTTCTAATGCCCTGTTATAGGTTCTGGGATTTATTAATTTCTGCATTGTAGCTGTCTCTTTGAAGTTGTCCTGAAACAGTTTGGAAGAGGGAGCTGTGGCAGAATTTGATGTGTTATCAGGGGCTTCTACTCCCAGGAGGCACAGTGGAAGGTTGACCGCCTAACCACTAGCTAATGCCCTCTAGTGCCAGTCCCGAAGTAATCCACACAGCAGAGACTCTAGATCAGGCATGTCCAAACTTTGGCCCTCCTGATGTTTTGGACCACAACTCCCAGAATTCCAAGCCTGTATTTCCAATGGCATAGGACTGTGGGAGTTGTGGTCCAAAACATCTGGAGGGACAAAGTTTGGACATGTCTGCTCTAGATGGAAATCCAAGACCCTGTGTGCGCCAGAGAGTTTGCATAATAGTAGGATCCACAAACCTTCACCTTGTCAGCCTCCGCTTTGTCACATATTTTCTGAAGAGCCTGGTAGGTGGCTCAGGGGGTGCTCATGCGCCAGTATGGCCACAGGTGCATCTCATTTATTCTTGCCTCATCCAGCTGTGTGTGTATGGGGGGGATGTCTGGTGTTGCATGATTAAGTTAGGGGGAGGGATCTCCTTTGTAAATCCCTGTTCCTTCTCTGCTCCAGTTTTGCTTTGCCTGCAGCCAACCTGGACATTTTATGTATCTCATTTGCATAAATCACCTCGGTCTGCCCGGTGAAAAGCAAGAAACTGGTCTGAAAATGCATTGATTATATTTTAGCATCTCCTCTCTTCTTTCTCCCCACCCGATCTCCCAGTCTTGTTTTGGAATAAAAGGAAACATTGGCTGTCCGAGAGATCGAACACATACGCCTACATTACCTGGCTTGTTTTGCTGTGCTTGTTTGTTTGCAAGGAATAAAGAACGGACATTACCATCCCTCCATCTGTTTTGTTACACGCCATCTAGTTTGGCATCTTATTTGTTGTTAGTGGACCATGTTGAACCCCATTGACATTTAAAGGCCTATTATATGGTTACTGTCACGGTCTTGAACATGGATTTGGAAGCGAAATCTTGCCTCCCCTGATATTGAGCCATGCTTTTTTTTTTTTTTTTGCTACTCTAATTTGTTGATGTCTTCCCCTTCCCAGCACTTCTATCAGCCGAACATGCCAACAGTCCTGGTTAAACGGTTTTCTGTGGCAGCCAGTATTCAATATCAAACATTCCCTAAAGGAGGCTGTTTTGCACCCCAGTGATTTGAGATAATTGGAGAGTGCATAGGTTTCATTCCCTTCCAACTGTGTTGATCTTCCTCTAGGTGTGCTTTGCTGCAACACAGCAAGGAATGGTTTGCAGAGTGCCACCGAAAGCCTTTAAAGTGAAGTCATTCAGCCTCTTTATGCAACATCATGTCATCATGTTAAGATTCTCTCTTGCCTGTTCAATATGGTGAGTGCTTGTTACCCCATCAAGGGGGTTGTTCATCTGAGCTGGCCAGTAAGTTGAAACTAAAATCTTCATATGCTTATGCTGTTTTACCAAGTCATCTGCAAGCATGCTAGCCTCTGGTGGCAATCTCATCGTTACTCCTCTTGTAAACAGACTGCCATCCTGCCGGTCTAGTGTATTTTATAGCACACTAGCTTCCTTTTCTGCTTTTGGATGAAAGAACTGACCTTGAATTCTCCTTTACCACCCAGAGAACAGAAGTGTTTTTTGATGACTGGGAATAAGTGTCTGTTTCTTTTCCCGCTGCTATTTATGGGACAGGATTAGACAAGACCCATATAGTCCACTCAAACAAAGCGTGCACAGTTGATGGCATCTCTAACGCAGCGGCCTCATCATAAATGGAGAAAAAGCTGGCTCACACCGAGTCCTATAGGAACTAGTAGGTTCTGCTAATGCAGGGTCCTCAAACTTTTTAAACAGTGGGCAGCCCCTTGAGAATAGGCGGCTTTTCCAATCCGCCAGCTGGTCGGCCGAGCAACTCCACTCTCCCATCGGCTCCAGGCATTCCGAGCAAAGTCCGCCTTGGATGCGTTCTCTCTCTCTCTCTTTCTCTTAATTTTTTTAACTTCCCATGCTCCAAATGCCGATATTCCCCCCCGATAATTCCCCCCATGTTACTTATACTGATCCATGGAAGGGGATGATAAAGGAAACAAATAACAATCCAGAGGTGTGCTCCTCCCTCCCTCCTCCCCTTCCAGCTTCATCATCCTATAGCAATGATGGCGAACCTTTTAGAGACCGAGTGCTCAAACTTCAATTCAAAACCCACTAATTTTTTTTTGAAAAGTGCCAGTACAGTAATTTAACCTGTATACAGGTGGCTATGAAGGGGCAATGTTGGGTGCCCACAGAAAGGGCTCCCAGTGCCACCTTTGGCAGCTGTGCCATAGGTTCGCCGTCACTGTCCTATAGGAAAGGCATCATCTGGATAAGGAGAAGGGGGCAGGAAGGGGGATCCCTCCCTCCCTCCTCCCTTGCCCCCCCCCCCAAAAAAAAGTCTTGCCTCTGTCTCTCACCCACTCTGAGCTTGTAACACAGTCTACTGGCTCATTTCGTGGAGCAAACTTTTTCAAAATCTCATCCTCCTGTTCTGTAGGTTCTTTATCACATATCTACTTGGATCATAAAGGGTCTCTTATCAGTGTATTGGAACCAGTTTCTTATAATGGCACAGAGTTGTCTTCTGTTCACAGTCGTTCAGATTCCGTACTCCCTCTTCGTAGTGTATAATTTAGGCACTTGAGGCAGAAAGTCCCACAAGAACATTCCCCCCTCCATGATAAGACCACAATTACTATAAATTAAATAGCTAACTGTTTGTTTCTCAAATCTGTTGCCTGAGTCACCTGCCTCAATCTGTGTAATGGCATGGCCAGCCTTGGGTGCAACCCACCATCTTAACATAAGAACATAAGAAAATAAGAAGACCCCTGCTGGACCAGGCCAATGGCCCATCTAGCCCAGCTTCCATATCTCACAGTGGCCCCACCAGGTGCGTCTGGGAGCACGTGAGGGTAGATATCTGTCTCCTGATTTAGGAACACCACATTCTCCTTCCATCCCAACAGCACTGACCTAGGAACTCAGGGTAGGGAGCTGCTTCTGGCCTTCTCTAGATGTAAAGCAACTCATTTTTATTCAGTAGGAACTGAGTATGTGCCTACTGCTAGTGAAGAGACCTGACATATACTTTGACTTTTAGGCAGGTGTGAAGTCCAGAGGGGCAGAATTGACAATTAATGGGCATGTTAAATTAAGACCTTGACATTTTTGAAAGTTCCCATTGGTTAAAAGTCCACTTGGTAAAGCTCAGAGAGAACAACTGCCATTTTAACATGCGTCTTCCAGACAGACTGTCCCACAATGTGTTTATGAGCCAAATGTATGATTTATTGATGCAGCTTCACCTCTGCTGATTATTTTACCAATGCAATTTATTATTTAGCAATAAATCTAAAGTGGATGGTACCATGATTTTCAGCAACAAAAACTTAGTATCTTGGTGCTCCATCTGCTGTACCTACTTATAATTTACAGCAGGACAAATAAAAGCCCAAATATGGTTTCTGGGCCCTTATATTGTAATTATTGGTTCATGAAAGGACATACAAAATAGGCACTGAAAAAAATGTTGGCCATTAAAGAAAAAGTCAAAAGCTGAGTGTTTTGATGGCATTGCTATCACATCCTTCCTAAAAGGCATCTTCATCCCTTATCCTCCCTGCACAAGATGTTGTTTCTGAAAAAGCTGCTGTTATTGAAAAATACCAACCTCCACAAAAAGGATTAGCATTTGAGCTCATCTCCAGCAGGTCAAGAGTTCATTTATCTGCCCTGTGCTGGGGCAGTGGATGATGTGATGGATCAGGACACAGGAAACCCGCTTGGCCATGGAAACGTAGTGGGAGGTAGCAATGGGAAGATATCTCACAGTCTGTAGAGATCCTATTAGGGTT
This sequence comes from Phrynocephalus versicolor, assembly GCA_023846285.1. Taxonomy (NCBI): domain Eukaryota; kingdom Metazoa; phylum Chordata; class Lepidosauria; order Squamata; family Agamidae; genus Phrynocephalus; species Phrynocephalus versicolor. The sequence continues at coordinate 25,496,653 of JAHTLZ010000010.1, read as the reverse complement.
GCCATTAAGTCAGATGCAATGACAGCACATAATCACAAGAAGCATGATCTAAATCAGCAGCATAGCTTAAGAACCTCAAGGGATACTACTCTTCAAACGTTTACATTGTGTAACATCACAGAAATAGGCCCTTTTCTCTATCCTTTTTTGTCTGAGAGTCTGTTTCATGTTTTCTTTTCTTTTGCTTTGGAAACTTAAGGAAAGGGCCTGGCAGATTAAAAGATAGAAATGGAGGCCAAGACAAGAGCAATACAAAGGATGGCAGCCTATTAAAGAATCCCAGGGAATCATTTCTCAAAACAACTATATAAAAAGGAAGGGGACAGCCTTCTTAGTTCTTGTCCAAGCAAGACTAGTGTGTTGCAGGAAAGAGGTTGTAAGGCTTGGTTCAAGTATCTCCTCAATAACTTGTCACAATGCCATGTAGAACTGCTTGCACACTGAACAGGACCTTTCCTGCCCAGGACAGCCTTGATGAATGTCCCTGTTTATAGGTTGAAAATGGAGACTCTGGGCTCAGGAAGAGACTTGATTGATTGATTGATTGATTGATTCAATTCCATCCATCCATCTATCCATCCATCAATTCTGACACCCAGATTGCCAAAATCAAGGGTATTTATGCTCTCATACAGAACTTATAAGGGCCAGAAATTCACATCTGAATTTGGAAGATCAGTTTTTTTCCCCTGGTGCTAAACAGTGCAGAGCAGACTGCATATTTAGAAATATGATTTGCTGGTGGCTTTTCACCCCCCCCCCTTTCCAACTCATCTTTTATTTTCTGAGGGAAACATTTTTCTGATAGGTAGGATCTGCAAGATACTCTGTTGGGACTGGGAGGGATGGAGACATCTTGGGGTCGCATACTGTACAGCCTCAGGACCAGGGCTTGCCCTCCCCCAGAATAAATATCAGCAGTTGGCTTCATGCTAGACTTTTTGCCCTGGCTGGCAGGAACCCAATAGTTCTTTGAATGTTGACCACAAATGGTCCTTCCCACATCCTGATATAATATCTCCATCCATGCTCCTAATGTCTGTTTTTTTCTCTCCTTCCATCCTCCCACGCAACAGTCCGGGGGGGGGGGGACATCATTTTATCCCATTCATCTCTGAAAATAAGACCTTTCCTCCTTCTATGAAGGTTCTGATTCCTGGCTTGATTCCCTTCCTTATCTAATCTTTCTCCTATCTGGCTTTGTCTCCTGTTACACTTGAGATGATGGCCACGTTTCCCTCTAAAGCCATATCCTGTTTCTTGGCAACTTTCCTATCAACCAGGAACAGTTTATCTTTCCTCTTCGAGCTTTCCATGTCCCTTCTCCCTCTCCATTCTTTAGACCAGTGGTTCTCAACCTGTGGGTCCCCAGATGTTCCTGGACTGCAACTCCCAGAAATCCTGGCCAGCTCAGCTATTGCTGAAGGATTCTGGGAGTTGCAGTCCAGGAACATCTGGGGACCCACCGGTTGAGAACCACTGCTTTAGACCCTTATCTGTCCTTGTTCCTGTGCCTCTAGGTCCATTGACTTCAGTGGAGATGACATACCGTAACAACAACAGCTTCCTGTCAGTTTAATTCCAACTTATGGTGAGTCCCTTCTCAGAGTTTTCTAATTATAAACTAGCAAGAAGTGGTGTACTATTCCTTTCTTCTAGGAGCACTCCAGAACCGTGCACCTTGCCCAAGTCCTCAGAGGTGGGCTCTTGTTCCAGGAGCCACAATGATGAATCAAACTCCCAAGCTCTGGTTTAGCTGCCAAGTACCAAATTCACTGAGCTAAACTTAGGTAATATTTGAGGTTCCTTCTGTTTAAACCAGTCAATTTTCTCCCATTGCTTCCTACTGTGATGCCTAGAATATCTTCTTGGCACCCTGTGTAATACTAATCTCTTTCTTCAAAATCTACTTCCGTGGTAAAGCTTTTGCCCTGAGCTCTTATTTATCTCCCCTGCTGAAAGTCTATGCCTACTCTCACATCATGGTATGGACTGTTATTCCTAATAAAATATTCCTACTGATCCAATGGGATTTTATCTAAGTGCCACCTCATCTCACTTAAGCAATTAATTCCATGGATCACTCCATTTGGGACTATTATTTGGTTCCAGACATGTCCAAACTTCGGCCCTCCTGATGTTTTGGACCACAACTCCCAGAATTCCAAGCCTGTATTTCCAGTGGCAAAGGACTGGGAATTGTGGTCCAAAACATCTGGAGGGTGAAGTTTGGACATGCCTGATTGAGGCCACTTTTTCCTTTGATGCTCCTGTGAATACGTCCCTTACCTCCTCTTCCAAGTCCCTTCAAAGTTCTAGACTGCACCTTTCATAGGGGAGGGAATCACAAAATGCGGCTCCGACCCTACCATTGAGAGCACTTCCTGACTGGCCCTCTTTAGTAATACTGATTACCAGTGATACTGATTACTGATACATGAGCCAAAATACAGTGGTGTAGAGAAGGACAGATTTTATTTACCCTTCGGTGCCTCTTGTCCTGCTCTCCAGCCTTTAATTCCTCATGTGACAGTTCCATTGCAATTGCTAAGCAGGGACTCTTGAGTGCCACAGTGATGATAAAATTAGATCTGCTTGCCAGCTGCTCTTTGATTTTTCTGCAAAGTTAAGAAGGGGAGGGGTTCTTTTTAAAGGATCAGAAGCCCCTAATCAGCTGAGATAAGAGAAGAGAACAAGCAAGGAAAACAAGCTACTGTAGTAGTCTTCCATCTCCACAAAGGAGAACAATCTTAAAAAGCAGAGGCCCCCTTTTTCGTTAAAAACGACAATCAAAGAACATGTAAAGTGACTGCCTAGGGTTCCCACATATTTCTGTCATGAATGAATGCAAAGGGCAAAAGGGAAAATTTCTCCTAGAATGTTGGATCAAGATAGAGTCAGCCTCTGAAGACAGCAACTGCAGTGGGTAAATCAAACTACATGTACAACAAACAGTGGATTGCTTCGGTACCTGTGGAGACAGAGAAATGCGCTGCCTGAATGATAATAAAAAATGCTGCAAATGTCTCCAGGCCTTGTTTGGCATTTCCTTGACCTGAGTCTCTCTCTGGCGTTCAGCACCAGGGACAGCTCCTTGGTTCTTCTAATAGGCAAATAAGAACAGCTCGGAAGCAACCCACTGTAGGATGTGGGGCAAATGTTTGGCGCAAACTCTATTTGTTTGGAACGAGTATGTTGAAAAATATTTGCCAAAGGGATGTTTATGCACATAAAGGGGTAGACAGCCATAGACTTGAACTGCACATTGGAAAGGAGTGATGGCCACAAAGAACCCCAACAGAAGACACTTGGCTGTGATACACAGAAGTGAGGGCACAGGGGGAAGTATGTAGAGAAAACACACAAGCCGTTGCTTAACTACTTTCTACATTATTAATTTTTTAAAATGATTAATCAAACACAGTGCTATTTTTCTATATAAGATGGGGAGGACATCTACAGCCACTGTCCTATGCAGAGTGACTGACAATTATATTTGTGTGTTGTCATCCCAATTCGAAATTATGGATGCCCGTCCAGAGTTTTAAAAGGTGTTTCTCCATTACCCTATTTTGGGGATTCCTGTGGGACTATGGCACTTACTCAAGGCCACACAACCTGGATCTCTGGGCAACCTCTGATTTTGCAGCCGGGTCTTCTGCTGCTAGATTTTACTAAGCTTTCCAGACAGTGATTTGGAAGTAATCCCCACTTGATATAATTAGGCTCACTTTGAAGCAAGCATGGATAACATTGTGCTGTTAATCTTTCTTTGAATGCTTTGGTCAATTGGAAGCCACTGGTGAAACAACACACACACACACACACACACACAAGCAAAAGCAAAAAGAGAGTGAAAATGAGAGGATACAGACACACAGCTATAACACATGAGGCTTGCATAGAAATTTTGGCTAGACCAGTTCTTTACAAAGTGTTTTGCATCAAGGTTTAAACACTTGTGTAGTTTATAATGCAGCAATTTCCACGCAATAAAGGACTTGAATGTTTTTGCAATTACTGCCATTTTCCTCAGCTTTGCCCAAATGTTTCTTCTTTTGTGAGTCTTAAATGTCATTCTTTCTCCACAGCCACTTAGTTTCACTTGTGCAGTTTTATTTAATTTGCTTGAAAATTTGCTTTGTACATCAGGATTCTTTAAATCAACATAGCCATTAATGGGATTTATGTGAACATAAAGTGCCTTGGAAGCATTTGATTTTTAACAAGGCAGTGTTTCATTTAAGCCAGAGAGGGGAAAGTTGACCAGTCAGGTTTTATTAGGGTGGTTTTTCTTTCACTTAGGCAATCTGTAAACACAGGCATCTTTGCTTATTGAGGGCTGAATTCCTTGGTGAATGACTGTGACATAGGAAGGGAAAACAAAAAGTGAAGGCAAGAGTAGCCCTATGTAGAATTCCAAAATTCAAGTCATTCATTCATTCATTCATTCATTCAGTCAGTCAGTCAGTCAGTCAGTCAGTCAGTCAGCCAGCCAGCCAGCCAGCCAGCCTGCCAGCCTGCCTGCCTGCCTCTCTCTCTCTCTCTCTCTCTCTCTCTCTCTATCTTGTGTGTGTGTGTGAGAGAGCAAGAGAGCGAGAGAGCGAGAGAGTGAGAGAGCGAGAGCTATTTCCCTGCCCCCCATGTAGTTATCTCAGTTTCTATACGTGGAGGGTGGTTTTCTGAAAAGAATGCCCTCCACCATTCATGGTGTCTCTCTCTTTCTCTACACCATCAGACATTCTGGAAAAGCAGCATTCAGCACTGCAGGGAGAGCCTCCACCAACAGGGGAGGCTGAGTAAGTGTTATTTCCTAAAAGGACATTTGCCTGTTGCATGGGGCTAATTTTACATCATTTCAAATTCACCAAATATATAGTAGGGATGCACAATTAATAGTCCAGCCAGGGAAAGAAGGAGAGAAAGGTCTTGGAGTACAAAGTACAAAAGCTTAGAAATGCATCTATGGGTATTTGTACACGAGCCCTAAACTCTGCCGCAAATGGCTCCCAGCTCCGGAGCTTAAAATTGTTTCCCCACCAGCTCCGGAGTTTACAGATAATTAAGTGCGACCACGTCCACCTAAGCGCATCCCAGCGCACTTTTCAGGTACCTGCTCTCCGGAGGTGAAAATTCCTGATGCAGATATAATGTAGTGACTGCCGGGCTCTCCTTGCTTCTGTTTGTTCTTTTTTTGCCCCCCGCCCCTTTAAGAGATCTGAAGAATGGAGGTGAGCGGCATTCTTTTCTTCCTTTTTTTCTCCCTCCCCTCATGCAGCCAGCAGCCAGGAGTGCGGAGGGGGTGGGAATGCAGGAACAGCGTCAAACCTCTAAGATCTCTGGTTTGAATTTAAGTGGCCAGCGGATCTTAGGGGTCGTGTGAAAAGGCTCTAATTTGCTAGGCAGATGTGGTGGATTTGTATCCTGGTAGTGTCTGTGCTGTTTGCGTTGTTTCTGTGCAGTAGAACCAAGACAAAAGTTGGTCAAGAAGAAGAACACAGAATGCCTTGCCAATATAGGATGGCTTAAAGGACTGAGACATTTATAGGAGGTGTAGAAAATATGAGCCAGAGATTAAAAACATAATTTACTCCCCAAAAGCATAAGGATACTTCTTTCCCACTGACAACACGCAACAGAGCTTTTGAATTCTTTTCCAGAGATTAGGGCCAAGTAACTGGATTCAAGAAAAAAAACGCATCTCATTCATGAAAAGTTAATTTTATTTATTTATTTATTTATTTATTTATTTATTTATTTATTTATTTATTTATTGGATTTCTATACCACCTATCTGGCAGCGAGGTCACTCTGGGCGGTTTACAACAATTAACACATTCAAACAATTTATACAATAAAACCGTAAAATAGCCTGTTTAAATAACCAAGTTTTTAATAGTTTTTTAAAGGCAGCCAAAGAGGGGGCCAGGCAGATGTCTGGTGGATGGTTATTCCACAGGCGAGGGGCAACGGCAGAGAAGGCCCTATTTCTTTTTTTTTCCTTTCGGGCCTCTCGTGGTGTTAGTTGCCTCTGATGCCTAGCCTGGGAGGATCGGTTATTATGGGCGGTTTTCAAAGGGAGAAGGCGCTCTGACAAGTAGCGAGATGGGCACGACTCAGCGAAATTTTCATTTTCGTTTTCATTTTTTTGTTTCGTTTCGTAATGAAAACGAAAATGAAAAATTTTTCAGAAGCAAAACGACAACGGAAATGAAATGAAAAATTTTGCCGTGTTTTTCGTTTTCGTTACGGAAGACACATTGCATTGAAAAGACGAAAAAAATTTGTTTTTGTTTTTGTTTTTTCGTTTCGTTTTGTAACGAAAACAAAAACAAAAAATGTGCAAAAAAACCCCGAAAAACGAAAACGAACCGAAACGGACCCCTAAACAACAAGCGACAAACGAAAAATTATTTTTTTGAGTCGTACCTATCTCTACGAGGTCTTAAACCGTTTAGAGCTTTGCATGTCATAGTTAAAACCTTGAAGTCAATATTACAGTTTTCACCACACATTTTCATAATATCAAGTGTTTGGCATTAGGTCAAAGAGCTGCCTCTTGTACAAATGTCTGGCAGGCCAAGTTAAATGCTATCAATGGTGTCTGGAAGGTTGTAAATTTTCTAGCCCATGCATAGAGATTTCCAAATAGCCTTTCCTAACCCCTTTCCATATAAAGCAGAAAGCAAAGTGTTCTGCTTATATGCCGCACCATAATACTTCAAGCACTCTCTGGGCGGTTTACAATTTAATTATACATGCTACACATTGCCCCCCTCCCAGCAAGCTGGGTACTCATTTTTACCGACCTCCGAAGGATGGAAGGCTGAGTCAACCATAAGCCTGCTACCTGGGATTGAACCCCAGGTTGTGAGCATAGTTTTAGTTGCAGTACAGGCATTTAACCACTGCTCCATGAGGCTGCATGTAGAATTATAGAAGCATAGCACTTGACAGCCACTGATTTCCACTCTGCCTAATACAGAAAATAGAGGAGAAATCCCTTGAATATGCTGGAATTCCACATCATCTTGAATCTGGCACATTCATAAGAAACTCTGCCCTATAGTTCTGAAAGCCTGTTTCACTCTATGGGCCAGAATCCCATTGCAAAATACCGGACAAGTGAGGGAAATTGCATGAACAGTTTTCACAATTTTCTGGGTGTTACACATCTGGGTGTGCAACTGAGTGTGCAGTTAGGTGCATAACCTGAGTACATCCAAGCATGTGAAAGGCAGCAGCAAAATTAGTCACATGTTTTCAAGTATATATTGCATCAGTCCAATAGGTTTCTGACTAGCAGCTCTGAAGAAACAAATCATGCTTGTTTTAATCTTGATCTTATTACTATTTTAATATAATACTTGCTTAATTCTTTTAAAATATTTATATATTTCTTGTTTTTAGCTCTTAAATACTGCTTTGCAGTAATCCCCTGTTTACTGCAGGGGTTAAGTTCTCTAATCACCCATGGTAAATTAAAACCCCCAATTTGTGTACACCTGCATGGTGATGGTATCTGCATATTGTATTGGGTCCAGAGGCCTCTGCTGCAGCCTGGCTTCTGCTCCATTCTTCCTTCTCTCGTCAGCTTCCTGCGCTTGCCTCATCCTACTAAGGGATAGGGGTCCCTTGCCCGCTGGCCAGCCAGCCTGCCTGCCTGCCTTCCCTTCTTCCCTTTAGCTGAGGTGTTGCCATTGGCGACTTCTGCTCCACTTTCCCTCCTTCCCTCACCTTTTTTGCTTTTGCCTCAGCCCCTCACTCACTTGCCTTCCCCTTAGCTAAGGCAGCAGCAGTGGCAGCTTCTCCTCCATTTCCCCTCCTTCCCTGCAGTCGTCCTGAGTGTGTGTGTGTGTGTGTGTGTGTGTGTGTGTGTGCGCGCGTGCGTGCTTGCATGCTCTCTCTCTCTCTCTCTCTCTCTGTCATTCCTCTACTTTGCTGGGTAGAAGAAGTTTTGCAGGACTTAACTGAACTTGCATGCACTCTCTTTCTCTCATACATTCTCTTTGTCATTCCTCCGCCTTGCTGGGTGGATGAAATTTTGCAGGCGCGCGCGCGCGCGCACACACACACACACACACACACACACACACACACACACACACACAC
>JAHTLZ010000010.1:25434274-25463767 GCA_023846285.1 Phrynocephalus versicolor | reverse complement strand
ATCTATCTATCTATCTATCTATCTATCTATCTATCTATCTATCTATCTATCTATCTATCTATCTATCTATCTATCTGTCTATCTATCTGTCTGTCTGTCTGTCTGTCTGTCTGTCTGTCTGTCTGTCTGTCCATCTGACCCCACCATCTCTCCTCCCTGTTGCGGTATTCCACCGATTTCATTCATTTCCACTGCTGTCTGCCATTTCAGGAAATTGGTAAAGTTGGCAGAAATGAGATTTTAATGGCACACTACCATTCCTAAAGAAGAAGAAATTTTGTAAACTCCCCCAAACTCTAGATTTCATCTTGGACTTTATAGAGCTATGCAGGAATTGACCTTCTGTCCCATACATAGATTCATCACCTTGGACTCTTGCATTAAAGTTTAGACTGAATACTGAGGTTAGATACACCATCACCTTTGAAATCCACACCATGAGCTTTCACTGCAAAAGGCTTCTGAGATTTGTACCCCCAAAATGCCCGAGGATCCAAGGTTGGGAATGGGAACCTATGCATGGAAAAGAAGAAGTGGTAAGGAGCAATGGACCATCCATCAAAAGTGATGTTTACATCTTTTGGCATCAGGAAGGCATGGTCAAGTGAATACGTATCTATGGGAAAATATGAGCAGAAGATTCAAAATATTCTTCACTTGGAATGAACATCATTTATTCACAGGAAACAACAGTAAGAAAATACAGGGAAGTTGTAGATTCAGCATTCTGCATGGCATAACGGTCGTGTCTTCTGGGGTGGGTAATAGACTGCCAATCAATACTTTTGTCACCTCTGCTTTATTTATTTATTCACCACCCAAACATCTGGCAGCAAAGGCCACTCTGTGCATTTATTAGACAGGTTAGACACATATCTTCTAAATATGGGCCCCAGGTACCCCCAATTCTGGATGAAATTAGGAACCGCCTTCTTCCACAAACCTGTCTACATTTACTTATGTTACAGACTCAGGCAGGCTTTATCCTAGTTTGTGCATCACAGTTTCCTCTCAAAATAAACCTCACAACTGTGATGCAGGACAGAGTTGTTGATTCTGTCTTTGAGCTCTTCCACCTAGCTGTCCCCTCACAGAGCTACATTTTCATGCAATGCTAGGAAGAGGAAATGGACATTAAACCAATGTAACCATGTACTGTAGGTAAATATAGCTCCTTCATATCACTGGATCACAGATCTATCCCTGGTTTCCAGAAATTCTTTCCTGAGGTCATACACACATCTCTTCTTCTGTTTGTATTTCAGATTAGCCCAACACTAGGCTGGAATGCAACCTTATTGGATGTTAGAGTTTTCAATAGCTCATTAGTCCTGATTGTTTCTTTAATACTCAGGCAAGCCATTTTTTAAGGCTTTGCAAAATGGATGGCACCATCCTTTGGTGGACAACATCGCATTTGTTCGCTCTTTAGCGATGAAGAGCAGTTGTTAGTAATTGTTCAAACAGAGCAGTGACATACTACTTGGACAGAATAAAATTTTCGACAGATGGTATCATCATGCTGACCCCCATTTGAAGCACTGTTGCTTTGCTGAGAACCTTCCAAAATGCGATAATACACCGTTTAAAACAAACTTGTCAACATCCGTCAAGTTGCAGAAGGAGGAAATGGAGCCTTGTGGGTTTCCTTGTGTTTTGCTTTTTCTGAATAAAGTATTCTGTAGAAGGGATCTCAGATAAATCAACCAAAGTATGCTTCATTTCAGCATGAAATTCACTTCTTGTCCTCTGTGGTGGGAGCTGTTTTATCATTAAGGTGAGCCTTTCAGTCAAGTGCATAGTAATGTTAGATTTAGGCCTTGGGTGGTAAAACCTTATATGAAAATGGCATAAATCAGCACTGAATTAAATTGTGGGTGACAGGTCTTTTGATTCAGAGAAAGCAAGACCAGCTCTACTGTTGGATAAAATGAGGCAGCGGCCTGAGGCAGCAGATACAGAGGGGAGAAGCCACCCCCCACCCATCTCTCCTGAACCTTTTATCAGATAGGATCGGTTTGCCCATTTTAATGCAACAACGAGATGCGGGGGCAAAGGGGGGATCCCATATCTTCAGTCCCATGGGAATACCAGACTGCTAATACTAACTACAGCAGGCATGTCCAAACTCCGGCCCTCCAGATGTTTTGGACTGCAACTCCCACAGTCGTTTGCCATTGGAATTCTAAGCTTAGAATTCTGGGAGTTGTGGTCCAAAACATCAGGAGGGCCGAAGTCTGGACATGCCTGAACTACAGGATCCATTTGCTGTATCTCAGTGGTTCTCAACCTGTGGGTCCCCAGATGTTCCTGGATTGCAACTCCCAGAAATCCCTTCCAGCACAGCGAGTGGTGGAGGCTTCTAGGAGTTGCAGTCCAGGAACATCTGGGCACCCACCGGTTGAGGACCACTGCTCTATCTAATGCTTTAAAATAGTGTTCCATTAGAACCAGCTGTATGAGAATTTAGGACGTTACATACCTTGAAGAGTGTGTATAAGGGGCATGTCCCACTCTTCCCCAGGCAGGAAAAAATGACTTAGGGCAGGGGTGTCCAAACTTTTTGTAAGGAGGGCCAGATTTGGTGGCTGAGAATGTGTCAGGGGCCAGTTGCTCCCCAACCCTGCCAACCCACTGCCAGCCCCACCCACTTTCTTTAAAAAAACATGGGGTGAAGGAGGGGGAGGGAGGGGTGGGCCAGCCAGCCGCGGGCCACTCAGAATGGCCTGACGAGCCGGATTCCCCCCCCCCCCCGGGCCGGACTTTGGGCAGGCCTGACTTAGGGGGTTGTCTCTTACAGGTACTAGAAACTTATTTTAATTGAAAAGAAGCAAACCTGGGCCTGCTGCCTTTAGCTGCTGTCAGGCAGCAGATATCACTTCACAAATGCTGTCCGGGTATGAGAGCAGGTTCACACCCCCAACAAGTCTGATCATGGTAGCTGTTCTTTCTTTCTAGGTGGATGGTGTATATTTAACCTGAGAAACTTATCATGGGAATTCTTCACTGTTGTCAATTATACATTTTATTGCTGGACTTCTGAAATTCTCTGAGAAAGAAATACTACGTGGGAAAGCTCAGAAGATTCCTGAAAAACCTCTAAAATTTTGGAAATCAGGGCCATTTCATGACATGTTTTATTGCTGCTATGCAGCTGTTGCAGCTGTTGGTTTTAAATTGTGTTACATGGTTTTAAACTGGTTTTACATGGTTTGGAATTGGATTAATTATGTATATATTTGTTTTAATTTGATACTCTAATTAATACTCTTTAAACTGTGTAATTATTGTTTGTTTTTAAGAGGATATGTTTTTTAGCACATAGGTTGAACTTGAAAGTCATCTTGGGCCCTACAAGGGAGATTGTTGGGAAAATGGGAAGGGGGGGAGAGAAAATAAATACTGAGATGTACACAGACTCATTTGTCAGATCTTTTATGCTTCTAGATGCCCTAAGCATATCCATTCTCAGCTGATTTCAGAAGCTAAGCAGGGTCGACCCTGGTGCGTACTTGGATGGGAGACCACCAGGGAATACCAGGTGCTGTAGGTGCCTGGAGTAGCAACTCGACATGGGCACGGAGCGGCGAAATTCTCGTTTCCATTACTGTTTGTCATTTCCGTTATGTAATGGGTAACGGTAACATGAATTACTCCGCTCCAGCTCGAACCCGACCCAATAAAGATAAATTGGGTCTGATTTGTCGTTGTCATTCATGGCATCGCGGCGATCGTGCGATGCCAAGCAGCACAGAAAAAAAGTTTTAAAAATAACAAAACAAAAACAAAAACCGATTCCTGGCCAAAAAAGCAGGTGGAAATATGCCTGCCTCAGTGAGGGCATCTACCAGAGAGGGGTGGTTTCTGGGGGGAGGGTCCCCAGCCTTCTGCCCCCCTCTCCTTTCCTGGGCTGCTTGCACCAGGCGGGGGGGGGTCATCCTCGTCATCTCAGTCTATGCCATGTGGTGGTGGGGGATCCAAAATGGCGACTGCAATATTTATTTTTAAATCGTGGTCCAAGCACAACAGAAACATGTGAAAATTAGGTATTTTAAATGCCTGATTTTTTATAGTAGCAGCAGTGGTTTTTGTTGTTGTTGTTGTTTTGCAATAAAACGTCTCCATTGATTTTATTTTATTTTATTTTTATTTTTATTTTTTTACACCTGCACAATGATGGGCTGGCCATGGGATGGGACCATGCATTTTTTTTACCCATTCCACCAATCCCTTGGCCAGGTTTTGACTGAGACTTCTGGATGTGCCAGAGAGGGCATAAAAAGCCCACCAACCCTAATCCTAATCCTAACCCTAACCCTAACCCATACGCCAGTACACTGTCCTTCTTAGTGGGCCAGAGGCACCCAGAGGTGCAGCCCACTAACCCACCCTAACCTTAACCGTAATCCTAAGCCTAGCCCTTACCCTAACCCCAACCCTAACCCAGATTCGTACGCAAGTACACTTCCCTTCTTAGTGGGTCAGAGTGATGCACCCAGAGAGGTGCCTCCAACTCCAGACCCACTCCCTCCCTAAGCCTAACCTGTACGCCAGTACGCCAGTATGCTTTCCTTCTTAGTGAGTCAGAGAAGCGCCCAGAGAGGTGCCTCTGTCACTTAGCCCCCCTAACATAATGTAATGTATGGTACGCGGCGGCTACGCATTACGCTTCCCTTCCCTTCTTAGTGGGTCAACTCAGAGGCACCCAGAGAGGTGCCTCCCAGAGCCCACTTATGCCAACCCCAACCCAAATAACAAACGGAAACGGAAACGACAAATTTTTGGAAATTTCCGCGACAAACAGAAATGACCCGAAACGGGCCCATCCTGACAAACGACAACTCGAAACGTCATTTTTTCTGGTCGTGCCCATCTCTAGTAAGAACTGGCAAAACCACTCCAGTTTTCCAGCCAAGAAAACTCCATGGACATGGGGTCACGAAGAGTCAAGTCACGACTGTAATGATCCAGCACAAACACAACACACATTAGGCAAAATCCTCTTTCTTAGCTACACGGAGAGAACTAGATGTTGCCCAGATAGTAGGTATAACTGCATGAAGGCAGTAGTATTATCTATGAAGAACTTCCACCCACACATTGCACAATAGAATGGGAATTGTGAGGCTGACTGTACAGTTGAAGCATGCAATTCCCTGTTGTCAGGCCTAATGCCTGGCACATTTACATGAGTGTAACTTTCTGGCCATTATCAGGCAGACAAGCTCCATTTAAAACATATTTAACCCTGCCCCCACATCATGCAATGGACATTTATCATCATAACAGTATTTAAATGCTAGGGTCATCAAAAGACCCACCCTCCTCATTTTCTACTCTTAGGTAGCTTTTCATCACTAGCCATACAAGGGTAGAAATCTAGTATTAATTCCCAACTAGAGGAGACCAACTGAATCCATGGAACTTATAACCCCAGCTCCTGCCAACCTAGCATTTCAAAAGCATGAGAATGCAAGTAGATAAATAGGTACCACAGTTAAAAGCAGGAAGGTAAAACTGTGTTTCCTTGCAGCCATGCTGGCCATGTGGCCATGGACTTGCACAACACTGGCTCTTTCGGCTTGAATACAGTGAGAGTCGGACACAATTGGCACACATGTGCGGGGAGAACCTTTACCTTTACTTACACATAAAAGCAACATAGCTTCTGAATTTTTTTGGTACTTTGAACTTCTGAATCTCAAGGTACTTTGAGCACTCTTCGCTATTCTCACTGAAACCTGTGGCCTGTGAGGCAAAGGTATTCACAGTGCCAAGCACTGAGGAAGAAGTCCAGGCCCCGTTTAGTTGTAAATACAGTCACGGCAATCTCTGAAACATCCATCACAATCCAAGGGCAGGCAATTAAGTGCCTTAAGTCAGGTCTCAAGGAAATCAATGAAACATGTGCAAAGGTCTGTGAAGATTCTCATTCATCCAGGTGAGTTTATCTGGAAGTTGAATCATGGCAACTGGACTTCTTTTTCTTGAGAGATTGAAATGTTTCACTGCTCATCCAAACAGCTTCATCAGTCTGTTCACCTTAAAGCTATTGAGACTGTTGTCTACCTAACGAGCCTATTCAGACCATTGTTCATCTTATAAGCCTGTTTCAGACCAGGGTGACAAGAGGTCAAAGTGAACTATACAATGGGGGACTCACAATTAGCTTGTTTCAGAATGACGAAGCTGTTTGGTTGAGCAGCGAAACGCTTCATTCTCCCAAGAAAAAGAAGTCCAGTTGCCATGACTCAACTTCCAGATGGGCAAAGGTGCTCTTCTTATTTGCTGCCTCAGCAACGGTAAACCTTCTGGGCTCTTTTTCATTCCAATCTTTCACCACTTTTCACTTAGCTCAAAAACGGGGGAGGGGGGATTAGAGAGAAACCAGTGTAATTTATACTCATTTCAAAGATTGGGCCTTTCAAAATAGGCAGAAAATGGTCAATTTAATGGATTTACATTATTTTACAGCTGCAAAAGGGTTTGTCAGTGTTGCCATAAAACTTAGTACAAAATGTTCTCTCCTTGGTTGCCATAGCAGCCGGCGCTGACTCTTTCCATGACACAGTAACTAATTTTGTTTAATTGCATTTCTATACACTCCATTTAGATAAATGAGCACAAGTTGCAATTACCCAGATAGGGAGGCTAAATTTACTGCTATGAGTGATTTTGAAAGGCACAGAGATGGAGAGGAAGCCCTGGGCTGGAGAAGCCTTCAAAGAATCTGATATGTGAGGAATCTCAAAAAGGAGACTTGTTTGAAAAAATGCACAGGAGATAACATCATATCTATATTGATTATGGATAACAAATATTCCACTAGTCTACCAAACTTATATCTATGTGCCACATTCTCTGTGCGCATGTGTGAGTGTGATATGCCATCAACATGGAGCCAACTTCTAGTAACCCTAATAAAGATTTCTTCTTCTTCTTCATCATCATCATATTAGAACTGCATTGCTGGTAGGGACCCTTGGGATCATCACGTCCAGCTCCTGGCCAGGAGACACAGTGGGGAGTCAAACTCCCAAACTTTGGCTCTGCAACCAGATGCCTAAACCACTGATCTTTGGCGGTTGTGAAACAATGGGGAGTTAGAAAGTTTCTATGGTTAATCGTCCAGAGGTCTGCTAGTAGAACCTGCTTTAGTCAGCCTTGTCCTAGGACACACCCCTTGAAGCTGCTTCATGGACTAGGGGTGTCCAAACTTTGGCCCTCCAGATGTTTTGGACCACAACTCCCCTAATTCCAAGTTTAGATTGCCAATGACAAAGGACTGTGGGAGTTGTGGTCCAAAACATCTGGAGGCCTGAAGTTTGGACACCCCTGACAAAGATGAACAATTGCGAGCTAGTGAAATTTCCAGGAGGCTGATCTTCCAGTCCTCACTTTCTCATCAAAGGGATCCTGATAAGTTTCCAAGATTTCTCTGGAGCACAGCTTGAAAGACACTCGCTCTGACAGGAATGATAACTCTTGACAGAATTTCAAAAACTGGAGGTGACTCCTTATTCATAGTCTTCCCCTGCTTTTTGCTTCAACTCTACTAGAGTTGCTCGGAGTGACTTTTAGAAGTGCTTTTGAATTTAGTGAATTTAGGGTTTAGCGAAGATTCAAACCAATCAAGGCTTGAGCACTCTACTTCAGTGAGTAATCTCATCCGGCATCATCCAGCTCCAATCATACTGAGTATTGGGTTAATGTGCGAATGCAGCATCTCAGAGTGCCTAGGGCTCTGTACATTTTAATTAGTGCTCCCAACCAATTAGAGAATTTTTGGCTGATTATAATCTTCCTTCCAACCAGTTAAATTTGCATATTGCTAAAACCTCAGCCTTTTTTTCCTGAGGTCTATAACAGCGTACAAACAGTTTCTAGTTTAATAAAGCAAAAGCAACTCATTAAAGAAAAAAGTAATTTTTTTCCTTATTACAGTAGCTCACCAGAAATAAAATGGCACAGAAAAGGAAGTGTGAATAAAATAAAATAAAATAAAATAAAATAAAATAAAATAAACCTTTAAAAATTAGCCACATCAGTAATTGGCATAGAGTATCTGAATTACCCACTAGCTAAATTTACTGTGTCTGTGAAACATAACTTTGGGGTCCGTTTGCTAAGCTATGCAGTTACAATGTCAAATAGTGAAATGTGCCCAATTGAATAGTGAATCCAGTCATGGTCTTTGACTAGAGGTGGCCACAAAAAGATATTTTTTGTTTTATGTTTTTCATTTTGTTCCCTAATGAAACAAAAACGAAATGACCTATCAAAAAAAAAAAAAAACCCAAACAAACAAAACAAAACAAAAATTAGAAATTTTAATTATGTTCCATATCGTTTTTCGAAACCGATTGGGCAACGGGAAACCATGGGCTTTTTACACCACCACCCCAAGTCCTGTGTGCCAGCTGATTGACGCTGGAGCGGGGAAAATTTTTTCCCCCACCTGAGCCCTGATCAGCTGGCGCGTGGGGCTTGGGGGAGGGGGGAAAAGTTTTAAAAGCCTGAGGCTTTTTAAACGCCCCTCTACAAGCACAAGCACCACACACACACACAAACAAACACATGTTAAAAACATGTTTCTTTAAAAAATGTTTAAAATGAATGGAACGGAACGGAACAGAAGAAAACGAAAAATGAAACAAAATGCTATGTTAGCGTTTTGTGCCCTTCTCTGCTTTTGACCTCAAAAAGTAACTCAAACTGGCCCATTCTCCATGGCCTTCTAACTAGAAAACAGCCAGAAACAATGCCAATAACAATAAGCACCACAGATCCCCACTGTCTGAGAAGATGTAAAAATAAAGGCTAGTCCTCAAGACATCTTAAGGCCCAACATAATTATCAGTCCCAGATCTGTGAAAATACAAATGGGTGAGGATTCCAAGACTGCAAACATACTTAGTAAGTATCAAATAATTTTCAATGCCAGTTTGACGAAAGGTGTCCTTCCCACAAAACGGGGACACAACTCTGAGGGGAGTGCCTTTTCATAATCGGAAAGAGAATGGCCTCTCATGTGGGCCTCTGCAGGTGTTGCCATTCTTTCCTGAAGATCTCAGCATCTGGACAGTTTCATAATGTAGTCCATTTTGTGGCTAGGCCCTGCTTTAGGTTTTAAAGGTTAAAACCAACACTTTGAGTTGGGCTTGGAGAACAACCAGTAACCAGTGTAGCCTTTTCAATATCAGAATTATTAGGTCTCAATAGCATGTGTCAGCAACCCAAATGCTATGCAATGAACCAACTGAACCTCCTGGTTATTCTCCAAGGGTAGTCACATCTGGTTTGCTAGCATTTATGCTGATTTTGGATGGGTCACACAGTGCCTCTTTAGCCCTTCATATGACCTGGATGCTAAGCTTTTATTCCTCCTCCTCCTTTATAAAACAAACAAACAAATAAACAAAAACTATTTATTTCCAAACTTGGAGATTATTCCTGTTACTACATTTCCCCCTTTAACTGGGGGGCTGCCTATATTAATTCTCAACTCTACAATTCTGTGAGCTTGTGAGTCTATAACTCTACTACAGACATGTCCAAACTTCCACCCTCCTGATGTTTTGGACCACAACTCCTAGAATTCTAAGCTTAGATTGACAAAACATCTGGAGGGCCAAAGTTTGGACATGCCTGCTCTACTGGCTTCCAGAAACATCAGCTTCCACTGTATCTCCCACAGGTTTCTGGAAGCTTCTGCTCTGAAGGAAGGAAGCCTTGGCATGATCAAGAGAAGAGTGGGGGAGGAGGAAGAAGAGAAATTTCTTATTGTTATTTGACCCTTGCTTGTGTGTGCATGTAGGAAATTCAAATATGGCAAAGAAAAGAAATCTAAACTATTTTCTAGTAATAATTAAGTATTTAATGCCCAGAATCCTAATGATTAGTTTTTTCAGTTTTAAAATGACACAAACAGCATCACTGAATTGCTGCTAGTTCACAAGTCGCTACAAATACTGTCCCATACCTCAGTTCATTCAACTGTGCATGGCAAGAGATTCAGGTGATGCCTGGTTAACTAGGAACAATTTGAAATGGGAATTTATACCACTGCACTTTCCCACAACCTGACAATTAAAGCATCCAGATTTAGAGAAGTCGAGCATGACAAATGTGCCCAAGGGATGCATTATGGCAATCAGGACATTTGGTTGAAGGAATGTTTGCATGTGTTCAATCAACTGTCCAGAACAGCACTGACCAAGTGTAGGCCGCATATTCTATGAACAGCTATATATACTAAGACATCATTTGTTGAGGGACAAGATGGCCGCGACCAGCAGAGACGTTAGCTGAAAGCAGTCCCGGCTAACGTCAATGTATCCCAGGTCCCAAGAGGGTGTTTCCACTTCAAGACCACCCGCTGGGAGCAGAATTCATCCCAGAACCGATCCAGGGCACTCAGGTGTGGTTCCCTCTCCTTGTGAGGGGTTTGAAACCCCTGAGGCATTCCTGTGCGGCTGAGACCTTGGGAGATCCCGACGGAAGTTGAGCTGCCTCTATTCCTCCAGAAACGTGAGTGGCTTTTCTCTACCCAAAAGCCCCTTCAAAAATATAAATCAAGCAACTTACCGAAAAGAACCTGCTTCTCTCTAATCATCTTTCCTGTCTATCCGTTACTATCTGCCTCTCGGAGGACTGCACTTTTACTTTCATTTCTCATCTTAAGGCAGATTTAACCCTAAAGTATCCACTCCACCTCTGTTATACTCTTCGGACTCTGTTGGCTAAAGTGGGTACAGCACGCCATCTACTGGATTCCTTCATGTATGCGACCTCACATACATTTCTTGAAAGCAGCAAGCCAATTTGAATAAGATAAACCCCTTAGAGACTCTGTAATATTTCTGAGAAGAGGCAATTGATCCTTTTACCACCACAATATAGTAAAAATACCACGCAACAACCTGGACTATCTCGATCAGGCAAAATTCTTGTATAATAAACCTTCAGCATGAGCAAAACTCCATCTATACAGAAGAAATCTGCCTTTATTTCTTCAGCCCATCCAGCAATCATGACCCAGCAATCAAGCCAATCAAGCCAATCTAGCCAAATCCTAGATGCACTCAACCAGTTGAATTTAACTCAGGCTAAACTGATTTCAGACCAAAGCACTGGGTTTTCCAACTTAAGAGCGGAAATAAAAGAGGGTTTTTCGAATGTGGACGCGAAACTAGAAACTTTTGGTGGACGTTTACAAGCGTTGGAAGAAAACATAAATGTCACTGACTTCCGTCTTGGAGAAATTGAAGCCACAATGGAATCAACAAGTAGACTGGTTCTTACACAGGAAATTGAAGCCTCCTCCAAAATTCTAAGGATTCAAAATCTTACTGTTGACAAGGATGAAAACCTCTACACCATAGTTGGAGACAGCCTGGCCACCCTACTTGAAGCACCCGTTGAAGATTTTCTCCGCGAGGTAGACATGATCTACCGTCAACCAACGGCTTACACCAGAAGAAACAAACTCCCTCCTGAGGTAATAGTCAAATTGGTCAGAAGATACACCCGAGATTGCATCCTCAAGGCTATTCAAGACAAGGAGGTGGAAATCAATAAATCCAAAGTGACAATACTGAAAGATGTCCCTTGGGAAGTCCGCCAACTGCGAAAAGAATATACATTTCTCACCAAACTTCTGCTCAAGCATGATATAAGATACAAGTGGCTTTACCCCCAAGGTTTGTCCTTCCAATGGGAAGGAAAATTACAGAAAATTGAATCCCATCAGAAAGCTAGAGCCTTCGCCGAAAAAAATGCAGGGAAGTTGGGTTACTCCCCCTCCTCTTCTTCACCATCCTCCTCTGAAGGTGAGGACACGACCGGAACTCAAACCACCACCAAAGATGACAGCCGCGATAATCAGACTTCGAAACAAGAGACTTTAAAGCATGATCAAGATTCTTGTGGCGCAGTGGGAGGTGCCAGGCCGAAACACTATCTCAGGCCAAAATCAGGGAAGAAGAAATATCGTTGGAAGTAATAAGATGGCTCAAAAAATTCTAACATGGAATATTAATGGTCTGAACACCCCGCAGAAACGTCGAAAGACCTTTAATATCCTCCAAAAACAACAATGCTCAATCATCTGCTTACAGGAAACCCACATATTGAGAAAACATGAACAATATTTAATACAAAATAAACTGGGAAATTTATTTTCCACATCAAACAAAGAAAAGAAGCAAAATGGGGTGGCACTATATATTAAACCAGAGCTCTCCCCAACCCTTCTGGAAAAAGATGAATCAGGCAGATGGATCCTTGTCCAGGCAAAAATCCAATCTAAAGAAACAATTATTGCTGGTATATACGCCCCCAACGATAATCATGGAAGACAAACCTTCTTTGAACAACTGGCCCAGAAACTGCTGCAATATGGGAATCATCAGCTTATAATATTGGGAGATTTCAATGCCGTACATATTCCTTCAGTAGACAGGAAAACACCAAAAGGGAAAAAATCCAAGACTTCATCTTCCACACTGCCCAAATCGTTCCTGGACATGTCTGATATTTTAGAACTTCATGATATCTGGAGAAGGAAAAATCCACTAAAAGACGGTTACACCTTTTATTCAAGACAATACGCTTCCTTCTCCCGTATAGATATGTGCTGGGCCACATCCGATCTTCTACTAAATACAAGGGATATAGAAACCCTACCTCGAATATTATCCGATCACAATGCCATCTTATGGACACTGAAATCTTCGGGTATGCCCAGACACTGGAAAATTAACTCAACTCTCTGGACTGATAAAGAGTTCATTTCAGAGGCCGCTAGAGATCTGAATTTGTACTTCGAAACTAACCTGAATAAGGGTACACCACTCAAAACGGTGTGGGATGCCTTTAAGCCATACTTTAGAGGGTTTGTTATCCAATATATGGCAAGACGGAATAAAGAGAGGAAAAAGCAATCTGAATCAATTCTTAATATGATGAAAAAGCTTGAAACGGACTTAACACACGATCCTCGCAACGACCAGTTGAACAAAGACCTGGCTTCTTGTAGGCATGAACTAAACCTGATCCTGACTGCAGATATAGCTCACAAAATTAAGTTGGCCAAACTGAACTTTGTGGAAAATGCAAACAAACCAGGTAGATGGTTAGCCTATAGGTTAAAAAAGGTACAATCTCAAAAACTCATACTCTTACTCAAAGACAAAACTGGGGAAAATCAGACAGAGCAATTACAAATCCAAAAAATCATAGAGGAATACTACCAAAGTTTATTCAAGCCGGAGATGATTGACAAAGATGCCATCTTCCAATACCTTGAACAAGCCAACTTCCCAAAACTTACTGAAGAACAGAGAGCCCAGATGAATGCTCCTATCACAATGATGGAAATAACAGAGGCTATTAATAATCAAAAATCGAATAAAGCCCCTGGACCCGACCAAATACCGGCTATATTTTTCAAAAAACTTTCGGAGACAATCTCTGGAAATATGAAAAATCTCTTTACATCCATTTTAGAAGGCGAAGATATACCAGATTCCTGGAAATCATCACATACGACATTGATTCCCAAAGAAGGGAAATCTAAAGACTTGATACAGAATTACAGGCCAATTGCCCTCCTAAACGTGGATTACAAAATTTTTGCAACCATTCTGGCCAATAGATGGCGGACGATTTTACCTTCTCTGATATCACATGACCAGATTGGCTTCCTTCCGAAAAGGCACCTCCAATCCAACATTAGAACTTTTCTCAATGTGTTGGAATACTATGAATCCCACCCCGAGAAGCAAGTAGCCTTTGCATTCATTGATGCTGAGAAAGCCTTTGATAATGTATCCTGGTCTTTACTTAAAACTCAATTAGATTATCTTCAGTGTGGCCATAGAATGCTGCGAGCAATTGAACAAATCTACTCTACTCAAAATACCAGGATTGTAGTTAATGGTCACCTTACAGACAAAGTCAATATACACAAAGGTACCAGGCAAGGATGTCCTCTCCCCCCCCTCTTGTTTATAATTACTCTGGAAGTTCTTCTTCATGTTATAAGGGAAAACTCTGGCATCCAAGGCCTACAAAGCAAGGGAGAAGTTTATAAGGTACAAGCCTTTGCAGACGACTTGATGGTAATCATGGAGAACCCCCAGACTTCCTCCTTAGAACTCCTAAAGATCTTGGAGGCATATTCTAAAATTTCCGAATTAAAGGTAAATAGAGAAAAAACATTGTTACTAACTAAAAATATGACTCCATCCATGATTGAAAAACTGGTAAATCAATCTGGTTTTCAACATTCTAATAAGGTAAAATACCTGGGTATTACTGTATCTAACTGATGTAACTCTTTATTCAAAGACAATTATGTTAATGTTATAAAAACAATCAAAGCTGATCTCGAAACTTGGTCAAGACTTCAGCTATCCCTAATGGGCAGAATTGCTGCAATCAAAATGAATGTTTTACCTAAACTGCTTTTCTTATTTCAATCTCTGCCTATATTACCAAACGTTAAGATCATTTCAGATCTGGAAAAAAGTATACGCATATTTATATGGCAAAAGAAAAAAGCAAGGATTAAAAATGTCTATTTGCAGGATAGAACCAAATTTGGTGGCTTTGCCCTTCCTAATTTAGTACTATATTACAAAGCTGCCGCCATGACCTGGATTAAAGACTGGATCTTGATGACAAATAAAAGAATATTGCAGCTTGAGAGTTATGGCCTCGATAAGGGCTGGCATCACTACATGTGGTACAAGGGAAATATACCTACCCTCTTTAAAAAGCATTGGATAAGGAATGCCTTAGTTAAAATATGGTTATCGATCAAAAAACAATTTTATTTCAAAGTATCTATGTGGCTATCCCCACTGGGAGCAATTTATAGCTCCCAGGCAAGTGAAATCTCAAATGTTATAACTTATAGACACCTTCTGAATGCCGACCTCTCATTGAAACCATTAGGGAAATTAGTATCAGAAGGTTACAATCTAGACTGGTGGAAGTATCAACAAATATATTCACACTTCAAAGAGCTTTCCAAAGAGGGCGGTTTTATGACCACTGATACTCCATTTGATAAAATACTTTCCTCTGGTGATTTCAAGCTTCTTAGCAAATTCTACAGTATACTGTTAAATGAAAAAATGACTGATACACTGGTTAAAGACACTATGATAAGATGGGCTGAAAACTTAGGCTACACTATTCATCTAAATAAATGGGACTCTCTGTGGAATACAGTTAAAATCTTTAAATCTATCTCGTTTAAGGAAAACTGTTATAAGATGTTTTATAGATGGCATTTCGCACCATACCGTTTATCTAAGATGTATAATTGCTCACCTAAATGTTGGAAATGTAATTATGACTGTGGTACCTTTTACCATATGTGGTGGACTTGTAAAGAAGCAAAGGCATATTGGAAAATGGTAAAACTTTTTTTAGAAAGATTTCTGAAAATTAAGATAGAGTTTAGACCAGAACTATTCTTATTAACTATAGTAGATATAAATATTTCCTATGATCAGAGATATGTACTCCACCATGTAATTGTTGCTGCAAGGATACTGTATGCGAAATTCTGGAAACAACCAAACACGCCAACAGAGAAGGATCTTCACGAAAAGATAAGAGAATGTATCGAAATCGATAAACTCTCCGGCTATCTAAAGGGAGACTATGATGAGATCTTTCGGGAAAGATGGCAAGAAGTAACAAATTTATTAGCACTGCGATAACATTTGGCAACTTTATCAATATGTTAAATTACTATTTCTACTTTGCTTGATATACTCAATGTAAATTTTAAAAACTGTATTCCCCCCCTTTTCTTCCTTTCCCCCATACTCTTTCCTTTTGTTCCTCCTTTAATAACCCAATAAAATTCTTAAAATAAAAAAAAAAAGACATCATTTGTTAGTCTCGTGTTCATTCCCAGGTCTGTCTGCACTGGATCCCAGCTTTGGTTAACAAATTAGTGCCATGTACTAATGTTTTTGCATATTGTGTGAACTTTGATGACAAGATTTTAGTTCTGCCCAGATGGGCCACAGGGCAAGTGCTCCTGTTGTCACCTTCCCTTATTTTTAATTGGTTTCTTATATACAGGGGGTACATTGGGGAAGGGGTTCAGCTGGAAGCAAATTGTTTGAATACAGTTGGTAACAAATAGATTCTTTGAAACATTCCATCACCTGTTGGCTAACCCACTGTTACAGTGATTTACCAGTTTTTTTTCCCAGTAGCCAATAAAGACTATTCTTTGTGGCTTACCTTGGTTGATTTTAACATGGCTAGTGCTCCTCCTTATGTATAATGCAGAACAGATAAAATTGGGTATTTTTTTTAAAGAATAATTTTGTTTGCTCTGGGGGAGAGAAGCACAGGCCAAACTGAAAACTGCCATTCCCACTTTGATTTGAGCTGCTAAGACATGTGCCCTTACTTCTCCTTTCAGTTTATTGCATTAAAAAAAACCAACAACAAACAACTCCTGTGCCTTGGCTCTGCTGCTGAAAGTAATGAACCTGGTGTTGATTTGTTGTCAGATAAATGGTGCACCACAGAGACCATATTTCTCCTCTGTGATGAGTGCTCAGTATCCTTCCAGTGAATTATTACTTCGAGATCTTTAAAACCTGGACTTTAAGCACCAACCAATTACCCTGTAGTCATTTCAAGGCTTCTCTGCCAGAGAGAGAGAGAGAGACTTGTACATCTTGTCATCATCTGCTTGACTGGAGAGCCAAATAAACTAGTTTTCAAGTGCTGGATTAATGGTGTTTTTTCCCATGTGGTTCCTTTTTTAGGGTCTGGACCCCTTATTACTGACCAGATTGTCTTTCACCCTTTCCCCAAGAAAAGAGGTCCATTATTCAGATGGTTGCAATCCTGCACAATCAGCTGTCACTACCAGTGCTGGGGACAGCCACCAAGCTGTCCCCAGCACTGATTGCAGAGCTACATTTCTTGACCAGTTTGAAAAAGAAACACAGGGAACAAAAACTGGTGAAGTTGGGGTGGATGACAGGTCTCCCTGATGCTCCACATTTTGTTTTGTTTTGTTTCATGTTTACTCAGGCTGCTTTTTCATGCATCTGTCAGCTAGTAATTTTCAAACCATGTGCCACAGGAGATGCTCCTGTATATCCAGGGGAAGAGGAAGGCATGAAAGTGAATAAAATCAGGAATGAACTAACCCACAGAACCGAGACCTCTGTGGGCTTAAACCACCAATGATGTGCAAGGGGAAAAAAAAGGAGTCTGGGGAGGTACCTTTCAGAAGAGGACATTGTTCTCCAGATTCAGTCCTCCAAAAATAAAATGAAATGGAACAGCAAGAGCATTTTACATTCATGTTCCCATCTTTGAGATATTTCTTCAGAAATAAGACCTATTGCTTTTTTTTGGAGACTGCTTTGAAATTAGCATGTTAGGACTTCAACTGTCTTTCGCTTCCCAGTTTCAGAGTACATTATCAATTGCATTTTCGTTTTTAATCGATCTAGGGGTTCTGCCATGCACGACAGGAGGTGACAGTTCAGCCATTTGCAAGGGGGATGTGTGTTCCCTTGCTTCCCATCTGATAGTGCCGATGAAGCTACCTCACTACAAAGAGGCAGAAGAAAATGTTTGCTCCTCCTCAAACCCAAGAATTTTGTAGGCACTTGCCTTCTTTGCTGGCATTTGCATGGGGCTGAAGACCTGCTGTAGGGTGAGACCTTCATAGACTTGCAGTACAGCTTCTCTTCTCCAGGACTTTTCCTGCACTTGTTTTTTAACAGGGCAACCCTCTGCAGGTTTACATGATGGGAAGCCCCACTGGGTTCAAGAGACAATTCTGTCGGGCAAGGGAATAGTCTGGCTTCAGCTTCAACTACGTTCTTGCTGGCCACCGGGGACACATTTGCCTTGCCACACATTTTGGACTTCGGCTCCTAGAAGACTCCGCCAGTATGGCAAGTGTCAAGGAATTGTGAGGATAGTAATTCTATAGCATTTGAGAGGTAACGTCTTCTCCATCCCTGTTCTGCCATGTTCTGCCACAAGAGAGGTATTTGTTGCAGAGCCCCCAAAGAACATGGCTATCAGTCGAAAAGGCTCTACATATGTACTCTAGAATTGCCCCTGAATGTCAATCACTGGGTAATATGACTAGGAGTTGTGTTCACATCCTGAGTGTCAGCAATTGAACGCCCACTGTGAGAACAAAATGCTGCAGTAGTAATGCACAAGTAATGTAACTGTTATTTCCCATGTTACTTTTTATGCATAACCACTAACCCTAGTTACTTTCAAACATTATTTTAAAAGGCATTTAAAGCATTTTTAGATACATGTTGACATGACTCTTTCAGGTCTTGTGTTACTTTCTTTTTAATCCTAAATGACAAGGAAGGTATTTATTTATTTATTTATTTATTTTTACAACTTATATGCCGCCCACTACCCAAAGGTCTCTGGGCGGCTTCCAATCAAAGAATTAAAACAGTTAAAAACATCAAGCAACAATAAATGATTAAAACAATAATAAAAACCTTATACTAAAAACATCACACTAAAATTGCCATCAGAAGACCCACAATCTAAATTGTATCAATTAAAAAACTTCTGGAACAGGAAGGTTTTTACCTGGCGCCGAAATGTCATCAGTGTTGGCGCCAGGCGGATCTCACTAGGGAGGGCATTCCATAGCTTGGGGGCAGCTGCCGAGAAGGCCCTGTTTCTGCAAGCCATCCCTCTTACCTCCTTGAAGGATGGCTCTTTCAAGAGGGCCCCCTGGCTTGATCTTAATTGCCAGGCAGGTTCATATGGAAGGAGGCAGTCCTTCAGGTATCTAGGTCTTCCCTTCTCCGCTATAAATATTTCCAAGGTACAACATCAGAATTTGCCACTAAAGCGACCTAGAATGCCCTTCACCAGTGGTTCCTGATTTAGGATAACCCAGGTATTCTTGGCCTCCAACCCCCAGAAACTGTGTCCAGCACAGCTGGCGGTGAAGGCTTTTGGGATTTCAACAACACCTCAAAGCAAAACAAGTTGAGGAGCAGTATAGCCATCGCAAAAACCAAATACAAAGTTAAACAGGTGATAGCTCTAGGCTATTAGAAAAATAACAAAAAACGTTGCTAATGTTTCGAGGGCAAAAACCCTCTTCTTCAGAGTTCTACCCATAGGGTAAAACATGGCAAAAGATGGAGTTGCCAGGAGTTACTTCTTAGATGTAAAGTCCTTGGCAAGATGGAAAATATGACAGGTAGTTTCTTAGTTGAGCTTAGAAGTTCTGAAGTAAAGGTTGTGGTGTTGTTATTGTCCCAGTCCTTCAAACAGCATGTCAGGGCTCATGTACACACTTTCACACACCCCTCTCCATGTGGCTCTTTGAGGCTAGTCCCCTTCTTGGCCAGGGACACCTGGTTACCCAGAGCTGGGAACCACTGCCCTTCACTATATTTTTTGTCTGGCATTTCGCAATGAACACGCAGCATACATGGCAATGCAATGAATTACCAGTACTTGCACAATCGTAACAGCACTAAGACGAATGGCATCTAGGTTACCCAGAAGTAATGAGGAATGCAACAAATGACTTTTAAAATATAAAGTTCTGAGCTCTGATCATAAGCTCATGCATAGGGCGTGTCGAGAATAGAGATGGGCATGAACTGAACTACGCTTGTGAAAAGCCCATGGTTTGGTTTGGGGATCCCATTTTGTTGACATGAAATGAAGCACCAAACACTTCTTTCATCCAGCACTTCATTTTGCTTCGGCCCACCCCCTTCCCCTTCTCCTTTCACCTCCCTACCTGCTCCTGCTATTGCCTCTTCCTCTTCCTCCTTCTCTGCCATCTTCAGAGACAGCGTCCCAATGTCACTTTTTGGGAGCTGGGTCTGCTGTCACTGTGCATCTGCTGGTCTATCAGGTGCATGTACAGAGACAGCCGGCCTGGAGGACAATAGGTCCTGGAAGTGGTCTCTGGTGATGGTGGAAAAAGAGGAGGAAGGGCAAGAGGAAGCATGAGCAGGTAGGGAGGCAGGAGGAAGGAGGAAATTAGGTCCCCCTCCCCCAGGCATAAACCTAAAACAATGAATTGCATACCAATTTGTCCCCTCCCCTCCCTGGGGAGATCCAGGGGCGATTCATCATTATTCTGGTTCATGCCTATGTCTAGTCAATAGAAATGGCAACAGGGAACTGATTTGTACGTGCTGGAAACTGCATTTTGAGAATGAATTTTGAGCTCGATTCCTTCTTTTGAATGGATGAATGATGTAAAAATAACACAGGTACTGCCAGGTAGTGAGTTCTGATTATATGCTATTGCCAAATTCTGGCAGTTACACATTAGATTTGTGTCATGTCATTTTTGCTGTCACACGGTTGCCTATTTTCTCCTTTCACAAAATCTTCTTGTGCTAAGATGGAACTGAACATCAGATACTCATTGACTATACTTGCAGGCAGAAGAATATGTAACATTAAAATTTGCAGATAATTTTGAGATGGGGGTGCTGTTCACTGTGATCCTTGATGACACTTGCATTTCCTTTTGGAGAGATCTAATAAACTCCACAAACCCCATTCAGAAGTCAGCTGAAGGCAGATCTTGTAATAATGCTGAATATATTTTGATTTCTGGACAGTCTGGTTCTGCTAGTAAACTTGTCTGATTCCTCCTGGTGAACCTGTAGCACTTGGCTGGCTTAAGAACAGCCTTCCTGGAACAGGCCACAGCCCAACCAGTTCAGCATTCTGTCTCACATCGTGGCTCACCATTTGCTTCAGGGTATTCCCAAGCAGATGTCTTCACCTGCTTATGATTCCCTGCAAATGGCATTGAGGGATATCCTGCCTATCTCTCCGATCAAGAGGTTGTCCTTAGGCATCCATAATGATAGCCATTGATTCCCTTGTCCTCCATGAACTTGTCCAATCCTTTCTTAAAGCTGTCAAGGCTGACAGCTGTCACGACTTCTTGAGGCAGGGAGTCCCACAGAACAGTGATCCTCTGGGTGAAAAAGTACTCTCTCTTATTTGTTTGAGATCTAGCACCCAAAAGTTTCATGGAGTGCCACAGGGAAAACAATTTTTCCTTCTCTGCTTTGTCCACACTGTGTATGATTTTATAAACTTCAATCAGATCACCTTTTAGGCGTTATCGTTCAAGAGGCCCAGCCTTTGCAGCCTCAGATGGTAAGGAAGGTGTTCCAATCCCCTAATCATTCTGGTTGCCCTCCTCTGCACTTTTTCCATTTCCATAATATCCTTCTGGAGGTATGGTGACCAGAACTGTACACAATACTCCAGATGGGGCCTCACCATAGATTCCTCACCTCCAGCAGCTGTTCAGTTCTGTAGAGCCAAACTGGACAAATGCAAAAGCCTCTGGGTCCATGAGACATGTCGGCTTCTACATGATGAGTGGCACAGCCTACGACGCTAAGGAAACTCTTCAGGGTTCTCTAGTGTGGAACCCACAGCTGGTCTGATTTAGTGCTGGTCTGATCTACTTTTGCTTAGTACTGTGGTCACCCACCAAATTCAGCATAGAATGGAATTCATCGGCAACCCAGCATGATGGGAGAGGTGTGTGCAGCTATGTTAAAAGGACAAGACCAAAGATAATCAGAGGCACCCAGATTATTTCTTCGCTCATGGCTGCCTCTCACAGTACTCTTCCTTTTGCCTTAAGCAAAAGAAGAAGAAGAAAAGAAGAAAAACTAAATAACAAGACAGGCATCTGCACTGCCATTTACACTTGGAAGGTAAAAAAAACCACACACACATAAACCCGAGACTCTGCTGTGTGAAATCCAAGGGCATGCAAGCTGGTTAACCATTCTTCAGACTCGGCTTGAAACCGCTGAAGGGGTCTTTATGTAACTTTAATGGTCCATTGAGAAATTATAAAACAAATGGCAATTGTGTTTTTCAAAGAGGCCCACTTCTCTCTCCTCCCTCCCTTGTTTTTCCTGTTGTTGGAGATCACAAAATTGCTTTAGCAATATATACCAGCTGAGCTCCTAAATGGCTCTACAACACGGGAGGCTTGGAAGTGCTCAACTGTGAGTTGGAAAGAGTTTACTTTCTTTACTTAATTCAGCGATTTAATCCCAGGTAGAATCAAGGTCCATGCAGCAACAGGAGAACTCCCCTGCCTTGTGCTATGATCAAGCCCTTGCAATACTGCATACAGTCAGTGGAGGCGCCATTAAAGGAACATCCACTCTTGATGCCTCCATGTGCCAAGACCAAATACTTTTTATTCATGCTTCCCTAAAGAATTTACCATGCAAATTCCCAACGCATAGCCACCCTCTGTATCTACTCTTGTCTACTTTCGCCGCTGTTACATATCCCCAAATATTTGGGAAGAGACTAATCCAGGTTCTGAGATTGAAAAGTTTATGTATAGCACTTTGAGCTACTTCACACATGCATGCATATTTGCGTTTGGGGAGGAATATGAGGGCTCCACCTTTGGGATTTGATCTCTGATTTACCATGTTTGTTACTGTACAGGGAATTTTCTTGGCAGGGATAATGGAGTGGAATGCCAGGTCCTACTCTTAGGTGGACCACATTCAAGTCAGAACTCGGAACTCTCCACTATGACCTCTCCATCTTGGGTGGCCCTGCATGACATAGCTCATAGCTTCTCTGGGTTACTCAAGCCCCTTCACCATGACAAGGCAGTGGTCCATGAAGGGGTAGCCATCATAGTCAACAAAAGAGTGGGAAAAACTGTGCTGGAATAAAACCTCAAAATGATAGAATGATTTTGGTACAATTCCAAGGCAGACCTTTCAACATCACAGTAATCCAAGCTTATGCACCAACTACCGACACTGAGGAAGCGGAGATTGACCAATTCTATGAAGACTTACAACTCCTTCTAGAAAGAAAGATGTTCTCATCATAGGGGATTGGATTGCTAAAGTAGGGAGTCTAGTGATAAAAAGAATAACTGGCAGGTTTGGCCTTGGAGTTCCAAATGAAGCAGGACAAAGGCTAATCGAGTTTTTTTCAAGAGAACAAGCAGGTCATTGCAAACACTCTTTTCCAACAACACAAAAGGCGACTCTCCACATGGACTTCACTAGATGGACAATACTGGAATCAGATTGATTATGTTCTCTGCAGCCAAAGATGGAGGAGCTCTATACAGTCAGCAAAAACGAGACCTGATGCTGACTGCAGCTCAGATAATCAGATTCTTATAGCAAAATTCAAACATAAAGTGAAGAAAGTTGGAAAGTCCACTGGGCCAGTCAGGTACAATCTAAGTCAAATCCCTTATGAATACACAGTGGAGGTGAAGAATAGATTTAAGGAACTAGAGTAGGTGGACAGAATGCCTGAAGAACTATGGATGGAGGCTTATAACATTGTACAGGAAGCAGCAACGAAAACCATCCCAAAGAAAAGAAAATGTAAGAAAGCAAAGTGGCTGTCCAACAAGGCTCTACAAATAGCAGAGGAGAGAAGGGAAGCAAAATGCAAGGGAGAAAGGGAAAGACAGAAAATTGAATGCAGACTTCCAAAGAATAGTGAGGAGAGACAGGAAGGCCTTCTTTAACGGTGCAAAGAAATAGAGGAAAACAATAAAAAAGGAAAAACCAGAGATCTGTTCAAGAAAACTGGAGATATTAAAGGGCATTTTGTCTCAAGATGTATATGATAAAGGACAAAATGGTAGGGACCTAACAGAAACAGAAGATAACAAGATGGCAAGAATACACAGAGGAATTATACCAAAAAGATCTGGATGTCCCTGATAATCAGCTGAACTCAAGCCAGACATCCTGGAAAGTGAAGGCAAGTGGGCCTTAGAAAGCATTGCAAACAACAAGGCCAGTGGAGGTGATGGCATTCCAGTTGAACTATTTAAAATCTTAAAAGAGGATGGAAAACTCAGCAGTGGCCAGAGGACTGGAAAATATCGGTCTACATCCCAATCCCAAAAAAGGGCAACACCAAAGAATGCTCCAACTGTCATACAATTGCACTCATTTCACATGCTAGCAAGGTTATGCTCAAAATTCTACAAGGGAGGCTTCAGAAGTATGTGGACAGAGAACGCCCAGAAGTGCAAGCTGGATTTCGAA
The DNA here is from genome assembly GCA_023846285.1 of Phrynocephalus versicolor. Classification (NCBI taxonomy): domain Eukaryota; kingdom Metazoa; phylum Chordata; class Lepidosauria; order Squamata; family Agamidae; genus Phrynocephalus; species Phrynocephalus versicolor. The sequence continues at coordinate 25,439,657 of JAHTLZ010000010.1, read as the reverse complement.
GGTGCAGATGAACGAGAGATCAACTTGCCAACATGTGCTGGATTATGGAGAAAGCTAGAGAGTTCCAGAAAATCATCTTCTTCATTGACTATGCCAAAGCCTTTGACTGTGTGACCAAAACAAAATATGGCAAGTTCTTAAAGGAATGAGAGTGCCTGACCACCTTATCTGTCTCCCAAGAGAGCTATATGTGGGACAAGCAGCAACAGTCAGAACTGGATATGGAACAACTGACTGGTTTAAAATTGGGAAAGGAGTATGACAAGGTTGTATAATGTCATCTTGCCTATTTAACTTATATGCAGAGTATATCATGCAAAAGGCAGGGTTGGATGAATCACAAGCTGGAATTCAGATTGCCAGAAGAAATATCAACAACCTCAGATATGCAGATGATACTACTCTGATAGCAGAAAGTGAGGAGGAATTAAAGAAGCTCTTACTGAGGGTGAAAGAGGAGAAGCTCAACATAAAAAAAACTAAGATCATGGCCACCGGTCCCATCACCTCCTGGCAAATAGAAGGGAAAGAAATGGAGGCAAATTGACAGAGTTTATTTTCTTGGACTCCTTGATCACTGCAGATGGTTACTGCAGTAACAAAATTAAAAATCACCTGCTTCTTGGGAGGAAATTGATGACAAACCTAAGCAGCATCTTAAAGAGCAGAGACATCACTTCGTCAACAAAGGTCCGGATAGTCAAAGCTATGGTTTTTCCAGTAGTGATGTATGGAAGTGAGAGCTGGACTATAAAGAAGGCTGATTGCCGCAGAATTGACGCTTTTGAGCTGTGGTGCTGGAGGAGAATCTTGAGAGTCCACTGGACTTGCAAGGAGATCAGACCTATCCATCCTGACATAAATCAACCCTGAATGTTCACTGGTAGGACAAATTATGAAGCTGAGGCTCCAGTACTTTGGCCACCTCATGAGGAGAAAGGACTCTTTGGAAAGTCCTTGATGTTGGGAAAGATTGAAGGCAACAGGAAAAGGGGATTGTAGAGAAAGAGATGGTTGGACAGTGTCTTCAATGCATCCAACATGGATTTGATCCGGGAGGTAGCGGAACACAGGAGGGCCTGGCATGCCCTGGTCCATGGGGTCACAGAGTCAGACATGACTGAATGACCAAACAACAACAACAATCCCATGTTTATATTCTGTGGTTGTAAGGAGGCCTGCATGATAATGGCCCTAGGTTTTGTTTATTGCAATTGATTGCATCCCCATGGGCGGAAGAGATGGCAGCAAACTAGCATGTCTCTGAGGTCTCAGAGTAGACCTACTGAAACAGTTCCATTTGTAAGGTTGTTGATATTTTGTAAGATCCATTTGTAAGGTTGTTGATATTTCTTCCAACTTACCATTCCACAATTGACCAGTGGGCCCGTTCCAGTCGGAACTAACAATTCGATTTATGCACAATTGTTTCATTCGCTCTCACCTTCAGTTTTTCCTTGAGCTGGAGGAGCCCACAGTGAAAGCTAGGGAGGGCCAAACTCAATGATACAGTTGTCACGTCATTATCTCGGCATAAGCTTCCCCCAGATGTTGCAAATAAGTTGGCCTTTGTTTTGACATAGGGAGATAAGCACAGATGTCATTTGCCATTCAATTGCTCAGACATAGAATTCTGAAAGACTTAAAATCTTCAGAGGGAAAGTGTCTGGCCATCTTCTAACGATGTGATAACTATATCTTACAGTTTTGCCTTGAGGAAATCTGCATGAGAGCTGATGCCATTGCTGATTCTGTTTTTATCAGAGTTTTGTGCTATTTGATCAGCCAGCAGAAGCAATACTTATTGAATAAATAGTTAGCCAGAGACAGAGTTTTCTTAAAACCAACTATATTACAAACTGTACAAAATATATCACAGCATCACAGAATTTATACAAAGTTCAACACCATAACAGCATAATAGCATACATTACATTGACAAAATATATGGCAGAGAAACAAAGTGGGTGCCTTACTCACGAAAGGCCCAATGAACAATGATTTACAGAACATTTTTATACATGTGTCTGTCCAATCATAAATGACATTACCTCATAGCTATTGCAACCCCTTGCATCAGCCAAAATTCATTATGCTCATTCTTAACATCTGTACTCCATTAGAAAAAAACTATACATTGAATCACTGTGACTTTGCACTTTTACAGACTCCATCTTTAAATCAATTAAATACATATCAGATATATATAGAACATCCTGTCTAATACATGTATTTCACTAAGTAAAATATCTGATAGTTTTTCATAAGGCTTGGCTTTTCTGTGAGGAATAATTCTGAGGCCTCTCCTTCTTCTAACAGCAGAGTTTGGTGCACTGGGGACCACTCTGAGAAAGAAAATGAGAGCAAATGAATAGCTGTTGCTATGTGGAGCGGGAAAAAGAGAGGAAGGGAGGAAAAGTTCATCAATAACATTTTCTAAAAAGGCAGACAGCAAATGACATGACATATTTTCCAAGAGCTGGGAGAAAAACAATTTCTGTGATATTACTGGTTAGATGAAAGGGAGATACAGAATAGGATGGGGTTGGCGGGGGGTGGGGGGTGGGGGGTAGGGGAAGAAGAACCGTCATCCTAATATGAAGAAACACAAAGCAATACCAAAGGCTGAAATGCAGGAGCAAATTAGGGGGATCTTCTTTCCTTTCAGCGGCAGTCGCAATCCGTTTGGAGAATGGGGAGAATTGAATTTTATTTTGTTTTACCTCTCTCCAAGGCTGACAGATGGCAATGCCACAGCTTTCCCATTTCATGTACTTCCACCCCATTCTTCATTTCCCCCATTGATGGCAAAATAATGCTAAGAGGCATATTGGCAAGGAGAGGAAAACATTAGACATGTCGCCTCGTATTATCCTCCCACCGTCGCTGCAGCCGTCGCTGCAGCCTCGCCCGCGTGCCTGCAGAATTGGCAAGAACATTTCGGAAGCCTCTTGTGGGAAAGGAAAACAAATGTTAAGGTGGCACTGGCACTCAGCAACTTTTGGTGGGATTCTTTAGAGTGTTGAGTGGCAAAGTTCCCCAGGCACCACTCCGGATATTGCTACAACGTGCCATCTGCGGCCAGGTTTGCTCAGCAACGTGACCATGTCGATCGGAATTTTGTGCAGCGGATAAAATGAACCTATGATAAATGTGAGTTTGTGATTTTGGGAGACAGCCCCCAAGTCTTATGATGCCCTTGTAAATGTGACTGAAATACCCTGCAGTTAATATCCTTGCCCTGGTCTGTTGGAAGCTTAAGGCTGTGGCTTCCTTTATGCAGTCAACACATCTCATATTTGGTTTCCCTCTTTTTCCTGCTGCCTTCAACTTTTGCTATTTAAATGTCAGGTGTAGGCCAGGATAATTTCTTAGTGAAGGCCTAAAGGAGAGACTTTGCTCTCCCCTTCTGCTGCAGTATTTCTGGCAGGTGCAAGAATCTAGTAAGAAGTTAATTTTGATCAACATCACCGCTGCAACGCTTGCTCCAGTGGCATTTGTAGAGTGCTAAAGAAATTCAGAAGAAAAGCCTATGATTTATAGACTACAGCAAAGCCTTTGTAGATCATGTGAAACTATGGGCTGTTCTGAAATAAATGGATGTGCCTCATTACTTGATTGTCTTTAGGTGGAACTTGTATCATAAATATGAAGCTACTGCTAGGGCAGATTATGGAGATATGTCTGTGAAGATTCTCGGTCATCCAGGTGAGTTTATCTGGAAGTTGAGTCATGCAACAGGACTTCTTTTCTCGAAAGACTGAAACGTTTCACTGCTCATCCAAACAGCTTCGTCAGTCTGAAGAAAGCTAGTTGCGAGTCCTCCATTTTATTGTCCACTTTGACCTCATGTCACCCTGGTCTGAAATAGGTTCATAAGATGAACAGTGGCCCGAATAGACTCATTAGGTGGACAATAGTCTCAATAGGCCGTAAGATGGACAATGGTCTAAAGTGCTGAAACACATAAATTATGGGTCCTTAGCTATGGCCTTGGTGGAGGTTTGAAGTATTTTTGATTGGTCTGGGGATTGTTGAAATCATTGCCAGACAAGTAGCAGTTAGACTGCGCCTGAGTCCACCACCTCTGTTGAGAGGGGTTATCCTTTTTTGACTCTCCTCTACAAACCTTGACAATCTATTGAAGATTGGGTTTCAGCCATTTGAGCTATGCACTCCCCAAAGAGTCCCGCCCCCAGAAAGTGGCTCCCAGGGATCTAGAGAAACCAAACTTGCTGAGAGGTTTCTAAATACTCTCTTTTACAAGCTCCCCAAGTTTGATATAGATTGAGTTTGAGTCACTTGAATTATACACCCATAAAATGGGCTCCCCTAAGAATTTATCCTTTAAAAACTGGAATAAAAAAAGGCGGGGGGAGCCATGTGGCTGTTACAAAATACAAATGCAAGACTAGGCTATAGAGAAGGTTGGAAACCCAATCTTCACCAAACCTGAAGGGATTGTAAAGGAGACTCAGAGGAACCTTTTCTGCAAGACTGGAGTGTCTGGGTGCCTGGGAAGAACTTTAAAGGGGTGACTCTATTTGGAGGTGCATACCCCAGGCGACAGAAATCCAGTCTCCATTCTATCCATCTGGCCCAAGAAGACTGGTTTTTGTGTGTATGTGTATGAAGAGAGACACTAATATTAAGATATTAATAATATTGCCTCAATATTATTTCTGTTCCCCCGCCCCTCATGACCAACCTTAAGGTTGTTGTTTTCTGAAGTCTTAGGTATAGCCTACTTTTGCACAAATGTCTTAAGATCAAACAACAAACTACAGTATATTAAGCACATAATGTGATGCTAAAGATCATTTTTCAGTTGCTAAATTAAACCCATGCGGCCCTGATCCACAAGAGGAGCAATGTGCAGGTATTTAAGATATTAAAATACCCCACCGTTTACTTGGACATTAAGAGAAGAAAGAAAGAAAGAAAGAAAGAAAGAAAGAAAGAAAGAAAGAAAGAAAGAATTCCTGCAGCAAACAGGGGAGAATAACTAGATCAAAATTCAAATAATGCAGAACTAATTTTATGCTGTTTGATGTAGAAAGAGGTTGATAACAAATCAAAATGAACTCTTCAAGCTTCTTTAGAAGCCCAAAGAGAGTTTCAGCACAGTTACTTCTCTGTTAATTTATCTGTTAATTCTTTTAAAAATATTCTCCCCTCTCTTTTTTGGCATTTAATGTTAAATCTAGGGTTGTGCCATTTGTTTGGAAATGTGCCATTTATGCTCCTTTTGGCAGGGTAGTTTAGCTCAGGGGCGTAGCTAGGGCTTTCAGCATCCAGGGACAAAATCAGTTTTTGCACCCCTACCCCCCCTCACTCACACACACACACACACACACACACACACACACACACACACACACAC
>JAHTLZ010000010.1:25393630-25434264 GCA_023846285.1 Phrynocephalus versicolor | reverse complement strand
CACACACACACACACACACACACACACACACACACACACACACACACCTCCCTTGCTCGGGCGCAGCATCCCGGGCAGCTTCTTGGAGCTGAGCAGATGCGAGGCCAGCGGGAACCCCATGCTCCAGGGCCACAGCACCTCCTCTCTGGCCCGGCCGCCCTGCAGCTGTGCCCAGACCCGCTCTTTCCCAATGTGCTGCTGTTGGAGGCTGACCACGAGGCCACCGCGCCCAGGAGCACCCAGCACGATCGCGTCAGGGAAGCTGACCGGTGGTGCTTTGGCTGCAGGGGAGAGGAAGAAAGGCATGGCTGGCTGCCGGTGCTTTTTTCTTCTGGGCTCCGGAGCCTCGGCTGCATGCGGTCACCTCTCCTTGGTTAGCCTCCCTAGCTCTTTACAGAGCAGCTGGCAAGGCAAGGGTTAAAGCCATGGGGGGGGGGAGCTCCACAGGTACACAGCACCTCCCGAGCCGGGCTCGCCATTGGCCAAGGTCCCCATCACCTGCCCCGCCCAGCCTCAGAGTCCAGCGGCGGAGTGGTGTAGGCAGAACCCCGTTCCCTGGCAACCCCTCCAGGCTGCTCTGCCACCTCAGTCAGGAGCCATTGTGGTATCTCTCTGCTTCCGGTACTGGTACGGCGGCAAAGCAGGAGCGAGGGCGGGCAGGTTCCCTCCCTCCAAGCAGGGCGGCTAAGCCATGCAGCGGGCTGCATGTCATGGGTTGCTCCTGCCGGCCGCAGTGCATGGCGCGCTCCTCCCTCCGCCTGTTCGTGAGATTGCAGGCAGTGGAGGCTGAGCGGTGCACTGGTGCCCTAATTGATGCAGCGCCTGAGGGCAGATGCCCTTCCCTGCCCCCTAAATACACCACTGCTTTAGCTCAGTGCTTGTTCTAATGTTATGAATTGCCCAATGAGCGCCCTCCCTGCGCTACCCATGTATTGACCACTATCTTAGGGGGGGGGCGGACAGTGATTTATATACCAGTGGACTTTAAAATCACAGCAAAAAACTACTATACATCCTTCCTTCTTTCCTTTAAAATATTTCTATCCTGCCTTTCTCTCTGAAAGGACCCAAAGTGGCTCCCATCATAAAACACTATTTAAAAGCTAAAAACAAGAGATCTGCAAATATTGAAATAAACAATGAACTAAATATGTGCTATATTAAAATAGTACTAAGATCAATATGAACACACATATAAAACAGGGCACAACGATCCACTTTAAACCCCTCTCAAACCTCCAGTCATGAAGGAAAACCTACTTAAAGATAAAGGTCTTTGCCTGCTTTCAGAAGGACAGCAGAGATGGGTCCAACCTATTCTCCTTTGGGAGGGAGTCCAGAGTTGGGGAGCAGCAACAGAGGATCCCCACCTGTGTCCCCACCAAATGCATCTGTGAAGATGGCGGGACCAAGAGAAAGCCCTCTCCTGGTTGATGATCTTAATGCCTGGGCAGGTTCCTAGAGGGAGATGCAGTCTATTGGATATAGTTATGACCCAGACTTGGACTTGGGATTCAGATCCAAAGAGGCACCAACATCCCTGCAAATCCCAAAGTTATCTTAGGTGTGTGCATGTTTGTGTCTGTATTGTGGGGCTGTCCTCTTTATTTAGGCTGCTAAATGTCATTGTTATGTAAGACTGAGCAAGAAAGTGCAAGCAACATGCAGCAAATGCACAGAAGGGTCAAAGTGTGGTGAGATGTATCTGAATAACAATCCCAGAACAGCAAGTAGCTCTGCTCCTTTCATCCTCCACCCCCCCAAAGAATATCTGCCCCTACTCCCCTGCTCCTATATAGGCCAAAATAGCCCCCCACCTCTTTTAGCCTCAACAGCCCTCTTTTCGCCTAAGAAACAGTTGAGATGGAGCCTTTGTGATCCACCCAGTTTTGGAAAGGTAAATAAGGCCATTGTGTGAACCTACACTTGTGTCTTGGAGGACAAAAGCGCTTGTAAGAAGGAAAAAGAAAGAAATGGGCGGAGAGAGGAGAGAGAGAGAGAGAGAGAGAGAGAGAGAGAGAGAGAAGGAGGCAGAATGAGTAGCAACAGGCACAGGAGCAGGAGTGATGAATGGCAAAACCGAATGGTAGCCGGCAGAATGAGAATCCATTAGCCAGACTGCACTGCTGTATTCACACCAACAGGGCCCACGGACATCAACAAAATTACTCAATTTAAAATGGCACCTGCTGTTAGCAGGAATTTCATTTGCATTTCACAGGTCTATCTATCACTTTCAGTAACTCTTCAGCACATTTAGTTGCTGTAAGAGGGAAGACTGTGCCTGAAGAGCCTACAAACAGCTGTCTGCTTGATGGAACCCCCCCTGTGCTTCTACTTCAGCTGGACTCTCCCCACTGCATGAACCCCTCTCCAAACCCTTCTTCGACCTTCAGTAAGATTTTTTTAAAGCAATAAAACTCATGCATCCAATTCCATAAACCCGATTAAGGCATGAGGCCAAGAAGAAACTCCTCAAAGGACTGGAGATTAACTGGAGATTTTACCACCCCCTATTATCTTCTCTTTTTTGACTGCACAACATGCCATAAGTTGGAGGGGGAAGGGGTGGGGGTGGGGGTGGGGACAGCCAAAGCAGCAGGTCTCCTTGTTTTAGCTTTCAGCACATGCTTTGGGATGCATATTTCAATGGTCCGTTACTAATGGGTGGTCTAGGATCTGGATAATATTGCCAATTTACAGACCTCTTTGAGAACAGAGGCATAGGAAACATGATGGTTTTTTATATAGTACTCCCCCGTTTACTGTGGGAGTTTGATGTCTGATCTACCCGCAATTAAGGAAAATCCGCAAAATGCAGATGCCTGAGTAAACTGACCTTGGGCTGCTCCTGCCAGCTGCATTTCCAAAGAGAGGTTTTTAGCCCCCTCCTGACACCTCAGCAGACCTTGCTGCCAGGAGCTCAAGGTCTGTCTACTGAAGTGTCAGGAGGGGGTTAAAAACCTCTCTTTGCAAATGCAGCCGGCAGGAGCAGCCCCGTCTGTTTTCTGAGGTGTCAGGAGGGGGTTAAAAACCTCTCTTTGGAAGCCTGCTTAAGAAAAAAAAGTGATTTACTGAAACTGTAATATGTGAACCACATTGTGGCGGGGGAATACTGCATGTTAGGACATAGAGGTATCCCCTGTGCCAGTCCTTTTAGAGCAGTGGTTCTCAATCTACCTAATGCCGCATCCCCTTAATACAGTTCATCATGTTGTGGTGACCCCTTGCCCTGCTTAGAAGAGGCCACAAGTCCCCTTTGGCAGGCCACTGCCGCAGGTGCCATAGAGAACTTCCCTCTACAGCAGTGTTTTTCAACCACTGTTCCGCGGCACACTTGTGTGCCGCGGAATGTTGCCTGGTGTGCCGTGGCGTGCGTCCGCGGAAGGGGGCGAGAGCAGGGCAAGGCAAGGCAAGGTGGAATGGGGACTGGTCTTCCCCCTCCGGCTTCGCGCGCCGCTGCTGCGGGAAAGAAAAGGCAGACGGACTTGCCGCCTGGATGGAAAACAGGAAGGGAGGCCGGGGGGAGGGGAAGCATGGCTCGCAGCGACTGGGAGCGGGGCCAGCGCAGGAAGCGTCAAGCGCCGCTTCCCCTTCCTGCACGCCCGCTCGCCCGCTCACCTTGAACGAGCCCAGGCGGACTCCTTGGGCGCATGGACAAAGGACGCCCGCCAAGAGGCTCTTCCGCCCCCCGCTCGCACTCCCGCCGGCCAGTCGCCCGCACACGCTCACCAGTGTTGTTGACGAGCAGGAGGCGCTGGAGGCGGATGCCGCGGTGGCGGTGGCGGCGCAGGGCCCCGCGCTGCAGCCCCTCGTCGGCGCCCAGGTCGGCGGGCAGGGCCTGGACGCGCAGCTCCGGGTAGGCGGCGCGCAGCTCGCCCAGCGTGCCCGCCGAGTGCGCCGCCAGCAGCAGGAGCGAGCCTGGCGCCAGGCGCGCCACCACCAGCCGCGCCACGCTTCGCCTGAAGCCCCGCGATGCCCCCGTCACCAGGCACGCCGCCCGGCCCAGGCCCGGCCCCGACGACGCCTCCGCCATCGCCGGTGCCAATACTGATGTCGCCGCCGACGCAGGTACTTCCGCGGGTGCGCGGCCCTGGCCCGTTGTTCCGCAGGCGGGCACTCAGTGCGTGTGTGGGTGTGTTGGGCTTCCTGGTGCCGCGGGTGGCCAGCGCCCCCCCGCCGCGGGACCCCAAGGTCGCCCGCCTGCCCGGTGCGTCCTGCAACTGCGCAGCCCATCACCCCCAGGTGCAGGGGGGTGGGGGGGTCTCGAGCCACAGCTCAATCTACTCCTCCCCCCCCCCGCTTGTTAAATTTTTAAACATTTTAATGGTGGTGTGCCGCGAGATTTTTTTTTATGGAGCAAGTGTGCCGTGCCCCAAAAAGGATGAAAAACACTGCTCTACAGGCACCCTCAGCCAATCACATTGACTAACATCCCCTCCAACCTATCAAGCTGTAACTCACTCCCCCCATCATCCCTCTCCTCCACCAGACCCAAGCTATTTGTGCCTTTTTCTTTACTGACTCATGTGGTGACCCTTGTGAAATGGCTGTTCGACCCCCAAAGTGGTCCCGACCCCCAAGTTGGGAACCACTGTTCTAGAGGAATGATCAGTCCTTGCCACACTGCGAGATCAAGGAAAACACTTCAGCTAGCATTTTGAAGGAATACCAGTTCACATTTAGGGAGTTTTGCTGACCTGAACTGTTCTCTTGAATTAGAGATGGGGACAATTTCTTTTTTTTAAAAGTGAATTTAAGGGACAAATATTTTTATTCATCCTCCTTTAAAAAGACTGTCAGTGGCTGTCTACGCGTGTGTGTGCATGTACATGTGCACACACTCACACACCCCTCAGCCCCTGTCCCAACACATTTTCATGGCTCATCCCCATCTAACAATTGTCAGAGTGAAGCCATGATACACTACTTTTCTCTAGCTGTAGTGAATAATGTACATAGTATTTATTTATTTATTCAATTTATTTAGAATATTTTTATCCCACCTTTGTTGCGTTACGGATCACACGGACACAGAGTTTCGGGGTGCAATCATCTGGTGTTCAGGCAGCATTCCTCCATGGATGTCTGGGTGTGTGTATGAATGTGTGGAGGCATGTGTGTGTGTGAGTGTGTGATGATGATTCTCCTTCTACTGCCTGAGCGACCAGTCTTTATTAGTAAGAGAGAACAATAGATACAGGAGGACGTCTCTTGGTGGGAGGGGAATGCACGCCTTATCTGTGATACCATATACAGTAAACAGGTACACAATGGCAGAGGAAATACATTCCATGGGTGGGAGGGAAAATGCTCCCTAGCTAGTGAGGGATTATTGATAAGGACAGGAAAGAGCTTTCTGGGCCTGAGCAGATGTATCCTGATATCCTGTTTATTTGCCATCCTGTTTTGCTCTGGCCTTCTTGCCTACATCAGCACATCCTGGTATCTGCTTCGGTCCTGGGGACTGCCGGGAAATAACAGGTCAAGCAGCCCTCCTAGGCCTTCAGTTTCTTTTGTGCTTGACCAATGTTGGGGCTCAGAAATATGGGCAATGATATTACCACACACCTTTCTCCTTAAAAAGGGCCCAAGGCAGTTTACAACAGTTAAAAGACAGTATTCAAGCTAAAAACAATGAGCATACAATGCTAAATGGATCAAATGAATACAATGCTGAAAAACATAAGCAACACCAAAACACATTCAAACAAAGCAGTAAGAGATAGCAATCCATTTAAAACCCCAGTCAGGTAGTCAACCATTAAGGGAACTCTTGCCTGTTTTACCAGCTTGCAGGAGGACAGGACAGAGGGGGCCAACTTATCATCCTGTGGAAGAGAGTTCCAGAATTTGTCCCCACCAAACACACCTGTGAAGGCGGTGGGACAAAGAGGAAGACCCCTCCTGGTGCTCTTAACACTCAAACATGCTTATAAAGAGATAAGAGATATGCAGTCCTTGAGATAGCTTGTGCCCAAGATACTTTGGACTTTATAATTGGTTAGAAGTTACCACCACTTTGATTTCAGTCCAGAAATGGATCAGCAGCCAGTGGAGCTGTTGAAACCAAGGGCTTCATGTGGTCCCAGTGTCCAGCCACACTTGCCAATTTTGGAGCCTGCATTTTGGAGCTGCTGAAATTTCCTGACACATTCCAGAGGCAGCTCCATGTGGAGTGCCCTACAGCAATCCAGCCAGGATATAACTAATGTGTGTGTCACTGTGGCCAGATCAGACCTCTCCAGGAATGGGCACAGCCATGCACTAGTTTTAACTGTGCGAAAGCTCACGGGTGAAACCTGGACACAAGATTCAGAGATGAATCCAGGAACACTTCCTAAAAGTTGCACATCTGGATTTTCAGGGGGAGTATTGTTCCCTGGTCTGCTTTGGACTGATCAGAAGCACCTCTGTTTTACTGGGATTAAGTTTCAGTTTATACACTCTCATCCAATCTATTAATGATATTAGACAATGATCTAGAAGCTGAAACACTTCCCTTAGATTTAGATGGCAAAGAGTGATAGTGTTAGGTGATAGTGTTAGTCTCTTCCAGGACTTTCATATACAAGTAGATGTTAGATAACATAGGAGACAAAACAGAACCCTGAACAAGAGCCCCCCTGGCACCACCCTCTGAGTTCTCCCCTCCAGGAAGGACCAAAGCCACTATAAAACAATGCCTCCAAGTAGAGATGGGCACGACTCGGCAAAATCCTCGTTTCCGTTTCCGTTCGTTGTTTCTGTTACGTAACGAGGAACGGTAACGACAATTACTCCGCTCCAACTCGAACCCGACCCGATAAAAATAAATTGGGTCTGATTTGTCGTTGTCGTTCATGGCATCGCGGCGCCGGCGATCGCGCGATACCAAGCGGCGCAGCACAGAAAAAAAGTTTTAAAAAGGAAAAAAAAACCCCGATTCCCGGCCATAAAAGCAGGCGAAAATATGCCTGCCTGGGGGCACCTACCGGGGGGTGGTTTCTGGGGGGGTCCCCGGCCTTTCCCCCCTCTCCTGTCCTGGGGTGCTGCTGGTACCAGGCTGGGGGGGGGGCATCGTCGACTCCTTTGCCATGCGGTGGGGGGGGGATCCAAAATGGCGACCGCAGTACTTATTTTGAAATCGTGGTCCAAAAACACACCAAAGCACCACAGAAACATGCGAAAATTAGCCATTTTAACTGCCTGAATTTTTACAGTAGCAACAGTGGGTTTGTCTTGCAATAAAACGTCTCCATTGATTTTATTTTATTTTATTTTTATTTTTATTTTTTTACACCTGCGCAGTGCGCAATGATGGGCTGGCCATGGGATGGGACCATGCAAATTTTTGGAGCCATTCCACCAATCGCATGGCCACTTGGCCAGGTTTTGACTGAGACTTCTGGGATGTGCCATTCGGGCATAAAAAGCCCACTAACCCTAGCCCTAACCCTAACCCTAACCCTAACCCTAACCCATACGCCAGTACAGTGTCCTTCTTAGTGGGTCAGAGGCACCCAGAGGTGCAGCCCACACTAACTCACCCTAACCTTACCCGTAACCCTAAGACTAGCCCTTGCCCTAACCCCAATCCTAAGCCAGATCTGTACTCGCATTGCACTACTACGCAAGTACACTTCCCTTCTTGGTGAGCCATAGAGCGCCTAGAGGGATCTTCACTCCCCAGTCCGAGTGCACCGTACACCAGTACGCTAGTATGCCAGTACGCCAGTATGCTGTCCTTCTTAGTGAGTCAGAGTAGATGCACCCAAAAGAGAGGTGCCTCTGCCAGTGCCACTTGGTACACATACGCAAATGCAATGGCTACACACGTACTTTTTCCTTTGTAGCGGGCCAGAGGAGGCACCCACCCCAGAGAGGTGCCTCCAGGAGCCCGCTAAATGCCTTCCCTTCTTAGCGGGCCTGAGGAGGCACCCACCCCAGAGAGGTGCCTCCAGGAGCCCGCTACCCTCCCCCCTAAACCAGTACTAATGACAGACGAAAAAACGACAAACGAAATGACAAATTTTTGAAAAATTTCACTACAAAAGGAAACGAGCCGAAACGGCCCGGCTGCGACACACGACAACTCGAAACGTCATTTTTCCTGGTCGTGCCCATCTCTACCTCCAAGTCCAATCCCAGAGAGACAGGCCAGAAGAATACTATGGTTGATGGAATTGAAAGCTGCTGAGAGGTCCAGCAGAACCAATGGGGACATATTCCCCTTGTCCAGTTCATGGCATAGGCCAGTGATGGCAAACCTTTTAGAAACCGAGTGCCCAAACTGTGATTCAAAACCCACAATTTTTTTTTTTTTGCATAGTGCCAGTACAGCAATTTAACCTGAATACAGGTGGCTGTGAAGGGGCAATGTCAGGTGCCCATAGAAAAGGCTCCGAATGCCACCTTTGGGACCCGTGCCATAGGTTTGCTAACACTTTCATAGGCTATCCACCAAGGTAACCAGACTATAGGCCTCCATCCTAGACTATAAAGGATCTATATAATGCCATCCAGGAATCCTTGGAACTAAGAGGCCATGACCAACTCCAATACTTTGCCCAAGAATGGAATACTAGAGACAGGTTGGTCATTATTCAGTATTGTAGGGTCTAACAAAAGTCTTAACTATGGCCTCTGTTAAACTGCTGGGATCCTACCCTGTTTCAAGGAAGAATTCATAACATCTACCCAACCCATTTTTTTCCTGGTGGCTTTCATAAGCCAGGAAGGACATGGGTCCAGCAGACATGTTGGAGCCTTCACCTTTTCAAGGATTTTGTATTATAATATGCAAATTAGCAGCGGCCTCTGATTTTTACCACCACCATCCCAACTCTTACTCAACTGCCTCTCTGCTCTGTCTTACTAGAGCTGTATCAAAAGCAATGTGTGGCATGAACAGGTTGTTGTTCTCTGTGTCAGCTGACAATGGCAGTTAGTTCATGCCCATTTTGTCTCTGTTAGTGTTGCGTTTAGGAGCGGTACAAAAAAATTTTACTTCACGTCCATCGTGCAACCCCCCCCCCCCCCCAAAAAAAAGGAAAAAGGAAGCTGGACAAAGTCACTTTTTGTCTTTGTCACGGTACAAGACTGTGAGGTAACACTTGCCATGAGACAAGTTATCACGACCATGGGAACAATGAAACAGGGACAAAACCACATGATCGCAACCAATGCTGTCCTGGTACAAAACTAGTCACAGAACAAAGAAGGACGTGAAGTAACAGAGAGAGCCCTTCATCTCAAATGACCCCGCCCACAAAGCAGCATGTGGGATCCTATTGAGGCCATCCTGATAAATAGGCATTAGGGCTTAAGCAGCCATGGACCCCTTCTGCGCTGCCATGGCATGTAAATTGGCGCCTATTAGAGCCGAGAGAAATAACAGCAACTTGTTTGACATAATGAGGTGATTAAATCAGTATGAGGAATTCTGCTTGTCGAGTCTAGGACGAAGATGTTGAGATGTAAATTGCATCTCAAACCACAGCACAATTAGGGAAAGGACAGCGAGTAAAGGAAAATGGGGCAGAAGGGGGGGAGAAGGAGGAGGAGAGATGTGACAGAAGGCACGTATTTATATTTCTCACCTATTCTTTGGAAACATGAGGAGAGCTGCTTGGGAAATTAGCTTGAGCGCATGTGGGGGAGGCAACCGCCCCAGCCTGTTTTGCTTTTTGATCGTGATAATGGCGTCAGCGCAGGGAAAATTCCAGAGGTCTATGGGTGACCACACGCTGACCTCATAAACAGCAACCAGCATTTTAAAAGGGTCCCCAAAGATGCCACGGTACCTGGCATAAAGATTTAGAAAAGGGATGGGCAATGCAGAACTTGTAGCCTCCAGTTGTTGTTGGTATGTGGCGTCAGCGCAGGGAACTGTCAAGTCAGAAATGACTTACAGCGACCCAAACAGAGCTTTTGAGGTAACTGAGATATTTAGGGCTTTACTAGCTCCATCCCTCTTCCCAATGAGGTTTCCATGGCTCATTGGGGATTTGAACCCAGACGTCTTAGATTGTTGTTCTCTCAACTATACCAGTCATTCTCAAACTTTCGTTCACCCCACAGCTGTAAACGCATTATGAAAAAAATATGGTCCAAACCAGGATTGTATAAATCACTCCACTATACTGACAGACCTTAGAAGGTGGTGTGTGAAGAACTGTTTCCAGTCTGTAGTCGCCCCTCCCCCTCCAAACGTCCCAGGGTCACCCAGGAGACCATAGCCCCCCCCCCCCAATGGCTGTACTACAGCACATTGGGCATTTAGCCTACAGGCAGCCCACCTAATTTCTGCATGCTCCAGTCTATGGCCTCCATTTTGTTTTCAGAACATGTGTCCAAACGTATAAAATATAGTCTTTGAGAATGTGACCTTTCTTTTCTGTTCCAAGTAACGTTCTTCTTTTCTATCCATAAATTCCACTGCTGGATTGAAACAGCATTAGCAGTTTTGAAGGAATTTGCTCATCTTATTCTAGAAGATAATTTATTTTGTTCTCACAAAAAGACAGTCTTGCATGCAGTAGACAAGAATGTTTTCCTTTGCCTTGTGCGCTTCTCATTATTTTGCTTTTTGGTTGAAAATGTTTAATCTGTGTTGCTTAACGTGAGCTGGAGTCTCTTCCACCCTATCTTCTCCCCAGTGGCTTTAACAGATCTAATAATCTCAAAACGACTGGCCTAGGAAGACAAGAATAACATTTGAGATCTAGTATTTACTGGAGATGGTGAGTATATCTACCTTCCCATGCTTGATGGTCTTCTTGAACTGATCATTTCAACCTCTTCTGTGGCATTTCTGTGGTTTGCTTGAACTCCAGAGCTAGGAAAAGCACTCTTTTGCCACTATTTTTATTCACCCTTGTTCCTTCTTGAGACTTCTCCCTTTTACTATACCCCCCAACTGTTTACTCCAGTGGAAGTCCACTCCATTTATGAATACAATAGGGGTCTCCTCTGTCATACACCAGACAGGGTCCCCTTGGGTGATGCTTTTAAGCCCCTTGACTGTTTCTATGGCAACAGAGGCATGAAGATGTCCTCTGGCTGGGCAGCATCAGGATCCCATGGGCAGATGAGATTTTTTAGTGACTTCCGTTTCTTCAGTGCCTGATGCTACTCCCCAACATCTAAGAAGAGATTTTGAAATACGTTTCATTCAGTTCAATGGCACCTGAGGAGTAACATTACTAAGAATCACAAGAAGAAGGACTAAGGAAGTTTGCTGATTCAGGACAGAAGCAGGCATTATAGAGTCTGTGACCAGAAAAGAAAAACGGATCTGTATAGACTAGCTCTGTGTGTCACATCCAGAGCTTCTGTGCCTCTAGAGATATGCAAACCACCTTATTTGGTTTTCAGAACCTAAGCATATGAACCCTCTGACGACTGGTTTCTCGGACCAGAAAGACTGCCTCAGCCATTGTCTCACCACCAACACTAACCAGCCTTCAGTCTTAAAGTGACCGCTTCTGCCCTCACAATTTGAGCTTAAAAAGTGTTCTACTTATAGACCACCCCATAGAACTTCAAGTACTCTCTGGGCGGTTTACAATTTAACTGTGCAGGAGACACGTCCCCCGCCCCCCGCCCCAGCAAGCTGGGCACTCATTTTACCAACCTTGGTAAAACAACTGCCTGTTGTTTTTGATATGGAGTGGCCTTTATAGAAACTCCAGATTGCTTTCTGGTGAGGAAAGAGTAGTTGAGGCAACTTTCCTGATAATAGAGTACTTCAAAATGCAAGTGGAGTTTGCATGCTTTCCCATTTAAAAAAAATAATCATCTGAAAATATAAAACAAGAATATCAAGGATAAGAACTCATTTCTCAGGTTTTCCCCTCCCTTTTTAAGGTCTGGAGTTTTAGAAAATGAAGAGTAGTGCTCTACCGTGCCTTCCCTTACTTTCAATCTAATGTGGTTCAAGGACAACTTTGCACCTCGACTCTCTGTTGCTGTGAACTACGAAGCCTAGATACATTAATTCTTTTAAAGGCAGAGATGTCCAAACATTTGCAGTCTCCAGTCTCCTGCATTGATACAGAATGTAAGTATGCTCAGTCATGAGTGTGACAAAAATAATAATTGTGGTTATTTTGTGTCATTAAGTCGCTTCTGACTTAAAAAGGTCTTGTTAACTCTTGTAGAACCAAGCTCATGGCTTCCTTTAGGGAGCCAGTCCATCTTGTATTTGCTCTTTGTCTTTTCCTGATGCCTCCCACCCCTCCCAGCATTATTATCTTTTCAGGGAATCTGGTCTTCTGGCAATGTGCCCAAAATAGGACAGCCTGGGCTTCAAAGTTTTGGCCTCCAGACACAGTTCAGGCTAGATTTCACTTGTTTGGTTTTCTTCCAGAAGCATACTTCAAATGAATTACAGGAATTACATTCAAATGAATTACAATAATGCCTTGAATTACGAATGCCTTGAGTTAAGAAAAATGTGAACCCCCACCGGTATAGGAAAATTTTGAATTACTAAAATTTAACTCTGTTTTTTTGAGTTATGAAAAATTTCCAATTGAAATACTGCCATCTAGTGGCCACCCCCCACTACAGTACTGCAAGTGCGAAGTAGGAAGTATTTTATACTTGGACACAGAGAACAGGAATTTCCTGTTATGGAGGCATTCTGGAACTATTTGACACAGTTTTGGGGACTTTTTCAAACTTTTGGGTGGGTTTCTTAAGCAATTGAAAGGTAGGGACCTGAGCTTCTCTCGTTTGCATGTCTGTTAATGTGGGTTTTTTTCATTCTGGGGTGGAGATTTCCCACTTGGAATGAATTAATCTAAATTCTAATGTGGTTTCTCAAAGGAGAAAGTATCAAATCTGGGCAAAGATCATTTAACAATATTGACCAAACCATGTCACAAGATGAAACCTCCTTTACTAAACATGTTGCCAACCATCGGCATAATTCCAGTTTGCCTCTTTTGGTCATATCTGGACTATGGCTCTTTTCTTGTTGCTTGCTTGTATTAGTACTGGTAATAGTGGCTGGGAATCTTACCACACGTTTGGCTAATTTCTGGTGATGAAGTGCAAAAAAAAATACAATATTAAAAGCAAATTTGTGTATGAACACATTCTCTTTCATAATATTACTGACAGGATGGCATTATTCCAGAGGTATATATAAAATTCAATTATGAATATAATGTGGAGGATAAGGCAGCTTTTGACTGTAAGATCTCAACTGAAATTGTCCAAAACCCAGCTCATGTATTCTAGCATTCAATTATATAGACACACTTTGCTCAAAATATGTCCCTATATCTATACTTTTGTGTTACATTCATCCCTGGTGCCATGGCAAAATGGTCATGGAGTTTGTTAGCTACGCTCTCTAAAGAGTTCAAGCCAGCAGAAATGTTTCTCCTATTGTCCATTTTGTCTTCATGACAACTCTGCACGTTAGATAAGGCTGATAAACCTTGATTTTCCTATAATTTTATCTGCATGCTTCTAAGTCTCAGTGCAGTCCCAGCCAAAAACTCTAACCACTACATTACATTGTCTCAATCTCTTCCATTTCCACCAAGAAACTCATGAGAGTGCATAAGGTCCCCCAGTTTTTCCTCTGAGTGATCTTATGAAGTAGAGTAGGAAGGGGTATGGTGACAATCAAAATTAGTTCCTCCATGTCTTCCTGTATCTATCTATTTGCCAACTGTAGTGTGATACATGCAAGTCTCTTTCTGTACATATATTCCCTACTTGCTCTTTAGGGCTGTTTCATCCTATTTATCCAGAATAATATTTTCCCTTCAGCCTTTACAGCCTTTATAGGTGAATTTTGGTGCAGAAAACAAAATTCTCCCTTTTGGCTTGTGCCATGAGGAAGATCAACTGGGGAAAAAGAAGATTGCAACCTTATAGAAAAGCAAGACAAACACACGACAGTAACCACAATTGTAAACATGCCAAACCTTAGTCATATCAAAAAGCAGCCACAGCCACTGTGTGGTCTGATGGCAAATAAGGCCATAAAATGCTGTAATGAACTGTTGGTACTTGCCATCTTTTCTGGTGATGTTAAAAAACAAAGATTTGATCTCCCTATCACATGACTCCTGCAAGTCTCAAAATTCTGTAAGCTCTGAAGCAACATTACAAGGCCTCCATGCATGTAATTGCCCCTGTGAGGTCTGATCCAACACACTGTCAGAGAAACAGAAGTATAAGCGAGGGCAGAAAAGTAGGAGCAGAAAGAAAACACATCCACTGTTATTTGCCAGCAAAGACTGATCACCCCACATGGTCCTCTTGCAATTTGTAGGAAATTCTAGAAATGCAATATCTTTCCTTTATAAGATTAGCTCCCCCCACCCCACCCCACCCCACCCCAAGCTGTGTCTTCATGTGAGGAGAATTTTCTTCCTGAATAACAACCCCTCTATGGATTATCCATTTTGTCTCTCCCTGCCTCTCTTTTGAATGCACTGTCAAATCAATAACTAATCAATAAAACTAACAACAGCCAAAAAGAAAAGAAAAGGCAGTGATACAGCAGTCAAGGAGATGAGAAACCAAAAATATGAAAATACCATGACTCTTTTGAAACTTAGCAATGAGTTAGAACTGAATTTCAATTTGTTTTTCTTAAAAAATATAATTTATCAAAATTCATCTCTCTTCAAGTTTGCAATGCAAATAACTTGTCACAGGGGAAAAACACAAGTGTGAGCAAATTTATTAACATATTTATCCATTGTATTCTTGAAAGCTTTCTACGGCCAGGATCTGATAGTTGTTGTCAGTTTTTCGGGCTGTTTGGTCGTGTTCTGGAAGTTTTTGTTCCTGAAGTTTTGCCAGACTCTGTGGCTGGCATCTTCAGAGGACAAGGAGCTCAGGGAACTAGGAGTTCTCTCTGCACTCTGGGGTACAGAGTGAGAGAGACTGGGGTTTTTTAAGTTGTGGGAAAGAGGAAACTTATCCTATGCAGGAAAATAGGTATTAGTCATTGCATTGTGATGAAGATATTAAGACGTTTCAATGCTATCAGGGGTAGCAACGTTCCTTGATGGGTGTCAATAGCTGTTGTATTGAGTGAACTGGTCACTTTTGCTTGTAGCTGGGTGGGAATCATTGAACTTTGACCTTTTGCACTCTGCAGCTTTTAGCACTGGAAGCCAGGCTCTGTTGATTTTTAGACTTTCTTCTTTTTTTGTTGAAATTGTGCTTATGTTTGTGGATTTCAATGGTTTCCCTGTGCAGTCTGACATAGTGATTGGTAGTGTTGTGTAGTACCCCTGTGTCCTGGAAGAGGATTTCATGCTTCAGGTTGTTTTAGTCTGCAGTGTCTTTCATATTCTTTCTTCTTGGTCTGGATGCTGCGCTTTGTGGTCCCAATATATAACTGGCCACAACTACAAGGTATCCAGTATACTCCTACAGTGGAGAGTGGGTTCCTTTTGTCCTTTCCTGACTGTAACATCTGTTGTATTTTTGTGGTGGGTCTAAATATTGTTTGTAGGTTTTGTTTTGTCCATGTGTTCCATGACTCCTTTTATATATGGCAGAAATATTTTGTTCGTTGGAGGCTGTTTTCCTTCTTCAGTTTGGTGTTGTTGTTTTGATGGCTCTTTTGATTTTGTTCTTGGAATAGCCATTTGCCTGTAGTTCCAATTCAGGTGGCTGAGATGATGTTGAAGAATTCAGTTTGACATTTTTGGTTTCCACGGTCTACAAGTGTTTTGATTATGCCTCTTTTTTGTTGTGGTTGGTGGTTGCAATTTTTATGTAGGTACCTGTCTGTGTGGGAGGGTTTTCTGTAGACTTTGTGTCCTAAATTGAGGTCTGGTTTGCGTAAGACCATGACATCTAAGAATGTGCGTTTCCCCTCTATTTCTTTTCCCATGGGGAATTGTATATTTGTGTATTCCATGGTGAATGGTATATTATTAATTCTTTCAGGAGTTTGGATTTAAATCATATATTAGTGCTGAATTAAAGTTATCACCTCCCCCCCCCCAAACAGGAAAGTACACACCTAGAGTAGTTTCACATCCCTTTAACTGGCATAGTCCCATCTAAATATGAATACTGGGAAAATGAAATTGACAGTTTTATTTCTCTGTGAGTTTTTATTATTTACACCCTATATAGTCTACAAAACTAACAGAGAAATAAATCAGTTAATTTTATTTGGTTCCCTTTATGTGCAGGCAAGACAGCTCTTTTTTATTTTAACTGACAATTTTTTTCCTCAGGTTATTCTACCTGAGGATCTACAGGAACATAGGAAGTTCATTTAGGTCTTATTTAAAGGCTCTTCAGTATCCAAGTTAAGCATCAAACAAGTAACAACTGAAGGCAGTGGTTCCCAACCTTGGATCCCTAGATGTTCTTGGGCTAAAAACCCCAGAAACCTTCCCTGTCAGTGGTGTTGGAATGGCCAGGATTTCTGGGAGTTGTAGTCCAAGAATGCCCTTGGGACCCAAGCTTGTGAACCATTGATTTAGGGCTACCACTTCCAGATCCCCAGTCAACTGGTTGTTCTGGGTAATGTAGGCCTGAAAAGTAACTTTTCCAAATTGTCCACACTGAAAGCACAAGAAATAATGTCCAGATCTGTCTGCGTTGCTGTGTGTTGGAAGATTTGCTTTGTTAAGAGATACAAAGAGGACTAACCAAATAGCCATAATCATGTGTTTCAGACATTTTCTGGAAAAGTACACTCAAAATGATGTGCAGCAACCTGTTTGCTATATAAGCATCTTGAGAGTGTTCTCTTCTATACTGCTATATAAATGAGTGGCCTATCATAAAATGCCTCTCCAGTTTGGATGGGCCTTATTCTCCCCCACCCTGCCCCACCCACCTCCTATTTCCTGCACCCTGAGGTCATCCGTCTTCCTGCCTTTTCTCTGACCGTCACTGCCAAAGGGAGAAATGTACTGCTCATTCACCTCTGAATTATTGAAGATGTCATTAAATTACATTTATGGCTTGCTTAGAAGGATAGCCGTGCCAAATGCTTTCAATTCCCAACATCTTGATTACTTTTTTATTTTTTTGGACAGAAATGTGCCTCCTCTAGGGCTCCAGCTGTTTGATGATACCTAAGGCAAGTGATCTGTCAGACCCATCACTGCCATCACTGCCTCATGTTTCATTAGGAAGGAATGGGAGGAAATGAACAAACAAGTTTTTGATTTGTGAGATACATCAAGCTCCCAAGTCTGAGCTTCCTCAGCAATTTTTTTTTAAAAAAATCTTTTTTGTGCATTTGGCTTCATAGCTTCTTCCTACGGATTCAGTCACAGCTTATGTGCTTCTCAGTCCTAGCAACCTTTATATGGCTTTTGAGGTATGTGAGATGTTCAAAGAGTGGTTTACCATATCCAAATGCCCCGTAAATTCCCATGGTCAAGAGGGGAATAGGTCTTCTATGCCCTAGCCTAGGCATGTCCAAACTTCAGCTGTCCTGATGCTTTGGACCACAACTCCCAGAATTCCAAGCCTGTATTTCTAATGGCAAAGGGCTGTGGGGGTTGTGGTACAAAACATCTGAAGGGCCGAAGTTTGGACATGCCAGCCCTAGCCTGATGCTCTATCCACTGTACCACAGGGCCTCTCTGTCAAGATGCTCCATCATAAATGTCTTTTGAAACCAGTCCAGGAATTTCTGAAGTAACTAAAATTGCTTGCTCTTTGGACTGAGTAAGATTCCCCCTCCACCCTAAAATGGCCAAGAGAACACTGTTTTGCTGACTTACCCTTCTTTGCGGGGTCCCCACGGGAATGGATGACCTCTGCCTTGGTATCGGCTGCAGGTTATTCAGCCTCGCAATTAACTTAGGCAACCCCACAGGATGCAGGACGTTTCGTGTAGTCTGAAGTATGGATGGGTAAAGTGTAGCCTTCCAGATGCTGTTGGACCACAACACCTAGCTTAGCTCACCACTAGCAAAACTGGTTAGTATTGCAGGTGTGTGTGTGTGGGGGGGGGATCATCACAGGCTGTAATGAGCAGAGGGTGCCAAGTTGGCTACCCTGGGTTAAATGGCAGCGTGCTGGACTTTGATTGACTGGTGAGGTGGTGTTCAGGGTTGATTCCTGCCCCCCCATTTATCATCACAACAACCCAATGAGGTGGGACAGGTTGAAACAGAATGACTAGCTGAAGCCCACCCAGTGAGTCACAGGGCTCAGAAAGTGTGCTTCCATCACGCTGCCTCTGTGTGGGGCTGTTTTCAACCATGGAAACGTCCAGAAACAGTGATTTTCTCTACACATGGGTTTCTTTCCCGGGTCCCAGGACTTAAGACTGAGGGAGAAGGTATTGTAGATGTAGCAATTCTGCCTCAGCCGTTGAAAATCAGCCAGAGTAACTGCTCTGCATCACCGATCTGGACTCCACAGCACCTCAAGCCCGCTTGCCTCCAGTAAAGCCCACTGGACTGATTTGTCGGCAGCACTGGCCCATGGAAATCCATCGCAGGAAGAACACCAAGCTTTGGAAACCAAGGTCTGACATGAAATAATCTCTTCCTTTTTCATGTGCATCCAAGTGGCAATGGCACACTGACCGAGCAGCCTGGCTTCTCCCGACTTCCTGATGCCACCTGGCAGGGAAAACAAGGCAAAATGGCCATGTTCTCCTTCCTATTGTAAAAAATGCAAGCTGCCATGTCTTCCACCCCACCCATCCTAGCATGCAAGAGCCACAATCAACATGATAAAAATGTTTGGAAAGTCAGAAGCCAGAGGCTGATATCTAACAAGACTTTTGGTCTCATTTGTCAAAATGAAGCCCACACCCAGAACTGTTCGGAAGCCTGGAGGCTGATATCTAACAAGACTGAAAACCAAAACTGACCTCAGTCGAGCTAGTTGTCAAGATGGCATTTAAACCATGCCCCCTTTTATGGAGAGGTCAATATTATGACCCCGCCTAGATGCCCTAAGTACATCCGATCTTGCCTGATTTCGGAAGCTCAGCAAGGTCAGCCCTGGTTAGTACTTGGATGGGAAACCAACAGGGAATACCAGATGCTGTAGGCGCCTGGAGTAGGAACTGGCAAGCCACTCCAGTATTCCTGCTAAGAAAACTCCATGGACACTGGGTCATGAAGAGCTGGTCACAACTGTAATGACATAACACACACACAATATTATGAGCATGGGAGCTAACAATGGTATGTGAGCCAACCCCTGTGTGAAATGTTAGTTTCAGGGCAGTCAAACTCATTCGGCAAATCACTACTTGCATGTCACTAGGGAAATCTGACCCTGGACAGTCACTTTTTCCTCCTTCATCATGTGGCTTGTGGAGCCAAAATACATATTTTGAGTGACATATTGCAGATTGCGGGTGACATTGTGCATCCCAGAATTGCATATACATAATTGTGTGCCTAGAGGTGCCGTTGGCTTCACTGCTGGCTCTTCTAAGCCAATTTACAAGGCTAGCTCTAACTGTGTCGTCCCGCTGCTTGCATATGTGGTACAAATAGGATATTGATTAGGAATCCCATGGCATATAGTCCAAAAAGCAGCTTTAACAATGTCATGTTCTCATGGGGGACATTTGGTGCCTCTTGGAACATCTTGACAGCACTGGTAAACCTTGTGTCTTCTCTACACAAGGTTTATTTATTTATTTATTTTATTTATTGGATTTTTATATTGCCCATCTGGCAGCGAGGTTACTCTGGGAGGTTTACAACAATTAATAATAATTCATACAATGAAAACATAAAATACAGTAACATAATAAAAATAGAAATAAAAGTAAAACTAACATTAAAGTGACATAAAATAATGTATTATTATTGGTGGGCTGATCGGTTAAAATCATGATTTAATGGGTGAACACTGAAATTGCATTATATTTGAGGGAATGCCTGCTTAAATAGCCAAGCTTTTAATAGTTTTTAAAGGCAGCCAAAGAGGGGGCCAGGCAGATGTCTGGTAGCAGGTTATTCCACAGGCAGGGGGCAATGGTGGAAAAGGCCCTCTTTCTAGTTTTTTTACTTTTTGGGCCCTCGTGGTGTTAGCTGCCTCAAATGCCTAGCCTGGGTTTTATGGGCGGTTTTCAATGGGAGAAGACGCTCTGGCAAGTCGCAAGGTCCTAAACCGTTTAGGGCTTTGCATTGTCACAGTCAGAACCTTGAAGTCGATGCGGAACCAAACTGGAAGCCAGTGCAAGGCAACCAGCGCTGGGGAGATATGATCGTATTTTGTAGTCCCAGTTAGCAATCTGGCCATCGTGTTCTGGATCAGCTGGAGTGTCCTCATCAGCCTCAAGGGCAGCCCCAAGGGTTGTCAATCTATCAGCCTGGCCCTAGAATCGGCAGCAGAAGCTGAACCCCCTGCATCCCAGCTGGATCCAGGATTCGAATGTCATTCTGCAAGGGCTTCAATTCATCTCTGTTTGCTACCATTTGACCTTTGAGCCGCTAATGGTTTATTGATGGACTCACATTAGCACAGCGATGCAGGCAATTTCCTCCCATTTCTTTAGGTACTAAATAAAGCAGCCTTTTGGGATGATAAATGAGGGAGACAGTTTGTTACACAGAAACTCTTGAAAACTTCCTAACATCGCTGCTGGTGAAGTAAAGAGACTTTAGGAGGAGCCAGGTGGCTTGCTCTGAAGATATTTGGACTTGGACCCAAACAAAGGGGCTCCTCCCTCAAGGGGGTCTGAGGCAAACTGGAATTCTCCAAATGCTTTGGAATCGATTCACAAGTAGGGTAAGAAAAGCCCCAAACTGACCTTCTTCTATTTATTTATTTATTTATTTATTTATTTATTTATTTATTTATTTATTTATTTATTTACTTTTTATACCACCCATCTTCCCGAAGGACCTCTTAGCGGTTAACAATAAGGGTAATACAAAACAACAATCAACACAAAATCAAGAAAGATAAAAAGAAAAGAAAAAAGAAAAAAGAAAGGGGGAAAAAGACAAGAAGGTAAACAAAATCATCTATCTTATGCAGTGCTATCCACAGGATAGGAACGGGGACTTTTGAGATGCCTGCCCTGGACACTTATTTGATTGAATGTGACAGATGTTTAGCTTGAAATGGAAGGGATGGAGAGAAAAAATATTGCACAGAAGGTGCTGGAGGTGCTGGGAGAGAGCCTTGCGGATACCATGGCCCACCAGAAAGACAAACAAGTGAGTCTGAGATCAAATTAATCCTGACCTCTCTCCAGAAGGAAACACAATGGAATGGAGACTGTCCTACTTTGAGCACATCATAAGAAGACTCACTGGAAAAAGGTTGAAGGCAGTAGCAAAAGAAAAAAAACCAAGGATTAGATGGACTGACTCAATAAAGGAACCCACAGGTCTGAATTTATAAGAGCTGAGCAGGGCTGTTAATCACAGGGCATTTTGGAGATTCGTCATTCACAGGATCATCCTATGTCAGAGGGGACTTTGATGGTGCATAACAAGAACAGAAATTGCATGCAGAATGAGGTAATCTCATAAAACTTTGTTGTTTGTTTTATGGCATCATAGGTTTTACATACTATCCTAGCAGCTCAATTTCCCAAACATTAGTCAGAATTATGTTGCTCAATCTAGTAACTTGTACTGAAATAGGCCCATAAAATCACTGGGAATTTGGTGAATTCAACTGCTTTAAATTAGCTTATTCTAGTTACTGCCTACTATATGTTAAACTAAAGTTGCAATTAGAGTAGGTCTACTTGAAGCAACAGAACTTATGGAGGAGCTGATTTACTAAATCTCATTTCATTCAATGGGCCTGCTCTAGTACAATTTATTATCCTAGCCAAAAAGGTTTGGTTGTGGTGGGTTTTTTTTAAACATATGGGCAATAGAAGGAGATTAATCCATTTTTTCTGGCTCAGGATGGTTCAAACCATAGAATCAGTCCAAGTCCATCCAGCTCTGGGTGTCATATGAGGAAAAATTTAAATATATGACTGGTATCAGAAACACTGAATAAGTGCTAAATTCAGTGAGATTTTATCATGATATAAAACTCTGAGTTCATGATGCTTTGCAGAACACAGAAAAAGAGAGAAACAAGTCCTTGCCCCCCCCCCCCAAAGTCTGCAGTTTTAAAATCAAAACAGGGAATGACAGAGGAAGAGGAGGCAGGAATAAACAGAGCACGATAACAGGGAAATGGTGCTTACATGCTTCAGCTTAGTTACAGGCTCCATTACCAGTGGCCTTGGTAGTGGTTTTTGTGAATTTCCTGGTTTTGCTACTATAAATAAAGCTAAATGAGCATGACCCATAAACCATGCTATCTTACCATCTTCATAAGAAATAACATATTCTGATAATAAGGGAAGAATAACTGCTCTAAAATATACTTTTCTTTTCTGAAAAAAATAGCCCTCATCCACCTCACTGAAAGTCCCTCAGGCCTGGCCTTCAGGAATTTCCATTTTACCTCCCCCACCCTCCCATGTTTGTGTGTGTTTCAGCCAATTCTTTTCAGTCCCAACCTTTTGAACCCACTGGCCATCTCACCGCCCCACCCTCAAAGAACCAGCTGAACCTCTCCTCTTTGATATGAAGAACACAAGGAGTATGAGTGTCTTGTTGGGGGTCGTGGGGTGGAAGGATGAGCCCCTGCATGAGCACACAGAAAGGGCAGAGACAACGCACAGAACTGTATTTAGGGGCAGGGAGAGGTTTCCTTTTGGGCAAAAGTGTTACTTCTTTTCAAAAATGTGTGTTAGGTGTTTTGTTTGCTTGCTTTTACTGTTAGGGGTTTATAGGGATTTTTTTTTTTATCTTGTGCACTGCTGGCTTTCCCAGGCCTCCAGAATATCCAGAGAATCCTACTTTCCTGCAGACAAGAGTTGCCACCTGGTTGGGCTTAAAACACCCAAGTCAAAATAATGCTCTGCTAACTCCTTTGATCAACGGTTCTAAGATGGCAAAAACATGGCTGTTCATGGGGGATGGAGAAAGGGGCAGATGCAGTGATGACCAAATAAGTCACAACGATATTGTAGCAACAGTGTATTAATTATTATTCACAACACAAACACATTGTCAGGAGCTGTCTCGGTTTTTAATCTTTTATATAATTTATCCAGGCTCATTACCCCCAGTTCCATTTTCCAGCCCTCTTTCATAATCATCGGGCTCAGAAGGAGTCCCAAACCCCCTCCACAGCCCTTGTGACAACCACAGACACTCACTCCTCGTTCTTCAGCTGTGTCCCTGAAATGTGGGAGAACGGTATGACACTGGTCTGGCTTGCTCACACTGTTGCCCAAACAGAAGCACATGAGATGGGAAACATGAATAATTATTATGCTAAATCTGAAAAAAAGTACTGCACCAGGACCATGTGTTGGAGCAGTGATATCACTGTATCCAGGTCCTTGCCTGCACCTTGCATTGAAGTGAGTCATCAGCCAATGATGGGGTATTCATGCCCTGAAGGTGTCTTTAGAGGGAGCCATGGCTGGGTGGACCCTCTCTGTCTAAATGATCTGCTTGCCCTCTTCCTTTAGGAACCCAAACCATGTCATGGTCCAAAGGTAGAAGAGAAGGCAAGCGAAAGCTGCTTTTGCTCGTCCTTTTCCCTACTGTTCTTACTGTGAGCAAGTAAAATTGACCAGGGTTTAATAGGGAGGCTGTGGAAGAGGGGAAGGGAGAACAGAGGAGGGGTCTGGGGAATGGACCTTGGCAAATGTCTCACAATCTCACAACCAACCTGACTCAACAATAGACACCTCATTAAGTAACTCAGTTTAGTCCACCCAACACATTTAGACAGTATTTCATTATAAAAAGGTAAAGGTTTCCCCCGCATATGCATATCAGACTCTAGCGGTGGTGCTCATCTCCGTATTCAAGAGCCAGTGCTTTGCAAGTCCATGGTCATGTGGCCGGCATGGCTGCAAGGAAACACTGTTTTACCTTCCCGCTTTTTACAGCGGTACCTATTTATCTACTTGCATTGACATGCTTTCTAACTGCTAGGTTGGCAGGAGCTGGGGTTATCAGAGGGAGCTCGCTCCGCTGCGTGGCACCCGGGATTCGAACCGCCGAGCTGCTGACTTTGCAGTCTACAGTTTCGGTGCCTAAATGATAATGTTACTGTAGCAAAAACCTGTTAAATATCTCAAGTGTAATTGTTTAATTACCTAGTCATATTACATTTCAGATCCATGTGGGATTTTGATTTCCATTCTCATTTCTACTGCATGCTTTATTTATTAAGACTTGAAAATTAACTATAATGTCTTGCATGGAGCCAGAGGGAGTTCTTTCCTTTCTTTGGTTTTAAAAGCAGGTCTGTTTTATTATTAAGTATTATTAAGTAACTAATTAAGCAGATTCAGTCTTGTCTTTGACCTGCAATGTCTATATAGGGGATTCTGTTGCAGTGATTTTGATTCTCTTAGCACCTTCAACAGGTTATTATAGCAACTCTGAATGATATCTAGCATTGTTGTAAACTTTTTCTAGTTGCCTTTTTTGACATTGCACATCCTACCGAATGGTATAGATTGAGGTTGGGTGGCTGAGTAGATTTGACATAGAAAGGGCCTGTGCTGACCGTTTGGGATTGAATCACCACCTGTGCTCTTAACAGAATGTTGAACTACAGTCTCCCTAACAAAAAATAGGTCTGCATTATAGCCTCACTGCCACCTGCCACTGTTAAATGAGCTAGGTAATTTAGGATCATGTATAAGGCACCTTGGATGGGATTCTGCCATTTCATAATGGCTTTGCCATTTTCATCATCATGTTCCCAGCCCCAGGCGTTGCTCTGGCTTATGAAATCTCCAACAAAAACTGACTGCTTTTTAAAGCAGAATACTCTACCAGGTGGTTTATAAATTTATGTAATATACACACAGCCATTTCAGCCATCAATATTTTTATCGTGTCCTCTTCAGTAAAGTCCCTTGAGTGAACTATGGTACCTGGTCTTACAAAACTGGCACATTCATATAGGTTTTTTTTTTTTTGTTATGCGGCTTCTCAAGCAGCTAGACACATCGCAGGAACTTTTAGTGAATGCTCATCAGTTCTTCTGAGAATTTCCAGGACACAATGTACATTACATTTCTGTTCACAGCAAAGTGAAGCTAACAGCAACTCTTTAGATGAAGAGATGCTCTTTATATTCATGGAAATAATTGTCATTTGCAGTCCTAAAAAGGTCTGTTGACTTATTTGGCTCATCAGCAACTTTACAGTGCAGAACTAACCTTTCCATTAGAAGATCTTAGTATTACAAAAACAACCAACAGAAACAAACTATTGTAAAAAACACAGTTCTGTGTCTTCTGTTTAAGGATCAGAGAAGCAAAAAGGGAGTGCCAAGTCAGCTGAGAAGGCAAGATTTTGGAAAACTGCCCTGCCCTAAAGTATTTGGGTGCCACTCTGGATTGAACCCTGGCCTACAAAAGCATTGTCTAAATACCAAACAGAAAGTTGCTACCAGAAATAACATATAGTACTTAGGCAACTGGCTGGGTCAGACTGGGGTGCTCACCTGCAAACAACAAGAAAGGCAGATTTGTCCCTGCACTACTCCACAGCAGAATATTCCAGTGTGATATACTGTAATATAAACCAGGCCTGCCCAATGTGTCGATCATGGACAACTGGTAGTTTGAAGTAGCCTGCCAGGTCTCTGAAAGCCTTCTGATCTGCCGCCAGCAGCAGTGTGTTTTCGGGGGGAGGAAATTGGTATGGGCCTGTGAACCAAGCATAGCAGCACTGATTGTGTGTGTGTGTGTGTGTGTGTGTGTGTAGAGAGAGAGAGAGAGGGATGGAGGAGAGCCAGCTAGATGCAGGGCATGAGCAGAAAGGGGAAGAGTGGACCTGGCCTAGGCTGGATCAATGTAGGGGCAGTCCCCCACTCCTTATGCATATTGATGACAAAGCACTCCAAATCTCCAGTGGGGTATCTTAACCTGTAAGTGTCCCTGGGTGGGTGTGGGAACCTTTTGTTTTGAAGGGTGTGTTCTGGAGGGCTGCAGTGATGCACACATGCTCCTGGCCAATGTGGCATATCTGGAGAAGAAGTGACCTTCTATTTCACGTGACCTTTTGCTTTGATTCACAGCCAAAGTGCTAAAGGGCACCTAACCCCATCTGAGCTCTTGTTTCTGTAAGTGCTCCAATGTTTTGTTTGTGAGCATAGATAAGATGAATAAAACAAGCCTTCTGGGAGGAACACAGCAGTCTATACTTACGTCCCTTCTCAGCTGCTTAAGAAAGGCATTTCTCTCCCTATTCTTCCCACTAAGAAGTAGGAAACGATTGCATATGTAAATGACGAATGTAAGAAAGCCTTTATTGATACTGGGTGTGCCAAGACTTTAGTGAGAGATATAAAGGGGGGATATCTAATAACAATGTGTCTGTAAGATGTATACATGGTGATTTAAAATCTTACGCGGCCGCATGGGTGGATGTGGAGATTAATGGGGTAAAACAATGTATGAATATTGGCATTGTACCTTCTTTAGCTCGGGAAATGTTGATAGGTCGTGACTGGATATATATTAATGATCTCGTGCAAATGCAGGAAGGATTTCAAGAGGAGATTCATGCGGAGAAGGAGTTGGTGAAGAAAAAAATTACTCATGCCACCAGAGAAAGGGTGAGATTTTTACAACAAAACGATACAAGCTTAGAGGATATAAGAAATAAGGTGAAGGGGGCTAATGTTATACTTGGTCATGTGAATTACATTATGAAAGACGGTCTGTTGTACTATGTGGATGGGAAAGGGAATGAGAAGTTAATTGTACCTGTTATATGGAGGAATGAAATAATAAGGTTAGCTCATGACATTCCTATTGCAGGACATCTAGCTTTAGAGAAAACTTTAAATAGAATAAGTCAACAATTTTGGTGGCCAGGTTTAAAAGCAGATGTGGAAAATTTTTGTCAAACATGTAAACAATGTCAATTAACCCAAAAGAAACCACCACCAGGGGCTGAATTAATTTCCATGCCTATTATTGACCAACCTTTCGAGAGAATTGCTTTAGATTTAATTGGACCTCTACCAAAATCTGCTGTGGGACACATGTATGTGTTAGTGTTAATAGATTATGCTACCCGTTACCCCGAAGCTATTCCCCTTAGGACTACTTCAGCTAAAGTTCTGGCTCAAGAGTTATTAAAAGTATTTTCTAGGCTAGATTTCCCACATGAAGTACTCACGGATCAAGGAAGTAATTTTATGAGTACCACGTTCAAACATATGTGGAAAATATTAGATGTGCGTCCATTGAGAACGACGGTTTACCATCCTCAAACTAATGGATTGGTGGAAAGATTTAATAAGACTTTAAAGAGTATGTTAAGGAAAATAGTACTGGATAACCCTCGAAAATGGCATTTATTTTTGGCACCTTTAATGTTTGCTATTAGAGAGGTGCCACAGGCCTCTACCGGATTTTCTCCTTTCGAATTGTTATATGGGAGAGCCCAAGGGGTATATTAAATTTAATTAAGGAGAAATGGGAAGAAGGTGAAGATAAAGCAGGAATCAACTATTCAATATGTAATTGAAATGAGAGAACATCTTAAGAAAGTACAAGATATGGTGAGGCGAAATTTAACTAACATTCAAGGAGCTCAACAAAGAAGATATAACCAAAAAGTTAGGAAAAGACAGTTTAGAGTAGGACAAAAAGTCTTATTGTTATTACCCTTTGAAGGAAGTAAATTATTAGCTCGCTGGCAGGGGCCTTATAAGATAATTAAGAAAATCAATGAAGTCGATTACGAATTGGAAATGCCCGATAAAGTTAAAGGAAAAGGAATATATCACGCGAATTTGTTAAAAGAGAGGGAGGGAAGTTTTTTCTGCTGAAATAGATGAGGATGAACTAGGCCCAGATTGGGGCAGTAGTGACAAGGATAAATAACACATGAAAATATGCCAAGAGTTATCTGAGAAGCAGCAAATTCAAATAGCTGCTCTAGAGAAGGAATATGAGGATACTTTCTCTAACCGACCGGGAAATACCAACTTATGTGAACATAAAATTCAAGTTGTAGGCGATCAAGTTATGAGAGATCAAGGACAGAAATGGCCCCATCACTTAATTCCAGTGATAGAAGAGGAAGTTAAAAAGATGTTAGATTTAGGAGTAATAGAACCATCCACTAGTCCCTGGAGAAGCTACCCTGTGGTAGTTCCTAAGCCAGATGGTACAGTGCGATTTTGTATTGATTTTAGGAAATTAAATTCTGTATCTAAATTCGTCGCTTATCTTATGCCTCGAATTGATGAGTTGTTAGATAAATTAGGAGAATCTACCTTTCTCAGCTCATTAGATTAAACAAAAGGATACTGGCAGATCCCTTTAAAATAGGACGACAAAGAAAAAACTGCATTTGGAACTCCTATTGGCCTGTATCATTTTACCAAAATGCCTTTTGGTTTGCATGGCGCCTCTGCTACGTTTCAGCGACTAATGGATAAAGTCTTAGAGCCTGTAAAAGAATTCACTGTGGCCTATATAGATGATGTGATCATTTATAGTAAAACATGGGAAGAACATTTACAACACTTGAGGTTAGTGTTAAATGAATTAAGAAAGGCTAATCTGAAAGTAAACCCATCTAAATGTAAGATAGCCCAGTTAAAAGTTAATTTTTTGGGTTTCAAAGTAGGACAAGGACAGCTATATCCGTTAGAAGATAAAGTAGATAAGGTTTCAAAGTGGAATAGACCTAGAACTAAGCGGGAAGTACAACAATTTTGGGGGCTGGCTGGGTATTACAGGCAATTTATTCCACATTTTTCCGAGATAGCCGCACCTTTAACAGATTTAACCTGGAAGAAATTACCAAAAGTTGTTAGGTGGGGATCTACAGAACAAAAGGCGTTTGAAAAACTAAAAATGAAATTATGTTCTTGTCCGGTAAGAGCAGTACCTGATTTCAATATACCTTTTATACTACAGACAGACGCATCAGAACGAGGGATAGGTGCAGTATTGTCTCAGGAGAAAAATGGAGAAGAACACCCTATCATGTTCTTGACTCGAAAACTTAATAAGAGGGAACAAAAATATTCAACTATAGAAAAAGAAGCGCTCACAGTCAAATGGGGAATGCAATCCTTAAGATAGTATTTATTAGGTGCACCCTTTATTTTGATAACCGATCACACACCTTTGTTATGGCTTAACAGGATGAAAGATGTGAGCCCGAGATTAATGCAATGGTATCTTAGCATGCAACCTTTCTCTTTTGAAGTCAAATACAAGAAGGGTAATGATCATCTTAACGTGGACTATTTTTCCCGACAGGGTCCCTGGGCACAGGAGGAGGAAACCCAGATGGCACACTTGGAGGGGAGGGTGTATGAGGAGACGGACCGCCCTGTGAATAATCAAGGGAGTGAGCCGTCTGGACTTCCTAACCAAGAGGAAGAAGAGAAGAAAGAAGTGGAAATGCAGATGAGAGGATTACATATTATAGAACTAGAGGAGGAATGCAAGGGTGATCTCGAGGGTGATCAGCACGAGGACAAGCGGGATGTATACTGGGTGGTGGATGAACCGTTGGATGAGTGGGTGGAGCGCGAGCTAGTCAGGGAGAGAGGAAGAGAGGAGAGGAAGGAGAATGACAGTTGGGATTGGCAGTTAAAGAGTGTAGGCACTCAGACAGAGGGGGGAGATGAAAAAGGAGAAACTGAGTATTTGAGAGTCTGAAAAGGGGAAGAGTTCGCTTGGGCTGTACACGTGAGACCTCTCAAATGGCCAGAGACGTCTAATAGGTTCCAGAAATGGAAAACCGAGAGATTTGCCAGACCTGTGGCGCAATGGGCCAAACACCCATGCTGCGGTACCCAGTATTGTGGCTGGGGATCTCCTTTTCCCCTCACATCCTTCGAAGAAGCCGACCTGAGTTTTGTTCCAGTTAACGTTATTTATTATGAGCCCGATGTTGGAGGGAATGTTGTTTCCAGTATGCCAAAGTTATCTCCTGTAACTCAAGAAAGAACCTACACTGCCTCAGGCTCTGTAAGCAATAAAAATCCATTTGATGTTTTATTAAAAACTGGCTCGCATGTTGTTTGTGATTTGGAACTGCTGAGGGTAAGAACCGAACCCTCACAGCCATATGCTCTGTTACATCATGCATCCATCCAGTTAAGATGATGATTTATGCTTTACGCTTTACCTTATACAGGTGCCTGGTGTTCAAGCTGGATTCTCAAAAGGAAGAGGCACTTGAGATCATATTGCAAATATCAGCTGGCTACTAGAGGGCACCAAAGAATTTCAGAAGATCAGTCTATGCTTTATAGACTCAACCAAAGCCTTTGACTGTGTGTAGATTGAGGAAAGTTATGGATTGTTCTGAAAGAAATGGCTGTGCTTGAAGCACTTGATTGTCCTGATGGTCAGAGAAGGATTCATTTTACTCCCTTAACCAATCATTCTGTACACAATGCATATCATATTAAAATCCATGAAATTCAGATAAAGGAGTGCAAATTGGTGAAAGAAACATAAATAAGATATGCAGATGACGTAATCTTACTGTCAGAAAGCATGAAGCATAAAACTCATGACTACAGAACTACACAACTTGAATGCTGACAATGAAGAAGCTGAAATAATGAAAGATTTTGTTTGCTTTCATTCAGTCCTCACTCCAAAGGGAGACAGCAGATTGAGGCCATCAATGAAATATTAGGAAAGATCATAAAGTGTAAGGATTTGTCACTGGAGACCAAGATCATCCATACTATTGCATTCCCAATCACCATGTATGTGTGTGAAATCTGGATGCTGAAGGAAGGGGAAAGGGGGAAAAACTGATTTGTTTGAGATACAGTGAGAGAGGAGGACAGCTTTGCAGGTACATAGAAAGATGAACAAGTAGGTGGTAGAGCAAATCAAGCCTGAAAGGTCCCTGGAGGCAAAATTAATGAAATTGAGGTTGTCCTACTTTGGGCACATCATGAGAACACAAGATTGTCTGCTAAAAAATAATAATAATACTGGGAAATGTTGAAGGCAGCAGGACACAAAGAACACCAAATACAAGGCAAATTGATTTCCTAAAGGAATTATTTTAAATTGTTCTTTCACATAGTTGTACCCTGCCTTTCTCTCCAAGGAAACCTAAGGTGCCTTACAGTATTAAAAACAAACACTATAAAACTGGAAGGGGGAAAAGAAACACAAACAGAATAAAATGAACCAGTGGCCTTACAGACATGCGGATGACATTTCCCCAAATTTGTCACCACTGGGTGAGTTTACAAGAGCTGAGCTGGGCTGTTCAAGGCAGGACATTTTGGAGATCTATCATTCAAAGGGCTGCCATAAGTCAGGGGTGATTTGATAGCACAACATCTACATCTTGAACATAACTTTCTCAGTAAAAGTTTAGTCATTTGATTTTATTTGCTTCTCCTGCCTTTATTGGGCATCTGCAGAGGAACTGTCCACCCAAGCAACAGCACAGAACCTATTCTGCAACAGAAAGAGAAACTTTAATTTTTATTCTCTTCAACACATATTGCAGACATTCACAACAAAATATGCATATAATAAATGCAGTGCCCTATAGATGGTTGAACTGAAGCAGCAAGCATTTCCCCATGAGGGAAAATCCCTGTAGAAAATCTGTTTCATCTGTCACTCCAGTGTGAAGTACGACTGTGAACAACTTGTGTGCATGCATGTTTGTGTGCATGCATGTTTGTGACCGTGCATGTTTGTATATCTGTATCATTCACTCTCTTTCGCTGGATGTGTTTCGCCGGCCGTTCGGCTCTTTCTCCTATGCCTCAGATGTATTCACATTTTGTTCGAGACCCAACCCAGTGCTTACTCAAGGCGCAACCTCCAGACACACTTGAATTTTTAATGCTTCAATAAAATTGAGATTACGAACACCGCAGTTTAGCCTGAAAGTAGGAAGTATTAATTCCTTTGGTTTTAATTATTTAGCAGGGCTTGGCTGTGCACAAGGATAGATCTGATACAGATTTTAAATCTGCTTTACATCCATTTAAGGATTTGCTCAAAGGATTTTGGGGGGAGGGGGAGCATTGGCTCTCCCCAAGGCAAACGGGTGCCCCCTCCTGTGTGCTCCTTTGAGTCTAGCCCTTGCACCTGCCTGCTGGGGACAGCCGCATTTGGTCTACATTGCCAGCATAGCTAAACCAGTCATCTGTCTTCTTCACAATGGGCCTCCATTTACAGTAGTAGGTTTGTTTTTCCCATATAATTACCACCATTAAATCAGTGGCTTTTATTTATTGCTTACATATAGTCCAGTCATCAAGTTCATTGTCAGCCTCACTAACCATAATGTATTAAAAAAAACCTGTAACATTTCTAATACATTGGCAGAACAATTCTACCAGAAGAGGTTGGATCCTCTAGGGAAACATATTTTTATTTTCCCGTGTTCCTTTTTCATCTTTTCATTCTTCAGTAGTTTCTCTTCCATGCATGCTAAGTCGGAAGGAAATGAAAAGCTATATCCAACAGTTAGACCCAACTAGAGTAGCTGATTTGAATCAATAGGGGTTCCTTAAGTATTCATGAAACCAGTTCCAATCATTCAGTGGGTTTACTCTAGCTTGTTCTAATAATTCCACTTCCTTGCAGTGAGCATTTCTGAGGCTGTCTCTTTTCAAAGGAAAAAAAAACCTACATAGCCACCTGGTTACTAAGCAAACCATGAAACCACTGATGAACATGTGTCCAAGCAATACAGAATAAAGCTTTATAGTGTAACTGGATCAGAAATATCAGTCTTATTGTTTTTATTAGTCATATTTCTAATTTTAA
This sequence comes from Phrynocephalus versicolor, assembly GCA_023846285.1. Lineage (NCBI taxonomy): Eukaryota > Metazoa > Chordata > Lepidosauria > Squamata > Agamidae > Phrynocephalus > Phrynocephalus versicolor. Next base: position 25,401,494 of record JAHTLZ010000010.1, on the reverse strand, counting down.
TTAATCATTGAATTAAATGGACATTTAGGCAGCAGTAGGTGGCTTGCAAGAAGTGAGAGAAGGTTTACTACAACATTACAGGTTCTAGTTAAAAGGAAATGGTTTAATAGCTGGTTGATTGACAAGAGAGAAAAGGGCCATAGGTGTTCCTTAAACGCTTTGTAGAAATGCCTCGTTGATTATGGTTTTGTTTTCTTTGAGGGGCCTCATTTGCAATGGAAATGAAATTATTGCACCTTTAATTCGCAATGCTTCCATTTCTGATTAACATTAGAAACTGTTCTCCTTTAATTTAATTCACCAGGCTCTTGGGCCCTCCATGTGGGGCCTTGTTGTCTTCTCCATGGTGTGCTACATAGATATGCAAGCTGCATCAAGAAGCCTCCACTGATATTTGACAGAAGGAGGTACATAGGCTGCTGGACTTCACACTGTGTTAATGTAGCCTTAAAACATACAGATGAATTTTCCATCCAACAAAGATGGACATTTGGTAACTTCTCTGAAAAAACTAAAACTCAGTTGCTCTTTTCCCAGCTCTATGGGCATGTTTCTTAATCTTAACTGCTACTGTGTGCACTTGTTTTAGAGAAAAATATCAGAGTAGGAATGTCTATGCATTTCTGGAACAGCTACAGGGAGGTTTGAGAAGCCCCCTAATGTACCTAACAAATCACTCAGGTTTCATCTAGCATTTTGGGAGTTCAAATGCGGGTCTTAACGCCCGGTGCTAGTTACTCATGAGTCACAAAAGGAGCAGGTGCCGCAGTAGGAGACTGGCAGCCAATGGCGAAAGCCTGCCATGGAAACTCCTACTTCTGGGCAGCTGGGAACAGCTCAGACTGACCTCACTTGATTCTAAATATTCTCTATGTATTCTCGTTTGCCCCACCAAGCAGCCATTTCCCATCTAGGCATCACAAAGTAATGTACGGCTTATTGGACTGGATGCATTCTAGAAATTGCTCTCCTTTTCTTTTCGTTCAGACTGAATGTATGTGGGATGGATAACTTCCTGCCTTGTGCTGCCCTCCTCATTTTTTTCTTTTACTGTTTGGTACACCACAAGAGGGCCAGAGAAGAACGTTTACCTTAATGTGTGGAAGTACTACTCGTCTAACACTTTTGTGTCACCAGCTTTCCTTTCAGGGGAACAAAGTGTGAGCACCAGGTGGGCACAATGGGGCCCCTCTAGTCTTGGGCAAGGATTAGAGCATATTGCTCTTTTGGGAAACAGGGGGAAGGAAGGAAGGAAGGAAGGAAGGAGGGAGGGAGGAAGCTTTGCCTACACACTGAAGGTCTGGTGCATTCCCAAAACTGATGGCACCAAGTTTGTGGCCCTTTGTTTTCCTCATTCTGCAACCTCTTCAAATCCAGAATGATACAAATATCACGAAGAGGTTGAGAGGGGAAAAACATGAGTGGAAGAACTCAGACAAACCAGTCTGGGCACTCTGCCCCTCCCTCCATGCATGTGTGGCACATTTAGAAGGAAGACACCCTTGGAACTGGGCAGTGCCAGACAACCAGCTAGGAGATTCAGTGAATAAAAATGAACTACTTTGGGTGACTTTGACCCTTCTGTCCAAGAAAACCAAAGAACTAAAGGGGAACGTGGGATGGATGAATGAATGGAACTAGTACTTAGGATTCTGAGTGTAATAATGTGTTACCTATTGCCCCATGCTAGTTTGATTAAACCCTGTGAGTTTTATCCTGTGCCTACTGGTTTTTTGTTTGTTTTTTGGAGCAAAGGGTGGCAAGGGGAAGCTAGACAGTATAGGACAGGGTTGGTGAAGCTCACAGGAGGTAAAGTCCCAGATGTTCAGTTTTGAAGTTCTTTTATTTCTTGCACTTCCCCCTCATTTATTTTTATTCAAATGATCAGTTACAACACTGTGTACTTTGCTCTGTTGTGGCTTTTGTTGTTGCTACACAGCCAAATTATTCTGTTTTTCTATATTTTGTAGGTTTAGTGATTTCTCCTTATTTATTTATCTTTCTTGGCACTTCTTCTTTAGGCACTGTCTTGATCAAATATACATGAATAACATAGAAGTGGTGCCTTGAATTACAAAATTTATCAATTTCAATGGATTTTACACAATTCAAAATTTTCGTAGTTCAAAACGAGGTTTCCCATAGGAATGCACTAAAACTGATTAATCTGTTCTGAAGGATTCAATAGGTTTCAATGCATTCCTATGGAAAGCCTGTGGGGACCCAGCAAAGCAGAATAAAAGTTTTCCCCTTTGCTAGGTTTGGGGGGAAACCCCTCAATCAATGGGCAGCGAAGCTGTCAAAATCAGTTGGCTGTCGACCATGACTGTCACAGGTTGGCAGCCACAGCGTTTCATGGCAACAGAAGGCAGGATGTCAGCCAGGGGAGGATGGATTGGGTGGGTGGTGAACTCACCATCTGCCCAATCCTCCCCTGGTTGAGAATGGGAGAGTCAACATTGGGTTGACTAGAGGGGATTGGGTGGATGGCTGACAGTCAAGTGATTTTGACAGCTCAGCTGAGGGGTGGTGGTGTCCTGCTAACCCAGCAAAGGGAGGAGCTCTTTTGGTGCTTTGAGGGGTCAGGACAGGCTTCCCCTACAAATGCCTTGATTGTTTTTTTCTTAATTAAAAAAACACCACCTTTTTGGTAATTGGAAATTTCCCTATACCAGCAGATGTCCTTTCAAAATTCAAGTTTTCCATTGTTCAAGGCATTCATAGTTCAGGGTGTTACTTGCACTAGCATCCTGTGATGACTGTGTTCCAATTTAAAAGGTGGGTTTATTTTCTCACCGACCCTCTCCCTTTGTGATGTGAGCATTTTAAAGTCCATGACTCCATGCTATGCAGTAGAATTAAGAATACAAACGGCACCATGGAAATTTCAGAGGCAGTTTTACGTTCTTATGGTTGTTGCCATTGTCATCTCAGAGCTGCAGAACTGGACGGGACCATAGGGGTTGCTGAGTCCAGTCCCTATCAGGGAGGCACAGTCCTCAACCAGATGCCCTAAACCAGTTATTCAGCAGTTCTTTTTATTGCATTCTTTGTTTTAAGGAAGTTGCTCTAGATACATCTCTTAATGTTCACTTCATGCCTATGACCTCACTGTTAAATTACTTGTCCACATGCTCCACCCTTTCTTTCTGGATATTCAACTACACTTTGTTGGGTTGCTTGCTTTTTAGCTGATTGCAATGAGCTCTGATTACCATAATTAATCAGTAGGAATTATTCCCCCCCCCCAAGTCTGAGTCTAAGCTTAACTCGACACAAATTCCAGTGAAATTAAAACCTAAAAGTAGTCAACTTCTTTCAGTTCCGATAAGATCATCTTTGATTTCATCGTCACATTCTAAATTTACTGTTTCAATCCGGACAATGTATATGTCTGTTAGATACAGATCATGAGTTAGATACAATGTAGTTACCACTTATTCCTTAAACATTATTTATTATGCATTCATCACATAGTATTAACTGACATTAACTTTACTTTAACAAGGAATTTCTTTAACATGGAGTTATAAAGTGGTAAAACTTTACAATCCAGGACTCTTCCAAAAACCTTCAACATCAGTCATCCAGTCTTAACAACTCTTGGCTTCTGAAATAACGTTTGCCTTTGGGAAGGGCCATCAGCACTACCTTCCTTCTTAGATATTATCCAAACCACCTTGCCCATGAGCTCTGGATATCAGTTGAGTAGCATTCTCAGTGGACCAGGTTCAGTCTTTCTGTGCTTTCCCTGTAATATAATTATCAGAATTACTAGTTTACAGCCCCAGCAATGACATAACTAGGATGGACCAAGTGGGACTTTGCCTCAAATTCTAAAATTTATAGGGCACTGACATCTAGAGGTGACTTTGACTGCTGAATGTTGAGAAAAGAGATGGCAATACCTCCTGACTCTATTTTATTTTACTTCGTCTTAACCAAGGCACGTAAAACGAGGTGCCACTGTACTTTTGAATTTAATTTAAATTCAATTAGATTTAAGTTACCTAAGTAACGATACCTAAGTAACTTAAATGTTCCTTCCTCTAGCTGAAAAATAACTTTGCAAGCACAAGTTGCATCATTTCTTACACAAAACATCTACTGAAAACATTATTCAAAGAAACAGTGTGTTTTATACTCACACAATTAGGTAAGAACTCAAATTCTTGAGTTAAAGTCAAGGAAGCAATCAAGCAAAAAACAAACCCAAAAACAACTGGGTTAGCAAATGTTACTTCCTTGAGCAAATGTCAGTGTGTCTGGAGACATTACAACATTTGTTTTTAAAAAAAGTACATTAAGAGCCAGTACCTGAAAGAAAGACTCATAAATATTCTTCGTTTACGGCTGACTGCATCCAGATGCTTCAGGTTTGGCCAGAAGAATAGAAACAGCAGGGTATTATCTCTGTGTACACATGCCTGTATCTGGGTACCCACGGCCCCACACAAACTTACATCTTCACAAATTATCCTGCTCTCCAGAAGGGGTTGGAGAGGGAGGCAGCAGGTAAGAAGGCTGCTCCAAGATGACCCAACTGAAAAGCCATCAATTTCACCATGAAAGAATCAATTTTTTTTTATTTACTTGAAGCTTGTGGGTATTATTGACCTTGGGAAATCATAATTCAAATGGCTGCCTTAACAAATAGTTCCCTTTCTGTTTCCCCTGCTATTTCCCATTCCATTTCCTGATTTTATTTTATATTTTGTGAAGAGCACTTGGATGTGGAACCCACAATAGGTCTTGTGACACCCAAAAGACTGCTTCTGCAATAAGTACTCTAGCCCTTAAGGGGTCACACTGTTTCTGATGTTTGTTTTGTCCTTAGAATCATAGAATCATAGAGTTAGAAGAGACCTCAAGGGCCATCCAGTCCATGATTCTATGATTTTACGATTCTTGTTAGCACCTGGCAGGTTTGCTTCCTTTTAAGGAATGGTGGCTTGTTTCAAGGGAATGCTATGTACTCAAACAATTGTACTGTACTACTTTAGATGCTGTTGGATTTATAGCTGCGTTGACAGAATAGACTGGTCCACCTCCCCACCTGCAGGTCCCTTTCAGATGTGTTGGCTCATAATTCCCTTCAATAATCTATTGCAAAAAGGAGTGGGCAGTTGCGGTCCTCCAGAGGTTTGGGGGCTGGAGTCCCATAGGATTTGATCATCTCCCCTATGCTACGTAACATCTATATGAGGCTGCTGGGAGATGGGGAAACTTCAGAAATACCTATCGGGACACTTTTCATTTACATTCCTCCCCCTTCCCCCCAATAGCCATTTCTGCATCAGGTGTAGCTGATGATAAAAGCCAAGTACAGATATTTCTTCTCCAACCTCCCGAGGTTTACCAAGCACAGTTCTCCAAAGAGCTAAGTGTCTGCTCCTAGTTATGCATCCTTAGCCTAGCTATAGGACGCTGCCAGACAACATGGGTTTCATTAAAATGTGTCTCAGACAGCTGACCTGTTTGATCTCAGGCAGATACTGAGTTTGTAATGATCCCATTCCTACTTCAGCCAAATCATGTCAAGATCACTGGTCCACAAATTGGGGAGGGAGACCTGGATTCAGGCTATCATGTGTAGTTTTTGGGGAAATGATGCTATTTACATCAAAACTACAACCCCGTAACCTCTTTGCAAGATGGAGCTGGGCTGATTTGCATGGTCCCTCCCTTAGAAGTATGCACACTGAGGGCAGGGGGTAAGGGGAGCCTGAGCCTATTGTAAAGGGCTAGTTAAATGCCCATCAGATAGTTGCCTGCAAATCAGTGATGGGCACAAAATGGAAAAATTGTGTTTCATTTCATTGCGTTTCATTGACCATCATGGTTCGTTTAGTTTCATCACTAACAATGTTTTAATAAAAATTCTGTATGAAATAAAACAGAAACAAATCAATTCATTTCTCTCTCTCTATAGCTTCAAGTGCCAATCAGCTGTACTGCAGGCTTGGGGCTGGCAAAAAAAAAGTTTAAAAATCGCTCCTTCCCCCCCAACCCAATATATATTTTCATGCTGCTAGCTGCCTGGGATCACTATTTTCTAGCACAGAAGTTGCACTTAGAATTTTTTTTTCAAGGAACACCCCCTTTGAAATTGCCCCCCAACCCCCCAACCCCTCCAAATTTGGAGGGCTTAAAGGGGAGCGTCCAAGGAAGGTTCAAACCAAATGTGGTGTCTCTAGGACCCAGAGGAGCCGTTTTACAGAGAAACGAATTGGTTCATAAAAATGAAAAAACTGCCATTTTGTTTTGTTGGAAAGACACAGTGCATCCCCATTACATTTCATTTCATTTCGTTAGCTAATGAAACGACACAACGGCATGTCATTTTTCATTTTGTGCCCATCCCTAGTAACTATCTGATTGAAGGTGGAGGGGGGAGTTTAATTAATGAACATAGAAAAGGAAAATAGCAGAATTTTTCTCATTGCTGAGGCTATTCTCTTGAATCGACAAACACAGACAAGCTAAGTTCCTACATTTTAAATCAGTTTGCGTCTAGTCATTCCAGAGGTAGCAGTGAATGAAAAAGAGCCCATTTTTGTACCAACATAGACTTTCTTGTGTTCTTGATGTGTACATCCAAGGAAACTCCTTGAAGCTCCCTTCTAGACAAAAAACAGTCTTGTAACACCTTTGAAATGGGCAAAAATGGCTGCCTTGAAAGGCCTGGGCCTTGCCTTACCATACTAAATGGCATGTTAGTATTTGGATACAGATGTGAAGAACACAGAGGATGTATCTTTAGGTTTCAATCTCTCAAGAAAAAGACGTCCAGTTGCCATGACTCAACTTCCAGAGGCACATTTCTGAAAATAGTTACCATTTTGATCAGGCTGTTCGGTGGTCCTATTTATTATGGACTGTTGCTGAATGCTTTCATGGTGCAACCAAGAAAAGGAGGAGGAGAAGGGAGTAAAGAAACTGCAAGATAGATTTTTTCTTTTTTGCTGCTAGTGTTGTTGGGAGAATATGCATAAGTTGAGGAAGCAACCCTCCAGACTTTGTTAGACCATAAACCCCTATAAGCTGCCCCTCTTATCCTTCATCTCTGCCTTGGGCTTGTGGACACACTTGGGGAAAGTTCCTTACATTTTGTCCTTTTTTTTTTTTTGCATCGTTGTGCTTTGTGATCACTTGATGGTTCACATGTTTCCGATCTTTCCACCTATTGGGGTATATAACAAGTGGCACATTCATTCGGGCCCCACAAATGGTGGATTTATTCTCTTCTTTTTTGATTTTTCACTGCCTCCCTTCCCTGCTTTAAAAAATTGTGTAGGTACATTACAGTGCCTATTTCTCATTTCTTCCAATTTCTGCTCTGCATCACCAAGAGCCTGCTGTGAGTGTCAAGGTAACAAATCCCTCTCCAGGAAACTGAAACTGAATTTGATGGAAGTGTGCCAACTAGAGAGGGCGACAAACTAAACAACAACAACAAATCAATAATATTCACAAATGTTTCTGTTTTGTAGGATATTGATCTTTTCATATTCATTGATTCCAGAGACCCCGTCAAATACGAAGGGACAATGTCTTGCCCTGTTGAATTCATCCCTTTGTAGGGCTTTTCCCTCTGCCAATGCCCTCAAGGATCAGCTGTTCCTCATGGACATAGGCAGAAAGGGCAGGGGAGAGAATCACTTCCTGCAGCCCACCTAAACTGCTATCTATGTGATACAGACATACTGTTCACACAGATAGTGGCTTGTCTGAGCTCCGGGAAGGGATTCACTCCTGCCAACTGGGCTGGGCCAAATCCCTTCCTGGAGTCCAGCTAGACTTGCCTTCTTTAAAACATCTATCTATCTATCTATCTATCTATCTATCTATCTATCTATCTATC
>JAHTLZ010000010.1:25376063-25393620 GCA_023846285.1 Phrynocephalus versicolor | reverse complement strand
ATCTATCTATCTATCTATCTATCTATCTATCTATCTATCTATCTATCTATCTATCTATCTATCTATCTATCTATCTATCTATCTATCTATCTATCTATAGACGCCAGATGTATATGAAATGAATTTATTTAGGAGTACACACTCAGCAGAGTATCAGCTGAACTGCACACAATGAAACACAGACTAAAAAGTAGTAGTAGCCTCCCAGCAAGCTGGATTTGCTGTGGAATTAGTGGGGGATGGGGGTGGGGGTGGGACAAAAGAATTGCTAATGGTCGTGTGCCAACTGATCAATATATGTATTGATCAGTTGGTCGATTAAAATTCCTGTTGGCCCTTGCCAACTAAGGCTGCACTCACACCAGCATTGTTTTTGAGTTGCTCCCCTGGAATTCTCTCTCTCTCTCTCTGTCCCTGTGTATGTGTGTGTATGCACGCACGCACGCACGCACGCACGCACGCACGCACACACACCAGCAGTAGAGAGTCATTGCAGTTCTGAGATAAATGTGTTTCTTTCAGTAGAAAATAACAATAGGTGGTCTAGTGGTAAGATTTGTGCTCTTCCTTTCTGGGTCTCACCATAGTCTGTGGTGAACCTTTTAGAGACTGAGTGCCCAAACTGTGATTCAAAACCCACTTAATTCTTCACAAAGTGTCAATACAGCCATTTAACCTGAATACAGGTGGCTGTGAAGGGGCGATGTTGTGTGCCCACAGAAAGGGCTCCGAGTGCCACCTTTGGCACCCGTGCCATAGGTTTGCCACCACTGGTCTATTGAATCACATGGTTCAAGTAGTTTCCTGCTGCGGACATGCAGTTGTGTTTTGTGTTGTTTTTACTAAAGGAAATATAACACAGAACCTGCTTTTGAGAAACAGGAAGGGAAGGCAGAATCCTGTTTGAACCTTCTGCCTTGTTGGTGTTGGATGGTTTCTAAGCCTGTGCAAAAATAAAATAAAATAAAATAAAATAAAATAAAATAAAATAAAATAAAGCATAGGAACCACCAAAAAAAATTATAGGAAGCACTCATAAACTTTTCAACTCCTCACACAATGGATCAGTACAAGCAGAAGGAACAAATCAAATTTGGGCTCCAGTTTTGGAAGTCCACCTTTTGCTGTCTTCATCTACTAACCACAACCTATTACTTTCTAAAAGTAAGTATTCATGCTTTTGAATGCAGATGGCTTTCTTGTCTCTTAAACCCTCATTTGGCACACAGCTAGTACCCAAGTACCATCCTCCCCAAGCAATACATGATAGCAGGCAACATATCTCAGCATGTGACTTCTTAGTATTGACTCTGGTTGTCAAACACAAGAGCATGGGATGCTCCTGCAAGCACCTGGTGGGCTGGCACACGCCACTCTTGCACACAAAAAAGAAAAAAAGAAAAGAAAAGAAAAGAAAAGAAAACCTGCAAGTAGATGATCCAGTTTCCCTGCCGTAGCCTGCTGTGTCCTGCTAAAATGGATTTAAATGCCTTCTGCAAAAACCTTGAAGGTTTTTCTATAAAGAGGAAAAGGTGCAGATAAAAGCAGTCTTGGAGGATCCACAAAGGTAAAAGACGACCATTCCTACTTGGCAACCAGGTTCACTGGCTAAATTGGTTCCTCAGAAATACTTGCATTTTTAAAAATTAAGTCATGCCAAGGGAAGAAACCCTGTTGTGATCATTTTTGCCTTGACATTGATTTTTTTTTAAAAAATGTAGTATAATAACCCTTCCCCACTTCAATATGTACAAAAGCTCTTCTTCTTGTTAGATAAAACCCAAAATTGTCCAAAGCCTTATCTCCTCTTTACTGTTATATCACCCACAGCCGGCATAACCAGTGGTGATAGGAATTGTAGTCCAACATTTGGAGGGCTACATTTGCCATGTTCCTGCTCTAAATGCTGAAAGGGGTTTGTAGGCAATATCCATGGTGCGGTTTATGTTGCCTTTTGCTCTCTCTCTCTCCCCCCCAGTCTATGACACAACCCTCTGTTCTATTCTCCACCCCTTTCCCATACTCTAATTTCCATGCAACACCAATATACACTGCCTGCCTCTCTTGCAGCTTTCTGAGATCAAAACACTGTGACGAGCTATCGCTGTTCTTAATCAAGATTAACCAGTCATCCATTTGCCTCTCGTTTCAGAGCTGCACACAAATCCCACAGATCAGATGCTCCTCAGAGGCATAATATCAGATTTTGGAGTGGAAAGATATACAAGGAAGAGGAGCGAGATGGCACTCAGCAAGATCAAAAGGCCACTCTAAAAGCAAATTATGGGAAAAGGTGATGCTTTGGCTGTGATTATTTTTCCTGTTGTCAATGTAGGACGTTTTCCCCACAACTTTTTTTGAAGTATGAAGACTGTGCTTTGGCATGCTTAAGAAGTGCATAGGCCTAAACTGTTTAGAGGAGGAAGTCACTAAATGCACAAAACAGAGCAATCAGACTCCCAGGGCGAACCACTGAATAGTGTCCCTCCTACCATGTTTCACTTTTTCTAGGGAGTCAGTGTGTAGAAATTGGTGGGTGAAATGTCTCACGGCATGACGTGAAACTGAGCTGAAGAGAAGAACCCTGTTGCTTTTGAAGGTGACAAGAAAAACAAGCAAATTTGCTCTCCCTCTGCTTTCTTAAATGTCATCCTTGGTGTCATAGGTGACAGCAAGCCCACCTGTATATGGAACAGCCCTCTGGGGATTCAAGGTGGTTCCCAACCTTGAACCCCTAGATGTTCATGGATGATAACGCCCAGAAATCTTGGCCAGCAGAGCTAGTGATAAAGGCTTTGGGAGCTTTAGTCTCAGAATATCTGGGAACCCTAGGCTGGGGGCCACTGATCTACTTAGGGAGTCTCCGCTGGAAGAGCTGCCCACTCCAACTCTAGGGAGATCTGTCAGCATATGGACAGCAGGTAGAGCAGACACATATGCCATTTGGACACCATGTTTTGGAATTGGAATTGGAATTGGAATTGGAATGCAATTTATTGTCATTGTATAAATACAATGAGATTAAAAGTGCCATCCAGTCAGTCATTCACACAACCCAGCATAAAAATCCAAGATGTAAAATCTACAATTTAAGAACTAACCATCTATACACATACTCCAACATTCACATGCTGAACATCACTTACACTCATTTAAAACTGACATAAAAACCAAACATACACACACAGCCCTACACTCTTTCACCTGGCAACATTCATACCCAATCCATAAAAACTACAATTTAAAAAACAACAGCCATATACAATCCCTCATACAATATATGTGTAACACATTCAACACTAATATTACCCGCCAACTTAATTTTTAACAGAATTTAGCAGGGTTACTGCTATTGGGTAAAAACTATTTCTGAATCTTTCTGTCCTTGTTCTAATAGATCTATACCTTCTGCCTGATGGTAATCGTACAGAGAGTGTCCAGGATGAGAAATATCTCCTACAATATTCTGAGCTTTCTTAAGACAGCGGGAGCTGTGTAATTCCTCCAATGTGAGGAGGAATGTAATTCCTCCAATGTGATGTTTTCTGAAAGAATGGTGTATTGTGTTTTTATTTTAGCAATGGACCCTTGTATAACAAATGGTTTGTATAACATAAAATCTGTACAACATAAAAAATTCTGCAGATAGGGGAAATTTGCTTAACAGAATCGCCTATGGGGCAAATCTGTACAACATAAAAATGGTCGCGATTAGGGATTACTCCGTTTTCAATGCATTCCTATGGGAAATTTGTATAAAGGAAAATTTGCTTAACATAATTTCATTTGGAACAAATTAAATCCTTTATACAAGGTACCACTGTATTCTAAATCTTCAACTACAGATATAAATAGCATACATATTTTATGTAAATCTGCTTCCTCTTTTGCCCCACTTCAGTGCAATGTTTTCTCTTTTTCAGCAAGGTGAGTGTGGTAACTCTTCTGATACTGTCCCTGCCCTCCATCCAACAGCTTTATCTCTGAGGGCCTCATGAGTGGCATATCCCATACAATGATGGACTGTCAGCAAATTGCCCTTTCCCATAATGCACTACCCAGAATGTGGAAGTAACTAGTTAGCCATAAGAGCTCCTTGTAATTGTTTGCCTTGCCAATAACCAAGGCTTTACCTAAATTATATTATGATTCTAACCGTCAGGTAGACACAAAGACAGAGCACACACTACTACAGATCAGCAGCTTGCAGCCTTCAAATATGTATGTGTTTTTCAGTTAACTGGAAGAAAATATCTTAGCTGCTTTTAAGAAAGAGAAAACAGCTTAGAATTTTGTGGTACTTTAAAGACCACCAAATTTTAATTGCCAGGATTTTTTTATAACCTTGAGACCTCTTCTCAAAATAACTAACTAAAATTGATTGGAGGTGTTGTAGAACTCTGGTTTTAGCAGAGTAATTTTAAAACATATCTTTCCAGGCTGTGAATTGATCATTTCACCTCACTGACAGGAAAGCCTATTAGTATTTCAACATAATCCTGAAAATAGGAGACACTGTTCGAGCCTTTGATTTCTGTTTTAAAGCTACAAAGTGCATGTATTAAAATGACGATGAAGGGAAATACTTCAGCAGCTGAATTGCTTACAAAATAGCTGTGATGGGTTTAAGAGGCTGTTCTATACGGCAGTGTTAGAAGTGCCCTGATTTACTTCACTGAACAGTGGGTATGCACATGCCTCTTTGTGCAAGCAGAGCTGTACCCTCTGAAGGTAGGGGAGCCTCTGCAGGCAGAGCAACGGAATCAATGTTGAATGTACACAATTGTCCCTGTAGAATAACATCATCCTAGGGCAGGCATGTCCAAACTTTGGCCCTCCAGACGTTTTGGACAGCAACTCCTGCAGTCCTTTGCCATTGGAAATCTAAGCTTAGAATTCTGAGAATTGTGGTCCAAAACATCAGGAGGGCTGAAGTTTGGACATACCTGTCCTAGGGCAGTGACGGCAAACCTTTTAGAGACTGAGTGCCCAAACTGCGATTCAAAACCCACTCATTTTTCGCAAAGTGCCCAAACAGCAATTTAACCTGAATACATACAAGTGGCTGTGAAGGGGCGATGTCGGGTGCCCACAGAAAGGGCTTCCTTCCAGTGCCCACAGAAAGGGCTTCGAGTGCTGTAGGTTTGCCAACACTGCCCTAGGGAATGCCTTGGGGGCTGAATTTTGTTATGCAGTCATTCTCTGCATCTCTGTTGGAGAATTGCTTTATCTGGGATATGATTTGGCGTCTTCTAATATTTTGACAATGTCTTTGAAAAGGTCAACAGGCAAGTGGATGGACGGGAACCAGTGGATATTGTTTATCTTGATTTTCAGAAGGCATTTGACATGATCTCTCATCAAAGTTGAATAAAGTTGGAAGGTAAGTGGATTTCTTAAGGATTTCCCAAATATAAATTATCCCTCCCCCCACACCCCGCAAAGAGGAGTTTGGATGTAGGGTAAGTTCTGATAGTCCTTCTCTCTTTCAGCATCAAGTAACAGAAAAAGTGGGCGGCACAAATGTCTCATCTGGAATAACTCAGTATCACACCATCCTTTCATTTTAAAAGCACACAGGTTTCTAGTCCACATGCTTGTTGACATCAGCTTAAAATATGTGACTTGTGGTGTAACAAGTGTAGAAAGCTAGGGCTGGAATGAACTTGAGAGTACAGTATTTTCCATGCATAAGAGTATTTTTTTTCCTAAAAAATTTAGACTAAAAATTGAGGGTCATCTTAGATGTGGAAATAATACGAGAGAACCTGTAATTTTGGTTTGGAAAAGTAGGGGTCATCCTGTACATGGTAATGTCTTATAGATGGAAAAATATGGTATAAAGTTTAGTTCTTCCCTACTCTTCCGCCTCAGAAAACAGACCAAGCAACATGCCCATGGAGTGTAAAGGTATTTCAGTACAGCATGTCAATAGGCCAACTTAATCCACCTCTTCTCAGGAAAGAAATTAGAACTAGCTGGATAATTTTCCCTCCCAGATTCCAACACAAAATCAGTGATGATAAAAGACTATAAATGTATCAGGAAATGCTTGTTCACCTTGATCTTCCCTGTGGCTGCAATATTGATCCCAGCAGATATGGAAACCAATGTGGTGTCCTCGGACCCTGACATTTCAGGCTAATTTCATTACTACAAACCAGTCTTCCATCAGCACTAAATTATTAGATCTATAGATCTCACCTTTCTTCCCCCCAGAGAGTAGAAAAACCTCTATGTCCATTCTTCATGTCAAAGTGATGATGCTTTAAAAGAGAGAAGAAAAGAAGGAGTATCAGATTTAATTTATTTCAAAAATTATCTCAAGCAACCTGGCACATAGAAGAGTTGTCCCAGTCATATAAAACATTACTAAGCTTAAGAACAACAGATTATTCTTCAGGTTTCCAGACATATTTTAGAATTCTTTTAAAATTCACTAGAGAATAACCCCTGCTGAACAGAATCATAGAATCACAGAATCACAGAATCATAGAATCATAGAGTTGGAAGAGACCTCAAGGGCCATCCAGTCCAACCCCCTGCCATGCAGAAACCTCCATCACAGGACACCCAACAGATGGCCATCTAGACTTTGTTTAAAATCCTCCAAAGAAGAAGACTCTACCACCCTCCGTGGCAGCATAGTCCATTGCCGAACAGCTCTAACAGCCATGAAATTCTTCCTAATGTCTAAATTGAATCTCTTTTCCTGAAGTTTGAGACCATTGCCACGCGTGGGGCTTATTTTTGAATAAGCCTAAACAAGATGTTAACACTGTTAAACATATTGGTGTAGGGATTTAGGATATGCTTTAACAGCTCGGGGCTACAGCAGAATACCTTATGCGTGTAATCGTTTTATATATATTAACCATTAAGAGAATCCTGGTTAAATTTACAGTATTGTTGGTATATCTAGCCAGAATGACAGGATCTCTATGGTGGAAAGAGCATGTTGACCGAGCAGACTTTAATGATCAGCAGCAAACAAGTCAACATATTCAAATGATTCAGCTGCAGAGGATTGAACAGTTGTTTGACACAACAGACTGGGAGTTGACCACTGTCCTTTAATGACAAAACACCAAGATCTGGTGATATGCTTCCATAGTCAACAAGGTTCTTCTGTATCCAACACTAGAGGGATTGGGAATTTATTCCTCTCCCTTCAGAATACCCTTATTGCCAAATGCTTATCTCAGAGGGTTTTTCAATCCTCCAAAGCAGTATTTTTTTTTGGTGCGTGGGGGGCTGTGGGAGGGATGGGGATCTCAGATTTTACAGAAGAGCAGGCTGCAGTGGAAGTATAGTACTAGAAAGAATAATGTGTGACTTTGTAGAATTGTGCTGTAGAAGATTATGGGTGTCAACAGCAATTATTTTATTCAGATAGTGAACTCAGCAAATTTGCATGAATGAGTCAGGAATTAAGCTAATTTATGGAAAACCAACAATCTTGCACTATAAAGACAAATATGTTTTATGTGGCATCTGCTTTTGTGGACTGCAGCCCATACATCAGCAGCAACAGAAGGTTTATACTACCAAACAGACCTTGTTCATCTATAAAGTGACACAAGATGCTTTGTTGGTTTTGCTGCAAAAGATATGACTATCTCTCTTGGAAATTTATTACAAAAAGGAGTAAAAAAGAATAAAGACCCAAGGACAAAAACAAAGAAAAAAACTGAGTGTTAATATGCAAGGAGAGTAACTAGTCTTCTTGTGTGAGGAGATGTTAGACTAGTAAGACTTTTTAAAAAATCCATAACTGGGGTAGTTGAATGAACTTGGATCCTTAAAAGTATTGCATATGGAGATTATTGCTTTGAAAGGAGAACTAGCTAATAAGACAACCTATTCAATCTCAGCCACAAATGCCCGCCTGCCTGCCCACACGCATGCATGCATATGTGAGGCCACCCTCAGAAGCTTCTTCCTTCCTTCCTTCCACCCCTTCTCCTGCTGTTCAGGATTATAAGTCCCATAAGCCTTTCCTGCACTGGTGGCGCCTTCCGGGAGTTGAGAGCCACAAACCGCTAGGAGGTGAAGGGCTTCTCCCCCTCCATCACCGCCATCACCACTGCCGCCCTTCTGCCCGAGGGCTTTCCTTGGCCCAGCTCCCACAGCCCCCCTGAATCCCCAGGCTGGGTGACCTCGAGGGGATCTGTGCTCCTGTCTTCTCTGGGGTTGAGCGCCAAGGGGCTCCTCCAGGGGTGGAGGAGGAGGGGGAGCAGGAGGGAGCCCAGGGGGAAGGATCCCAGGCAGGGGGAGTGGGTAGGGTGGGTTGTAGTGGGGGTTCTGGCGGCTTCCCCCAACATCCTTCTCCTTGGGGAGAAAGGCGGCTCCTGCTCAAATTCCCTTTCACTTTTCTGCCCCCATCAGCTTCCCCCAAAGCAGAGCCCCCACAATGACTGGCAAGGCCCATTCCTCCCCCCTCCCTCACAGCCCCGATCCTGGGACAGAGACACACGTGCGCGCACACACACACACACTGCAAGGAGTCAGTGGGTGGGGCTTGAAGTGGGGTGGCAGGGTTGGGGGGCAGCTGCCCCCCCCACATTCTCAGCCACTAAATCTTGTCCTCCTTACAAAACGTTTGGACACTCCTAGATAAACCTGGAAGGGATCACCTTGTCAAAATCAACTTTATGGCATCTAATTACATTTTTATTAATTATCAATGTAGAGCAACATGAGGCAAGATCTCTTAAAACTTGATAAAAGGGTCTTGATAGTCCCTAATATAATAGTCCCTAGTCAATGATGTCTCCCTGTGGGGCCCAGGCTCACCCAACATATGGAAATGACTCATTATTAATTCCCAACCAGTCCACAGCAGGCAGTATTGAAGCTTTGTAGGCAAAATAAACTTTGAATGAGTGTAACCAGCATACCTTTTTGAAAGAGGCCCACAATGGGCTGACTTGTTCTCTTCAATAATCCTATAATGATGAGAGTACAATGTTGTTGTTACTGTAAGCCATAACTCAAAAAATATCATTGTATGTCTGCGGTGACCTTGTTCCAAGAAATCAGAAACCTCATCGAAGATCATATACCACTTGGAGAACACAGAACTCATTTAAATAAATAAATAAATAAATAAATAAATAAATAAATAAATAAATTCTTTGCAACCAAACTCTAATGAAGAATAATGGACTTTGTTAATCCCTCCCCCAAAATTCATTTCTGCTTTCATCTCCACTACTAACATTTTTCATTTATGTTCTAGTCATTTCTGGCCTTGATTACTGTAATCTCCCCTTCTCTCCTCTTCTAGCATTTCAGCTTTCTCTTTCCCAATCAAATGAAAATGCCTCAGTCAAAATAATGTTTCCATTAAACTGATCATGCTACGGCCTGCTACACACAACCTATCACAGTTCCTTTATCAAGACTACTGTTTTAAGATCTCTTAAACAGAGTTGAAAATTTTCCAACTCTTACACTTCCATGTAAACAAGAGTTCTGTCTAAGACCGTGCTGTTGTGTGGGCATCTAACTCAGCTGTGCTTATTTCTCAATCAATAAATACAAGGATTGTATTGAGAATCTTTATTATCAGCAACCCATGACAGTTTGACTTCTCTTTCAGCTCCACAATATTACCATACTCTGAAGCTTTTAGTTATGTTAAAACATGTACAAATGCATCTTATGGCTTGGCCAAGAAATAAAGCTGTCATTTTCTGAAGACGAAAAGGTTTAAATGGTTTGGTTTAAAGCAAAATGCTTTGAACTGCTGAATGGCTCAGTGGTTTAAGTATGTGACGATAGGGCTAGAGTTCAGGAGTTCGATTCCCCACTGTACCTCCCTGGCAGGGACTGGACTCAATGATCCAATAGGGTCCCTTCCAGTTCTGCAGTTCAAAGATGATACTGTGGTTAAAGCTGTGCTCTCAGGATGGGGAAATTCTTACCAACGACCATCTTCACTGAAAACATGGATAAATCGATACATCCTTCTTGTACCTTAACTTACACCCTCAGTAAACACAAGAGGTGAGTTCTACTTATTGATTTCCTAGAAATTAAAAAAAAAGACGAGGAATACAGACTATTTACATATCCTGATTCATGTCTCCAAAAATAAAAAAGAAAGAAAGAAAGAAAGAAAGAAAGAAAGAAAGAAGAGTGCAACTGTGCAAGTCACAATTTTCAGTATTATTGACCCCATAACTGGCTCCTTGGGTGAATCCATGATGGTAGTTGTGCATTTCTATATCTCTGCTGAAACCCCATTCCTGCAAATGAGAAATTCAGACAACTATGGAGGCATAATCACTTTTGGGGTATAATAGACCATTGTAGTGTAGTGGAGTGAACTGGTAAAACCACTCCTTAAATACTTCACCTATCCCTCTCAGGATCACTGTCAGTTCTGACTTCACGGCACATAACAACATACCTTAAATATTAGTATGCTATTTTGCAATAACAATCATCATCATCATCACCACCACCACCACCACCATCATCATCTTCATCATCATCGTTTTAGGTGTGGAATCCAGATAGTCACTTCAAAAGTAACACTTTTGTATTTCGGCAGGGAAAGGAGCATTGTTCATGTCAATGGTGTCTAATCTTGGCCAGGCTCCTCACATATTCCTTGCCAAAGAAAACCAAGAAAAAAATGTGGCATCTCTCCCAGTCCCTGCCTTATCAGCAGCGTTTACATTTTTATTCCATTTTCTTTTAATTTATTTTCTTCTCCAACATTGTTTACAGCCATTATTTTAGTTTTAAATTAGGTTTCTTTATCTAAATTGACTTCTACGATTAAGGAAGCTTTCACTTCGACTAAGTATTTCCTGGTCGCTGACCACAAATTAATGTGGAAGGAAGTCAGGAAGTGCTTAGGTCAGGATGAGTGAGAAGCCTGGCCCCAGCTTTGCTGTCCTTCCATAGGGCAGGAAAATAACTTTCTCTTTATGCAAGCTTTCCCTGAACGACTGGTTGCCTGCATGAGGTTTTTAAATGGATGGTTGTGCCTTACTGCCTTGAATGTGTTTCCATGCTACTTTTGTTTACCATTTTTACTGTGGTATTTGGTTGATCCTTTTTATCATTTGTATACTAGTAGTTCTTAGCTTCATACATGATGTAAACTGTCTTGTGTCCTCTTTAAGGAGAAAGGTGGGGTATAAATAAATAAATAAATAAATAAATAAATAAATGCTAAAATCTTCAGAATTTCCCCCAGGTGGACTTGTGCTTCACTCAAACCAGCTTTGGTGTTATGGCTTGCTGGAACCTGGGGGCGGAGGGTGGGTGGGGTGGGGAAATTAGGGGTCCCAGAGAATCCATGCTGCTACTTTTACTGATGCCACCATTACCAGGACCAACTGAGGTGCCTTGGCCTTCTTTCCTGTCGCCTGCACATCCCTCTGCAGAGAGAGGGCGATGTGCTGTCTCTGGAGATGCTAAAGAATGTGGCTGGTGCTCACATGCTTCAGATACTTTCCCCTTCTTGATCAGCACCCAACATATGTGCAGATTAGAAATGGAGAGAAACAAACAAAAAAAGGTAGTCATGATTCATTGGGGCTGATGAATCAACAAATTGAGAAACTGATGAATTTCTAGTGATAAATTGATGAATTGATTCATTTCCCCTTTAAAATTCTGTAAAAGTACTCCCCCTGGCATCCAGAGCCCCCATGTTTTCAGGGATGCTTTCTCTGACCCTCCTCTACAAGCCCTGAATTTTTTTATGAGGATTGGGGTTCAGGCCTCTGAGCTAGTATGTACCCCCAGAGGGCTCCCAGAGATGTGCTCCCCAAGTACCTAGAAGCAACACATTTACAAAGATACTTCTCCCAACTCTCCTCTACATTCCCTCCAAGTTTGGTGAAGAATGGATTTCAGAATCTGTGTTATACAACCACAAAATGACCCCCTCAGAAAGAGCCCTTTAGCAAATGGGTTGAGGAAACTTAATGTTCACCAAAATGATTATTTCCATGTGAGCTTGAATACATTATAACTGATTTCCTCTTTGTAAAATCTAAAACCGTTTTAGATTGTGTTTTTAATATCTCATTTTTAAGGAATTCCCATACATCTTGGACTCCCTTCTCTTTTAGTGTCTCGGTCCATGGAATTACAGCCAATAATTCCCTAAGTTTACAAAAAAGACTATTTTTGGGGAGAAATCCCTCCCAGAAAAATGTAGTTAAATGCAACCAAACATACTTTGCTTAAATATAGATCAATTGGACTGGACAATTAAGGATTATGTAGAAAGAAAAATCTGAAGAAATCCTAGAGTATGGCAGGATTTACAAACAAAGCCCTTGTTGATTTCTAAATCTTGCTTCTAAAATTGATTCAATTCAATGCACTTGTGTGGAGGTGAATGCTGCTTCCATTTTAAATTGTGTCACAGTGGATTTTGGGTGACAGTGGTTCTGATTTATTTTTTAAATTTATTCTAAAAATTTGCTCTTAAAAATGTTTATACCTGCATGACTTCATCAGTACATCTGTCACTACAATGACCTATTTTGTTCTCTCTCTTTGATTTATGAATGGAGTAGTAGAGCTGCAGAAAACCAATGGGTGCAGAGCCAGTATAGGGCAGGAAGTGAGCAGGCACACCTGGACACAGAAGACAGTCCATGTTCCAGGAGCATCACTTCTCCAAGGACCTGGAAGCCCCACCTCCCTTTCTCACTTTTTTCCTCAATAATTGGGTAGGGTCACCTCTCCTTTGTTTCCCCCGTGGTTTCAAGCCACTATTAAGGCCACCAGTTGGCACCTCCTAGACACCTCCATTTATCCATGCATCAATTACTTTAAAGAAATTAATTTTTTAAAAAAATTTAAGAACGGGGTGGACCTAAAATATAAAGGAAATGCTTTGATTTTAGCAATGAAAATGGATGCCCAAAACAGTTTAAATCACAATCAATGAATCAATTTCCATTCGGTGCATGTAAACATGACCACTGGGTTAAATATCATGTGACATGAACCTGATTTTTAAAAAATCTGAATAGGAAAGGCCTGAGGAAATCATCGTAGCAGTGTCATTGTAACTCCCCTGATATAAATCTGTGATCGATATACTGTGGCCATGTACTGTTATAGGCTCACTGAGGAGGGGGATGTATTACTTGAATTAACTTCACATTGGCTTATCTTTGTCAGTGCCTATGTACTTGTAAATTATTTGCCTGCCTCCTAGAAAGTGACCAAAGGCCAGCTTAAATGGACTCTCTGTTGCCATTGCTAAAATACTTATACTGGAGCATTAGAAAGATAAATATTCCTCCCTTGTAATTCCATCAAAAGTTAGTCTATTCATGGGTTGAGGAGGTCCTAGAAAACCATAATTTTCATCCCATAATAGCCTCTCTACATTGACCACTGATGTGAAGATCAGGAATAGATCTGTCAAGCTTTCAAGTAGGTCATAGGACTGAGAGAGAGAACTGGAGCATCCGTGAAGAGTAGCTCCAAAATGGAGCAACATGTAGTGATGGCTGACAACTGTCAGTGGTCAGAGGTGGAAATAAATACACTGAGGCTAGTGGTATTAAATCCTTCCACTTGGAAGAGATATATACTGCCTCTCACTGCACAAGCAATACATATCCATATATTACTTCTGTGTGAACATATGTAGAAATATACAGTTTCACTTGTAGCCTCTTTGTAGGATTCCCACAGACAGCTCATAGACAGGTAGTAGACCACTGTGTAGATTATTGAAGGTGATAGCAACAGAGTACTGAAGAAAATAGACCTTAAATCTTCTCTAACATGTCTCCTCTATACGTTCTGTCACTAACCCTTTTCCACCGGCTGTTTCCTCCTACAACCCGGAAACCTCAAACTGTACCCACAGTGTCCCTGGTGAATTCCAGATGTGCAGGCGTTATTACAAAGGAAAATGGTTGGGATAATAAAAGTTAAGGGGCTCCTTTATCTCCCCTACTCAACATCCCAGTCCCCTGAGGCTGCGGTTCCTTGTAAAGGCTGAGGCACATTTTTGTGTAACATGTCATTGACCCAATCGTTTGAAGGTTGTTTCTCTTCAACCTGTTTCCCCTGCTCCTGACATTTATAGCGATTATTTATACTACAGCTACGCCTCCACATTTTCTTCCTGCTGCTGCTCCTTAGGGGTGTATTGTGATTATAGAGAGTCAAACTGAACTGTAACAACAAGGAGAATATTTGTGTATGTTTGGGTGCCATATTGTGTGCTTTTATTACCTGGATTTGTTGTTATTTCATTCATCCAGTTGTGTAACTCATTTCACAATGTGGCACAGCCAAAAACAGAGGATGCGTTTTGCAGGCATTGTCTTTCTCTGGAAAAAGAGAACAACCCCTCCCCATCCTTGGTTATACAGGAAGCTGAAGTGTGTTACCTTTCTCGCCCATATGTAAGATCCAGATAGAGGGCTGACATTTGCTTTCTAGCTACTCAGTGGGTGCTTGGGTGCCCTATTGTGTCTTCCTTGGATTCCCTTGTTTGTGTGACTAGGCTTACAGTGGATTCGTAATTCCTGTAAGAAGCAGTTTGTTCCTGCATTTACACTGTCATAACTGCCAGGAAACAGACAGGCATGTTTGCAAATATGAAGAATACATGATACAGCACAGTATGCGATGGAATGAAACTCTATTGCTTTGCTTCCCTTTATTATGGCTCCATAGCCTTTATGCATGAACAGAAATTAAGGCAAAAAGGTAAAGGTTCCCCCCACCCCCCGCACATGCCTGCTAGTCGTGACTGACTCTAGGGGCGGTGCTCATCTCCGTTTTCAAGCCAAAGGGCCAGTGTTGTGCAAGTCCATGGCCACGTGGCCGGCATGGCTGGAGGCAAGAAAATGGCTGCTTTCTTGGCAAGAATACTTACAGGGTAGCAAAGTGTCTCAAACTGGACTAGGGTGTTGGAGGTAGATCTTGATACCCTTTTTGCTTTAGGCCTAATCTACATATACATTTGCTTCACAATGATTTCCCTCTTAGGGAAACTTTTGAAAAAGCTGTGTTGTATCTGGGTTAAGAGAGTGACACTGGTTTTTAAAATCATTTCATTGGAGGCTTGACTGCCCTGTTCTCACACTGGCCACTGGCCCTACCTGCTGTGGTGAGCCTCTCAGTTTCTCTGTGCCTGTCTGCCTCTCCTTCCTTCCCTCCTCCTCGCAGCAATTGCTGCGGCTACCTCCTCCCCCTCCTCCACCACCACCGTTTCTGCTTGTTAACCAAAGATGCAATCTGCAACAACAGAGGTGTTTAGATATGCAGACTTGATTAAAATTAGTCAGGCTGTGTGTCCCTTCAGAAAGCTTGGCTTCTTCTGTCCTACTAAGAATGTTCCAGCTGCTCCCATGGAAATGGCTGGTGCTTGGCTTTGCAGCAGTGCAAAAGCACTGATCTGAGCATGGAGCCTCTTGAATTCACATGACTTGATCATCACCAAACTGCTGTCCAACCTGTGGGGGTGGGTGGGTGGATGGAGCCTATGTTTTGAGGATGACCACACATTAAAAAAATCATGTTGATCCACGAAGATCAGTGTAGGGATGGGCACCTTACAAAAAATGACATGCTGCTTCATTGTTTTGTAAGGTTTTGAAATGTTATGAAATGAAATGAAAGGGCAGACAGTGTGAGGTCACAAACCGAACTGAAACAATGCTTTCAGTTTGGTTCCTCCAAACTGCAAAGCCACTGCCAGATCTCCCTTAAGGCAAGGGGCTGCAATCAGGCGGCTGTTTCCACCACCACCTCCCAGCTGATTTTGACAGCTCAAGCTGTCAAAAAAAATAATAATGATAACAGCCGGGAGGAGGTGGGGATGGGCCATTCAAAAAAGGCTCCAGCCTCTGACAGTTGGTGGCAACTTTTTTGAAATGGCCCAACAGAATCAGCGAGCCTCTCGCTGTTGTGAGTGGGCAATTTTAAAAGGGCTCCAGCCTTTGACAGCTTGGCTGGAGCCCTTTTAAAAATCACCCACTGGAAACAGTGAGCCTTTCGCTGTTGTGAGTGGGTAATTTTAAAAGGACTCCAGCTGAACTGTCAAAGGCTGTAGCCTTTTAAAAATGCTCCCCCCCACCCAAAAAAGCAAGAGGCTTGCTGTTCTGGGTAGGTGATTTTAAAAAGTCTCCATCCTTTGTCAGTTCAGCTGGAGCCCTTTTAAAATCACCCCCTCCCCCCCCCAAAAAAAACAGTGAGAGGCTCACGGTTGGGTTGGCATTTTTAAAAGGCTCATTTGAGCACCCTGGCTGGAGCCAGAGCACTTGTGATGGGACGTTTTTAAAAGGCTCTGGACAATGTAGTCAATTTTAAAATGTCCCACCCACAACACCGAGAGTGCTCTCAGTGTTGTGGGTGGAACATTTTAAAAAAAACCTCCACTGCACTACCCCTACCCCTTTCTCCTCCTCCCTGGGGGTGTTTTGGACAGGGAGCACTCCCTGTCCAAAACGCAACCCTGGGAGGAGGGAGTGACAGGGGAGAAAGGAGCAGAAAGGGGGGAACAAGACGGAATGAAACGAAACCCCTTTTTTCCCATTTCATGCCCATCCCTAGATCTGTGCCTTGGATCCATTTTTTTTTTTTTTGCCCCAAAGCAGCTCTTTGCTCCCCCAACCCTGCAGTGGACTAGCTGCATCCTCCCTCTCATGCTCCTTACAGTTGTCTCTCTCACCTTTGTGCACCACTCTGAGCAGCTCTTGCTTCTGCTGCCTCCATCCTCTGCTGGTTAACCAAGGATGCCATTTGCAGTAACAGAGGTGTTTAAATATGCAGAATTGATTGAAATTAATCAGGGGTTCGTATATGTCCCAGAAACAAACAACTGGGACAGTTATTTACATTGCTCAAACACACTTCCCTGACAAAGTAATCCACACATTACTCCTTATGTCATGGAGATACCTTCTTTTAAAAATCAGAACACAATACAAGAGTGTTTCTTTTTGTTAGTAGGATCAAGTTTGTGTTGGATGGGTTCCATTATTGTGGTAATGGAAAGGGCCCATACAGGGCTCTGTGAAGCATAACCTGTATTAGACATGGTCACGACTTAGTGGAATTCCCGTTTCCGTTTCCGTTACTCGTTTCCATTACGCAACGGAAACGGTAACAGGAATTACTCCGCCAGAATTCGAACTCAAACCGACTAAAGAATAATTGGGTCTGATTTGTTGTGTTGTTGTTCCTGGCGCGATCGCGCGATGCCAACAGCACAGAAAAAAGTTTGTCCCCGGCCTCCCCCCCTCTCCTGTCCTGGGCTGTTCTGGTGGGGACTCGCAACTTCGCAAGCAACAAGCCGGACTCGCCATGCCATGCGGTGCGGGTGGGGGGGATCCAAAATGGGGCGGTGACCACCATATTTTTTTTGAAATTGTGGTCCAAAAACACACAAGCACCACACAGAAACATGCGAAAATTGCTATTTTAAAACTGCCAGAATTTTTACAGTAGCAGTGGGTTTTTCTTGCAACAAAATGTCTCCTATCCTTCTTCATTGATTTTATTTTATTTTATTTTATTTTATTTTATTTTATTTTATTTTATTTTA
>JAHTLZ010000010.1:25327616-25370478 GCA_023846285.1 Phrynocephalus versicolor | reverse complement strand
ACACACACACACACACACACACACACACACACACACACACACACACAGAGAGAGAGAGAGAGAGAGAGAGAGAGAGAGAGAGAGAGAGAGAGATTATTTCCATGATCCTCACTTGGATGCACACCTGAAAATGTTGACATGTTTTGAGTGAGTAAGATAAACCAAGAGCAGTATTTGTCAAGAGGCTAGACTAGTGGTGGCACTCCAGATGTTTTAGACCACAATTCCAAGAATTCCAAGCCTGTATTGCCAATGACAAAGGACTGTGGGAGTTTTGGTCCAAAATGTCTGGAGTGCCAAAGGTTTGCCATCACTGGGCTAGACTCTGCAATGTGTCAAAGACGAGACACCAAGCTTTGATGCATTCATTATATTAAAAAAAGGCCCTATAAGCAAAAGAAAATTGTAGTTGCTGTGATGATGGAGGCAAAAACTCTTAAAGGGCAGTTATATGGCAGCATCAGTTTTAGTGGGCCACACAACTAGGAAGATCCTACCTAGGGACATTCAAGCCAGTTCTAGGTAGTATTGTCCAGAAGGTTGCAATGGTAAATCAATTCTGAATGCTTTGCTCCAAAGAAAAAAATATATGATGAAACTATCCATAATGGAATATG
Source organism: Phrynocephalus versicolor (assembly GCA_023846285.1). NCBI lineage: Eukaryota > Metazoa > Chordata > Lepidosauria > Squamata > Agamidae > Phrynocephalus > Phrynocephalus versicolor. Next base: position 25,369,861 of record JAHTLZ010000010.1, on the reverse strand, counting down.
AGATAGTGCTGGATTATGAAAATTTCAAGTTTGAAAGTATTTAATATTTCGGCATGGTAAGAAAATTTGTATGCAACCTAACATAACCCCTGGAACAGATGGTTGGAGACCCAACTAGAGCTACAAGAATTCTTGACTTGATCCTGAGTAATACACAGAATCTGGTGCAAAATGGTAATGTTACTGATCCAATAGGGAACAAAAAACACCCAAAGAAATAACAAGGAATTCTTCAAGTACATTAGAAGTAAGAACCCTACTAGGAAGCCCATTGGACCATTAGATGATAATGGAAGGCAAGGGATTATTAGAGAGGAAACAGAGGTTGCAGATAAACTCAATGAATTCTTTGCTTCAGTATTCACTGAAGAAGACAGAGACCACAGGCCCAAAAGAGAGCCTATCTTCATAGGGAGGGAAACCAAAGAATTAAGCCAGATAGAAATAACCAGGGAGGAGGTTCTTGCATGTCTTGTTAAATTAAATGCTAACAAATCACCAGGACCAGATGGCATCCATCCAGGAGTTCTCAAGGAACTTAAAGATGAAATTGCTGATGTCCCAGGAAAAATATATAATATTTTCCTCAAATCAGGCTTGGTGCCTGATGACTGGAAGGTAGCAAATGTAACACCAATCATCAAAAAAGGATGCAGAGGTGATCCAGGAAATTACTGACCAGTCAGTTTGAAATGTGTCCCATGTAAAGTGATGGAAACCATCCTAACAGATAAAAACAGATATAATTAATAGGAAGAGAAGGTGCTGCTGGCATGGCTTCTGCAAGGGCAAATCATGCCTCCCTAATCTGTTGGAATTCTTTGAGAGTGTCAACAAGCATGTGGATAAGGAAGATCCATTTGACATTGTTTATCTGGACCTTCAGAAGGCTTTTGACAAGGTGCCACACCAAACACTCTTGAGTAAACTTGCCAGTCATGCAGTAAAGGGACATATATTGTCTTGGGTCAGCAACTGACTAAGGAACAGGAAGGAGATGGTAGCACTACTGTAAATGGACAATTCTCCAAGTGAAGAGAGGTAAAGAGTGGGGTTCCCCAAGATTCAATACTTGGACCCCTGCTTTTCAGCCACTTCATAAATGATCTAGAAATGGGAGTAAATAGCAAGGTAGCCAAATTTACTGACAACACTAAATTATAGAGGGTAGTAAAAACTGAGAGATTGTGAGGAGCTCCAGAGGGAGTGGGCAAGCCAGTGGCAAATGAGCTTCAACATTAGTAAGTGCAGAGTGATGCACATTGGGTGGAAAAGCCCACTTATGTTTATAAACTGACGGGGTCTGAACTCTCTGCAACAAACCTGGAAAGGGACCTTGGTGTCCTGGTGGACAGCTCAATGAAGGTGTCAACCCACTGTGCCGCAGCAGTGAAAAAAAGCAAACTCAATGCTAGAGCTCATTAGGAAGGATATAGAAAATAAGTCAGCAAGTGTCATTTTGCCTCTTTATAAATCTATGGTGAGGCCTCATCTGGAGTATTGTGTACAGTTCTTGTCACCATACCCCCAGAAGTATATTATGGAAATGGAAAAAGTACAGAGGAGGGCAACCAGAATGATTAGGGGGAGTGGAACACCTTCCTTACCATCTGAGGCTGCAACGGCTGGACCTCTTCACTCTTGAACGATGGCACCTAAGAGGTAACCTGATTGAAGTTTATAAAATCATACATGGTACAGTGTATGGACAAAGTAAAAAAAAAACTGTTAGGGAAACTGTATTGTCATATACAAGGACTTACTGTGGTGAAGACGAAGGGGCTGGGTGAAAGCTGGGTTCTTTAGCTGTTCTCCATGTTTCCTCTGTACTGTAGTTGTGTGTTCTTGTATTTTACGCTCTGCTAACTAAAAATATAGTAATTAAAAAAAATCTTCCAATATAATCAGCTACTGCGGAAGATCTAATTTAAATTACAAATTGTGCTGTTGCTAATAATATGACTAAATCAGTTGTTCTAAAACTTAGGTGACCCAAGTGTTCTTTATTTTGAAAAGGACAACCCTGAGAAGAACAAGCATGTATCTGATACTGAAGTAAGGTGTGGTACAAGCAGATGGGGGCTATAGATACCGAAGAAAAGGTAACTGATAGGGATGGGCATGAAATGGAAATTTTTTGCTTCATTTCATTTCATTCTGTCACTCCTTGATTTGTTTCATTTTGTTTCAAAATGAATTTTTTTAAATAATTGTACAAAACAGCACAGAAACAGGTTATGTGGTTCCTAGAGGCACCAAATACGGTGGTTACCTTCCTTGGACTGTCCCCTTTAATCCCTCCAAATTTGGAGAGATTTGGAGTTTGAGGGGCCGAGTTATTCAACTTCAAATAGATGCCCCCGGGGAAAAACATTTCTAAGTGCAATTTTCTGTGCTTGAAAATACTGATCCCAGGCAGCTACCAACATGGAAATTGCTGTGGAGCATCCTCAAAATATCCCCTTTAATAACCCCCAATTTGGACAGGTTTGAGGTACAGGGGGCCAAGTTATTTAACTCCAAACAGGCTGCCCCCAGGAAAAAAGCATTTTAATTTAAAAATACTGAATATACTGATCCCAGGCAGCTAGCAGCCTGGAAATTGCTGTGGAGCATCTTCAAGCTCTCCCCTTGAAGCACTCCAAATTTGGAGAGGTTTGGGGTACAGGGAACTGAGTTATTGAGCTCTAAAGTGTGTGCTCCTAGGAAAAAATATGTAATTGAATAGTACTTGAAAATACTGATTCCCAGGCAGCTAGAAGCATGAAAATTGCTGTGGAATATCCTCAAACTCTCCCCTTCAAGAACCCCAAGACACATTGGGCTGTATCAGAAGAATAACAGAGATTTTGTGCAAACATCTAGGTAGACATTGCTCATGCTGTGAAATGCCAATATGGGAAATGCATCAAAACTAACCCTTTTTGGAGAATTTGGACTAGGAGTCAGAAATGAAGCAGACTTTGTGAAGCCAACAGTATGATTATTGCAAATACGTGGTTCAGGCAATTTTGCAGACCATTGTACAAACAGGCATCACTACGCAGCCAATACAGAAATTAAATATAGACCATATATTTAAATGCAGAAGATGAAGAACAATGAGAAGACTGTGGTAAACCATGACCTGTTAAGAAGGAAAATATGAAGTTGCACAACAGTAAAAATTAGAGTAAAGCTGAAAAACTAAAAACTAAAACAATCATAGTTGAAAAATAATAATTTAAATAGCATTCCTAAAGAATGTAAATGCCATGTAAACAATATGTTAGCTCAGTGGCTTAAGTCTCTGGCTGCAGACACCGAGGTTGAGAAGAGCTGGACTTGATCATCCATAGAGTCAGGTGTTCAAAAGTGATGGTAGCGGTGGTGGTTGTTATTAAACTCAACTGAGCGCAAAATGGAGAAACTGGATGGAAACCAGAGGTGTTATCAGGAAAGAATGCCTCCCCCCCCCGCCCCGTAACTAAATATCTCAGTGCTAAATTTCTGTTAAATTTACTAATGACAAGAAGCAAAATTAAAACTAATAGGAATAAAGTGAGAATTCTAAATGAAGCTTTTCAATGGCTTCTGCACAGGGGCACGCATAACTAGAACATTAATCATTTGAAAGGTATAGAAAAAAGCAGTGGGGAGGAAAAAAATATAAGAGATCCCTCCCAGAAGGATAAAGGCATCAAAAGAACAGACTGTAATATCCGTTAACAGACTTTTGCAACTTAACTTTACATTACCAGATTTTAGCCACGGAGTAGGAAATGCCAGATGTCCAAGGAAAATTCACAAAAAGAATAATAATAGACTAGAACCCTGACCACAGGGCTACTTGTTTGGTAGGCTGGCTGCTTAGTGTCTTTAGAGACTGGACATGGCACTCGTGTCTGGTAGAATCATAGAATCATAGAATCATAGAGTTGGAAGAGACCTCAAGGGCCATCGAGTCCAATCCCCTGCCATGCAGGAACTCCCATCAAAGTACTACTGACAGATGGCCATCCAGCCTCTGCTTAAAAACCTCCAAAGAAGGAGACTCCACTACCCTCCTTTGTGGCAGCATATTCCACTGCCAAACAGCTCTAACCATCAGGAAGTTCTTCCTAATGTTCAGATTAAATATCTTTTCCTGTAGTTTGAAACCATTGCCCCGAGTCCTAATCTCTGAAGCCATGGGAAACAAGCCTGTTCCCTCTTCATTATGACATCCTTTCAAATATTTAAACATAGCTATCATATCACCCTCTCAGCCTTCTTTTTGTAAGGCTAAACACTCCCATCTCCCTAAGCTGCTCCTCGTAAGACATTTATTCCAGACATTTAACCATCCTGGTCGCCCTCCTCTGCACCCGCTCGAGGTTGTCAACATCCTTTTTAAACTGAGGTGCGCAGAACTGGACACAGTACTCCAGGTGGGGTCTGACCAGAGCAATCATACTGCAAATATATGTTCGATCCTGGGGCAGACCAAAGGATTTCAGGTTAAAATCAATGTTGCATTTTCCATCACAACAATGTATGACTATTTGACTATTTGGATATGACAATGGAAAGAGAAGGTGAACTTCCCTCTGGTTTGACCATTGAAGCCCTGAGAATGATCACCCCCCCCACCCACACACCTGCTTCTGGCATGTCTGGTCTGCCCCCAAGCAAACAGGGTTAGAATTGTACTTTTGGGCCATTCCAAGAACTTGGATTTCGGCCCCCGATGACCGTCAGCTTCTGGGGGGAAATGCAGCTGAGAACAGCCTTGAAATGTTTCTGCCTGTGCGTATAGGGGGGAAATCCAGTGTAGTGTGGTAGATCAAGTGATGGACTATGACTTGGGGAGGCATGCGTTCAAATTCCCACTCAGCCATGGAAACTCACTGGGGGAGTGAAACTGGTGAACAGCTTCTTAAATATCTCACACGTGAAAGCCTTATTCAGGGCACTGTAAGTCAGTTCCAACTCACTGGCACCAAACAACAACAACATGTATATAGGAGCTATCTGCATTGTCTAAATTAGCTGCTTTGCCATTAGCCAGGGTTAACCAGCTTCAAGCATGACTAGATGGCCCTGCTGAGGGCTGCTGTTTGAAGGGAAAACAACACTACTAACAAGATCTCAGTAGAGCTTTAATTGTCAGCCTGAAGGCATTGCCTTCACCAGAAACAAAGTCATTGCCACCTTGGAATAGCATGTGAGTCTCAGGGTGTGTGTATGCTATTTTTATTCCAACAGACAGAGAGATATCCATGCATGGGTGAGGAAGAAGGTGGGCAGGAGAGAGAGAGAGAGAGAGAGAGAGAGAGAGAGAGAGAGAGAGAGAGAGAGAAGGATGGACAAACTTTTGGATGTCGGTGCTATACCAGAACCAAGATTGAGCTTGTAAAAAAGACCAGGACTGGAGTGGAGAAAAGGGAGCCTTACAAGTATCTCAGGACAACCAATGTTTGTCTCAAGGGTTTTTAATACGCTGCAATAAAGTCCTTAACCACCTTAAGAACCAATATAGTCTTAAATGGCCTGGGTCCAAGCTACCTCAAGGACCACTTTTTGCTTTATGAACCTGCTCAAGTGTTAAGATCTCCAGGAGAGGCCTTTCGCTCAGTGCCGCTGCCTTCATGTGTTTGTTGGATACTTCCAGACTCTGGAACTCCCTCTCACAGGAGGCCAGGATGGCCCCATCTTTGCTGTCCTTCTGCAAGCAGGCGAATGTCTTTTTCTTGAGCCAAGTTTTCTCTCGGTGAATGACTGGCTGCCTGCATGGGGTTTTAAGAGGATTGTTGTCTTTGGCCGTTACTTCACGAGCCGCTCGGTTCGCGGCAAGCCGTCATTTCTGTGCGAACCGATCGCTTCAGTCCGCACGCTCCTCCTTTTTGGCTGCGACGTCACCCCGACCACGCCCCCTTTAGCGTGCTCCAACCGGGGTGAGTGATTCCCCTGCCATGGGCCGGGAATCTTTTCGCTTCGCATCTCGCTTCGCTCCCAACGTCACGTGTGGTCTCGGTTTTTGGCTTTTATTTCAAGTTTTTTTAAAAAATATTCAAACAGGGATATCGATGCATCGCTATATTGTTTCATCGCTTTGCGCTGTTACTTCCTCGCTTGAGTAGCGGCGGCGGTGGCGGCGGGCGCAGGAGGAGCCGCTGCCGCCTCGCCCGGCCAGAGCAGGGCACCCGGGGCAGACAGCGTGCAAGCGGCGGAGGGCGGGCGGCTGTGCCATGCGGGGCTCCCCCCGAGTAGCGGCGGCGGCGGCGGCGGGGGGGCTGCCAATGATGCCAGGAAACAAAACACAGGATCGTACAGTAACCACGCTCTGTTGTGAATGACAGCCAAGCATTGATGCATCGATATGCCGAGTAAATTTGTTTTAAAAAATAAAAGGAGAGTGGAACCGGACGTTGCAAATCAGCTTTCTAATGCGAAGGGAGCAGGTGAGGTAGTAATCGATTCGGTCCCAAAAATGCCCCGCGTGAGTACAGAGAAACGGGGGTGGGAGCGAAGGGAGACCACGTGACCACCACGTGACCGCCTCCGAATTCAAATCGAAGGCAAGGTCGATTCGAAGCGAGGCACCTCGTGAAGTAACGGCCTTTTACTGCTTTGAATGTGTTTTGGTGTTGCTTATGTTTTCTACGATGGCATTTGTTTCATCCTTTTGGTATTCATATATTCACTGTTGTTGACTTTAATTGGAAGCTGAGTCATGGCAACTGGACTTCTTTTCTTGTTAGATCAAAAACATTTCACTGCTGATCCACATAATCTTCAGAAGAAGCTCCTTGAATGAGTCGTGCAATGTTTTGATCTAACAAGAAAGGAAGTCCAGTTGCCGTGACTCAACTTCCAGATAACCTCACTTGGATGACTGAGAGCCTTCACAGATGTTGTTAACTTTAAATACTGTCTTTTAATAATGTAAGCCACCTTGGGCCCTATGTATGGAGAAAGGCAAGGTGCAAATATTTTAAATAATATAATATAATATTTTAAATATTAGAAATAATAGAAATGCAAATCAAGAAATAGTGGAACTTCCCATGTGTCTCAAAGAAAAGAGGGGGAAAAAACAAGGCAAGATAAACTCACTCCTAACTTGTTAGAGAAGAATGGGTTCCAGGTTCTGGGAGGGACTGTATCAGCTGGCAGCAAATGGAAGATCTTCCATGAAGGAGATGCCAGAAGGCAACATCCCCCAAAAGGCCATTTGTGAAAGGAACCCCAAAATCTGAGTGTTATCCCTGCACAAATGCAGCAGAAAAGGAGTTTTGTTGTATCAAAGTGAGAACAGTTTAGACTAAGTATCAGTACTGTATCAGGTCTTGTCCAACAGGTTTCTTTATTTAAGACCCTGCATGGAATGACACAAGGCACTTTGAGATGCTTAAGGTTCTCAAAAGGCAAAGGTGCCAACATATGTTGTACAGTTTCTCTCTCCCTGTTACACGATTAAACTTGTCCTTTTCAAAGGACATCTTGTGGCTTCTCTCTATGTCCCCAAACACCTGCTTCAAGTTCCTCTCCTTTTAGTCTCGACAAAGTTGCTGTCATTCTTGGTCAACCTTTACAGAACCACGTTCTTTCCAGCTCACTGGTTCCGAAGCAAGCAGCATAGCATTATTTATGGATGAATATATAATAGATTGAATATTTGTTTTCACAGAAAGAGACCAAGAAGATATAGATATTAAGAAAAGGCTATAGCAAGATGCTTCAGTTCTCCCTTCTGCTGCTGCTCTGAAGCAACGTATGCTTTGGCCAACATGGCAAAGTATTCCAGAAGATGGCATCTTCCACACACATGATCCCTTTTGTTGTCTTCTGTTGGAAAAACAGAATCTTGCATGATTCCATTTTAACACTGGGTTTCTGTGGAGACCCTGCTCTATGGCTCAACCTCACATATACACACACCCTGAAATCAAGCCTTCCTCAGGGATGCTTTTGTTGTGAGCTGCCTTTTCTTCTCTCCTCCATCCTCTGCTTTGTGAAGGGAGATACCTGGAAGAACAGCTCCACTCCCCATTAACCAGAACCAAAAGGGAGGGGTTTTTTCCCCTTTATCCAAGTAGGATCCAGACATACCATTTTTCCTTTTTCCAGGGGAAGGTGTTCAACTGATCACCGCCCTCCATTCTTTTCTCAGTGCTTAAAGGGGAACAACCAAATTCAAATATCTCCAGCACCCTTTAGAAGAAGGCTGTGTGGTACTGAGATGCTGTAGTAGTTGTATGTTCAGAGGTGCCTCCTCCTCCTCCTCCATCATCATCTTCTTCTTCATGTCCTCCTAGTCCTCACTGTCCTCCTCCTTGCCTTCTTCCTCTTCTTCCTCCTTCTTTCAGGAGAAATGTTCTTCATAGCCATCTCTCCCACCATCACTTTCTTCCTCAGCTTTCTAGACAGCTGTATCACCTTTCCTTTCCGTTTGTCCAGTCTGATACTCAACAAAACTCACTCACCTGGTTTCTTGCTCTGACAGGATCTAATCAGGGAAAGAGAGAAGATCAAGTTTCGGATTGCAGCATTTACCTCTTCCTTTATGCCCACATGCAGCTGGTAGTACACAATGTGCTACGTTCCTTGCTCCGCCACATCCCCCCTCCCCAAGACCAAAATTCTACAACCACAAAGAACTAGATTTTGTAGGATAAAAACAAACTAAGACTTAGCCTACCTCTGATTATCTTTGAGGTGGATAAAGATTCTCTCAATTCCAGAAAACTCAGAATAGAAAAGAAATTACAGGACTACTTCTGGAAATAGGAACTCATGTGCCAAGTCCCTGGTTCTTACCAGTGTAAGATGTGTGATAGAAAACCATGATGTGATGCCATGTCACCACATCATCTACCCCTCCCCTGCCTCTACAGCTTAGGCTGCTGCTATCAGTCAAAGCGAATGGGGACCCAATGATGCCGCATCAGAAGTTACAGGCTGAGCTACACAATGTCCTTCCAACATACCCAATTATAATTCCCCAAATCCCTGCCCACTGGACATATGCTGGATGGGGTTTATGAGAACAATCTGAAATCATGAAGAGTACTAGATTTGGTCATGCTGGAGGAAGGACATATGTAAATTCAAATGAGCAGCTAGCAGAGAGGGGGAGGGGAGGTGACAAAAACTTCAGGAGAAAATTCAGCATTAAATCTGCTTTGAACTGCAAGTTATTTATGCTGTCATTTTTTTCTGAGCTGTTTCCACATTCCTCATTCACTCAAAATATTCCAATCCTATTAACTGTGAAATAAATTCAGCACCTAGTTTTCAGATAAACCCAGGCTTGCCCTGTTTCCTAGACAGAACCTCCATTTGTCAGGTGTGAGCACACAGCCGTCCAAGGCAATGCATGCTTTACACTGAACCATAGTTCCTGCCTTTTCATGGCCTCTTATGATCAGCAATCGGCAAGAAGTGTGTCCCCCCCCCTTAAGTTAACAGAGATTCTCCACAAGCCCAATGCAAAGGCTTTTCTGTTATCCAATAAAACGGCAGCATAGACAGGATCCTGACCTTCTGCCAGGTTGCAGCTGCACCACCATTTTGCTGCCTGTAACCATCCTTAGAGGTAAAGAGAGAGAGAGATGGATTTCTTCCACATCTTTCCTTATTCTCAGAGCTTGCTCTGTCATTAGGTGGAATGACCCAGTTGCCTCAGGTGACAGATATAGCCCCTCCCCCCACAAACTAGCTTGCTGCCCCTGGGGTCGTGGAGGTGTTCTCCTGTCACAGATCTTAAAGGAAGTTTTGGTTGCCTATCTCATTGGCTTGAGGGAACAGGCATCATCTTTCACCAGCCTCAAAAAGAGGAGGCAATATTTCTCACTCTATATGTGAAGTGTCATGTTTCAGCTTTCCTTGAAAAGTTGTTCCAGGTCCGCTTAAGGCTGAGGTCTTATCAGCAGCTCAAGTCCTTGCCTCTGCAGGCAAACAATACTCCTGTAGCTATCTATTCAACATGTCTTCTGGCTTTACAGAACACATCTTTTTCCTTGCCTGCCACCATATCACACCTTCTAGTTTTTTCCTCAGTCATTTACCACCTCCCTCTACCAATGCTGTACAATAGCTAGAAGTAGCACCATCCTCAATATGGTTTTTGCTAACCCCACATCAGGACTTTTTTTTTTTTTTTGCTATACTTTCAGTGTCGTTCCAGTGTAAACAGGTTTTAAGGTGAAGGCTTCACTCCTACTAATTTATATGCCAACCGTACACAGTGTGGCACCCTTTATATGTCTGGCATTACAAATTTCATCAGCTCCAGGCAGTGTAACCAGTAATGGTAGGAGCTGCAGTTCGAATAAAATAGAGGGCAGCAGTCTAGAGGACTCTTGCCTTATGAATCTTTCCCCGACTTAGACCTCAAATTGTCCACACAAGGATATCTACTTCACCAGGCACCTCGTAGCACAGTGGTCAAGCAGCTGTACTGCAGCTAAAACTGGGCTCATGACCTGGGGTTCAATCTCAGTTAGCTGGCTCAAGGTTGACTCAGCCTTCCATCCTTCTGAGGTCGGTAAAATGAGTACCCAGCTTGCTGGGGGGGGGCAATGTGTAGCCTGCATAATTAAATTGTAAACCAACCATAGAGCACTTTAAGAGCTATGAGGTGGCATATAAGCAAATGAAAACAGAACACACTTTGCTTTTGGTTTACTTGAGTAGTGCTTCTCAATAGCTCCAGTTTTGTCCCCAGATCTGTGTGTGTGAGAAAGTATGACTGACGTGTGATCCAACAATAAGAGTTTTGCATTTGGTGGTTTTAAGAAGTGAGAGTACTTTGAACTTCCTAATTCCAGTACAACTTTTCAAGGCAGCATGACATGTTTTAGATGGTATTTGAATGTTATTTTACAGTGATGACTCATTTTACAGTGTCCTTATTTCACAGTGATGTCTTCTACTGCAGAATCATGGTAAGAATCTCTTGGACTGAGAGGGTACCCATGAAGAAGTACCGGTAATAAAGCAAATGAATGTACTAGAGAGGAATGCACTCAAAGTTAGGATCTGGTTTGCATTAAGCAACAGGATTTTGGCCAATGTCACTGTTTAGAAGTTCTGCATCCAAAGTCAACACAGGCATCAGAATGTCCAACCTCTAATAAGGGTGTGGTGTGTGTGTGTGGAGGGGGGGAGAGAAGTTAAGACATTCTGAGGTAGGTCCACCCATGAGTAGATTAGACTTATTCTGAGATAAATGTCCCTAACAGAGTCTTGTACTAAAACTTGCACCTACTCTTTGCCAGAAGTAATGGGAGGCTTCGTCCATCAACCTCTGGAATGTTTTTCATCCCTGCTATACTGGTTTGCAGTTGGCTTGCAGTCTTAGGCGTCTAACACAGTGGACCCATCATTTTTGTCACTTTTACTAAGGTGTTCTTTTCTTTCCTGGGTAGTATGGAAAGAGCCATTTCACACTCAGCCTGCTACTGTCAGCTAGTTATGCAAGTTTTAATGTGGTTTCTTTCTCATGTTTTCACTCTGCCCCTGCAATTCAAGTCAATCAGAACAGGATATACAGCATAGTGTACACTTGGAAGTAACGAAGCAGGGCATAAATCACAGAGTCCTTGTAGAGGTGGATAGCTCAATGAAGACATTTGTTTAGCGCTTGGCAGCAGTGAAAAGGGCAAATTTCATGCTAGGGGTTAGCGTAAGAAAAGAATTGAAGACTAAATTGCCTGTATTGATGGTTTATATAAACTGGCTGTGTGGCCAGTTTGGAACATTGTATGCAATTAATTCCATTTGCCTCATTTGAAGACTAGAGTACTACTAATGATTGAAAAGATGGCAAAGAACAACCAAAACATTCAAGGGGGTGGATAATAAGTTTCTTTACTAATTTGTTTATTTGAAATGGTGGGGTTCTATCTGGTTTCCCCATGTTTTTCAATATGCAAAGTATAGTTGCTGCCATGACAATGCTATGGGTCTTACCCAGAGGTCAGACAGGATGCTCCCCAAATTCTTCAGGCAGCATTTGGACACTTGGATATTCTCAGGGCTATATTCTAGGGGGCGCTTTTGTCTTATCTGTGTCTTGTATGAACTCTTTTGTTCTAATATTCTCTCCCCCACCCACCCCACCACCAGTGACCAGTGATCCCCACCACCACCACAGAGTAGAATAACTCATCACCATAGGCTGGTAAGAAGTCTCTAGGCAAAGGCTTGGCACGTTACTCCAACTGTGACTACTCCAGTCAGCTGTACACTTACGCACACTTCACTTCCAAAAGTATAGAGTGATATGTGGAGCAGAACAAGCTGCCAATGCAGTCGAGAGTTTCACAGAGACTCTGGGAAGCAGGAGAAAAACAAACTGCCCTCTTCATGGGGAAGAGACACTGAGGCAGCGGCGGCAGTAGAGGACTGTGATGACACCAAATCCCTCTTCTCTCTTATTTTTTTACAAGCACAGGTGCGCATCACGAACCATCAGGGTACTCCAGCAGTAGACTATATTTGTTTAAATTGGCATTATTATGTTATAAGAAATATATTCCGGAGTTGAGCAAGATAGATCTATGGCCCTCAAAGATCCAAGAGAGGTCTTTGGATGCACTCTTTCACACACCTCGTCTATGGGATGGTTTTTCCAGATAGCTCCTATAACCTTGCAAGGCCCATCACAGACAGTTATGTAGTTCAAGCTATTTGAAGGGTCCCTGATGGGGAAAGGCAGATGTAATAGATCTATGCAATGTTTTGACTCTTACAACAGGTAGAAGGCATGCACTTAAGCTCTGCCTCTTACTCTCTAGTTCTAGTTCCTAGCACCCTCCTGTGCATAAGGACAACGAGCCAGAAGTAGACATTCTCCACATTCATGGATACTTCCCAACAGTAGGTCAGAATCCCAGTTATCTGAGATCCTGACTTACATGAAGAGTGTCCATAGACAGCTGCAGCTCTCCCTCTTCAGATTCATCTACCTTCCTCTGTAGCAAGACAATGACATTGGGAACAGGGAATGGTGGGGATAGAACACTGTCTTCTACCCACACAATAATCAATGGTGTGCTATAAAATCAATTCTGACTTATGACAGCCTGTTTCCAGATTTTTTTCCAGCTGAAGAATAACCAGAAGAGGCTTAGCGGTCATTTCTTCTAGGGGTGCCATGGGGTTGTGCTACTTGCCCAAGGCTACACAGGCTGGGTCTTCTGGGATACGCCATGGGGAATTGAACTCCCAGCTTCTGGCTCCACAGCCAGAGAAACTTAACTCTCTGAGCTATCCAGGCACCCATGATGGACCTGTACCTAATTTGGAATGCCTGGAAGGACACATCCTGAACTTGCCTCTCACTGCCTTGCCGACAGTATCCCTGCCCTTCTTCCATTCATCCTCAGCTTTCATATAACCTTCCAGAAAGAACCACCGGGAGAAAGAAACCTCTTTGAAAAGGATCCAGTGGAAATAATTCCTCAGAGACCATTTTCTTCATTTTCCCACTTTAATTTCAATCTCTCTCTCTCTCCCCCTTCTTAAAAAATAAATAAAGATGTTTAAGGAAGATGAAATCCTAAAGTCAGGCCTTCTTGTTCTTTAAAAATCCTTCCAAGCCTCTTCAAGGGCTTCACTGGGTCTTGGATGCATTAAGAGATATGCCTTAAAGGAATATTGGGAAAAGGGTCATTCGCCCTGGATTGGTAGACAAAACAACCAACAAAGTCTCATTGACATCCAAGAATTTTTCACAAGCCTCCAAGAAGATGGTCCCATCTGGAACCTTCTTGAGTATTGCAGGAGCTTTGATGAAACGAAAACAAAGAAAAGAGTCGTTTGTTGCATGTAGTATGTGACCACGCACATGTCGTGGTGGAATCACAAGCAGTCCCGACACAGGGCGACTTGTCCTTTCCGGTAATCACGGCATGGACAGAGGCGCTGGTACTTGGTATTGCACCCTGCGCAGCTGAACAACAGAGCTTCCTTCTGAAGGTAGCACTCCCGGACGTTCTCTGCCACCGCTGGGTAGAGGTGATTCATCTCAGACTCGGTGCTGTCACAGTCAATGTTGAGCCTAGACGGAGGGGAAAACACAGAGGCAAATTTGCAGCGTGTAGGGCAATGATGGCAAACCTTTTAGAGACCGAGTGCCCAAACTGCGATTCAAAACCCACTAGTTTCTTGCAAAGTCCCAATACAGCAATTTAATCTGAATACAGGTGGCAGTGAAGGGGTGATGTTGTGTATCCACAGAAAGGGCTCTGAGTGCCACCTTGGGCACCCGTGCCATAGGTTCGCCAACACTGGTGTAGGGGATGGCCCAAGGTACGTTGATGACTGTAGCCAAGGACAACGTGACACTCCATTGGTTTCACCTAAAGAAACAGATTGGATTAACAGCTGATTCTCACTCAAAACACTGGCAACCGAATAGAGTCCCCACCGTCAGCCTAGCTTTGAAGGCAAGGACAGGCTATGGGAAGTCACAATTACATCTCCTGTCAGGGGAGGACAGCCAGAGAATTAGAAATAAGAGTGTCTTCCAGAATCAGTCACTAGTATCCCCAATATCTGCTGGCCAGGATAATTTGCCTAATGGTAGCTTCAGATCCAGTTGTGTGGATGGTAAGTTACTAGTATCAGCTATTGTCCACGTGATCATGGAAGGCCAATCTGAAACAATGGGTAGTTAACCTTGGGGAAAGGTGCTCTGACAGGTATTGTGGTTCCAAACCATACGTGGTTTTTGTATGTAAGCATCACAGCCTTGACCCTAATCTGGGATGCAACAGGTAACCAGTGTAGGCAAAAGACCAGGTCTAGAAGCATGCTGAGATTATGTACTTGATGCCTAAACAAGAGGGCAATGCCATTCAGTCTAGTGGTAAGGCCACCCAGTCTATCTGAGTGCCCCCCCCCCAACCCAGAGCATGCTCTCCATCTTGCCCAGGTTCAGTTTGAGCTTGATAGTCCTATAGTACATATTTAGTGACTACCAGGTTGTGAGCTTAGTAGAACACTGGATTTCTGATTCTGCCAACCACAGAAAAGACAATACGATGACTGTTGCTACTACTTATCATCACAAACCAGATGGAAAACAGCAGCTGCTTTCATTGCAATAGCTACTTTGTCATAGGTCCATCTCCTTTGGATCCCTAGGCATGAACAATTTCCAGAACTAGGTTCTCAATGTTATTTGCATCCCCCATCCCACCCCCAGTGGCAGTCAAAATGCATGCCTACTTTCCTTTCCCATGGTGCAGAGGAAGGCAACAAACTCTTCTCAGGCATCCTCTGACATATGTATCTGTGATGGCCATGTACCACAGTATTAGCTAGAGTGAATTTAAATATATCTGAGCGCCAACCACCATTAAAGGGATGATGCCACAATAAAAGCACATGCCATGTTGCAAAGAAATAATTAAAGTGTGATCCATCCCTGTTCTCTGTAGACACTTCTCCTCAAGAACCCATAGCAAAACAGGCTAGGACACATCTGAAAGTTTGAAAAGTAACTTTAAAATATTAATTTATAGTGTGTAGTTTATTTAGTTTATTTATTTGTTTGAAGTTATTACTCCAAAGAGCCTGAAGCAGTTTGTTGCCATTTGGGGTGCTTTATGGTCTGAGTGTGTGTGTGTGCACGTGTGTGTGTGTGTGTGTAGGCACGTGTGTGTGTGTGTGTGTGTGTGGGCACGCGCGCACACATCTGTTATTGTTTACTGTTATTGTTACAGTTGTTAAAAGTAGTACTTTTCTGTTTCTCAAAAGTAACTAAAAAGGTATTTCCAGTTACTTTAACAAGGAGTTGGAACATTGCAAAGCTTGCACCACAAAATACAGCACCCACCTCTTTTTTGTTGTTTCCTCAACACCTGCACAACTCAATGAACATGAGGTTAAAGAACAAGGCACCACACCTGCCAGTGCTTGAACTGCAGAGTTAATCTATATCCACAAAAAGTTACAACTAAGCCCCTCAAAGCAGTGAGATCCTCCTCATTAGATTATAGTTGTAATGTAACCCAGTTAGTGCCTCAGTTCTTGAAGAAAGGAATTAATTACAATTAACTGGTCATTTGTGACTCATTATTTCCAAGTTTGGGGCCATTCCCATCTCCAGACTTTCTTTCTTGCGCTTTTCAGCAAATGGCAGAACATCTCTTTAAGAAACTCCAATGTGAACTAGCAATTCTGAGCCAGCAATTTCTCCAAAACAGTGGGATTTTAAGAAGCTAAAGAAGCTTAGCAAGTAGAATCTGAGCACTTGCTCTAATTTATCATATAAAACTGTCACTGGGACTCCAATTGCCTCCTTGGCGGCCGTGACAAAAATGATAATGCACCCATTTTAATTGTCAGAGCTATGCATGAAGCTGGGTGGGCAGATTTATGTCCTATTAAAATGACATTGCCTATGTGTTCCAAAGGTATGCTCACAGTCAGAAGGATAAAAGGAGTGGGTGGTGGGTGGGATTGCAGTAGGAAGACAAGAGGACGAGGATGCCTGAAGAAACTCCACACCTTTTCGGCTGCAGAAAGCTCTTCACACACAATGCAAGGTAAATATCTGTCTAAATATTTTTAGCTGCCTGTGTTTCTGCCAAAGACAGTGAATGAATTTCAGAGAGGTCCCTGTATAAGAATCCTCTCTCTCAGCGAGAATGCAAGAAAGAGCAGGGAAGATCTCCATCAGTTCCCAGGGCTTTCCGGGAGGCTTAAACCAAGAGAGGTGAAACATCTGGCTTATGAGAGCTATTTTTCTGTGCTTTTTAAACTGGGTGCCCCAGATCCAGTAGCTGGATCCCAATGCAAAAGACAGGCCCACTAAATGAAAGTAAAGGACATGTCTGAGCACAGGGATGTGTGTTGAGTCCTAAAACTGAACAGAGCTCACCCCCTCCCTGCACAAACACAAACATTATTCTTGCTCCCTGGCCCCCAAACATTTCTTCCTTTCAACTGTCCTATCAGTGAGAAGAATTATTTTGTTGCTGCAGTTCATGAGCTGAGAGTTGGAAATCCTTGGCAATCTCTTTCTGTATCATCCAAAACTTAATATATCAATGCTGGGGAGAATAGGGTTAGTTAAAGCATATATACTACCAAATTTTTTATTTTTATTTCAAAACATATCATTACAGCCTAAAATTTAGAAAAAATTAAATCGTGGCAAGAAATATGGAAACGTTTATTGGAGGAAAGGGTAGGAAAATAAGGTTCATATGCAGTGTTAAATATGGTCAAAGCAAAAAAGGAGGGCTAGGGAGACCACGACTAATAAAATACTATGAAGCATTCCAAATCACTCAAGCTATGAAGTTTATACAGACAGAAGATATCCCAGACTGGGTTGAAATGGGAAAAGGCGAGGATATAGGAATGGTTAATACTTATATCTACACAATGGAACCAATTAGAAAAAAAAGGAGCAAATGCAAAATCCTTATACGAGACATTGAAAATATGGCATAAGTATGTGAAACTATTTGCTCCACCTATATCTCCTTTGTGCCCTACGTGCTATGGGGAGTGGTTTTGACTGCTGGAGTGTAGTATTCTAGACAAATTAGTTAACTTGTGTGTGTGTGTCCTATTTAACTATGTTGAAGATGAATTAGCAGGTGCGTATAGAGAAAGATGGTGTGCTTGTAGAGTGTATAGGTAAAAGTGTTCTGCTGTAAAGGTGATGCTATTGTACTATAGTTTTAACTTGCCTTGTAAAATTTATAATAATAAATTGATTTTTTTTAAAAAAAGCAATCTATTTTGTATCATCCAGTAAGTGGACTCATTGGTCCTAAGTACCTTCTGCCCACCCATTTGCTCGACCAGACTAGGAACACAATTTAAAATGAGGACTAACAGCCCTGCTGCCTAGAGTTTTGTGTGATCTCTGATTTCTCTTTCTTGGGTCCATGAATTTGTGCCGGTGAAAATGAAAACTAAAAATATACAATGTTCAAACTTAATTAAGAAAAACTATTAAATCTTTACAAAAGATCAAGTTCCCACCAATTAAAACCTGACTTTAAATTTTGGACGGAAGAGCTGGGTGGTGAATTTTAGAAGGAAATGTCTCCTTCTGGGAAAGACTGGCCATTTCTTCAACATGGATTTTGCCGTATGATTATGTTTGTGGCATAAAAATGTCAATCTCCTATACAGTCATCTCCAAATGTCAAAAGTCGGCATCAGTTCAGAGGGAGATAAAATGTGAACTTTACCTTTTTTTGGCCCCAAAGCTTCAAAATATAAATGCCTGACGATAGAAACTGTAAGTGTTACATAAAGGGGAGGGAGAAAGAGAGAGAGAGAGAGAGAGAGAGATCCCAGGAGGAATAACTGAAGAACAGGTTGAGAGAAGAGACTTACTGCTGAAACATCTCCTTCGTGTTGATGAACTTGAAAAACTCTGGCTCACAGACCAAACCATGCTGTTGACATGTACTGGTGCATGCCTGCCCTGTGTCCGACACCCACACCTGCATCGAGTTGACCGGAGGCCAGGTTGTGGGGCTGATGCTGGCATTACGGGACCACGCCAGGGAAGTAGAATTGGCTTGCAGGCTGAACGGGCTTGTGGAGCTGTGCATAGTGTAGCCGTCAGACTTATCAGGCAGGGCAACTGTGACACAGAAGTCCTTTCAGGACAGGGGGACAAAACATACAGATGTGTTGACCAGGACTTATCCAAACAAAGAGCATGTTGAAAAGCCATGGGTACCCTTCTCGCTTGTCAATAAAACCTTCCATGGTCAATGGGGTTAGGGCTTAGTGGGCACGGAAATATTAACTTATTAATGTCAACACATGTATTAGTGCTCGTGCCCTCTTACATGCAGAGTGCATTCCTTCCCATGTCTGCTCAGAAGGAAGTCCCATGGAGGCCAAGGGATTTCACTCCAATGGCTACACAATTTCAGACTCCAGAGAACTTAGGATCTGGCAGCCTTATAATGGTACCCGTGCTTCTTCAGAAGACAAGTCCACGATGCATAATAGGCTTACTCCCTGTGAAGTGTCATCCCAGGATGCCTAATGTTATAAATGAAAAAGCATTGCACAGGTAATCTGTCTCTCCCTCCTCAACGGACATTGTATGAGGTCTCTGGGGGAACCGCTCATAAAATTGTGTGTTTGATGCACAGAATAAAAGTCTCACCTGGAAGCATAACCATTGGGATTGGTAAGTGAAGGGTTGGATTATAAGAGGGGTGTTGGAAATGATAGTGGTTCTTTGAATCTAAGACTATCCATCATCTTTATGGTGCCGAGGATGACTCATAAACTTCTCTTTCACCAGTCAGTCATGACATTGTGAAGCTCAAAACTGTTGTCTCTAATGGATATTACTGTTTACTGTCTTTACTGTTTTCCTAAACTGGAGGAACCCATGGAGCAAGGATGTCTTCTCTTGCCACCTCAGTTAGACTGGATCCAATGGAGGGACACTTCACCTGTCGCAGAAGGATCATGTTGGGCACCCTGTGGCCCTCCGCATGCTGTTGGGCTCCAATTCCTAACATTTGGAACCCCACTGGGCATGAACCATGGAAACTGCAATTCACCAAGACTGGAATGGCCACATATTTGCTAGCCGTGCAGTGCCTGGGAAGTACTTTGCAGTAAAAGTGATGTCTGAAGCACACAGGTGGGGGAGCTTTGAAGTCTCCAGACTATAACCCCCATACATCCAGATTTGATTCCAGGTATATCCAATCCATGTAGACTCTCAAGCAGCAGGCCTTCAAAAACTTTTCTCCTTGAGTGTCCACATGGAAAGCTACCATCAATTATAGCAGATGTTTCTGGACAGGATGATCCAGTGGGTTCAGGATTGTCTTACAGACATATCCTCCTCTTTACAAACTTAACTTTTTACACATATTATAAATATGGAGATGAAAGACAGGTGTTTGTCTATGTAAAGAGAGTCTGGATCACAGTCCTAGTCTTTATCCAGACATTAGTTAGAAATAGGGCCGGTGCGTCCATTAAGGTGAACTAGGCAGTTGCCTAGGGCACCAAAATGGACAGGGGGCGCCACCTCCCCACCACTGCTGGCTAGCTTGCTGCCCCCTCACTGCCCCCTGCCACTGGCCACTTCTGCCCGGCCCCCCGCTGGCCATCCCCCCCGCCACCGCCACCGCCACCGCCCGCGTCCCCCCACCGCCCCTGCCTGCCCCCCGCCCCCGCTTTGCCCCCCACCGCCACCCCGCCCCCCGCCTAGGGCGCAGGAAACCCTAGCGCCGGCTCTGATTAGGAACATTCCCACAGCTGCCCTTGGAATATTTGTAATTACTGCCAAGTTACAAGTGGAGATGCATGATGGCGTACATTAAGGTAAGTCTATCCTGCACTAAGCCTATCACTTGATTTAACTTATAGAGGGTGGGAAAGGGAACGATTGTAACAGTAACTGCAGTAGGGATACAGGTAAGTGGGAAAGGTCAGCCATGCAGAAATAGATGAGATGTTTCTGAAGCTTAGATATAAATATTCCTATAAAGATGCTTTTCCCATTACCAGACCCAGCAGGACTATAACGCCCATGACCAGTAGTTGAATCATGGGAATTGTACAACATTTGTCAGCAAGAATTGGGCAATATGTCGGTGAAGATTCTCGGTCATCCAGGTGAGTTTATCTGGAAGCTGAGTCATGGCAACTGGACTTTTTCTTGAGAGAGAGAAACGTTTCACTGCTCATCTAAACAGACACTCCAGCCATGTAGGGAATGACCAGGTTCTTCTGTCAGGTCTGGGTCTTCTACTGAGAAGCTTAAAAGGATTTTTGGCAAACACCACATCCCTGTTTATTTCAAACCCACAAACACACTAAGTCAGAGACTTGTCCACCCAAAGACCCGATACCAAAACAAAAAAGGAGCAATATAGTATATGGGATCCTATGCAGTGAGGAGTGTGCAGACCTCTACATTGGAGAAACTATACAGCCATTAAACAGAAGGTTGGCCCAACATAGGAGGGCTAACAGCTCAGGACCAGAATCAGCAGTACACCTCCATTTGAAGGACAAAGGGCACTCATTCAAAGATGAGGATGTACACATATTAGACACAGAAGGTAGGTGGTTTGAGAGGGGTCAGGGAATCCATTCATGTGAGAATTGAAACCCCCTCTCTCAACAGAGATGGGGACCTCAGGCAAAGTCTATCTGCCACTTATCAGGCTGTGCTTTCAACAATACCCAGACAAATCAAAAAGCCTTCACCACCAAGGCCATAACTAACAACCTATACTTTATAGGTTTCAGCATCTTAGGCCATTTTTCACCTTAAGCCTATGGATACTGTTGTCTACCTAACAAGCCTATTCAGGCCATTGTTCATCTTAAGTGCCTATTTCAGACCAGGGTGACAAGAGGTCAACGCTGACTATGTGATGGAGGACTCACACTAGCTGTATTCAGATTGATGAAGCTGTTTGAATGAGCAGCGAAACATTTCTCTCTCTCAAGAAAAAGAAGTCCAGTTGCTATGACTCAATTTCCAGACAATTTAATTCCACTGATCATTCTGAGACATGAAGATGCACCTCCAACTTTCTTCCCCAGATTTATATTTGTTCTCCATATTTGTGACTTGGGAGAAGACAAGAATAGGAAAAGCACCCCTTCTTCTCTTCCCCTCTTTCAAAGCTGCCCAGTCAACACTTTGTTAAAAGTGTGAGTAGCATTGCCAAGGTGTGTTGCTGCTGCGTGAGTGAAAGAGTAGGTTGAGTATGAAACAAGCACAGAACAACAAAATTAGCTACCTGGTACTGAATGTAGGCATGGATTCGCTCCAGCATCCCTTCAGAGGTATACTCATAGGGCAGGTAAGGATCCACCTGGAGGTACAGAAGAGCAAGATGTGGGAGGAATTAGCAGGACTCATGATAGACAGCTAAGTAAACCCATTCCCTCTCATCTCCAAGTTTTGTCAAGAAGTAGGAAGAAACCTAACAGCTAGTATCCTATGACTGACTGTAGAGCTTCCAACAGGTACTTGCAGCTTGATGGAGTGCTGACACCCATCTTGGTCACACAATTTGAGGCATAATAGACATGCACCCTGACACCTCTGGATAGCTCAGTGGTTTCAATCTCTGCCCAACCAGAGGTTGGAAGTTCAATTCTCTACTTGCTGTGGTTTGTGCAACTGCCCATCAGAGACTGAGGAGAACGTGTTGATCAAGAGTCAGATTTCTGGGCCATGACCTCATTCCTGATTTTGGGACACTCCCAAATCTCACGTGACATTTCAGCACATTCTGGTGTGCACTGGAATGGCCATGCGAGATGAGTGTGTGAGAAGTCACAGCCTAACCCACTGGTCTGTTTCAGAGCCATTCGAAGAAACAGCAGAGATGTGGAGATCGGATCTTCTCCCCTCCAAGGATAAAAGCTGTGAATCAGTGCAGTAGTTATGCTAGCAAAAGGGGAAAGATTTTCAATAATCAAACAAGGTTATCATCTCTCTATATATAAAACAGTCCCCCAGATGTTGCAATGGCACAGGCCCCTCTGTCATCATGAGAGCCATCAGAAGAAGATCCTTCTGATTCCCCCAGCTGGGACTCGTATACCACACGGGCATTTTCTGAGCAACACCTGACATGTTCTGCTGGGGACCAGAATGTGCACATGGCCTGACTTCTAGCTGGCTCCTTGGGCTGGAGCCTTTCCTCTTCTTCGCGAAGGGCTGGCAAGCCTCCTACTGGATCCATCAGAAGCACTCCATGCCAGGCCGTGCCGGCAGATGCCTGCATCCATCTGCTACCAGGAGACAGTTGGATGAATCCTCCTTTGCAAAGGCAAGCGCCCCAACAACAGACGGACTCACCAGGACAAGTGGCTGCTAATGAGTGTCTCCCTCCCCCTTCCCTTTTGCCTTAAAATAAAAAACAACAGATCAAAGCCAGGGGAGGGAAAATGCCAATTAAGCATCAAAATAAAGCAAGGTGATTAAAAGCGTATGGCAGCTGTTCTACTTTGTGAAATGCACACCCTCTTGTACGCTCTAGCAAAGCCTGGCGCTTCTGAACAGCAGAGATCTAACTACAAAAACCTTCCATGTTCAGGAGCATGGTTTCTTAAGCAGCTTATGCGGGTGACTGACTGATAAGGGGAGATGAAGACAGCTCTGATCTTCAAGCATCCTTGATCCCACCTATTGCTTGTGATTGTATCTATCAGATGAAAACACAGTGTGTACCCACATGGGGATAACATAAGCCCTAGGACAGCTACGAGAATTTCCACACTGAATCTTGCCAGCTTCCAGGGGCCATGGTGCAATCCCACCCACATTAGATGGCAACATGAAAGACTGGTTGACGACACTAGGCTTGCTGCTGACTAAGACCTTGAAACCTGCATGGGGATTACAGTTTCAGGTCTGATGGTGCCTTGTGTGACATTGAGGCAACACATGGAGAACACCAGGGCTCAAAATAGGTTTGGATCTTGGTGGCACCAGAACTTGGAAGACTTCTATTTATTTTTCTCCACTAGAAGCCCCAAAATCCTGAGTCCACTGGCTGTGGGATTCTGGAGCAATGGTTCACAAATAACTTTCTTCAGTTCCAGGTGAGATCAAGCCATCTTCCTTCTTGTATCTTCCTTACCTCTTGGCAGGGAAGCAAGTAGATAGACTTTTAGCTTTTAACTATTCTGTTTAGAAAGCTGTGAGGATCACTCACCCTGCTAGGAGAGGGTGAGGCTTGTGGATTGCAACACATCTATGCTTATCTTTTATTGCATTATTGGAGCACTGCAGGGCCCCAAAACAATAAAGGTGGCGATTCTTCTTATCCCGAGCTGGAGTTGTATATGGATAACATTCAGATAATCATGCCTGAACTGTTGGGGTTAATGCACACAGATGGAAGAATCCCTGTCACCTCCCATCCTTTGTGTTTTTCAAACAAAGACCCAAGCAATTCAATTGGCATTTCAAAGTTTTACAGGCAATAATTCATTAGTTCACCCGTTGTCCTTCATTTTCTACCCTTCTGGAAGAAAAAGGGGTAAAATGCCCTAAGGAGTTTCACTGGATATTTTATATTTTCAACTTGCGTTTTATAGTGCCAGAAAAGCCAAGCAGTATATGAAATAGGCCCACAGCAGAGAAAGATTAGCATTTAAATAGGGAATATAATCAGCTACCAAATTCAGCAGGGTTAAGGAAACCCTAACTTGGTGCTACTGTGTTGAGGGGAAGAACAAGAAGTTTGAGGGGATTTTCTACTGTTAGAGCACTCTCAGAAACTCAAAACGTTGGGGGCTTCCTATATAAGCCATAAGAAAGGAAGTAAATACTGCAAGCACTTGAACCAGTTTTTGTTGCTTTTCCATTACAGCCCCATCAAACAGCAGCTGCCATAGGAAGGCTGTGCATTAAAATAGGACGGAGTCTGAACAGAATCAGTTTGGCTGGGGTGTTTGCTGGGAATTGAAACAAGCTTCATCTGAAGCTACCTGAATCAAAGGACTGGATTCACCCAAGATTCAGGTTTAAGAAAGGTAAAAGCAGCAGCAGCAGCAAAGATGCCCTTCAGGTTTGTTTGTTTGTTTGTTTAAAATATTTAAAATATTTTACCCCATCTTTCTTCTTGAAAAGGACCCAAGGCAGCTTACATTGAACGATAATATATAAAGTTGGAGACTAAGGGTATACAACAATTGTTAACACATTAAATATATTTGAAATTAGGAACTATGAGTGTGAAGAGTCATTGAACATCATTTTAAAAAGCTAAGAACAAGAAGTAAACAAATGTAGAAAATA
The DNA here is from genome assembly GCA_023846285.1 of Phrynocephalus versicolor. Taxonomy (NCBI): domain Eukaryota; kingdom Metazoa; phylum Chordata; class Lepidosauria; order Squamata; family Agamidae; genus Phrynocephalus; species Phrynocephalus versicolor. The sequence goes on along the minus strand of JAHTLZ010000010.1, from coordinate 25,345,104 downwards.
CGCCACTCTGAGAAATGGAAAACACAGGTAATACTACAAATCCACCCCAAGCTGTAAGGTATATCAGTCCCTCTAAAAATCACATAACAGGGAGCCATTTACTGAGGAAAAGCTTGCCTGATGAGAAAGGCCTTTGCCTGCTTGTGGAAAGACCACATCCTTGGGGCAAGTATTGCCTCCTGTGGGAAGGAGTTCCACATGGAGCAGCAACAGAGAAGGCCTTCTCTTGTGTCCTCATCAGATACCTCTGTGAAGGTGGTGGGACTGAGAGAAAGGCCTCTCCTGATGTTTTAGCACCCAAGCTGGTTCATAATGCAAGCACCTCCAAGCTGCACACCTCCTTCTTCAGTGGGAGAGTAATCCCATCCAGTACAGGCTGCATCTACTTGAACTTCCTTTTAGACAGGGCCGGCGCTAGGGTTTTTCGCGCCCTAGGCGAGGGGCGGCGGCGGCGGCGGGGGTCCGGCGGCAGCAGCGGTGGCGGTGGCGGGGCGGGGGGCAGCAGGCTGGGCAGCGCCCCCTGTCCATTTTGGCGCCCTAGGCAACTGCCTAGTTCGCCTTAATGGGCACGCCGGCCCTGCTTTTAGGGATCTGTACCTTATGAATAATGACACACTGTTTTGTCATTTCATTAGCTTATGAATGAAACCTTATGACATGAAATGAAACAGGCAACACCATGTCATCAAGAAATGAAACAGAACACTTTTTTTTGTTTTGGTAATGAAATGATTCATCCTAGCCTCTTGATCCAGAACAAGAGCTTTACTTTTAAACTGATTGATTTGAGCAAAACTCCCAATACTGTATAATGCATAGTCTTCATTCAGGTTTATTTCAGAATCACTTATTTCCAAGGCAGCAAAGCAGCCACTGGATCAATGTGCCTAGTGAGACCCACTATAGGTCTCTGGGATCCATCCTGGTTAATCTTGGTCCATTCCTAGTTCTTTTTGTAAGGGCCTGAGGCACTGAAGCAGAATCATGCTCACTGAAGCATCAGCAAAGTTTCATCAGTCGAGATGTTCCCCAACTCTAGTGGTCTTCAGGGGGTCATTACATCCCGGTTCCTTTGGCTTCTGCAGAACTGCTAACACTTAATAACCATATAGCCTTGACAGTATTACAATAACGTTGGCAGCATGAAGCAATAAGTTGGCGGTGGGAGGTGGTAGTGGGGGAGAGAAATCCTATCTGTGGGTTGGACACTACCAACCCTCTCCCCAGTCCTTTAAAGTAACACTGATTTTCAGTAGAAAGCTCTCTGGGAAGGGATGATTCATCAACACAACACAACACAACACAACACAACACACACACACACACAGAGAGAGAGAGAGAGAGAGAGAGAGAGAGAGAGAAATGCAGGCATGCACACCCCTACACCCGAGTGCTGATCAAAAAGTGAAATTATTCCCATACCTTGTCAGCAAAAAAGAGCTGGCACCCTGCTATGTCAGAGGTTTAGTTCAGTTCTGGCAAAGTATACTGTCTGACACAACAGACAAAGGAGACATACCAGGGCTGCATGCAGAGATAAAGGTTTAGGCACTCCTAGCGGTTCTGAATTGCTACCGTTTCTAGCATACCTTTCTGTTCCAGCTGCTATTTATACCTACCTGCCATCTCCTCTGCCTTTATCATTCAAATGGATGCTAGAGTTTCAGAAAGGATGAAATACCATGGGGCTTATTTTGCACTATGTACTTTTGGTTATTGATTGTCAGTGCAGGAGGAAATACATTTACAGCCATTATTCTTCACCTCTCTCCGTATATCCATCTCTCTACATTTTTTCTTTATTTATCAGGATGTCTCTGGATCACCTCCTAAATGCTGGGGCCAGCTTAGGTCCTGTTGTTCTACTCTTTCTCCACTCCCTACTTCTCTCATGCATATCATTGTTCTGATCATTTCAGGTGGAGAATCATATGGAGGCTTTATGACCCTCAAACTCACCAATTTCAAACGGTCCAATTATGCGCAGTTATACAAAGTCATCCCTGATTCTGTACACTTGACAAATTACAGCTCTTGTATTTGTGACTGAAGTATCTTAACAACAAACCTTAAACAAAATGGAGCTGACAAGAGATAATACCCACTCTGACACTGTGTTCGTCAATCTAAGAACCTTGTTGTTGTTACAGTTCTATGCCAGACTGCAATTGGCCAAGAACTGATTTTAAAACGAAGAGCCTTATATGGAAGGCATCACATGCTACATTTTTCCTCTGCATGGGCATGAGGAAAAGGTAGTCACTCTTGGGCAGATTCATGTGTGAAAACCGTTAGCATCAATTTTGCCACAGGCCCGCAAGCCTCATCTGCAAACATTACAGTCTACACCTATATACAAGCATGTACAACCATTTCATCTCTGGAAGGGTCTTTAGAACATACATAAGAACTTAAGAAGTCATGCTGGATCAGGCCAAAGGCCCATCTAGTCCAGCTTCCTGTATTTCACAGTGGCCCTGCCAAATGCCTCTGGGAACACATGAGACTAGATATCTGTCTCCTGAAACCACTCCCCTGCATCTGATCTTTGAAGTGCCCTGGTTTTAAGTCTGGAAATGATACATCTCCATCATGGTTTGTAACCTGTGATGGACTTTTCCTCCAAGAATCTGTCCAATCCCTTTGAAGGCATCCAGGCTAGATGCCATCACCACATCCTGTGGCAGGGAGTTCCACAGACTAACAACACGCTGGGTAAACAATATTTTCTTTTGTATGTTCTCACTCTCCCAACCATCAATTTGAGTGGATGTCCCCTAGTTCTGGTATTTTGTGAGAGGGAGAAGAGCATCCCTCTATCCACTTTACTCATGGCCTGAATTATTTTGTACGTCTCAATCATATCCCCCCTCAGACACCTTTTTTTCGAGACTAAAGAGCCCCAAATGTTTTAGCCTTTCCTCATAAGGGAGGGGCTAGTGGGTAGTGGACCTACTTGTTTGAGCATCCATGTGACTTAGTATTGCTTGGTTGTGGCATGGTTTCAGTGTGGCATGAGTCAAAGCAATGATTTGTTATGGCAGTTACAGGCTGTAAGCCTCAACCCTCCATGGATGTAACACAGGGGCTATAACAAGAAAGACTACATTCTGTAATCTACATAAAAATATGCAAAATATGCAAAGTAAGCATGTTAACTTCTGCATAATTTATTCATAACTGTTAAATCATTGTGCATGGAGAAACGAGCTGTAAGAGGCACTCCTGCTAATGGGACCCCTGCTGAGCTCAGCCCTCCCATGTCGCCAGCTTTTTCCCTCTTATTAACTGCAAGAGCTAGAAACTTGACCCTAAAAAAGGGAGAAACTGAGTATTTTGAGATAGTGAGCTCTGTTTCTATTCCCATTAGCTAAGTCTGCATTTTTTTAACCAAAGGCATGCATGCAGTCCTGATTATAGATTGTCTGACACAGGTAACATTATTGTCCTCAGTCTAAACCTATCACCAGAACTCGAACAATGAGCAGCAAATGGGGCATAAGCCCAGGGAATCTTTTGGTTTATGAGACATTTTGTCTCCATTGTCCCAGCCATGTTAACGTGGAAGGGAGTTATTCCTTCTCTTCTGATGAGCAACACCAACTGCTACTCCCGAACAACACCAACTGCTACTCCCAAGACTAGAGGAGATCGTGCTAAGCCACCTTCTGCTGTAAATAGCTGAGAGTTTGGCAAGGACGGAAACTGTACCCATTATATCTAATTACAGGTGCAAATGGTAATCATCTTCAGCATAATGACAGGAGTTGATACTGCCTATGAATTATTGAACTCGCCCTGGTTTGATTTGCTAACTTTCAGGTAGCCATTTGATGGGCGTTCTTCTGAATTCCTGAAATAGAATTGTCTTGCTTGTTGTAGCCCAGATTATCTCTATTCCTGCAGAGCTCTCTCCATGCAAACACCTCCAGATGTTTCACACAGAAAGGAAACTTCTATGCGACAGATTTGTCCTACCAAATTCCTATTACAAAGAAAGGAAATTCTGCTTTTGTAGCATTAAGGGTGACAAGACCACATTTCATGTCATGTGTTCAGCTGGGCTCTTTTCTAGCACAGGACATGAGAAAGAATTGTGCAAGGGGGTCCCATTCAAAGCAAGCATTCTGAACAGCAGAGGCACCAGAATGCAGCAGGAAAACAAGACTCTCAGTGCAAAATGGCTATGAACAAAACAATACACGGGAAGAAAGACCATGATAAGCCGCCTGCAGGGCAAAACAGCAATTGCCCCATGTTCAAAAGTTTATTTTGAGGAGTCCCTTGCTTCAGTTGCCAGCTCTTCCATTCTACTGCACATGTGCCTCCGACAGTGATTTATCACACAATATAGGGTACTATTGCTTCTTGGCTCTTGGTAGTTGTGATTAGAGATGGGCACGAAACGAACAATTTTTCGTTTCCGTGTTTGTTTTTTCATTTCGTTACATAACGAAACGACAAACGAATTTTGTCTCTAAAATGAAACGAAATGAACAGAAACACCAGAAATTTTGTCGTGCGTTTCGTTTCCGTTACTGCAATATGAGTGAATTGCTTAAAATCCTAAAAAAGTCACAAAAAATTGAAATAAATGGTAACGAAATGGTAACGAAATGAATGAAAACGAAAACGATTTTTTTGCAAAAATTCACGAAAAACGTAAACGAACCAAAACGGACCCTCCAAACGACAAACGACAAACGAAATGCCATTTTTTTAAATTCGTGCCCATCTCTAGTTGTGATTCTTCAAGGAGGTCTTTCTGTCATCTTGAGAAAGCCCACAGTTCAGATGCTCACAGACGCCACTTGCAAAGAAGTTAGTAGAATGTGAGATAGATAGTGTAATTGCTTGACTGATCATACCCAAAGGATGATCATAAATGGCTTCTGTTCAGCATGGAGAGGGGTGACAAGTGGGGTGCTCCAGGGCTCTGTTCCGGGTCCGGTGCTATTCAATATCTTTATTAATGACTTGGAGGAAGGAATAGAGAGTATGCTGATTAAATTTGCAAATGATACCAAATTGGGAGGGGTGGCTAATTTTCTAGAGGATAGGATAAAAATCCAAAACAAACTTGACAGATTAGAGTCCTGGGCCAAAGCTAACATAATGGGGTTTAACAGAGAGAAATGTAGAGTCCTGCACCTAGGTACAAAAAATGAATTGCACAGATATAGCACGGGAGACACATGGCTGGAGAGTAGTACATGTGAAAGGGATCTCGGAGTCTGGGTGAACCACAAATTGAATCTGAGTCAGCAGTGGGACATGGCGGCCAAGAAAGCCAATGTGATTCTTGGTTGCATCCACAGACACAAAGTATCTAGATCAAGGGAAGTGATAGTACCATCTGTTCTGCTCTGGTCAGACCCCACCTGGAGGATTGTGGTCCTCAATTTCAAAAGGAGGTTGACAACCCTGGATGGGTCTAGAGGAGGGCAACCAGGTTGGTTAAAGGTCTGGAAGAAATGTCTTACGAGGAGTAGCTTAAGGATCTGGGAATGTTTAGCCTTACAAAAAGAAGGTTGAGAGGGGTATGATAGCCATGTTTAAATATTTGAAAGGATGTCATATTGAATAGAGGACAGGCTTGTTTTCCATGGCTTCAGAGACTAGGACTCGGAGCAATGGTTTCAAACTACAGGAAAAGAGATTCCATTTAAACATTAGGAAGAACTTCCGATGGTTAGAGCTGTTCGGCAGTGGGATATGCTGCCACAGAAGGTGGTGGAGTCTCCTTCTCTGTGGCCTTTTAAGCAGAGGCTGGATGGCCATCTGTCGGTAGTACTTTGAAGGGGGTCCCTGCATGGCAGGGGATTGGACTGGATGGCCCTTGAGGTCTCCTACAACTCTGTGATTCTATGATTTCTATTATTCTACCAAACACAAGTACCATGCCCAGCTTCTAAAGACACTAAGCAACAACCTTACCAAACAAGTAGCCCTGCGGTCAGGGAGACACCAACCAGTATTTAACAGGAGACTGGTAGGTAATTAATTACATGTCATCAAGAAGAATCCAGTGTATGGATTCCACTTCGCGGAATTTTCTAAGTAGAGAGTGTTCCCAGAAATGGTTTGCCATTCTCATCTTCTGGGGGTGTGGTGTGCCCTGGGATGGTGCAGCTTGCCCAAAGGCCACACAGGCTGGCTCTTCACTCGGAAGGCACAGTGAGGAACTCCTGGCCTCAGGCTCCATCAACAGATACTCCAGCTCACTCCAGCCAATGTGCGTGACAGGTGACAAATCCCTTTTTTAAAAGTAAATTAAGAACGTGTTTGAACAGTAATGATTGAGAATTTTGCTTAGTTCACTTCTTGGTCAGAACTTTCCAAACTGCACATATTTCTCCATAAATTGCATAGAAAGAATTCAAGACTCAAAATGTCATACGTGGAACGGAAGTGCAATGATCCAATTGCCCATCGTGCTCAGAGACCCAACTCATTTTTCCCCTCTTTCCCCTAGGAAAAGGCTTTTAATTCTGGGAGAATGCAAATGGGTTCCTTATCACTCCATGGGCACAGTTACACTAATGATTTATATTGGTTTCAGCTCTGATTTTTAAAAAACCCTAAACCAATAAAAATCAGGTGGGTTTTGCATCACTGCACATTCCCTTTTGCCTCGGTTACTAGGAGGTTGGCATAACAGCAGCAGCACACCATATGGTTCCTTGAGATGCAGATGCCAGTGGCTTGTCAATTCTTGCAAATGGTCTTTCCTTTCTCATCTGGATTGCCACATTGTTCAGAAGTGTTTAAGTTTCCCTTGGACAGCTAGCATTTCATTTGACTGCATCCTCATTTTTGGAATCAATTTTTAATTAAAATAAATAAATGTTAAGTGTCCTAGCATTGAACAGACATTTTTTTAAAACAAGTTTTTTAAAAACAAACAAACACTACTTCTCATTCCTCCTCCCTTGTTCTTTTTATTGTGATCTACATAAGGAACTTATTCAACCTGTTATTAATAAATTTCCTGGGAGACCTGCCAAATTCTACGTGAAGTTACTTCTTTCTGACAGGTCCCAGCAGATTTCAAACTGTGCGGCCAGATTTTGTACCTCTGCAGTAGTTGTACGTAGGCTCATGATTGCCAGTAATTCTAGCTCCTGATGATCATATTGACCGTGGTCTCCACTTAGGGGTTTGATGTTGACTTGACTCTCTATATATTATTTTATCTATCTTTCTGATATTGACTATTTATATAACAGTCCTGTTTGTACTTTGCGGCTTTTATCAAAAGTTTTACAATGTTTTTAAAATGTTTTATTCTGGCAAATTGATATTTTGGTATTTCTTGATTTGGTTAAAAACCGTAAATAAAGATTCATTCATCCCTCCTCACTTCTTTGAGTTCTGTTTTGCCATGATAGCACTGCCTAGTTTCTGCATTCTTTAATGCCTGCCCGGTGCCACTGAGCCTTCCCCACCCCCTGTCTCTTTGTCTCGGCTTTTTCCACGTCACCTCCCTCCAAACTGAGGCCCCTTCCCCTTTGCTTTCTTTGGAAAACCCTTTTTTCCTTTTCTAGTGAAGTTTACCTTTCCCCACGATTGCCCCAAAGAGTTGTCCAACTTGGGATCGGACAACACAGTCCTCCAGAGGCAGCCTTTACTACTACTGCAGGGTGTTGGCACACACCAAAAGCAGTTCATAATGAATCTATTTCAGAAGCATATTAAAATAAAATTTAAAAAACAAAACCTTCTGCAGGGCTCATATAAAGCTTGCTGGGAACAAAACCAATGCAGGGTGTTGTGTCTTTCGCATCCTTGGGATTTTTCGAAATGATTTTAAACAAGTAAAACCCATCCAAAACCAGGCTTTATTGCTCATGTAACTGTACACTCTTTTGCGTGGATTCAAAGTGGACTTTTAAGGAAATAATTTCTCCAAAACTTCTTCTTGGATGTGTGACTGCCAGATTTATTTATTTATTATCACATTTTTTTGGGGGGGCGCAGGAGAGATTGGAAGGGGGTTCAGTAAATTTTGAAGAGTTCTTATCTAGAAATGAATCCAATACAATCCCTACCTATCCCCAGTAATGACATCTAAGTCCTTGGCCCTTGATGTCTTCAAAGGGCTTTTGGTTGACAGAGGCTGCTTTTACACAACCCCTAAAATCTAAGGCAAAGGGCTCCCAGATGCGGAGCTTTAAATTGTTTTCCCACCAGCTGCGGGCTTTTAAAAAAATTAAGTACGGCCACGCCCACCTAAGTGTGCCCCAGCGCATTTTACTCATACTACCTGGTCTCTGGAGGTAAAAATTTTCCAATGCAGATTGTAAAGCTGTGGATGCCGGGCTTTCCTCGCCTTCTGCTTGTTTTGTTGTCCCCGCCGCCCCTTTGACAGACAGGAATCCCTACGGGGCTGCTCCAATGGCAGATGGAGGTGAGCCTGCATTTTTTTCTCCCTCCCCCCCCCCTCACCGCAGACAGGAGCAATGGAGTGCGGAAGGGTGGGAACACAGGAAGCAGAACAAAACCCCACGATCTCTGGTGCGAATTTAAGTTACCAGCAGATTTTAGAGGTCGTGTAAACGCGCCCAAAGTGTTCCTTGTAGCTAGGTTTCAGACAGTTTCTGAGACTTATTCTTGATCCATCATTTTCCCAGTTTTTGCCTTTCTGGGTGCCTTTTAACATACCCTTTGACTCACTGCATATGGATGGACTTTGCAGCCATTGGCTCAAAAGATGCAAGGCTTTGTATGGAACATGGGATGTGATGTTTCATATAAAGACCTTAAAGGGTTTTTGTTTGTTGTTGCTGCTGCTGTTTGTGTTTTTAGAAATTTAATTTGCCTCTGGAGGTCTAACAGCAGCAGAAGTATTTTGCAGCAAACTGCACCGTCTTCTCATCCGCAGTGGTTCGTAAACAGACTTGGCTTTGATCTAAGATTTCAACTCTCAATTAAATCTTGGCTTTTGCCGAATATAAAGCAGACCGAAAGGCACCACCATGGCTGACTTCTGACTAAATTACATCTTGGCAATTTGTTCTAAGTTCAGAAGCTGTACCTGGGCACCAGGCAAAAGAGAACCTGGCTTCAAATGATCAGTGCCACGATCTCCCTTTTTTCTCTCCTGCAAAAACAGACTCTTGTGATAGACAGTGTTCTACAGACTTCTCAAACATTGCAGCATGGCTGATGTTAACAAAACACTTATTTGTGGACAAACTGGCACTTTTTCTGTTCACAAAGAACAATTCTATAACATTTTTTACTTGTGTGCTTTTAATCATGCTTTTAATTGGTTTTATGTTTTGTTTTATTTCAAATGTTAATATCCCTAGCCACCCTGAGTGCCAAATCGGGAGAGAGCAAATATAGCAAATGTGTGTTAGCCAATAACCATAGTGCAAAAAGACAGTAGCCAGAGGGCGAAGGACAAGCAGAATAGCTGTCAGAAGGTGAGACAGGGTCTCTCCGAGGTCCTACCAAGTCAGTAATCCAACTGGGGTGAGGCAGAGGCCTGGCCACAAGATAGTACAGGTCAGGTTGTAGAAAACAAAGCAATGCACAAGGCTAGCCAGGAAGAGACCGTGAAGTTCGGCACTTGCATCACTTTCTCCTTTTATCTGCTTTCAGCCAGAGTATGTGCCTTACCTTCCAACCTAGCAGCTCAAAAGCATGTAAAGGCAAGTAGATAAATAGGTACCGCCATAAAAAGCAGGAAAGTAAAACAGTGTTCCATGTGCAGAAAGGCGTTCAGCCATGCTGGCCACATGGCCACGGACTTCCACAACTCTGGCTCTTTGGCTTGGAAACGGAGATGAGCACCGCCTCTAGATTCAGACACAACTAGCACGTATGTGCAGGGAGAGCCTTTACCTTTACCTGCCTTATACCAGTTGATGTTAGTTATTCAGGACATTTGGAAGGTTTTGGCTGCAAACACTGAGTTGGGGTTGGATCTTCTTGGTCATCTTACACTGCTGTGGACTGGTAAGAGACAAATCTTCCTCTGGGATTTTCCCAGTGTCTGGGGGGTGGGGGTTGGGGAGTGAGTCCCCTGTGGACAGGGCAGGTTTTGTCCCTTATTATCCCTGGACTGTGATTGCTGGGTGGAACCTCCAGCTCATTCCAAGGATCTCCCAGCAAGAGCATGAAATCCATCAGATAAGACATGACAACTATAAACCCAATAACTAAAAACAAATCCTTCCCATAATGTCAGGCAGACTCTTTGCAGATGATAAAATGTCTACATGGAAGTTATGACTTTTCAGAGAAAAGCAAAACCCAAGCCTCTACATCCATAAACAAGGCTAGGAATTACTGTTCTAGGAACAGCTACTTGGCCACTGTCAGCCTCATGCCCTGGGTACCTGCAAACCTGTCTATTTGAATTAAATACAGAATGAAATGATTACTTCACCTACTTGAAAAAGAAAAAGAAGGGCACATGGGTGGTATTTTTCTGAGGTGATGCAGCTCATGATATTTTTTTTTACCTGGCAAACACAAACAGCTAGGTCGTAGCCTTTGGAATCTCACAATGGGCTGCAAATGTTATTTTGAAACATTAGAATTTGAGAGCTTTTTTCCAACTATTTTTAAAAGTAACACATCTAATTTTAACATGTTAATATTAACAGATTCTTTCCTAATTCTGGTCAAATGACACCTTTGTTTGACAACATAATTTATCTTACAGTGATGGAACTTTTTATAGAGAGTTTTTGTCTCAGCAATCAGACATGCAAAACATGTTTGTGTTCACCTTCTAATGACCAACCAATAACCAAGAATGGCTAACTGCAAGATGCAGAGATGAGGAAAAGCAAACACATCTCTCACCATTTGAGAGATCACCACTTCTAAACATGTGCTAAGCATGTATTCTTGTTTGACCCAGAGATTAGTTGTGTAACTGGATTACATTCTAGATAGTTGTACCCAAAATATGGTTATCATGGAAAAAGTCACAAAATTAGGTATGTGGCGCCCTAAGCACATCCAGTCTTGCCTGATTTCGGAAGCTAAGCAGGGTCGGCCCTGGTTAGTACTTGGATGGGAGACCACCAGGGAATACCAGGTGCTGTAGGCGCCTGGTGTAGGAACTGGCAAACCACTCCAGTATACCTGCCAAGAAAACTGCATGGACATGGGGTCATGAAGAGTCTATCACGACTGTAACGACACAACACACACACTAGAAGTACAGCCCTCACTCTTGCTGCAACACATAACAGGAATCAGGCTGAGGAGTCTCCCTTCAAACAATAAAATGAGTAACAACAAACAAAGATACTAATAATAACTCAGGAATGACGTTTAGAATATTATTTCACCACAAGAGCCTGAGTCTCCAACATAAAATTTTGCTCCAAGAATAATAATGAATTCTTCACAAAGAAAACAGGGGGTGGGGGAGAAAAAGCTCAACTCAAATGTTATCAGCCAAGTAAACAAAAAGTAATGCAATTGTCTAACAGTGTGTAACAGCAGCCCGAGGGATATTTTAACTGGCTATTTTCACAGCAATTCGTAATGTGCTATTCTCCCAAGCATAGCCTGAAATGTATAATTTTCCATCATATTCCTGTACATTTGGCTTTAATATAATGTTGCCTTCTCCCTTCACTACACCAGTGTATTGGCTGTATTAAATTGCTTGTATAAGAACCATTTTTATTTTGAAAAACATAAAAGCTGAAGTTCAAGCCAGTGACCTCAAATAAAAAGCCACCCGTCTCTGTCTGTCGCCTTTCACCTCCTAGCAGCAGCTGTAATTCATCACAGGGACAATTCTCCCCGTGTCACCTTTCCCCGAGGGCTGCAATCTGTCTTTTTAGCTTCACACGCTTCCTTGACTTCATGCAACTGCCCTGTTGCCACCCCTCTCCTTGCAGTGTGAGGCACTGAGTGTCACAAGAAACATGGCGAGCACTGGTTGGCATAATTATCTTCCAGAAAAATAGCATATGCTTCATAGCTACACAAAATACTGTACATAAAGGAATAAACCAGGCCAGCAAAATTATAATCCAAGAAGAATGGGGCCCTCCAGCCATCAACGGTGGCCTGACCCATGAGAACCTCACTTGACCTTCTGTCCTGCCTTCTGCCTAGAACTCTCAGGACAGAATGAACGTGATGGTGAAGCATCCAGAAAAATACTGCATGCTTTTTGGACTGGGGTTGCTTGGCAGGTCATAAATTAGGGAGGTATAAACACAATATTTCCAAGAATCACCCAGGATGCTAGGGAAATTTTTATATTAGCTACTTCTTTATTTTATCACTTTACTCTTTAGGGACGCCTTTAATAATGACTAGAGGGTGTTTTTTTCTGTGTTGCTTATTTTTGCCCCGCCTTATTTATTTTTATAGTGACTGTTCCCGCTCTGTGATTTTTTCTGCTTTTAATCTCTTTTATGTAAACCGCCCTGAGTTCCCGCTCGGGAAGTAGGAGCGGTATATAAATTTGAAAAATAAATAAAATAAAAAAATAAATTGTCTAGGCTTGTCTGATCAGAAGCCTATCTGATCAGTGACAATCACTAGTACTGAATATCCAGTTTTAAAATGACTATTTGTTGTACAGTGTTTGATTTGTGGAGATTGTTTCCTAAGTTCCCCTGGACATGCTTAGTAAATTCATTCATTAATTTATACAGTATAGCTAAATATTAACTCATTTCTCCTCATGCGACAAGAGCAAAAGCAACATTCTCCATATTAGACAACTGTTGAAATGCTTCCTCCTAATTGGGGATGTTAAATGAATTTCCTCTATTAGTGATAAGAAAAGGCTATGAAAGTTTTGTAACTGTGCCAAGAGCATACTGCTTTGTTTTCTGACTGTTTGCACCTTTACTGGTAAAATAAACTCAGTACCTCACTCACTGTTTGTTTGCCTCCACCCTTGCCTATGAGAACAAAACTCAACTGTTCATTTTGACACAACACAAGAGAAATTTTCTTATGTTACAGACAGTGTTGATTTAGGAAGTCAGGATGTGAGATCTGGAAGCATACCTGAAGGGATTGTTTACTTCTTCGGATTATCAGCAACACTATGTTTAGCTCCAGCAACAGCTTTTTCCAATCCTTTCAAGAGAAATCTCTAAAATGGCCTGTCTCCCTTTCCGCAACTCCTTTTCAAAATCCACCATAACCCAGTGGTTCCAAACAGATGACAGTGACAAAGATAGTGAATGGGGGCTTTCCAGTATGTGATTGTGACTGAGGGGAAAACTGCAATGAGTGAAAGAAAGGCCTGGGCCTAATCAAGAGAAGAGGCAGTTAAGGTGTGGTCCCACAACCAGCTCTTCATCATACTAGATCAGGAAGAAAAACACTCTGAGTCTGAGGGGACTAGTGTGTGTTGTGTGTTCCCCTTCCCACTTCCTGACTCACAGTGAAAACAAAATGTCCACCAAGACAGTGGATCCCAACCTTGGGTCTCCTAGTGGTGAAAACATCTGGGAGTTTTTGTCCAAGGACATCTGGGGGACCCATGGTTGGGAACTACTTCTCCAAGAGACGGCTGTCATGGTGGCTTTCAGTTGCAGTGCAACGTTTCACTTCCTAGTTAAGTTCCTATCATCCAGAGGACAAAGGGGGTGTCTCTGTCTGGGGGATGTCCCAGAAGCTATAGAACACCATGGAGGAGTCAGTGTCGACCCATGGAGAGGAGGGGGGGCACAATCATGGATTCCTCCACCTCAGACTCCCCACAACAGCTTCCTTCCCAAGGAAGTAGACTGGAAAAAGGCAGGACAGCTGAGTGCTGGAAGAAGGGAGACAATGTCCATGAATCCAAGTCACCCACAAGCCTTGCCAACCCCTAATTTCACCATCAGTGTCTGTGGACATTGAGTTGTGTAGCTTCTCAAGAGGTCCTGCTGGTGGAGGGGAGCACAATTGTTTTGAATGTTGTTTTAGCTTGTATATTGTGTTGTTTATTTTAATACATATAATTTTTTTTAAAAAAGTTTAAAGTTGTGGAGCTAGTCTAAATGCATTATCTCACAGTGGTATCCAACCACTCTGTGGACAGCTGCATTGGAAATTGAAGTGGTTTTGTGCTTTCTTCCAGTGTCACCATGTGTCCAGCAGGGTTTGGGGCAGATTTAAGACTCAGATATTGGAGGCTTCCATCAGGTAGCAGAGGAATGCTCTCTAAGAGGCTTGAGTGACCTGGGTAAACGTCAGAGATTAGATGTGGAGTACATTTTTGATGAAACAGTTCTTTCTAAGGTTCATTATATACCAATACAATCAGCGAAAAATCAGGTGTGGGAGCCTTCAGAACTCAGCCCACCAGCTGAAAACTCCCATTCTAACTCTAAAAGCTCTCTTAGAAGTCCCGCAGAATTCTATGGCACTTACTCCCAGACAGGGCTGGTGCTAGGTTTTTTTTGCGCCCTAGGCAGAGGGCAGGGTGGGGGGCAGTGGGGGGGCATGGGCGGCAGCAGGGGGGCCGCGGGCCGGCAGGTGGGCGGCAGCGGCAGCAGCAGGGGGAAGGCGCGGGCCGGCGAGCGAGGGGCTGCAGGCCGGCGGGGGCAGTGGCAGGGGGAGGCGCGGGTGGGCGGGGGTGGGGGGGCCACAGGCGGGCAGCGGTGGGGGCAGCAGGGTGGAGGTGCGGGCGGGCGGGCAGGGGCGGGGGCGGGGGCCCTGCGAACGGGCGGCAGCAGGGGGGAGACGCGGCCGGGGAGGCGGGGGGGCAGCAGGCTACCCAGCGGTGGCGGTGGGGGTGGTGCCCCCTGTCCATTTTGGCGCCCTAGGGAACTGCCTAGTTCACCTTAATGGACGCGCCAGCCCTGCTCCCAGATAAGCATGCACTGCTCTTCAGCCTATGCTACACAGTCCCCCACTTCTTTGGAGCTGGCTTTTAATTTCCTGCAGTAACACAACAGTGATTCAAAGACAAAATATCAGGGGAATCCAACAGCACAAGCCCATAATAACGCTTTTAGGCTTTTAAGGTTGGTCAGTTTATAGCCCTAATTGCCTGCACACTATCTCTAACATCCCTGCCCTTTGCAAAAAGGAATGAAGTAATTGTGAGTTGCTTTGTATTCTCCACCTCTTTCTAGGACATTTATGAAATAGCTTTTCAAAAGTAGCTCTAATGCATTGAGAATTTGAGAGATTAGTCCAGAACGATGTGCTCCATCATGGAAGCAGCAGTGAAGGCATTAAAAGGTAGGGTGTGTGGGGGGGGGACTGCTCACCACATGTACTGTAAAGGTCATGTTTTGTGGCACCAGGGCCTTTTTTTTAGGTCTTCACTTAAAATACTGGGTGGATCTAAGCCACATAATTGTCATTCAGCATCCCAACTGGGAGCTATGTCTGTGCTTTTCCATTCTTTCTATGTGAGTACAGATGGGGCTGAAGAAGTGTACACCCACAAAAAGTACATCCACAAAGTGTACATGCAGAAAAATAGTACTGTATGTATAGTAATGAAGACTTCACAGAGATAGGCATGCTATAGGAACCCATTGATTATAAAAACATTTGCATCTTTATCTTAGGGGAAACCTCCTGCAAACACATATATAAGATGGGGAAAAAGTTTATGGGATATGTGCAAATATGTCCACATTTTAATGTAATTTTTTTAAAATAAAAATCTGCCACCTCAAGCAGAATCAGGACAGTACTAGGGTAACTTTCAAAAGCAAGGGAAAATGAACAAAATCGCATGTGATTATCCAAACCTAATCAGAGGTGACAATATCATTCACTTGGTGTTTCTAGATCAGGAAAGACTTGAACTTAAGCCAGCCATGGATTTCCCCAACATGAAGGTTTCCAAGTCAAGATGGGACTCTACTTACTGACAAATCTGCTCAAAACAGCTCACAAACATTGGGAATACATTAAAAATAACACTAACCATTGAAACATCATTATCACTCCCCCCCCCCCAAAAAAAAACAGCACTGGAGAAAAATCCATGTACTTACACTTTACACATTGCTTACCATATACTATACGTTAAAAAGCCCATTGTACATTAAACACCACCACCATCATTCCTCTCACCTCACCCTCCCGTCCCCCATTTATAAATCCTTTAACCATCTCATTATCTGTTCTCAAAACCCTACAATCTACAATTATGCATGGTAGAGTTTAGGGAAATCCCTAAGCAAGAAGTGAACAAAGATATGGAACTGTAAAAAAAAAAATGAACCAATGGAACAAATATTTTTTTAAAAATTGTTAAAAACAAAATTAAATGAAGTGAACCTTAAAACAAACCAAACCAAAACAAATTGCCATTTTTTTGGTTCATGCCCATCTCTAGTGGTGAGGGCTCTTACCCACCTCAAAACCACCCCATTTATTAACTGCTCTGAGGAAGCGAATTCCCTGACTTCCGCCAGCTTTCCGAGAGTCAAGACTTTTAGAGTCAGGTTGGGTCTGAAGAGAGGCACCATTTTGTATCATCTTTGCAACCACAGACACACCCGTCTCTCACCCAAAGCAAACAGTTGAGCGAAACAGAAATCCCCTCCTCTAGGAGCAATGAATTGAATGATGTGGACAACTTGAAAGGCTTCTGCTGTGGGAGAGGTAAATATTCATGGCAGCTACATTTTAAAAGTCTTTGAGAAAGCACCTCGCCCAGCAGGTGCTGCATTTTTCAGAAGGTCCTTTTCTTCACTTCCTAGTAGCATTTTTAAAAGACATGTACGCATTATTAAAAGGGAGCGCCTGAGGCTCTTCCCCTTCTTGCTGAATACCTTAATACAAATATTGCAAGTACTAATTATGAATAATTAAATTAAAGATGATGAATAACCTGACACATCTCAGACCGTTAGGGGGGGAGGGAGGAGGAGGAGGACAGCCGGCAAGTCTTGTTACTATCTCTGGTTTTAGAAGAGAGTCTACAGAGCAATGTTAGAAAATTTGCCCAGAAGCTCAAAGAGGCTTCCCTGAGAAAGCACACTGAGGCCTGTGTGGCTGATGGGATTTGTTTTTATACATGCAATTTAATATCTCCTGTTTCCAGGCTAGCCACAGGCATTGCAATAAATGGGTGACTTCTTTCAAATACAGCTATTGTATATGTGGTTGACCCATATGAAGATTCACCCAATTCTTCATTCTTATCAATTTAGATTGCACCCCCCCTCCTCCACAGTCCATGAGATTCCTTGCTTGCAGGCAAGGAATCTCATGACCAAGGATGCTGTTTTCCCAATAGTTTTTCAAAAAGAGAGGTGGGAGAGACGGGGAAACTAAGGTCCTGTCCATGAAATGCAAATTGCTGTGTGGATCACTGCTGGTACAGTTGGTACAAACCATAGTATGGCGTCTACAAGTGTTTATTAGATCAATCCATCCTGCCCCTTTAAGAGCTGTCCCACTCCTTTCTGGCAAATCACTTCCTGTTTCTGAAGTTTTTTTTAACTAACATAGATTGTGGGTCCTGGTGACAATTTTAGTGTTTTTGTGTTTAAATGTTTCTATTGTTTCACTTGTCCATTGCCTTTTT
>JAHTLZ010000010.1:25311643-25327606 GCA_023846285.1 Phrynocephalus versicolor | reverse complement strand
ATGTATGTATGTATGTATGTATGTATGTATGTATGTATGTATGTATGTATGTATGTATAAATAAATAAATAAATAAATAAATAAATAAATAAATAAATAGGAGCTTTAGGGTTTTTTTGGGGGGGCATCATTCAGTGTGCTCCCAATTACTCCATTGCACAGCTTGTATGGATGGCTAGTTTGCCCCCAAACTGAGCTGACGAGGGCACTAACTGAGGAGACAACCTTGTGATGCATTAGATCAGTTGTAGATGTTAAAAGGGTTGATATTAAAAGGGACAGTGGAGACAAGCAGCAGGCCATTGCCACTTGGTGTTTTACTGGCATGAAAGCATTGTTTTTGCATTAAAATGTTATTTGTGCCATTTTTGCTTGCTTTGCACAAAACTTGCACAAAACTCTCATGCCCATCCTCATTTTTTCTTTTTTAAAGTGGGAGCACCAAAACGCACCCTGCCTACGTGCCGAGCAAGGAATGTGATATCGCTGTTCCTAATGCACGCATGCAAGGACCAGACAAACTACGCTCTCCATTCCTAATTTAGGCCCTTCTTTACCGACATTTCAATTTCTCAAGAAAAGAAGTCCAGTTACTATGACTCAACTTCCAGAGACTCTTTACCTTTTGTAACATTGAGCAGACGCACCCTGATGTCATGTCATTACGTTTAAAAAAGAAAACACACACTGCCACCAACAGACTGTGCTGTGAACAAGGATGGACATCCACACATCAATCTGATGTCATGCAAACTAAGGTTGTTGGGTTTTTTTCCAAACACCCTCTAGAAATGGCCACCCTATGTTTACTGCCAGGTCTACTTTTACCCTCAAATGCTTGCAGAAATTTCTCAAACAATGTTGTTGCTGTTGTTTAAATTTAAGCCTGGATATTTTATTGTGAAGGCACATGTTTGGCAAAATTAGAAACCAAAATGTCAGCTGTTTGCTAAATGTTGGCCTTTGCTATTCGAAAAACTGTATTTTGAAGACCCTTCTCAAGTGGTGGTTGCATGTCTCTAAGAGCCTTTTCACACAACCCCTAAGATCTGCTGGCCACTTAAATTCGGACCAGAGATCTTGGGGGTTCATTGCTCTTCCTGTGTTCCCACCCCTCCGCACTTCCTTGCTCCTATATGCATGAAGGGAGGGAGAAAAAAGAGGGAGAAAAAAATGCAGGCTCACCTCCGTCTTCCGGTCGAAGCCGCCCCGAGCCCTGTCGTCGTCCTGATTCCTGTCTCTTAAAGGGGCGGGGGGCAAAAAAAACAACAAACAGAAGCGAGGAGAGCCCGGCACTCACTAGGTTACATCTGCATCAAGGATTTTCACCCCCGGAGAGCAGGTACCTGAAAAGTGCGCTGGGACGCACTTAGGTGGGCGTGGTCGCACTTAATTTTCTGTAAACTCCAGAGCTAGTGGGGAAGCAATTTTAAGCTCCGGAGCTGGGAGCCATTTGCCACGGAGTTTAGGGGTCGTGTGAAAAGGCCCTTAAACAGCCATGTAATACCCATAAGCTACAGTGGACCCTCGTATAACAAACAGTTTGTATAATATAAAATCAATACAACATAAAAAAAACCCAGAGATAAGGGAAATTTGCTTAACAGAATCGCCTATGGGGCGAGTCCGTACAACATAAAATGATCATGATTAGGGATTACTCTGTTTTCAATGCATTCCTATGGGAAATGTGTATAAAGGAAAATTTGCTTAACATAATTTCATTTGGAAAAAAACAATTCCTTTATACAAGGTACCACTGTATTTGGAAACCAGGTGAGAGATTCCTTGTCTCTCTCTCTCTCTCTCTTCTCAGTTTGAAGGTGACATTTTCAAATCCAAAGCTGACTTCATCTCCAGTTTTGGGGCATAAAGAAGAACCTGATTTGGTTATTAACAGTACTTGATCCAGATGGTGTGGCCACCTGTCTTACAGTTCCTACCTGGGGGAACAACAACGTACCTGTGAGGAAATCATGATTTCCTATATATTCCCCCCTGAAGACTGAAGCAATCCCACAGTGATTCATAAGTTAGCGTATAGGCTCAATTTCTGTGCCTAAAAACATTTCAGAGATTTCAGCATAACATTACCTTGGTTCTCATAATGGCTTTGACAGCAGATTCAAACTCCTCTGAATTATTATAGTCCACTGTCCACACATGGGGCTTCCCTATGAAATCCTCTGCATAGGGATGCTGAGAAGAAACCTAAAAGGCAGAAAGGATATATATTATTTTATTTAGCATAACCTGCAGGGAGACAGAGTGACTGAAAACATGTCAGACAACATAACAATATGTAAGGGCTGCAAAGACCAGCAAAAATGAAAGCGACCCCCTGCCCTCACAATATATCTTACAACATTTCTTTTTTAAAAAAATTCTGGCCACCAGAGGGCATACGGAGGCTTTCTCCATTTAAAAGAGCTAATTTTAGGACTGGGTAGACACAGATCACCCATCTCTTTTTTTTTTTCTGTGAATGCAAGAAACAAGGTTTGTATTATTGAGGTTATCTGGAAGTTGAGTCATGGCAACTGGACTTCTTTTCTTGTGAGATCCAAACATTTCGCTGCTCATCCAAGCAGTTTCGTCAGTCTGAGGAAAGTTAGTGGTGAGGCCTCAACTTCCAGATAACCGCACCTGGATGACTGAGAATCTTCATGGATGTATTATTGAGGTTATGTTCTTGCTATCCTTAAGTTACGACATAAAAGTAAAATGCAAAGTGTTCCCATAGCTTACAGTTACATGATCTTATAAGTCCTTTAACCATCTCATTATCTGTTCTCACAATACTACAATCTACAATTATGTAGGGTTGTTTTTTAAAAAAGCAATGCTTTTAAAATGGGAAAAACCCTAACCATACACTGAAGAAAGATATGGAGCTGTAAAAGATAACCTCAGCATCCTATACAGTAGAACACATTGGATGTCTGAAGAACAGATCTATGTGAGCCTCAGGTCTATGTCCAAAGATCTTCCATACTGGTGTCTTAGAAACCCTACACTTACCTCTCTTGAGGTAGGTTTCCCTCTGAAGAATTCATGGTTGAGCGAACTATGTGGTGGGTTGAACCGAGCCTGCAGGAAGACACACCCATTCGCTATTGCTTCCAAAGGGGCGGGACCTTCATATGGGAAACCAAACCCAATGAAGAGCTGTGGAAAGCAAGCGAGTCATTTCAGAGAGCCTTCCACATGGCACAGCAGCACAAAGCTGTTTGATGGTGCACAACTTGCACAAAGAAATCAACTACAGAATGCTTTAGAGCCCGTCTTGTTAAGAGTTCAGTATGTGCCTCAACATTAGTCACAATCGTACCACACATACTGAAGAGTAAACCACCTTGAACATGGTAGCACTTACATAGCTAGGCACTGGCTGCCATAACCTACTTCCAAGGACAGAAGGCTTTGCACACCTCAACAGCAGGAAAGGCTCTGTCCTAACTGGCTTCCTGTGTGACCCCAGGAGTTTTTTGAGATGAAGCTCAGACACAAACAGGACCAAACACTGTAGCATCATCTAAAGAAGAACAAGCTCATTCAAGTGGTTAAAGACAACTGCTTGGCAAAGCACATGGTTATTGTTAACTGTGTAATCGCCCATGCTTTGTTTTGTGATTGGTTCCTGGAAGGTAAATATGGACTCATTTTGCAAGTCTGAATACTGAGACATGCATCTCAGAGGAATGCTGTTGCCAAAGTCAAATGGTATTTATTAACTAGAATGAACACGGGTTCCTTTTAGAATTTAGTTTGACCCCCAGACACTGTCATAAATGTGACTCATGCTGGATTGTGTCCTTACATATTATAGGATATGGGGAGGAAAACAGCAAGAGATCCATTAATTTTACAACTCCATTTTGGAAGTAAAAAAAAAATCCTTCAAAATTGGATAACGAAATGAGGAAATCATAGCAAACATAGGTATACATTGGAAACCTTTATATGTTCACAGACAGAAACCAGAGAATACATTTTATATTGCAATTACATGCTTCAGCAACTTCCTTGGAACCACTACCAAGACCATTCAAGGTCTGCAGGAACCTCTGTCTCAGTAATTATGAAGAAGATCCATCTGTAAGATCTTCACTTATCTCTCTCTCCATAATGAGATTATTCTCTTCCTGAACCATTTCTGCTCTTCAGTTCTCTTCTAATTCTGTTATGCCATTTCTTTACAAGCAGTCGTCTCATCAGCCTCACATTACAAGCTGTGAAAGCAAATCATTACTGTGCTTACAAACTAAGCACATCAGAGCAGCACAGAATGTCACCCACAGCAGGGAAAGATGGACTTTTCTCAATGGAGAGCTGCATTTCTTTGAAGAGTGGCGTGGCTGCCTCAGACATCAGATGTCAGGTGCCATGAAAGATCTGTCGCTTGTTAGGTCGGCTGTTCTTATTTCCAGAGGTGGGGAGAGATACATTTTTGGGCTTTCTGCCTCGTGTACCCAAATACCCAATTTGAACACAATGTACCTTGATTTGGGTGGGTGGGTGGGTGGGTGGCAAGGGAGCCATTGCAACTCTTCCTCCATCAACTGAATGCCTTAAGAGCCTTGTGGTGCAGTGGTTAAACTCCTGTACTGCAGATAAAACTGTGCTAATGACCTGGGGTTCAATCCCAGGTAGCCGGCTCATAGTTGACTCAGCCTTCCATCCTTCCGAGGTAGGTAAAATGAGTACCCAGTTTGCTGGGGGGGGGGCAATGTGTAGCCTGCATACTGTAATTAAAACTGTAAACTGCCCAGAGACTACTTGAAGTGGTATGGGCCGGTATACAGTATAAGCAGACCATTCTGCTTTTTATTCAGAGATAATCTCCCAGTCACTTGGGACCTGGTCACATGAGGTGAATGTTTTGTAGTTCTTCTGATATTTTCCTTACCCCTGATGAATGGGTTTGTCATCATGTGATACATATACTGGTTTCAACCTCCCAATCTATTTTAGCAGAAGTGGTTTATATCCTTCTATTTGAATCAATAGGGCCAGCTCCTCTGGCTCCATCTCCTTTGGCCTTCTTTGCTTCCTGTTCTACCCCCTTGCCCCTTGCCATTGCCACCACTGCTGTTACTGCCAATCAGGGGAGCCACAGGTGGAAAAGGTTTGGGAACCACAATTTTTAAAATAATATTCCTGGCAGGATTGTACTTTTAGCAACATATTGATGTACAGTAGGACCCCCGTATATACTGATTCATTAACCATGGCAGAGGGGGGAAATAATTCAGCAGTCGCAAAGCAAGCTACCATCACAAACAGCAGCTGTAAAGTAAGCTACTGTCACAAAACAGCAGCCGTAAAGCAAACTACTGTCACAAAACAGCCGGTTTGGAGGATTGGGCTTTCTCTCTTATCCTTAGTTTTCATTATCCACAGGAAGGCCTGGAACCAATCCCTTGCAAATACCAGGATCCTACTGTTCCTGCCAGGCCAAGTTGGGGTGTGGGGAGGGAATACACAAGCTGCAGGAATGGCAGCAATTTTATAACCTCTGATTCAAAGAAGAAGTGGATTGGTTCATGCACACAAGCAAACCCAGGGAGGGGTAGCACTGATACAAGATTGCTACAAAATAACACAATAGCACAACCTTCCCAGGGAGTGGGAAATAAGCTGTAGTTTACTGCTGGCCAGGAAAATGTTTCGGTCTTGACTGTGTATCATGTGACTGGGGCAAAAAAGTAATAAACTAACTGGGGATGGGGAATAACCTGACAATATTCCCCTCTTGTGAACAGAGCCTCGGGTTCTTTACTTTCCAAACATGCCTCTTTTTAATTTTTTTTTTAAGTTTGCTCATCTCTGGGACCAGATTCATCCTTACTTGGAATCAGATCCCCCGCACAGCAGAGTCATTTCCCCCTCAAGTGCCTAAGTGGAAGATCAGATCACAAGGTTGTAATTCTATGCAGACTTTCTTCCACGTAAACCGCACTGAGTATTACCTTTGAGGAAATATATGCCTCTAACATTGCAATGCACAGGGATGCCTGTTACATACAGTATGCCTCCTTTTTGTCAGAATACTGTAATATGGAAGACAAGGCTGGCATCAACACTTGTCCTCCTTGAACAGTTCTTGGGAGCCTTGCACCCAAGCAGAACCTTCCACGATACCTGACTGTAAACTCCTCCTTTAAAAACGAGTGACCCAAGGAGTCCCAGGAGGGGAAGACCAAGCAAATGGTAAACATTGAACCCCTCTGCATCTGGGTTGCATTATTTGAGGATTAAAATAGAAGCAGCAATGCAGCTGTAAAAAAAAAAGGCCAATGTTATTTTAGGCTGCATTAACAGAAATATAGTCTCCAAATCCCATGAAGCACGAGTCCTCCTCTGCTGAGCATGTCAGGCTTCCCTTAGAATATTATGTCTAGTTCTGAACACACCACACATTAAGAAGGATGCCAACAAACTAAAGCAGGTTCCGAGGAGGGCAATAAGGAGGATCAGGGGAAGCAAGGCTTGTGAAAAAAGGCTGAAAATTGGACAACCATTTTTTAGATCTTCTTTGGAGTCCTATACTTAACCTGGGGGTGGGGTGGGTGGGTGGGACTTACAGGCCTCTTCCAACTCAATTAGGCTTAAATCATCTGGATCATTGCTGCCCACCACTAAGCTTGCCAGTGTTCCCTGGCAAAGGAACAGGACAACTCAAACCTGGAGTCACACCCTGTTGGAGGTCTCCAACTGATGGGGAAAAACAAGGTATATGGAACAGGATTCCACAACAAAAGGTTTAATGGATTCATAAATTCTCCCATTAACAGACATCTTCTCCCTCCCCCAGTGCCCAGAGACCAGCCATTTACTGTCATCACCTTGGCAGTTTTTCTGCAAATGTAGACATCAAGTGATGGAATTAGTTAGCACCACTTTTCCCAACCTGCTGTTCTCCAAGGTCTTTATCACCCACTGCCAGCATCACTTTGAGAAAGGCTGACCTTTCTCCCAGGATCTCTTCCCCACGTGGTATCTCCACTGCCCCACTACTTCCATATAATTGTCCATTGGTATCACCATCCCATCCAGATCAAACTATGGCCTGTGTTCCAAAGCAAAACATGTTTCCATTCCCACCCATAAAGAAGATCCTTTGCATGAAGTGTGTTTACTAGAATTTCAGAACATGATGCGCTCTTCCCACACTGCATATAGCCATTATCCAGTCTTAAGGGTTTATGTGCCCCGATGGTCTTTTCACTGATGACAAAATACCTTGGCCTTTCTCAGCAGCTGCTGAAACTCATGCTGTGGCAGAAGACCGTGGTTCTTGACAAAAGCCGGAACCTCAGGTGGGCGCTGGGTTTCAAAATAGACAGTGCCGTGGATCTCCATGTATTTGTTAAGAATCGCTAGAAACTTCTCTTTTCCCTGGGGCAGGGAAGAAAGTGAAAGAAAGTCATCCATGCCTGTTAAGGTGCAGAGAGACACATTCTGCAATGCCATATATCCTGTTACAGTTCTTCTGGATGGCCCAATGAAACACAGAATGAGAAAGAGAGAGAGAGATGCAACTCAAAGAGAAAGGATGAAACACCACCTCATGCAACAGTCATAGAGAATGGCCTACAATTTGAGAATCTTCTACTTCAAAAGCCATGACCACAGGGAGGCCACGGTCTCAGATCTATTCCCTCTATAATAATGGGATAATAATGCTGGCCTAGTGTGCCTAGATGCCCTAAGCACATCTGATCTCGCCTGATTTCAGAAGCTAAGCAGGGTCAGGCCTGGCTAGTACTTGGATGGGCGACCACCAGGGAATACCAGGTGCTGTAGGCACCTGGAGTAGGAACTGGCAAGCCACTCCAGTATTCCTGCCAAGAAAACTCCAGGGACATGGGGTCACGGAGAGTCAGTCATGACTGTAATGGCACAACACACACAATGCTGGCCTATCTTAGTGGGATGTTACAACAAGGATTACTGTGATAACTTATGGTAGGAATGGGGGACCCAGACATTGCTGATTCCTCATCACATACGGTGGTGATTTATTTATTTATTTATTTATTTATTTATTTATTTGTTTGTTTATTTGTTTGTTTGTTTGTTTGTTTGTTTGTTTGTTTGATTGATTGATTGATTTTTTTATCATGGGCATCTAGCTCAAAGGCTACTCTGGGCAGTTTACAAAGTGACTAAGAAGACTGAGGGGACGCACTGACCTATCAGAGGTGCATTGAGTTGACAGGGGAAGAGCTACAAGTGAAAAGTCATCATAGCACAATAGAAGCTAATGGTATCTTGAGCCTCAGCCCCCAGAAAGACCAGAAACAGAGGGGACACAATGGTTACTCTCTTGCTTGAACATAGCAAGGAAATGGGTTTTCAAGCATATGAAAGGAGGTGTTCCTCTGCAGCTTCCCAGGTGCTTTTCCTTTTAGGCATGGGCTTCACATTAGGTTGATGAACTCTGGTGGTCATTGGATATTGCCTTTAAAGAATTGCACATAGCTGTTAAGGACTTCATTATTGCTCTATCAGCTGAATGGCTTTGCAAATCAATACCTGTCACATAATGTTTCCAAGCATGGACCTCTCTTCCCTGCCAGCCCAAATTCTTTGTAAGAGAACCAACATCCCTTTTCATTTCAGATGTGGTCAGTGCCGCCCTCGGTAGAGCAGGTTTCTTTTTATCCCCCCTTCCTCCCCCCCCCCCCCCGCTCATTTCTGTACCATCCTCAGCAATAAAAGACCAAGCCCAGCCATATTAAATCATGAGGGAACACTCACAAATAGCGATTGTAACAAATTTTAGCAGTAGGGAAGCCCTTTTCAGAGGCCAAATGTAAATAACGCCGATACTAAAGTGCACATTAGCTTGTTGTAGATTTGCTATCTCAAATGTCTGTGTAAACATCAGCCAAGGCACATTCCAGCTAAGAAGCAAGCGAACCCTGACTGGTCAAGGAGGCGACATGTGACATTTTTCTCGTACTGTGAACAAGCTGGGAAAGGCGGAGACAGAGAGCTTTTTCCTGAATGGATTCTGCAAGATGGACTAATGGACTAATGCTTAGCAATGTAGTTTTAAAGTAGACATAGGCTTTTAGCCTCTTAAGCTTTATTTTAGTTAGGAAGGGAAATCATTATTTCTCAGTGAAAGAATATTCTTGTGTAATTCTTCTTAGTAAATAAATGCTTTTACATTCTTATTCAAGTGAAGGTGCCTGTTGAATAATTATTCTGGTAAGTGAAATAGCTATCACTAGAGATGGGCACGAAATGAACAATTTTTCGTTTCTGTTTTTGTTTTTTTGTTTCATTATGTAACGAAATGACAAACGAATTTTGTCTCTAAAATGAAACAAAACGAACAGAAACACTGGAAATTTTGTCGTGTGTTTCGCTTCCGTTACTGCAATATGAGTGAATTGCTTAAAATCCTAAAACAAAATTACAAAAAAATGAAATAAATGGTAATGAAATGGTAACAAAACAAACAAAAACGAAAATGAATTTTTTGCAGAAATTCACAAAAAATGGAAACAAACCGAAATGGACCCTCCAACTGACAAACGAAATGCCATTTTTTTAATTCGTGCCCATCTCTAGCTATCACAGCCAGGCTTGGAGATGTAAAGGAACCATGTGGGCTTATGTTCTCCAGATTCCTGCTTTCAGCAGCTGAGCTTGATTGATAGCAGATGGCATCTGGGTAGAGGGACAGCCCATATTCCGATGCAGCAATTAATCCCTGCTGTTTACAGAAGCCCAGCAAGGCGATGAAGGACTTCAGAGCCAGGGAAACTTGGGCATATTTTCTTGATCAGTCCCCATCGATTAAAGGGGCTGTGTACAGTAGGACCCCAGTATCTGCTGGGGATTGGTTCCAAGCCTTCCTGTGGATAATGAAAACCGTGGATAAAAGTGAATGCAAAAATGTTCCCCAGCACTGCTGTTTTGTGATAGTAACTTGCTTTACAGCTGCTGTTTGTAATGGTAACTTGCTTTACGGCTGCTGTTTTATGACAGTAGCTTGCTTTACAGCTGCTCTTTGTGACAGTAGCTTGCTTTGCAGCTGCTGAATTATTTATTTATTTTTTCCTCTGCCAACGTGGATCGATGAATCAGTGGATAATGAATCAGTGGATACGAGGGTCCTACTGTAATGGCTTCTTAATATTATAGGACCACTTAGGCAAATCCTGGTTCCTATACCAGACCAAGCTGATGTGAGGTGATCCAGACAGGGTCCAATTTTAAAACAATAAAGTACCAATGCAGAAAAGCAGCACATATTATATATGCAATTTTGAGTTCAATTTGTATTTTACTTTTCAATTTGCATTTTTAATGCACTAACTTGGTTCTTGCTGTTACAATCTTCTGATTTGCTACACCTGAAGGGTAGCATTTCAGCTTTGACTTTAACCAATAGCCTAGAGGTTCTAACATGAGACCCCTCCAATACCAAAGAGCAGAGATAAAAATATTTGCTAATGTATTCAGTGAAGCTGAAAAAATAAGATTTCTCCCCACCAGGTGAGATTATGAGAGTTTCTGTGCATTTTTTTCATACTTTGGAATCTTTTTATAAGATTCCAAAGACACTCTTGGGATTTTGTTCATTCTTCTAGTGAAGAGAACTCATTTCCCCAGCAGGCAGAGAGGTGGGGAGGGGATTGATACAAAAATGGATTTGTTCCAAGCTTCCAGTCTGAAGCCTATTGATTTTGGAACAAGAAGGGTTTTCAAAAAAAGGCTTTATGCTACCCAAATACCTGGCATAGGTTGCGGCACATGTACTGTTACACGCAGAATGTGTTCTGAAGATAGAAACACACCTGTACATGCATATTTGTATCTACATAAAGGCACGTGACAAATCTGTGTGTGTATGCATGTCTCTCTCTTTCTCTGTCTCACGCACATACACAGAAATGAGCCCGTTTCTATTTTTTACATGTCTACTCTACATTAATTCCTTCTTTCATACAGGTTGCATCCTGAAATAGAGAAGTTGTATTTGGGTTTCATTTTCTGTGCCCACAGTTTATCACCCGAGATAGCAACCATGGCGAAGGAGCATTTCATCTGCAAAAGAATATCAGAGTTTCTGCTTAGAACTGGTACCTAACAAAACTTCTTTTTTTATATAATGAGAGTTTGCAGCAATGTGGGGTCGGGTGGGGAGGATTTAACACTTGGGAACCAGAAAACCCACACTGACACAAAAGGGGTTGACTCTGAATACTGAAGGGCAGTGTTTGGACAGAGCAAATGTATGGTGCTAAAGGGTTTTTTTTTTAAAGGAGAGAGACTAGAGGCAAGAGGTGTCCTTTCTTTTGAAGACACAATAGTCAAAGTTTGCTTCTATACTGAGGTGATAACTGACCTCCTTTTCTCTGGACAATGAAGGCTGGAAATGTGTCAAAAATGGACCAGATTGGTTGCCTTTGTGCTGTTCCAGGAAGACAACAGGTCACAGTGGAGAACTGCTTTTTGCCCTCAAGGTGGAGAAATACCACAAAGCACATTCTTCATAAACTAGTTTCTGTAGGATTAAGATGATTATTGCCATTCATGCTATTATGCCTGAACCAAATTAATTCATATTAATTAAGTATGTGCTCTGTCTTCATACACATGTGGAAGAAATCAGCAGTATTTACACTATTCTGAGGAGATCATGTGATGGAGAAAATGACCCCAGGGCAGATTGGATCCCCCAAATGTTTCATTCTAACATTTGTGGGTTTGTTTGATTTTATTAAGAGCTGTGTTATGATTCCTAACAAGATAAAGGAAATTATTATCTAATGTTCAGGAAGATTCAACTGGTGCCAAGGAGAATGACAGCTGGAGCTGTTGATAAAACTGAGGCGTCTTCTGGACACCAACACCACAGAAGTGCTGGGAGGGGAGAAATTGCTGATAAAGGGGCAAAGTAAAACACTTGTATTGTCATTGCTAGCTAAGATCTATGTCCTTGAAAAAAATCCAGCTTGGTTCATTAAACATTACACTATGAGCTCTACCAACCCTCATCTCTTTTTCTGTGTAACTGCTGAGGAACATTGGCAATGTGTGGCTTTTGAATGTTCTGCCTAATTCTCCCTAGCTTCCTTTCTTCTTCTTTTTACTTATTAATATGGTGGTGATCTACTTGCCTTTGCATCATTACCAGAACAATAGCTGTGGCAGGAGTAAAATTCTACTGTGTCTCTCTCTCACTAAGTATTGAAGATTTAGTGCAATGTCAATGAAGCCTTCTCCCTGCCCTCAGTCATACCTATTGGCTTTTCTCATGAAAATGAACGAATCTTTTGTTGCTGCTGCTGCTGCTGTTTAAAGATCTTTGAAACACACAAATACCATCATGGACGTAGGTCAGGCATATCCAAACTTCGGCCCTTCTGATGTTTTGGACCACAACTCCCAGAATTCCAAGCCTGTATTTCCAATGGCAAAGGATTGTGGGAGTTATGGTCCAAAATATCTGGAAGGCCGAAGTTTGAACATGCCTGACCTAGGTGATGGTTCAGATTGGTCATCAAAAGGGCACAAAGTGGGGTCAGGTACCATTTGTACAACTTTTATTTGAGCAGGTGGGGAGGAATACTATAGAGCCCTCACATTAATAACTAGCTACGGGAAATATCAAAAAGAAGTTGTGTTACAAAAATGTTCCCCAAATATCTGATTATGTAGTACTTCAAGTCTAGTAATTCATCCCATTTCATCAAAGGAAATGGATACTCAAATCTGAACCCTAGATATGAACACCACAAAACACTCGTCTTTTTGCTAGGAGATATCAAATATGCACATTCTTTAAAAATTTAATTGCAAACATGCATGGTTTAAAACTGCCATATACTCTACCTGCAACTGAAAATCCCATGGTGGCACATAAAGAAACAAGAAGGAATGAGAATTACCGTAATGCTCTTGTATGCAGGACAACACATCTTAAAAGCTTTCAAAGTGCTCTGAATGCGTAGAATATGAGTTACCACGAACTAAAGGACTTTAGGAGAGCTCTGGGACATCAGAGCAAACTCAGCATGCTCCTTCCAACCCATCCAACCCTTCCCAAAATAAGCAGGGCACAGAAGTAAGATCCCTGCCATGCTGTGTAGCCTGCATAATTAAATTGTAAACCACCCAGAGAGTGCTTGAAATGCTATGCTTATCTGTTGCTGCCAGTGGCTTCCATACTACTGTTATCCACGGATTTTTCCACTTAACTGTGATGGCCACCAGCTAGGGGCAGATTTATTTTCCACACAGTTGCCCAATCCTGCACGGGCATTGTTGAGGTAACTTGCTGCAGCTTTGGTCACTAAAGGAACCAGCTGTGATGAGCACCACTTTCTTTTTGTGGGAACTAGGACCACTGCTGGGACCTCCATGCTTGACCTTCAGCCTGAACCACCTCCTGAATAGGACTGAAATTCCCAGTGGCTTTACATTTACTGGGAAAGCACTTCTAGTACATCCCATGAAAACAGAACTCTTAAATATCACAACTGGTAGGCAGCTGGAATGGTTCCCAATGCTGCCCCAAAATTCTACATCCAAACAAATCTCTGTGATAGATGCCATGTCTAATATGACTGCTTATATGCTTTGATGACAACATAAGGCAAGGTTTTCTGGGTCATAGGGAAGAGCTGTTGAATCCACCACATAACTGTCCATATTGAACAACCAGATGATCCTTGGGGAGCCCACAAACAGGTTAAAAAGCCAACAGCTTTCTTTTGCTGTGGTTGCTCGTCATTCAAAGCACACACTGCCTCAGATGCTGGAGGAAAACAGCCCTTCCAGAATTTAATGGGACATACTGGTTGGCAAGTAAAAGTACTGTATGTAGAACTGTGGTTGGTTACTAATGAATCTGAGGTGTTTTGGACAATGCTGAGTGAGGAACTGCCTTTGATCCTGTGGAAAAGGTGCTCTTACATGTTTCTTATCTTTAGTATGAAGAAGTGCTCATGAGGGTGTTAGCTACCCACCTTCCAAATGCTGGCTTCCTTCCCATAGACCACAGCCATGTTGTTGGCCTTGCTGGATTTAATCAATTGCTTGTCTGTCTCGTTGAGCTCCTCAGAAACAAAACCCATGAAGGAATTGTCAGGTGTGTGAGCTGTGGAAAAGCAAACATCCACATATTTGATGGTCTTGAATGTCCTAGTGGGATCCTCCATAGACCTTTCTCTCTTCTTTGTTAGTGTAAGGGCACCCCATCCAGAGTGTCATGGAGACAATTCTCACTGGGTTGGATTATGTATGACAGTCAAAGTGGATATTCTAGCATTTTGCCTCATATACAAGAGTGCCACACACCCTCCAACATAGCTTCACACAGTTACGATACAGATTTTTCTAGCAATTCACAAGAGATCTGCTGTGTTCATCGACAAGACAGTTATATTCATTTTATACATGTCAGCAGAGATATTGCACTCCTTCCATTATACAATGACTTTTCTTTACCAATAGGATAACCCAGAAATGTTTTTACATTTTCTTCTCATTAAATAATGCTGACATCTATTAGAGTGAGCTGTCTGAAGTAGGGCTGGCCATTTTTTAAAAAAAATGAAAAATAGCTGCCTTGGGAATTCTATGTTTAAAAAGACAAAACTACAAGCCCACTTTGTCGCAACTTTCTAAAACATCTGTTTATAATCTCATCAAAGCTTTCTGGGTTTTAAATAAATTAATTTCTGAGCAGCCTCCAAATGTACAAGGAATTGGATTATTTTAAAGCTGAGCCACCTAGCAATATACATTCCACAGATGATATGGTTTGTTCACCTGCAAAGTCAAGTCATCTACAGCTTCCATAGGTACCCTAATTCACTGATAGATCCTTCCAATGAGCAACTTACACACACACACACACACACACACACACACACACACACACACAAATATGTTTTTGATAACTGATAGGTGTCACTGATCATTATATTTGCCAGAGTCAGCATAAGTATATTAGTTATACCAGCCTTCCCTGTAAAGCCATGCTGGCCAGGGATGACTGGTGCTATAGTCCAAGATATCTGAGGGGTGCCAAATTGGGCATGGCTAAGCAAAAGCGCCTGGGACAGTCTATCAAGATATTGTTTCAAATTCCCATTCAGTTATGAAATTAATAACTTAGTCTTTGGCTGGTCACCCTCTCTTAACCTAAATTATCCCATAGCATTATTATGAAGATATGATAGGGATATGCTTGTAGCAGGATATATAGGATAAAATTAGGCTAATAATAATAAAAAGACCTGTGATCAACCTGAAAGAAAGAAAGAAAGAAAGAAAGAAAGAAAGAAAGAAAGAAAGAAAGAAAGAAAGAAAGAAAGAAAGAAAGAAAAAGATGGAAGGATGGATGGATGGATGTACGGATGGAGGGAAGGAAGGAAGGAAGGAAGGAAGGAAGGAAGGAAGGAAGGAAGAAAGAAAGAAAGGGGATTTATAAATGAATGGTTCAAAACCCAAAATCACAAACATGCCTTGGCACCACGACCACATCTTTTGTGTCAGCAACAGAGCCTAATGAGCACAACACAAGCCAAGAAGAGAATTCCCAAGGGGCAGCTTTAGGGGTCCTCCTGTCCTCTAATAAGGTCTGGGGCTCCTCTTAGGCTCTGCCTCTTCTCACCAAGGGAAAAACTTAAAATAGAAATGGGTAATCTTCAGCCTAGGATTACACATATCAACTCTGAGAATTTGAGGGCCGTGGGGTAATCTGCCCCCGTTTTATTTACATTTCTCTAAAAAGCTTTCTTGTTCCTTCTATTGGTGACTTAAAAATTAGTGTAAGAAGCTCCAGGAGTACTGCCCTCCCTCATCTCCACACACAATTTTCAGCACATTGACAGCACATTACCTGGTAGTGGGGCGGCTAAATTTTTTTATAAATAAATAGATAGATAGATAGATAGATAGATAGATAGATAGATAGATAGATAGATA
>JAHTLZ010000010.1:25281659-25296681 GCA_023846285.1 Phrynocephalus versicolor | reverse complement strand
CCCTGATTCCATAATATAAGTGGTGGTGCAGGAGTACATGTGCTGATGTTTTAATTCTATCCGACCTGCAGAGGCACTTACGGTGGATTAAAGGGATCTTTTATTAATTAATTTATTTATTTATTCACTTTCCATTCTGCACCATCTGACCAAGGGTCATTCTGGGCGGTTGAAACTTTTGAAACTTTCCCTATTGTATTGCTGAGGGCAGAGTGTCGTTTCTGTGTTAGACAAGCAAATAAATACTTAGCAGGTTTGAAGGGGACCAGTGCTGGATCGACCGATATGCTATTTGATGTAGCCCCCAGATTGTGATGTCTCTTTCTACCCCCAAAATACGTTGTTTAAGGATTTGTTTAGCCGTCTCATAGCCTGCTTGTATAAGGCACTCCACTGAGGGACCATAAGTTCTAAGGTTAAGGGGTAAGGCTGCCCTCCGTGCTGAGTGATAATTATCTGAAAATAGTAAAGAGGCTGGGGTTCCTGGGTAGAGATGGGCACGACCAGAAAAAATTACGTTTCGAGTTGTCGTTTTTCGGGACGGGTCTGTTTCGGGTCGTTTCCGTTTGCCGCGAAATTTTTCAAATATTTGTCGTTTCATTTTTTGTTTTTTCGTTTGTCGTTTCTACCCGTTTTTTGAGCGATTTCAAAGCATTTCCGGGGGCTGCCAGAGCTTTTTATGCCCTCTGTGGCTGCCAGACCTGCCCAGTCTGCAACCTGGGCATGCAATTGGTTGAAGTTTTCCAAGAATTTACATGATCCCATCACATGGCTTGCCTCCATGTTGTGGCTGGAGTGGCGACATCCATTTTGTCATCCTTAAAGTGAAAAGAAAAATACATCGCGATGGGAGAAGACAAAATCAAACGTTTTAAGGACCCCAACCCCCTGGTAGGTAATAATTTCAAATAATTCTCGCATTATCGCTGCATTTTAATGGATGTCCAGGGCGTTTTAATACCCAAGAAATCAATATTAGGCATCTGGGAGCCATTTTGGGTCAATGTCCCCAACTCCACTTAAAGAAAACAAATACAGCGATCTGAGAAAAGACATAAATGCACGTTTTAAGGACCCCCACCCCCCTGGTAGGTATTATCAGACAGTATAAATAATTATCGCTGCGTTTTTATGGATGTCCAGGGCGTTTTTCAACATTTAAAACAGCTCATTTTATTGTGCGCCACCAGTAACGAAAACGACCACAATTTTCATGGGTCATTTCGTTTCGTTCAGTTTCCATTACAATTTTTGTTTGTCGTTTCGTTACGTAATGGAAACGACAAACGAAAACGAAAATAAAAATTTCGCCGAGTCATGCCCATGTCTATTCCTGGGAGAAAAGAAGATACCTTGGACAGCCAGAGTCACTAATGTGGCTGTATTACAACGCATGAATAAAAAGCTAGAAATCCTCAATACCATAAAGAGAAGAAAATTGCAATATTTTGGACACATAATGTGCAATGAGAAATACCATCTGCTGCAGGTTATCCTTCAAGGAAAAATAGACAGGAAGCCTGGCTTGGGGCGTAGAAGAACATTCTGGCTTAAGAACTTCAGCCAGTGGTCCATAGTGAGCACAGCTGCTCTGTTTAGAATAGCTTTAGATAGCAATCTGTTCAGGCTACTAATCACCAACGTTCTACGGGACAGGGCACTTGAAGAAGAAGCCCAAACTTCAACTTTCATGAATCCCACTTCTAAACTCAGGGTTGCATTAGCCACCGAGCAGGGTACTTGTGAGATAGCTCTCAAAATTTTTGAATGAACTACTTCCAAAGATGTAAAAGAAGGGTAAGGACCCAGTTGTGCTCCATAAAGAAGTTGACTGAGTAGTTTGCCTTGAAATAATTTCAAAGCTGCTCGAATATTTTGCCATCCCACCCCTACCCCCACTGTAAAAAAACAATTATAATCACAGCAGAATCTCACTGAGCTGACAATCCAAACCATTATCAATCAAGGATGAGGATACTAGCAGTGCAAGAAATCTAGTCTGTGGAGTTTTTTTTGTTATTGTTTTCAGGGACAGGAGAGAAAAGCAAAGCAAAGTGTGCTGGTTAAATGCTAAAGCTCTTTCTGGGCACTTTGCCATTTAATTATGCGGGGTACATATCACTTCCCTCCCCTAGTGATCTGGGTACTCCATTTACTGATCACAGTAGGATGGAAGGTTGAGTCAACCTCAAACCAGTTGCCAGAGCCTGGGACTGAACTCAGGCTGTGAGCAGAGGACTGCCATTTAGCTACTGCATCCATGACACCTTAGATAAGAATTAGGTGATTTGTATGGATCTCCTTGGTGAGACTGGACATGTGGTGCTTGGAAGATGAGAATACCCTGGATCTTAAACTACCCAGATAGAAGAGCTCACAGGTAGCAATTTCAGAACCATGGCTACATTTATCATTGACTCCCTTGAAGGGCAGATGCATATACAACTTATCAACTGGGATGACTCCCCTTAGTAATGAGAGAAGAATTACATTGATTGCTCAGGTTATGGTGGTTCTTATTTCATCTGAGATGAAGGCTATAGATATCAGATATTTCTTACCCCCCCCCCAAAAAAAAGATACAAACATGTTCATATCTTGGTACACTTCTGAAATGGCTCTCTGAACCCCAACAATCCATCACTTCTGGCAGAAAGTGAGGTTGCTACTGAATCCAAAGCATGGAGCAAAATCCATCAGAGGAGATAGGGGAGGGAGGTGCAAAAATCCTTCAATATAAGAGTGAGATTTTTAATACTCAACAGCCGTCAGTCCATGGCTTGACTCACTATAACATCTGTTTTGCTGCTCTCCTTTTTCTCCCTCCAGTGTGGACCTATTTAGTTTGTGCCCAGATGTCCAATAATGACTGATGACACCGCATACATGCTTACAAAGCAGACTATTTAAAGTACAATTACAGTACTCCAGACAATTACGCAGTGAGGCTGTAGTTAGTGTTCATAAGTAAAGCAATATTTTCCCTATCACTGCAGAAAAACATGTTGCATTTCCCTTATCTGACACAAAATGAACATATATTCTGAAGAAACAAAAGTTTAACAACTCAATCCCTCCTCATCCCCTCTTTTAAAATACTGAGACAACCGAAGAGGGCTTCCCATTTTTAGTTAGATAAAGCCCCTTTTCTCCATCCATCATGCCGGAGCAGTCAATGATTTAATCAGTGATGTGATCCAAGAGACAGAGTTGTCACTTTAATTAAAGGCAATCTCTTTTAGGATCATCCTAACTGACAACAGCTGGCCTTAAACAGGCATTTAAAAACAATTTGGAAATATAAATATAAAATAGAATATGCATTGCCATGCAGTTTTTGGACAACAGACGCCTTTACTAATCAGGGGAGAAGCAAGAAAATTAAACCTTTTATTGGGGGTGGGGGTGGGAGGTGGGGGTGTACTGCAGGGCATTGTAGAGTCCTGGTAAGAGGCTGCAAGACCAAATTCGCTATAACCATGTCAGGGTCTTGCTTCTTTTCACATGTAAAATAGGGAAGTGGAGAGAATCTTGCTTCAAGAGGAAAAGAGCACAAAGGTAAGGATTGTTGAACATATTTCACTCCTGCCCTTACCTCTTTTTCAGCCCATTGCTCCAGGTAATTTCCTTCTTTTACAACTCCCTTCTGGAATTAGCTTGAGGAAGGCACTAACATACATAGAGAGGAATGGGCTGAGGTAAAGTAAGGAGAGATGAAGTGATGGGGTGGCCATTCTCCCTTCTAGCACGCTCCTTTAAGACACCACTTTACATGTTAGTGGGGTGCCGTTGTAGTCATATCCTACTTGTAGGTTCCCCACGGGTAATTAGTTGGCTGCTGTGTCATCCTAATGCTGGCCTAGGGGGGGGTCTTCATTCTGATTTCACACAGTTTTTCTTATGGGCGCTTTTACACGACCTCTAAAATCTAGTGCCAACTTAAATTAGGACCAGAGATCATGGGGGTTTGTCGCTCTTCCTGTGTTCCCACCCCTCCACACTCCATTGTTCCTGTCTGCGTGAGGGGAGGGAGAAAAAAAGGGAGAGAAAAAATGCAGGCTCACCTCCATCTGCCTGTCAAAGCAGCCCCAAGCAGCCCCGTGGTCGTGATTCCTGTCTCTTAAAGGGGCGGCGGGGACAAAAAAACAAACAGAAGGTGAGGGACCCCGGCATTCACAGCCTTACAATGTGCATCGGAATATTTTTTACCTCCTTGAGGAAAGGTACTTGAAAAGTTCGCTCAGACGCGCTTAGGTGGGCATGGTCGTACTTTTTTTTTTAAAAGTCCGGAGCTGGTGGGAAAACTTTTTTAAGCTCCAAATCTGGGAGCCCTTTGCCTTGGATTTTAGGGGTCGTGTAAAAGCACCCTATGTTATCAAATGAAACATAGATAACATTCCTGATTTTTTCTGATAGGGCCACTGGGATCACATTAGATGTGAAGTCAAATGTGTCATTGAAGCCTGCCTTTGCTTCTTTTGTCTCAAGAGCAGTCATGTAATGACTTGATCCAGATTGGGGTCCTACCACAGGAGAAGAGGGTTAACCCTCTTTCAGTGTCATTTTCCAACTATAAATACCATTTTCTGACAGAAGCTTCTTCTCAGGTGGGTGGGATTCAATGGAAAAATTGTACTGAAAAAGATTGTCCACCTTCTGGTTGATGGACTGGCCCCACTCCATTTTTCCACTAAGCAATGAAGTTACTCTAAAATACTTCTAAAAAGAAGCGAACAATAGTCTCATGTCTAATTTGACAAACTCTTTAAGAGCCATTCAGCACCAAGAACTGCTGGACAGCTACTCAGCTTGTTAGGGAGAAATTTCTGCTTGTGATTTCTTCTACAGTAACAAGGAAAGGAATAAGTACCAACAGTCCAAGATCAACTTCCTGGCAAAATTTGGTTTGCCAGCAGGTTGATCTTAGATGTAAAGGTCTTGGCAAGATTATTTTTTTCCAGGCACGCCTGTCTTGATTGAGACAAGAAGCAGCAGGACTGTTGGAAAGTTGTATCTGAAGCTGAGGATTCCACACCCCAGTCCGTCAAACAAAGGGGCAGAGATCATGAACACACACCCATACTTCCTCTCCATTTGGCTCTGCTTCAAAACATACATGTTTCTATTGGGCCAGTGAGGGATGGGGTTAATGCAGAAAACCCATGTCCTCATTTTGGGGATTGAGGTATAGTTTAGAAAACCCACCAAGAATAGCCATAAGAACATAAGAACAGCCTTGCTGGAACAGGTCACAGCCCATCCAGTCCAGCATTCTGTCTCACACGGTGGCTCACCATTTGCTTCAGGGTATTCCCAAGCAGATGTCTTCACCTGCTTAAGATTCCCTGCAAATGGCATTGAGAGATATCCTGCCTCTCTCTCCAACCCAGGGGTTGTCCTTAGGCATCCATAATGATAGCCATTGATACCCTTGTTCTCCATGAACTTGTCCAATCTTTTCTTAAAGCTGTCAAGGCTGACAGCTGTCACCACTTCTTCTGGCAGGGAGTTCCACAGGCCAGTGATCCTCTGGGTGAAAAAGTACTTTCTCTTATTTGTTTGAGATCTAGCACCTAAAAGTTTCATGGAGTGCCCTTTGGTTCTAGTGTTGTTTGATAGGGAAAACAGCTTTTCCTTATCTACTTTGTTCATAGCGCATGTGATTTTATAAACTTCAATCAGGTCACCTCTTAGGTGCCGTTGTTCCAGTTCAAGAGCCAATTGGGATCTCATTAAATAAAAAGGAATATTACCTAGTGGTTGCACTCCTGCTGTGCTGGTGTTGAGAGTACATGGGCCTTTTTCTTGGTTCATGAGGGAGGGTGGTGGCTCTTTCTTGGTATCCTCATATTTCCATTGAAATAAAAAGGGGGAACCATGTGGCCATTAAAAATACAAATGAGACACTGCCTCAAAGGAGGATGGAGTGGGCCTGCGAGGAAAGGGAAGGGGCATTTTGTTACCCACTTAGAGGCAAGGGGGGGAGTACTGCACCTTCAGGCTTTCTCTGTGTTCCACCAAACCCCTGAGCAACCTGGACCAGGCAAACAATACTGAAAAGGGACATATCAGGGCCTTTTTCTAGCCTAAATCAATCCATACCATGTCTAACTTCCTTCTTCCACTTTTTACAAAGTCAAAGAAGAAGCGAAGAGAGGGATTATCTACGTCTCCAGTCTGGATGGCCTTTTAAAGCAGGCCAACTCCTACAGGTAGTATGAAATGCAAATAACAAATACAACTGAGTACGAAGGTGAGAGGGGTCACTACACCAAGCGACATCCACCCATTATGGTTTTGCCTGGTGAAAATAATCTTGCCAGGAACTCTACATCTAAGAACAATCTCCTGGCAAACTACATATTTTGCCATGTTTGGATTGAAAAAGTAGATATGGTTCAAGAAATCTTGCAATGTTTGGTTTTTTTTTAATTAGTGGCCTATAAATGTATTGCCTATAGCCTAGTCTTGCAACCCGTTACTGAATCACTGGAAGCCAAAGCCAAAAGTAACATGCTTAGTCAATGGGTTGGACTAGAATGGGTCTGGTTCCGTGTGAGCGACCCCTGCCGCCCCCTCCATAATGAGGTGCTTAAAAGTGATGCAACATAGGCTTTTATTATGTCCACTGGAGTTCAACACAGACAGAAAACACCTCAGCACAGTTCATCGGTGCTTTGCCCCCCCCCGGGAATTAATAAATCTTCTTCTTCTTTGGAGCAGGCCCTGTCAGAAGTCCATCCATCTGGTAGTAGAGCCTGGCTAAGTTGTCTTTTATCTTTAGCTTGTGTTTCTCCCAAAGTCCCAAGACACAGCCTCTCAGTCCTCACTTTTCCTTATGGGTTTTACTCTGTGCCTGTGCAATTCCCATAGAGTGGGGAGTTACCTCACTCCCTCACTCCAGAAGCCAGTGAATGTCCTGGTCAGTTAAACAACACAGTCTTCCTCAGGCCGGCCCGCGTTGTCTCCTTTTATTCTTAGTTCTCAAACGTTGGGCTGCCTCAGGGAGGGGCTGAACCCATGAGCTCGCTTCCTTCACTCTGCTTCTGGGTTGCACAGAGGAGACTTTATCCCTTATACTCCTTGGCCCCGGCCTTTAATGCTCACCTCCTCAGGGTTGTCCAACCGGCCAGGCTTCCTCCTTATCCAGGGATTCCATCGCATCCTCCCAAACATCCGTCTCTCCCTCCTCCTCCCCCACAATCATGTTTTCTCCCCTTATCTCTAGGCCCGCCAGAGCTCTCTCCTCCCCCCAGACAGGTGTTACATTTCTCTCTAATTGCCTTGCTGCCTCAGGAGGCTGACCACTCTCCCAGCTGCTTTGAGCTGCCTCACATTCCGAAACAAATCATGGCAGCACAGCTGCCATTCAGAACTGGGACCCATCCTCCAAAATAGAATCACCCATTTACTAACCTTGATTTACCTTGAGTGGGGTAATTTCCTTCTCCCTGGTGCCAGCCAATCATGAGCTGGAAAAGACATGCATCACCCCACCTCCCTGTCTGATTGGCCAGCACCAGGGAGAAGGAACAATGACGTATTGGAGGCTACTTCCTGGTTGGAGTATCGCCATACATGAGGTAAACCAAGGTAACCCAATGGGTGATTTCATTTTGGAGGGTGGGTCCTGGTTCCAAATGGCAGCCGTGCTGCTGTGATTTGTTTTGGAACTGGACCCATTCCGAAATGAAAGGCCCATCTCTAGGTTGAACCCATTTGGTGTAAACTATTTCTGCTGGTATCAAGAAACACAAGAACTGTATTTGCATCAGCACTAACTTTGTCCCTGACTCCCAATAATCAGAAAATTCCTTTCTGGCTTGATGCTTAGGATTTACTTTTAAAAAATTCAGGAGCTGAGGGCAAGTCATTGTTGGGCATTCAGTATCACAACAAACCAGGGTTACTTTGAACAAGCCATGGTTCATAAGTCAACAACAGGCCAGGGTTTCAGATCATGGTTTTTGTCTGGTTAACACACCATAGCTTTTTGTAAAACAAAATTTAGCACATCAGAACAAAACCAGTTTTCTTTCAACCAACAAACCTTATTGTGTTTGCTAATGGGATCAGTATCGCAGAAGACTACAGAACTTCTTCTAAAGACAGAAAGGAAAGCATGTTTTATACCTTTATGACTTTTAGGAAAGCATATTTTATAACCAAGAATGCAAAGCAACAGCCCACGAGAATATATTATCTTACATATAACAATTGCCTGCCATATGGTGAGTGTTTTCTGTGGAGCAGATCTAACAAGTTACACATTCCCATAATGGTGGTAGCAGGAAACATTTGCTGTCCCTGTATTTGCTAAAATCATGCCTAACCAAAGGCACAAAACTTCCTGGCCAGTGGCACAAATGCAACCAACTAACAAGAACTCTATTAATTTATTTCAAAGGCACAGAGAAGGGCTGAGCACACAATGGGGCCTGTATTCCCCCCTCCTACTAGTGAACATTGGCTTGTCCCTTTTATCTCACTAAAATGTAATAACTTAAAACACCGATCAGCTCAGTTACAGAGTACATTGCAAATGGATTTGTCTGTACATAATAAGCAGACTGAAAGCATTTGCATTGAGAGAAAAATCTGAGTCTTTATATTGGCTGCTAAAAATATGCAAATTTTCCACTAGCTGAGAACATTGCTATTAATGACACACACACACACACACACACACACACACACACACACACACACACACACACACACACACACACAGAGAGAGAGAGAGAGAGAGAGAGAGAGAGCAATTGAGAAATGGGGGTGTGAGGAGTCCTAAAATGCACCCCCCCGATAATATCTTCATTAAAAGTAAACAGGACTAATTATACATAAATACATATTTAGGTCTTATATTAATGCACCATCTTTCATCTGTGCCAACTGGGAGGCATTAATTTATTAAGAAGCACTGAGTAACAATCATGTTTTACTCCCTCTGTTTCATCTTCCCCTCAAGTTACTTAAATCTTGTTTTTCCCTTGAGTAATAGTGTTAGTTAGCTTTTATTGTTTTGTTGGATTGCTTTTCCTGAAACTGCTTAGACATTAAGCTGAACTATTTTACCTTGCTTTGCCTTGTTTTACTGTGACTTCAATGGTTTTTGCCTTTTTACTATTTTTAATAAAAATAATAATATTTTACCAAGATGTAATCCTTGGGGAGGAGATTGAGTATGGCTAAGAGATTTTCAGTAACTTTGGACATTTTGGTATTTTGTCCTACGTGGTAGGGTTGGTGTGCATTCTTAAAGTATATAACCAAGTTTAAATTCTGTCTTTGGGATTAAGATAGGTTGAATCTAGGGTCAGAAGAGTCCTACTGGCACTCAGACACACATCTTCCAGGGGTTTTGAGGAGCCTGCGGCTGAAGGCTGCCATTTTGGAAGTATGTCAGAGGTCTTCGCCTAGTGGCTGGGAAGATTCTTAGTCATTCAGGTGGGGCTATCCAGAAGTTGAGTCATGGCAACTGGACTTCTTTTCTTCTTGAGAGATCAAAACATTTAGCTACTCATCCAACCAGCTTCATCAGTCTTCAGTCTTCAGACTGATGAAGCTGCTTGGATGAGTAGCAAAATGTTTCGATCTCTCAAGAAGAAAAGAAGTCCAGTTGCCATGACTCAACTTCCACATCTTCACCTAGTGCTTTCTGGAAACCAGGGTGCCTTCAAGTTCCCAGTTCCCAGTTCCTTTACACTGGATTCAGTGCCTCTCAAGAAAGAAGCGGACAAGTCAGCATTTCATAATGAAAAGGAGAACTTCCTGAACATATGCCCTTCCTACCATAAGTTTCCCAGAGATCCAGAAGTTTTACGTCAGCAGCATGCCTTTGTTCAGTGACTGAGCATAGACTCATAGAATGGTAGAGCTGGAAGGGAACCCTGGGGCTATGAGTTCTGAACGTCCGACCTCCTGCCAAAGCAGGTGATTCAGAACTAAAGCATCCTTGACAGATGGCCATCCAGACTGTGTTTAGAAACCTC
The DNA here is from genome assembly GCA_023846285.1 of Phrynocephalus versicolor. Classification (NCBI taxonomy): domain Eukaryota; kingdom Metazoa; phylum Chordata; class Lepidosauria; order Squamata; family Agamidae; genus Phrynocephalus; species Phrynocephalus versicolor. The sequence goes on along the minus strand of JAHTLZ010000010.1, from coordinate 25,286,686 downwards.
CAGAGAAAGAGAGTACACCAGTCCATTCTCCAATTGAACAGCTCTTATTGTTAGAGGTAAGTGGAGGATTCCTCACTTCTGCAGTTTTATTCTGCAGACACAATGGCACTGAAGCCATATGTCTAAGGAGGATTAATGTTTCATCTCTTTCTAAACCTGGATTCTCTTCTTTTTTGCTCATGATATAAACATGTTTCTAAATTTTAGAAGAATGTAAGAATTTTCCTTTCTCGGCATAAAAAAGCCCAGGGGCTAATATCCATGACCTGTACAGTATCCACTATTCTATCCTGATCGTACTAATGTACACACACAGAGATACATAATGTTGGTTGTCTCCCTACCACTGTCTTCGTGGGTATGGCCACTTTCCCCAGGAAAGCTCTGGAATTCTTAAGCTCAAAAAGCGATTGGGACCAAGAGATGTTGAAAGAGAAGAGGATCTTTGCCTCTTCTTCCACCAGTATGGTGCAATGGCTTGACTGGGTGGCAACGGCCTGACTTCAATAGGTGACTGCTGTACTTTTCACCTGATACTATTCTTATCAATGTGCTTTAGAAACAGGTTTTAATTAAATTGTGCTTCAGCACAATAACTTATTTGGTCATATTTTAATATGTAAACATCTTGTTAGTTATGCATGTAAAGCATTACACAAGCGCTATGCTTCAGCACACTACAGATAATGTCTATGGTGATTTCTTAACTTGAGACAGTTTAACCCCCAAAGCTATGCTATTTGCACTGAGCTGCTGTAAAGTTCTAATAGGATGTGGGGAAATATGCTTTTAACTGATATTTTCCCCCTTTCCCCATAGGATCTCAGTTTTGGTAGACAGGCAGGAGGTTAAACAAGCAGAATGCCAAATCATGCACCTGTGCCAATGAAAGCTGCCCTATAAAATTCCCCTCAGAATTCAGAAACATCAACTGAAATCCTGTTGCACAGTGACACAAACAGCCGAACATTTGGATGTGAAGTGCCATCAATTAAGAAATATCTGTAGGCATTATTGATTGCATGCTGAGCTGCATGACTCACTAGGCAACTGACAACGTCTACAGAAATTTCTTAACTAGCAGCAGTTTGCTTCCAAAAGTTAAGCTATTTGCATAACTGCACAAAATGATTTTAGCCAATGTGTTGAATCATAAAATAGTGTTTGTATTTTATTTGCCGCTGTGTGTGTGTGTGTGTGTGTGTGTGTTGTATTTTTAATTTGCTTTGCACTACCCCCCAGTAGCCATAGGGCTAGATGGTTGTGGTATACAGATCTAATCAATCAATCAATCAATCAATCAATCAAGTTGAATCTGCAAACAAACAAACAAACAAACCAAAAACAGGGATGGTCAATGTGTGGCCCATGGACTACCCATGATTCGTCATGCCCTCAAATATGGCCTTGAGTTGAGTACTCTGCCTTAGCTGCCTAGATGCCCTAAGCACATCCGATCTCGCTTGATTTCGGAAGCTAAGCAGGGTCGGCCCTGGTTAGTACTTGGATGGGCGACCACCAGGGAATGCCAGGTGCTGTAGGCACCTGGAGTAGGAACTGGCAAGCCACTCCAGTACTCCTGCCAAGAAAACTCCATGGACATGGAGTCTCGTAGAGTTGGTCATGACTGTAACAACACAACACACACACACCCTGCCTTATGGAACCTCAAAATATTTTGGAATATTGCCTCAGAAATTGTGCTCTCTGGGAACCATGATTGTGGCCTGACACCACCAGCACCCCAATTTTAAAAAGAAAGAAAGAAAATGAATGGCCTGTAAATGGCATATGGAGGGCTTCAGCTTCTAAAAGGAAGCAAAAATATTTTTATAGGGCAGAGGAGTAGTTGTGGCCCTGCAAGTTCCACAAGTGGCCACATGGAGCCCCCAGACTTCTAAAAGCTACATGTCCCTGCAACACACTGAATGGATGCATGTATCCCCATCTCTCTACATATGTATGCATACAGCAACACCAGGTACAACTGTGAATCTTACACATGTGCCCTATGGACCAGAGCATAGTGATGGTACAGTTTAGTGGTGCAGGTAAGTGCCCCATGATTGTTGCTGATAGTTAGGATGCTGCTGCTGCTCATTAGCACATCCAACAACTCGATTTGATAGCAGGATCTCAGCACAAGTACATCCAGTACACTGTGAAAACTGCTTACAAACCCTGAGCCCTAATACCTTTCTTTTTTCCAGGGGAGGGGGGGGGGTCCATGGGAATAGAATGCTTTCATCTGCCAAAAATAATTAAAATGCTTCCTTTGAAAAGTTTCATGCTTGCATACAAACCAGGCATTTTTTTGTTGCATAATAAACACAACAAACTGTTGAGAGCACAGATGAATACACTCTGTATAATTAAACAGTCTGGCACAAAAGGAAAACAGTCAAAGGTTTGCTTTGCAACTTGTTTTACTAAAGCCTCAGTAGATTTCATTTCCTGATTCATGGAACAGTACTATGTTTTTGGTACTAGGGACACTCAAGGATTATATTCAGCCCAGTTTAGAAACAAACTGTGATCCTATGTGTGCTTCCTAGACGAATACACAGATCCAATCACAGTTATATTCTTTTTCTCACACTCCTGTAGTTTGTGAGTCAGCTTTCAGCTCAAAAATGTATCAAAATGAGTATCAAAATGACTATTTTAAAATACTGCCACTAAAAATTAATGTTACAAAAATATATAAACAGACAAATATATAAAATAGATTGAAATGGAAAACCAAGGGGTTTTTGTTTGTTTGTTGAGAACCACTGATCTAGATGGTAGCGCCAGAGCTGCATAAGAAATGCTCCAAGCCTTGAGCTTCAGTTGGCCAAACAATGCCATTGCTCAGAGGGAGAACCAGCAACCACCAGCTGATCCCACCTGGAAAGCTCCCACTCCAATCTAGTTATGCTGATTGAAGGAGGCAGGGAGAGTTTAATTGCCTTCCGTGGATTACATCTTCCCACAGCCAAGGGGAGAGAGAGATGATGACAGTTTTAGGTTTACAGAAACGAATGCAGGGAGGGTGACATAAGCACTCCTCATCCTTGGATACAAGGGCTACCCAGAATCAGATTGGGGTGGACTAAAGAAGGACTTGCATGGCACCAGCAGTTCTGAATTGTCTTGTTAGTTTGATTAATAATATTGAGTTATTCAACCAGCTATGACTCTCACCCTTATGTTGGGGCAGTGGGTCCCTTCGATGACGGCCCTCCTCATGGCAGTCTTGGGGACATGTTCAGTGCACCATGCCCAAGAACATGCAGATGGAATAACTTACTCCAGATGAAAGAAAGCCTCTCCTTAAAATGGAAAATGGAAAGCCAATAACCAGATTAGAGGCCCCCATGGACTGATCAATTCCTTGTTCCTCTTCTAACCAAAGAGACATGGAGTTCTATTCATGTATTTCCTTCTTCTAACTTTCTCAGAAATATCTGCATAGATATTTCAGGGGGATGGGGCAGTACCCTTTAGAAGTTCCTGGCAGGGGGCAGGAAGATCCCACTGAGAAAAGAACTAGAGGCAATGTCCCAGCTTCTTGCTGTATCTATTCACTTGAGAGTGGCAGACGCTCCCAATTAAAACACACACATACAGAAAGAGAGGCAAAAATGCCTAAAGTCACCAGCACTTTCTTCCATTTCCACAGCCACAGACATGGAAACAATGGCCACCCAGAGAGGTGAGCACATGAACGGTTCACAGAAGGCAGACTGCCATGGTCATGAAAGCATTAAGGCACTGCGTGTACAATAGTCAGGAATACCAGGAAGTGTATTGGGCTGTGTTGAACTTTTCACCTGCCTCACTGGATGCCAGAGAAAAGATATTTTACACATTCTTAGCTGGGAAAGTAATTGCCAACCCCCAACCCCACTTTTCTTCCAAATGTATGAAACTGCAGTTTGCTTTGTGTTTCCTTGCTAGCAATTTCTAGAAGGGTTGAGATATCTAAAATCCACATTTGGAGCCCTGTTATGCATTTCATCTTAATCCAAAGGCACCTGAAGACCATTGGCCTCTGACACACCTTTGTCATCATGTGGGAAGACTAACAATAGAAAGGGTATTGTTGTGAGACTCTCTTTGCTTTGATTCATTTTTAATCCACTAACCATATTGTACTTAATAATGCTACATTATTCTTCCCCACAGATGGGGTTAATTTCTTACCAGCCACCCATGAGTCTAGGTACTAAGGTTCTGAGTGGCTCAGACCTCAGATTAAGCTGCTCACACTTCGTAAAGCAGAGGAAAACTGCACAAAAGGGACAATGGAAATGGCTCTTGTCTGCCTTTGTAGAGGGTTTGGATGCAATTGGTGACGCAGCGAAAACTGAGGAAAATTCCTTCTTGGACTACAACTCCCATTATTCCCAACTAGGCATGTTGGCTGAAGTTCAGTTGTCCACAAAAGAAACGTTCCCAAGGTCTAGAAAATTGCACGCAAAGCATAGGAGGCTGGCCCCCTTTTCTAAAGACAACCACAACGCCCACCTATTTCAAAATCATAGATGCATGAGCTAGTCCCTGAAGCTGGGATTGCACAGAAAAGCCTATGGGTGTTCCTTTTCACCAGGAGCTGGACATATTTAATTATTAAGAAGCACTGAGTAACAATTTCTGTACAAAAACACTGCATTTTGGAGCAATGTGAAAAACTAGGGGAAGCATGCTTTGCTGTCAATCATAATGGCAGGCAAACCATGAAGCAAAGGTGATGGAAGTCTTTTGAGGCATTTGTAATTCTGTTCCGTAACACTCAATTTTTATTTTCTTTCTTTCTTTCTTTCTTTCTTTCTTTCTTTCTTTCTTTCTTTCTTTCTTTCTTTCTTTCTTTCTTTCTTTCTTTCTTTCTTTCTTTCTTTCTTTCTTTCTTTCTTTCTTTCTTTCTTTCTTTCTTTCTTTCTTTTATTTTTTTGTATTTCTGCTTCACTCAGGGATCTTTGTTTAGTGTTGTGGAACGCACATTCGGGTGCACCCACTCCTGACAATGAGCAACCCATGGGGAG
>JAHTLZ010000010.1:25260280-25280493 GCA_023846285.1 Phrynocephalus versicolor | reverse complement strand
TCACGAGGGACACCTCATGGCTTACTTAGGTCACGAGGGGCTACTTCGGAAACACCAAACTGGACAACTGGCTACGGAGAGGGCTGGGCAATTTCCAAGAGCTCCGAAGGGCTTGGAGGATGACAGCCACTCTCTCTCACCCCCCCCCCATTTTTTCATATAAAATAGGGGGTGTACTGAAAAAGCACCTTTGCACTCTCTAGCAGACTGGGTTTTTTAAAATTAAAAATATTTAGGGTATGTATGTATAAATAAATAAATAAATAAATAAATAAATAAATAAATAAATAAATAAATAAATAAATAAAAGGCCCACAGTTGAGAAGTATATAAAACATGGCAAAATTCCTCCCATGCCACTTTTAGAGGGCAGAGGAAGACTTTGTAAGCCAGACATGTCTTTCAAAAGGGAAAAAGAAGGATGTCAATAATTTTGGGTGTTTGGGGAATGCTGGTGTGGAGATGGATTGTCAGACACATCAACTTAAAATACAATTTAAATAAAGTCTGAAGTTACAGTCTTGAACAGGACAGTAAGATATGTGACAAAATATGCTGAGTAAATGTGACTCAGCACAGGCTGATGCAACTTGGGAATTTCCCAGGATGATGCAATGTATATGATGTAATGTTAAAGTTAATTGAGTGATTTTGTGGGTGTGGGTGTGGGTGTGCGCGCACACGCGTGCGCGTGCACCCGCATGAGATGGATAGTATTCACTATTTTTCTTCCAAATGTTGCTGTTGTCTGGATGCTGGATGTATTGCTGCTGTATATTTGTAAATAAGGCTGGTGAAGGAATCTTCTGTGTCTGTCTGTTTACTGCATCGCTAGGAATCAAGGCATGAGTCTTCCAGGACAAAATGCTGCAAAACACAGACCGGGTGTGGGAAGGCTGCCTTTCAACTCCTGAAATGTTATACACAAACTCCAGCCCCCCTATTGCCCACTCCAGAATGAAAGGGAGCTAACCTAGTTCAGTCTTTAGCATCTTAGTGGCTCGAGGCTTCCAAGGCAGGGACTCCCCTTGTGCCCCAAAACAGCCACAGTCATTAACCACAGTCCATTATGAAAACATCGCTTTTAAATAGTTTGCTTTTGAACTTTTTGAAAAATGTATTTTCTTTAATGCCACAGTGGCCCATGTTTCTCAAAAAGTTGCTGCTGAGTAACGAGTGTCATTCATTGATAATAATTGTGTGCCGCCAAGTCGATTGTGACTTAAAGTGACCTTTTCCAGAGTTTGCTAGGTAGAGAATACTCAGAAGTGGCTTGCCATTCCCTTCTTCTTGCGGCAGCTCTGGGAATGTACAAGCTTGTCCAAGGCCATCCAGGCTGATTCTTCTCCCAGGAGCCATAGTGGGGAACTGAACTCCCAAATGCAGAATCCATAGCAAGATACCTAAATCACTGAGCTAGACAGTCCCCTGTGACTCAATACCCCCACAGAAAAAGACCCTATCAGTACCTGTTTTGTTACATATTTGTTATTTGATATAACACATGGTTCCCAAGGTCATTGTGAGTTGCCCATTTACAGTACAGAGGCAGTATGAGACACAACTTTCCAGCCCTCTGCTTCAACAGGTGGGCTGCATAAATTAAAATAAGGAGGGGAGTGGTGTTAATTATTGTTTCCTGTTGCAGATCAGTTAAGCTAATTCAAGATGTTTTGGCCATTTATCTATTCAGTTCATTTTGTCTTGTGCCCTCATTCCAAAGATGGGAGAATAGAACTACACATTCTCCCTTACATGGGATGAAGGCAGTCAGTTCAATGAAGAAATGGTCTTGCATGGGGTGAAGGTGGGCAATTCAATGGAGAAATGAAAGGCCAGATGTCGGCGACCTGACACAGCCCACTAAGAAGAACAGAGAGCTCCATATCTGTGGGTGCCAACAAAACATGCTTTGGGAGATATCGGAAGTTGGCATAGTGAGCTTGGCTCACCCACACCAGAGATAAGGCCAAGAACACGTTCCATGTCACCAAAAAGGCACAGTTGGGTAGGAATACAGTGCCCCCCCACCTATTGTGGGGGTTAGAGACCCGACCCGACCCATGATAATTGAAAATCCGCAATATGCAGATGCAGGTCAGGTTGGCCCTGGGGTGCCTAGCTGGGGGCTCTTGTACTTACCAGAGGCCTCAGAAATGATTTTCAGCAATCCAGAAGTCACTTCTGGTTTACTGGAAGTCACTTCTAGTTTGCAGGGTGGTCCTTTTGGGGCCTCCAGAAGGCCTGGGAAGGCCCTTGCAGGCCCATTCGGGACAGCGCCAGGTTGGGGGTAAGTATGGGAGGCCTGAAACAGGCCTTTCCCCCCTTAACCCAGGGGGGATCTTTTTCATAAACTGTGGTCCCGCGGACCGCAGAATATGAACTGTGAAATGGTGGGGGACCACTGTATATCAATCGGCTACTAAAGAGGCAATACAGGTGCAATATCAAATCACCATGCCCCCGCCATAAAAAGATCGCTGGAACATCTCAGAAGTTTCCCTTCTGCAGTGCATCCTCCTTTTACTCCAGAGGTAGCAAGCCCTCCAATGCTGGAGGCATGCGAAAGAAAACTTGACAACCACCTGCCAGATATCCTTTGATATGGATTCCTGCCTGGAGCAGGGGCTTGGTCTCCATGGCCTTGCAGGCTCCTTCTGACCCCATGATGCTATGATTCTATGACTCCTCTGCCCACGATCCTGCTTCGAGGCTCAGAAGTCGTAATTAAGTGCTTAACACTCTTCTTAAGTGTTAAGTGATGCCTGACTCATCTTTTTCAGTCAAGCTCCTCTATTAGCTAGGTAGTCAGAGGGCCTCTGTCCTTGCCATTCTCTGGGTATATAATAGATAGTGGGTGGAAATTATGGGCAAGGGAAAATTCCACCCAGAGCGAGAACGCAAATAAAATCAAATGGAATTACAAGTTTGAAAAATAGATTGCTGGCTTCACCGTACAGGAGGCCCTTCTCCTGCCCTTTAAATTTTATAAAAGGAGACATTGGGAGTTTGCTGCAGTACAAACCTGAATGTGCCACAGTAAATTGTGAGAGAAGGACAAACACACACACACGCACAGACCCTCTGCACACAGAAAGCCACTTGCAGCAGTAGTGTGTGCTATTAGGTAACTGGCTGGAAGATACAATCGAATTCAAGTGAGGAGTAATGGCTGCGTAAAGGTCTGCAATAACTCCAAAAGTAGACACAAGGTGGACAATGAAATTCCGAAGGTGACCGAAGCACCCTTCGGGTATCAGGGAGAAATAATGAGAGGCAAAGCAGGTGCCAAATCTTTCTATCCCAGCTGCTCTCAGAGGTCAGAACTATTCATATTCTTTTTCCAATTAATAATAATAATCACAAGCAGTCAAGTCAGTTCTAACTCATGGTGACCCTTTCCACGCTTTTACCAAGTGGTTGCCCTGCCCCTTCTTCTGGTAATGCTCTGGGACTGTGCACCTTTGCTCATGGCAATACACAACTGAACCTCCCATCTCCGGCTGCACAACCAGGAGGTCCTCAGCCAGCCTCTCTTGCTACAAATTGGATGTGGGCAGCAACGTCAAATGAAACATCTTGCATTCTTGTTGCTCTGTTTATGTAACAAGAAACTTCAATTCCGGCATACTGTTTCCATTCTCTTAACCCCAGCAGCTGGCAAGGCCAAGAAATGGGAGGATGCAGAGATAAGGGGAAGGGGAAGGGCAGATTGCACCTGGCACAATACCGATTGAGAACATAGCCTGGGGCTCCGTCTTATTTTATTCCAGAGAATGGTGAAAAGCTTTGAGTAATAAAGAGGCATCTATTCAGACCGAATCAATAAATGTTAAAAACTAATCAGTGGATTCCTACTGTGATCCTGTTTGCTCATTCTTGTTCTTAACCCTTCTCAGAAACAATCCCCATTATTGGGGATAATTGCTCTGTATAGCTCAGTCTGAGCTAAAAGTAGCATTGGACTGTGTGTGTGTGTGTGTTCCACAAACACTTTTATCAGTGCTGAATGGTTCCCCACACACACACACACACACAGAGACTCCCACTCTACCTATCCAGGGATGGGAGAAGCAAGACAAAATAAAAATAAAAAGTGTTCCTCTAAATTGGCATTATTTGCTAGTCTGCAATTGGCCAGGATTTCCCATGCGACAAGGCTCAAGCAGCATTGCTTCCTTAGCAAGTGAGCCTTGGTTGCCTACAGGTGTCCAAACTTTGGCCTTCCGGATGTTTTGGAGCACAACTCCCAGAATTACAAGACAGTATTGCCAATGACAAAAGGCTGTGGGAGTTGTGGTCCAAAACATCTGGAGGGCTGAAGTTTGGACACCACTGAGGTAAGTCATCACCTTCACTAGATGAACCTTGACTAGTTGGCATAGTTCTATGATGAAGGATGAAAGCAAAGCAAAAGAGACATGGTAGTAAACTAGAGTTGCCATTAAGATCTCACCCCATTCCACCCCCCCCCCAAAGATGGCATGCATTGTTGGTACGTGAAGAGTTAATTTGTCCTATACTGGAATAGACACAACAGCGTCAAGATGACTTAATGGAATTGTAATTAGGCAAACACCTGTATAGTGAAATGTGATTGGTTGCTGTAGACATACAAGTCTCGTGTTCTGTATGATCGCTTTCTGGACAACTTATATAGAAGTCTGGACAACAGAAAGGAGTCTTGCTGCTGGTGTTGAATTGGCTAAATATCCTAACGTGTATCACCCAAGATGAGCGTGAAAGGGGGTGCTGATTGGCATAAACTTGCATGCACTGATTTATGGGCATAAGTACAAAGTTAAAGATCATGTTTGTAATTTAGAATTCCAGTGCCTCTCAGAAGGCTGTCACCAAACAACCCCCATGCCTGTTGAGTCATCTGCTCAGGGGCTCTCCTCAGATGGGCAATGTCAATTTCCTTGATCTCCCTACTAGGGTTCTTTATTTTTAAAATTGACTTGGATTGGGTAGCCTTTCCAATGGATGACATGTTCACAAGAAGGATGCTCATCTCAAATGAAGGACTACCTTCCCAAAAACAGGACATAGGGCTATTATACACCAAACAATTATGAGAAGAACAATCATTGTTGTGGCAGGTCTAAGCACCTACATGTATAAGCATCATGTGATCAGTCTGCACAAATTGTTGCCTGCCTGCCTTTGAAAGAGGGTTGATGAAAGAGCACAAGATGGTATCTGGATAGTGTCATTATATCAGGTAGCCATCAGGTGGCAGTATGTCATTTCTGGGTGGAGTCAGATGTTTCTTCTTGCTGGTTTATTTTTATAAGAGTGAGATGATAACTTATTTCCTGACTACTAGGATTGGGACCAGTTTTTCCAAACCAGCTATCTCTAACTCTGTGTTAGAGAAACATGCCTGCAAGAAACAGCAAGAACCTTTCAGCTGATAGTGTTATGGGTAGCAACATTATACCAGTAACAGTGGGTATATCTACACTACACAGTTGTAACAGTTTGATGCGACTGTAATTCGCATGGCTCTATCCTATCGAATACTGGGATTTATACTTTGATGGAGTGCTAAGAAATCTGTGCTACAAAGCTTTGTGCACCTGCTGAACTATAAAGGAGAAGATTAAGTACCTCATTCCTCCTGTTTGAGGATAATTGGATTGTGGTATACAAATAAATAAATAAATAAATAAATAAATAAATAAATAAATAAATAAATAAATAAATACCAATCCCAGAATTCCATGAGACAGGGTTACGGCTGTTTTAATGGACAAGCAGATGGTGTAAAAACACACTATAACGATAATAAAAAGAACAATATTAAAAGGAAGCCTTTCCTTCTCATCAAGCATGATTTTTTAAACCTTTGAACCAGTATTCAAATTATGAGACAAGATGGTAAGAAGCTATTGTAAAGAAACACAGAATCCCTGGTTATATAATTATAATTATACAATAATATAATTATATCATTGTATAATGCAGGGGCCTGCAACCTTCTGAATATGGTGTCTAAGAGACCCAAATCCCTTGGCTAATCAGGAGAAAGCACAATGGCTCTCAGATTTCTTTTCAAACGAGGAGCATTTTAAAAATTTGTTTTACTTCTTTAGACCTACCTCTGGAGCTCTTTCAAAGAGACCGTGATCTTCAGGGTATGGCCCAAGATGTAAAGGACGGCTAAAATATCCGCCCACTGGACCATCTCTCCTAGTGGGCCCCCTTTTAACACACGAGGACTGAAAACATCCCCTGATTCTTCTGTCAAGAAGCCAATGTGGATTAAAATCTAGAGGAGGAAAGAGAGGGCAGGAGATGGTTAAAAACATTAGTTGATGCAAAGGAGAGGGCTGTTAAGAATCAGAGGATCGGAAAAATGATGATTTGTTTTGATTTGTGATTCATCAAGGTTGTTGTCTGAATTAGACATCCCGGAAAGTGTTCCTTCACAGCTAGAGACACCAAAACCTCAGAGATGCTTCTCCTACACCCCTCTACAATCCCTCAACATTTGGTGAAGCCTGGGCTTCAAACATCCAAGGTATACAGACACAACGTGGGCTCCCCCATCCAAGTGCCCTTTAGAACCTGTCTCTGGGAAACCCAATCTTCACCAAACTTGGATGGGTCGTGGAAGAGAATCAGAGGAAGTTTCTCTGCAGGTTTGGTGCCTCTAGGTTCTTTGTGGCCATTTTATACCCCAGTAGTTCAATGACTTAAAAATTGCTAACAATTCATCAATCCTTATTTGATGGGGGGGTATCCATTTGTACAAAAATGAATCAGCCAATTAGCAATTTTTGAATGAGTTTTGCAATTCAGTTTTTTAATTCATTCCCTATCTTGATTAAGAACTCAAAACGAACATTTGGAACATGTTCATCTTACTCTGACAACACAATTTGATCCACAAGCACAACGGGATTGACGATTTTACCTGTTTCTGGTCTCTCGGCTTGCCCTCCAGCTTCTCCTCCAGTGCGTATGAGGCCCTTAGCCACTGGGTGGCCAAATGCCTGATCCTTTTCTTCATGAAGATCAAAGACTCCTTGCCACTGCCAATCAGCTCCAAGAGGTAGGAGAAGTCTCTCCGAAAAACCGCCTAGGAACAGAAGAAGAAGAAATCTGACAAACTCTTCTCTGTTCATGCAGGAGACTGTGGCCCCCAGAGACTCACCGTCCTGAACTCTCTAGGTCTTTATAGACCATAAGGACACATTGGTCCTTTGGGGAGTGGGGAGTCTTCTTTCTCTTCTGCATGGCTTGTGCCACATTTTCAACAAGGCTGAAAGCATTTCAGCTTCTACCATCAAAACTGAGCATTAGATACAGGCTGGCAATGTTTTCGGGACATCCTCATAAATAAATTGTGAGGTGGAGGCCACATCTAATTTTTATATCAGGCAACATCGGTGGATTCTAAACCAAAAGTTTATGGCGTGGAGTGTTCCTGTTCAGCTCTGCTCTCCTTGATAAGATTTATTCTTCTTTTCCCCTCGCCCTTGTTTTAACTCTTCCCAATCTCCTCAGGCATGCCTACACCTCACTGGCCTGGTAATTATTTCTTTATTTCACAGGTTTGTACACTTCATAATGAAAACACTGATCAAAAGTAAAGCAATAAAAATAAGTAAAGCTGAATGGTGTTAGGATGGTAGCATAAATATAGGAAATCATTACAAGAGGATTCCTTAAAGGCTTCTTTGAAGAGCCTTGCTTTGAGCATCCTCAAAAGTCACGTTGGCTGTGTCCACACATGCACATGTCTATATGATGGACTACATGGACTACAGTTTTCAAAGATGGCAGTGGTGAAGGATACAGAGGAGACGGTGACAGGACCAGGTAGGGAGGTGACCGGAGCACCAGGAAGGGGGCAGTGGGGGACATATATTTTGCTTTGGTGCTGAGTGGAAAAAAATTGGCACTTAATTTCATTTCAACTAAATGGGTTCCATTAACCAGCTGTGTTTGTGATAGGATTTGGGGGTGGGGGGTTGTAGTTGTGTTGGTTTGTGCCCATCTCAACCCACAACTGAGAAAGCCCAGTTCCCTATAGATGTCTTCCTGGCCTCTCTTGGTATGGCAGCCTGTAAGAGCGTCAATGGGCTGATGTTCTTAAGAAAAGATGCTCCTGATAAGTAAAAAGGTCCCAAAATGTGGGGAGCTTTATAATTACCACACACTAGCTGCATTTGACATTGAAGGGAATGATCTTTCAGTAGGCCTAGGGGTTAATTACTAGCATGAGTTCTACCCATTTGGTTCATTTTGAACGTTGTGTTTTGAAACCAATCTAATAATTAATAAATATCCATCAACATTTCTGAGATCTATAGTATTCATGGTCATTCAGATATTAGCTCATTTAATCTTTAAGCCTCATTTGGTTATCCATTGGGAAGAGGGCAGCTACAGGAGCATTTCTAGGGTGCGCTATTTCTCTGGGTGTGCCACTGTTTATGCTCATAACAATTTTTGCTAGGCAAATCCACCAGAATCTATGTAAAGGTTGCTTGCAGAGTTCAGACTAACCTTCTACTTAATCCAACACATCCACCTTTATGCTCTCTAGTTGTTTACAACCTATAATAATAATTTTAGAACTGCAGAGGTAGAAGAGACCCTATCAATCATTAAGTCTAGCCCGCTTCAAGGAGGAACAGTGGGGAATCAAATTCCCAAACTTTTGTCAAAACCAAGGAGGTCTCTAGCTGTCTGACAGATGGCATTGACTGCTGGGACCTACCCCTGCATTTGAGAAAGCACCACTTGAGAAAGTTAGAGCCCAAACTTTCTTTGTGTACTCTCTCTCCAGGCCTTTAACCAAGCATGGTGATGTGTTGCCACTAGAGATGGGCACGAATAAAAAAAAATTGTGTTTTGTTTGTCGTTTTTTGTTTAGGGGGGTCCATTTCAGTTCGTTTTTGTTTTTCGTGAATTTTTTGCAAATAATCATTTTCATTTCCATTTGTTTCGTTACCGTTTCGTTACCATTTATTTCAATTTTTCGTGATTTTTTTAGCATTTAAAGCAATTCAATGCATTGCCATAACGAAAATGAAACACACGACAAAATTTCTGATGTTTCTGTTCGTCTCGTTTCATTTTAGAGACAAAATTCGTTTTTTCGTTTCGTTATGTAACGAAACGAAAAAATGAAAACGAAAACAAAAAATTGTTCATTTCGTGCCCATCTCTAGTTGCCACCAGAGGGAACATGGTCACTGGACGATCACTGGATCACCTAGTGTGGGCCTGAAGGACCCCTATCTACAACCTCCTCACTTGCACAGAGCTTACGCTAGGGCTTGCCATTCTGTGCTGGGATGGGAGGCGATGTCCTTAGGCATGGCTAGAGAGGCCCTTTTCGTTGGCAAATTCAGCAGTAACTTTCCTCCTATTGCAGGTTTTTACAAAAAGATTCTGTCATCCTATGGCCTGTAACTCTCATCAGAAAACATTTAAGCCAACTAGATGCATAAGAAAACATGCTTGACAAGTAGATGACCTGTCTGCTTGACAGGAACAATGCAAGGACCCCTCTCACCTGCACCCGAGGTGGTGGCTTTGTGGAAGATGAGGCGGCCGTCTGATTTCTCCATGGCAACAGAGGGCAAAACCACTCAACTTCGCTGAGGTAGATGAGGAACGAACATTCTGTGCCATCCACACCGAAAAATGCATAGCAGGGGTCTGATGTCCACCTGGCCCTCATCCACTGGGAGGCAAAGAGGAAATCAGTCAGGCAAATGTTCAAACAGTGCCCAAGTCAAAGGAGGGCTTTTTATTTTCATGAAAGGAATGCTATCAAGGAATCGCAATGGAGAGTTCACTTTATACCGAGGAGAGGTTAACACTTCTGACAGCTCATCTTTGGATTTCGTTGCAAAATATGTAGGCAAGTTATTGTGTAAAATGTTGGTCACTGTGAAAGAATGGCAATATATTCCAATTATAGCTTTTGGTAGGAAAGATCAATTAACAGGCATATATTTTTTCAGATTGTCAGGGAGGCAAGGGGTAAAAGGGGGTCTAAGCAATGAATAGATTTTGAAAGGAGTTTGTCAGATTGTCTACTGCTGCAAAAAAGAGGAGGCGATATCCAGGGCACCTTAAAGACTAACATATGTATTATAACTTGAGCTTTCATGGACAAAGACCTGCTTTGCTTGTACAAGAAATAAAAAAGGATAAAATCCTGATTAAAGTTTGTTGCTGGCACTCACCTAACCTGGGAGTGGGGCAGGGGGAGAGAATCACCCTATATAACAGTGGTTCTCAACCTGTGGGTCCCCAGATGTTCCTGGACTGCAACTCCCAGAAGCCTCCAGCACTTGCTGTGCTGGGAAGGATTTCTGGGAGTGGCAGTCCAGGAACATCTGGGGACCCACAAGTTGAGAACCACTGATAGATAAGGATCAGACATGTATTAAAATGTACACATAATAGTATATGCATATGAAGCACCTGACAGAACAAACCACTAACATCTTAGAAATGGTTTGTTTAAATCAAAGAGGAGAGCCTTGCTAGGAAGCTTAAATGCATTCCATCAGTTCAACTCTCACAATGCTTATCTTGCTTATCCCTTGGTCTGCAGCAGCACAAGCTGCAGAGGAAACCAAGAGATTCAATGGACTCACCAGAGTAAAATAAGCTGGCCCAGTAAGGGTTGAAAACAGTAACGACCCCTACAAACACTGGCATTCCTTAACTCAGAAAAACAGAGTTAGCATCCCTCAGCTAAGGAGGCCAAAGCAAGGTTCTCAGAAGTGGGTGATTTTGCATGCAAAGCAATAACCACCTGCTTCTCCGCGTAGATCTATCATTCTCGGTAATTGCTGGTGCCAGCCTCCACCAAACTTAACTACACAAACGAAGCCACTCAGGAGACAGCCCTCCACTCCCAATATGTAAAACACACCAATCATCCAGACAGGAGATCGAATTACTGCCTCCGGCAATTAAATTACACTTAAAATTTAACCCGGACATGGAAGAAGGTGGTGGACGGGAAAAGACTACTGTGTAGCCAGAGCAATCTGACTACTGCAAGGCTTGTGTCTTGTTAATCTGGTGGTTAATGCTTTTTGTCAAATAGCTGGGCCAGGCATCAGCAGCTTTAAATAATGGCTGGGGTTTCTAATTAATTAATTCATGGCCTTCTTACAGTGAAGACAGGTGTGCACAGAGACTATTGAGTTGAACCCTAACACATTCTCTGATCTAATGCCGGTGTTCAAGTCAAAGCAATCTGCTGCACTAAGCAAAATATAGCACTAGAAGGCAGCCTCTGGTTACAGCGCTTAGCTTATTCCCCAGGCTGGAGGTAACCTCCAGAGAAAGAAACAGGCGGCACAACATATCCATTGGAATGTCTCCGCAATCGCTTGCGTATGAATAATTCACATGGATGTAAATGCTACATTAGTGCATTAAGCATGCAAGCTGGGGCAACCGAGTCGCTGTGGCTTTACACAAAGGAGACATGTAACCTTATTCCTGCTGTGATGATGCTTGGTTTGGCTTTTAAAAGCCCTGTCTCCATTTCCTGATCGATTGGAATGGACAGGAGGAGGGGAGGTTAATTAAGGGAATTAAGTATTCTCTTTTTCCAGCAATGCATTTGCCAACATCAAGATAAAATTCTTCTGTGTTACCAACTATGTACAGTAGTTGGGTGGCCAGTTTCACACCGAATTCTGAATGTGTGCTGTTCACTGTTCTTTTGAAGTTTGGAAACAACAGTGTGACAAAGGCCTTTTCAAAAAAAGCTTCAGCATTCTGATTTCTTCTATGGCTGAACTGAAGTGCCCCACCGTCAATGCTGCCATTCTAATCATAGGTGATGAAGTTAGAGGTGGGGATTGGTGGCATCTCAGCAGCTTTCAGACAGAAGCAAAAGAAATCAAGCATATTGCTTGCTAGGTTATTGTATTTCATGCCATCTTGACAGCTGGTGAGACAGCTATGCCCCCCCACACACAAGCTGATGTTTTAACTTACAACATCAGTTAAAAACAGCAAAAGATGCAGCCTTAAGAAAAGCGTAATAAATTAAATTCTTAAAATGCAATGCGGTATTATTAGATTAAATGCAATCGAGTATAGTCTAGTATTAAATAAATTGCCACATTACGACACTAGATTAATGGTTTGAAAAACATTTGTCAAAGCCAGCAGTAAGAAGCAGTAGATCACCGCCCACAATTAAGTGGCTCTTCCTCTCTCCTCATTCAATTTGTGGCCAAAGGATTTTCTAAATAAAAAACTTCTTTGCCTGCCAGCGGAAGTACAGCCGGGGGGGGGGGGGCTAACCTTACTTCCCTTCCTTTTCAAAGGACTGCCACAGCCTCCAAGCAGCCACTAAGGCCCTTTCTGTTGTCCTCATCAGACATACCTGTGAAGATGGGGGACAGCATGACAAGTATCAAGGTTCTATAGCGAACCACTCTTTCAACTCGAAAAGTGTCCAAACCGAAAAGCATGTCAAAAACATCACACAGCAAGAGATACTATCTTGATTTCCACATTAATTCTGTTCAGAGTATCAGCCTGAATCGTGCTTACTCACCTCTACTTTTCCAGAGCAGTCTGGGTACTTGGGGTCCCTGGGCACCTCACATTGGTCCCGTCTGCCTTCTATCGCTGTTGAATGAATAAACACACAGGGGAGTTTGTGTAAGATGGAAAGTAGCTGCTAGTTTAGAGCTTGCCTTAAAATGCAAAAAGGCATCTGAGATTAACTATGTATTTTTTGCAAAATATATATGGGTATCCACTATTGAAACAAGGGAACAGGATGCGCCCCCAACACCACCACCACCACCATAAACTAGGTGACTAAATCTCAGGTGGGTGGGGCGGGAACAGCCTGGTCCCCTACGGCCCTTTCTGCAAAGATTATGGTCTCTGGCTCCATGAATCCACACCCAGAGCTACTCTGAGATCTTCTTCCTGTTCAAGAGGGCTCCAGGTCATATCTAGATTTCCTTTGATTTCAGGGACTGACAATCCTACTCCCTTGACATGCTGCAGTATTCAACCGTGTGTCTGACCTCAAATTATAACAAATCAGGAGCTCAGTTCTAGATTTTGTCCTTATCTGTTTTGGGTTTTTGTATTTTGTTTTTAGAAAAAAACATCAGACTATTCCTACTAGGATAGTGTCTGTAAAATGCCTATTCATGTAAGAGCTTTTCAAAATGTTCTTATGTTTTTATTTTTGTGTTCATATTTAGTTTGAAGAGTGATGGGATTCCCTTGACTGACAAGGAAGTGATTACTTCCAAAATCTTTGCTACCTCAACTCCAACCCCAGCAAAGCTGTGGCCAATGAATTTCAGTTGAAGAAATGTTTCTGGAGTCTTTTATGGATCTAAAATAATCTGCAGTTTCTATACTGCACATAACACTCGGGAATACTGTCTATGGTGCATGTGAGTTGTACAATCCCTGGCTTTGAATGGTTAAATCTAGGTACATTTCTCTGTGAATGAGATATAGGACAGCTGTGTGTGTGTGTGTGTGTGTGTGTGTGTGTGTGTGTGTGTGTGTGTGTGTGTGTGTGTTGGTTTTTCAATGAAGGCACACACATACACAATAATGAAAGCAAAACTCTGTGATAATCCCACATTTTTACTTCTCAGCTGAAGTTTCAGGGTATCGTAAAGGTTGGCTTAAATTGTCCCTCCAGCAATTGGCTATCACTGGAGTTTGCCTAATGAGGCCTGTCTGTCTGAAAGAATACTTGAAAGCCCTTCAAAATGCAGGCATTTTCAAATAGCAGCAGAAAATTGTGCTAGTAGTTAGTTGCATGCAGAGCCACCCAGTGAAGAAAGCAACACCACCTAAAGGCACACACAAAAATCTTCCAGAGAAACTCCGATGAAAACGAACTCAAAAGGAAAACACAGAGCTGCTTCAGAAGGATCCAACCTTTGGCCACATCCACACCCAGTTTTTGTCCCTCCAGAAACCTTGGACTGGAACAACACAAATTCTTTGCCGTTAGGTGTGCTGGTTGAGGGCTTGGGCAGCTGAAACCCAAAAACCTTGGTGGTCCAAGATCTCAAGTTCCCTGAATCTTTTAAAGACACCAAACCCACATATATGGCCTCTATCACACGCACATTAAAGGTGCATGTTGATTTGATGTGTACTTTCTCCCAAACTGGTCACGTGATATTAGATGCGCACGTTCAATCTGCACGGTTGCATTTTTGATGCTCGATTCTCACATCCCCATGGGTTGAAAGCACTTCAAGTTGCTGCTTTGAAAAACAAATTGAGCAGAATAACAAAAAAATGTGCACTAACCATGCCCCCACTTACTTTTGATGCGCACTTCTGTTCTTCGAAAATGCGCATTAAAAAATTACAAGTGGAGGGACCAGGATCAGGAAAATGTGGTGGGTTGCGCATCAGCAGGCATGGCAGAGACATCTATTTTTTGAAGCACAGCACAGTGGGGACCAGCACTCCAGATGCGGAATTTTAAAAAAATTAAAAATGTGTTTTTTAAGTGCAGTGTGATAGAGGCCTATACAAATCAAGGATTAACTTTTGGGATGGAATAATTCCTGCATTTCACAAAAAATGCGGCCGCAGTGATATATTTGTGTATAACTGTGTATAATTAAACGTATTTAATCACAATCAGCTTAGTGCCACGGATATTTAGTGTGCCCTTCTGACACCTACTATAAAGAAGCAAACAATTGCCTTGAAAGCATTTATTAATTACAGCACAAACCAGGGGCAACCCACTCAGCTCTCTTATTGCATTGCAACAGGAATAACTAGTTACAGTCATTATTGGAGGTGGCATAAAGAGGATTTTCCTCAGTTATCAATGGCCCATGGTAAAAAGTGTGGGATAATCCCTTCCTTACCACTACAGAGAGAGGCAGCCAACCTCCCCCACCTCATCTCTAGTGTGCAGGTTGTGGGTGGCTTCTGAAATAAATTTGGGACTTCCTGTACAACCAGTTTTAAACTTGCTAAAAATCCTGGATAACTCAGTGGTTTAGGTCCCTGGCTGAAGAGCTAAAGGTTAGAAGTTTGATTCCCAACTGGGCCTCCTTGACCAGCCTGGACTCAATGACCCCCTAGGGTCCCTTCCAGCTCCAGAGTTGTAAGATTGTTGATGTTGTAAATCTCTTTTTAACTGCATGACTTCTTCCAGGTATTGCTACTCAGAAAGACTCAATGAAGACACACACATCCATCTCTGTCCTTAACTCACTTACAGGTCAACATACATAGACCTGGCTTTTTGAATTCCGGCTCTGCTCAGCTCAGGTGCATCCAAGACGTAGCAGTTTTCCTGAGCATTAAGAGTTGTGGGATTAGTGCACAAACTGCAGAGTTTTCTAGACCCATAAAAGACTTCTGCCCCTCTCACCTTGCATTATTATTATTTTTACTTTGTCAGGATCAAGAGTGAGTTGGGGGATAACCAATGTCTGGCAATATATGTTAGACAAGGTGTACTTGGGTTGAGGGATCTGTGAGCTTTTAGCTCCTCTCAGCCTCAGGCCATGATCACATTGGCAGAATGTCTCCCTGTGATGGCGTGACTTTTAATTGCATTCCTATCCTGCTTTAAGGTCATGTGACATTTATTCCAGGATGTACGTCCCAGTGTTTTAGGGTTACCGGGTCATTTCCCTCTGATTCAATAAGCAACTAGATGCAGGGGAGTGGTATCAGAAGGCAGATATCTAGTCTCGTGCCCTCCCAGACACATTTGGTGGGGCCACTGTGAGATACAGGAAACTGGACTAGATGGGCCTTTGGCCTGATCCAGCATGGCTCTTCTTATGTTCTTATGTTCTTATGTTCTTATGTTATTGAGACTGGTTGACAGAAGTTAACTGACCCATTGACACAACATCATGGAAAAACTGGGGGGGGGGACATTTAAAACATTTTAAGGGATATGCATGCAAAAAAACTGTGGTAGGATAGTTCATACACACCACCAAACAACAAAAATTTTAAAAAGATCTGCAACAGCAAAAAAGTAGAGGCCACTGGATGGCTAAGAAATGTTCTGCAGTTAGCATGATCTCCAGGTAAATGATTTGCTAATGGCTGTATGTCATGTGGCCACAAATATTAAGTGTACAATCAAAGGGGGAGAATTAGAAAGTGTTCTGTTGGTGTGACCACAGCCTCAGTCAACATTGTTAATAGTTGGACATGACGGGAGTTGCAGTCAGATAACAACTGAAACGTCAAGACTGCCTCTCTCTGCCTTAGCCTTATGCCAATGACAGGTAACTCTGACTAGTGGAACTGATATCTTGCCATAACTGTAATTAAGTGCCAGGTAGAGTGGCAGCTGTTTACTCTTCATGTGTGAAGGGTACACATGAGAGTAGGACAGGTTAGTCTCATTTGGGTTCAGCTCTATCCTGGCCAGGCAATGACTGTTCCAGATGTGTGTGGGGAGGCTCTTGCACAAAATGTTCTCAGTGTCATATCTCGACTTGAATGGGTCCTTCCCCCCCCCACCTCCTCATTTCCCACCACTGCCCATCCACATCCCTTTCCCTATGGGCCCAACCAGTAGTAGTCCCAGAGGTGTTGCCTGAACAGGGTTCACTAGGGCAAATGCTCTGTGTTATTTCGGTTATCAGGGAGGAGGATGACCTGATCTGCTCTTCCCCTCAGGCTCCCCTGCTCCACTAGATCTAAACCTCAGACCTTCTCAACAGCTGATGGAAAGGATGGGTTTCCCCAGCAACCTTCTATGGACCAGAACTCTATTGCATAAGGTTTGAATAACTTGCTGTAATGAATTGTAGCTAATTAATAAGGCATTGGGGTGTAATGTGGCTAGTCACACACCTGATCGCTCAACCAAGATGTGCCCTGGACACCCGATCAAATTGCTCCGATTGGCAACCGTGCCCCAGTAGGATTCTGGCCATTGTGAATTATCCTTCCAGTAGTGCAAAATATGATGGCTTGGTCCTGAGTAAGGGGATTAAGGTCCCTTTGTATTACAAAACATGTGCACCTGCAAAATAATCCAATAGGATGAAAACTGATCGATTAGATATCTGGCTGTGGAGCCAGAGGTTGGAAGTTTGATTCCCCCACTCTACTTCCTTGACAGTGACTGGACTTGATGACCTATAGGGTCCCTATCAGTTCCACAGTTCTAAGATGGTTGTTGTTGTTGTTGTTGTCTTTAAAAAACTGTTTTGTTGCTATGGACAGAGCTTACAGAGGTTAGGTGGGAGTGGCTTCTCTAACTCCGATAAACTCCAATGACAGCATTGGGGAATAGATGTCTAAAGTCCACAGTGACCTGTATTTTAAGCTCTGGGGTTTCTGCTCTGATAAATACCTGGCCCTTCAACATTCATCACAACACTAGTGTATATTTCTAGTGAATAGACAAGGAGGACATTATGTGTAGAAGTAAGTGTTCCCATGAAAAAATGAAATGTAGCAATAGCAAGAACGGGGCTGATAAGTCAAGTGGCTCTAGGGCAGTGGTGGCGAAACTTTGGCATTCCAGATGTTTTGGACCACGAATCCCAGAATTCCAAGCCTGTATTGCCAATGACAAAGGATTGTGGGCGTTGTGGTCCATAACATCTGGAGTGCTAAAGGTTCGCCACTGCTCTAGGGGGTAGCAAGAGACGCCCAAGTACATTGCAGAGCCTTGATGCCAGCCATGCAACCACACATGCTGGCATAAAAAAAGTAACTTCTACTCCTCCAAAAGCAGTGTACTCCGTGACACTGGCTAAACCACATTTTTGTTGCTATCTATTATTTATGCACTGGGAAAGAACAGTGAGGAAACTGGCAAGAGTGTTATGAACTATTTATAATGTGTTCCATTTGTTTTCATGAACAAATTGCTGAAACCAATGCAATTATTCATGTACTTAATGTTAAATAAGGTCTTTGCCACTCTGGTTCATTAGGAACCTTTGCTGCAGATTAAAGACAGGCATTAACAACTGATAATAGGACAGAAATGGGCAATATTATATTGACTTCCTCCTCGCACCTCTCCTCATGTCAGGGTGAAATGACAGCAAAAGCCATTTGGAGGAGTGAGCCACAGCCAGACCAAGAAAGATGAGCGAGAAAGCCAATATTTAAAACTTGAGGGTCACGCTTTGACAGCCTGGTAAGACAACCCATCATAAAGTGCTTTTGAATCTGCCACATAATGGCCACAATGAAATCCATTTGCAATACCAAAGAACTAATTTTGGATTCAGGAAGGCAGAGGCTAAACTTTCAACATATGATGAAAAGTTGCTCAAGAAACAGAAACCTGGTTGAGTGGCCAGGATGGGAATCTCTGATTTGGAAAGAGAAGTGGAACAATAATAACATAAGGCTTTCTGCTGTGCCACTCCACGTCAGTGCCTAGGCTGCCAAACTGGTTACTCCTGGGCAGGTGACAGGAGAGGAAACGGAATTCTGAGGACAGGAGGTGTAGGCCTCCCCTCCACAGAATCTCCATCCACGGCAGTTGTGAAAACAGCTGAGCAGCAGCACAGAGAAAGTTCCCGTTAGGAACATGGCTTCAAAGTACTTTTCTGTCAGAATATGTCTGTGAAGATTCTCAGTCATCCAGGTGGCGTTACCTGGAAGCTGAGTCATGGCAACTGGACTTATTTTATTTATTTATTTTTGCATTTATATACCGCTCCCATTTCCCAAAATATTTCACTGCTCATCCAAGCACCTTCGTGAGACTGAGAAAAGTTTGTGGCGAGTCCTTCCAATTTATAGTTTACCTTGATTTCAGGCCACCCTGGTCTGAATAGGCTCCTTAGGTGGGCCGTGGCCTGAATACGCTTGTGAGATGGACAATGGCTTGGGGTACATGGAAGTCCCACCTATGCACCCATTAAGTATGTGGCCTTGCTGGTGGAGGTGTGAAGTGAAGCAAAGCAAACATGAAGTTGGTTACACAAGGAAGCATTCCATTTCAAGTGATGCAGCATTTGCCACCAAATACCAACTTACAATTTTTTTCACCTCCTCCATCTTTCATCAAAGCTCATGAAGTGATTCATTGGCCATGATAATAAGGTGGCTGCTTTAAGCCGCACCACGATGTTGGCAAAAAGTATGCTTTCGTTCCGTTCCCAGCAACCACACTGCTGGAAATGGACCAAATCTGAGTGATTCAAGCTAACATTTTCTTTGTTTTCCATACCTTCTGACATATTCTGAGAAGATCGTCAGAGAGGCCTTGTTCTCAGTTCCACCACGCTCACAGATGTGCTCAGTGGTGACATGGGAGAGGGCCTTCTCTGACACTGCTCCTGGAGGTTCCTCCCAGGAGAGACCAAGCAGGCCCTGTCCTTGCTGTCCCTCCTCCAGCAGACAAAACTAGGTGGCGCTCTTACGTTTTCCATTGAGGAGGCTGTTGCGAAGAATCTGGTCCACTTTCACCGCAATGTCTGAGACGTTCTGAGCGATTGCTTGGATCCTCTCCATCAGCCCAACTGCTGGATGGAACCTGGAAAGTAAGGAGACAGATGCAAGTCATGGTTCTTTCTTGTCAGGGGTCCAATCTCGTCAGAAAGAGCAAAGAGAGGTCCTTTTGCCCCAAAACGGCAGTCTAAAATGGCCAAGCCAAGTGCCAAAAAGAACAGTGCTGGAAGCCTGAGGGAGGTTGGAAGGAGCTACAAGGAATACGGGGAAGGACTGATGGATTCAAATTCTCATAGTATTTCATCAAATGGGCTGCAAAACGAAGCTTGCATTGAGAGAAGCTATCAATGGCTGTTTCTGAGTGACACACAAATGTGTCCTGGTTTGTGATTGAATCCTATTCCCGAGAGCCTTGGTTCCCAATCTTGGGTCCCCAAGTGGTCTTGAACTAACCACGAGCTGGGAGGATTTCTGATGTCCAGGATTTCTGGGAGATGTAGTCCAAGAACATCTAGGAGGCCAGGTTTGAGAACCACTGCTCTAGAGGGACCAACACTGTTTCTGGATTTTGTTTCCTTCCAAAGCAGAAGCTGGCCACCCACATCATTCTAAGGTGACTTGGAACATTAGATTCTTTTGCTTTTTGCTTTCCTTTCCTTAATGAACCCCTAATGATGTTTGGAACAGAAATTGTGAATTTTGCAACTTGTTGCTTACAAGCATATGTATGATGCAAGGATGCTTATCAGGGGCAGAAAGAAAGAAAGAAAGAAAGAAAGAAAGAAAGAAAGAAAGAAAGA
>JAHTLZ010000010.1:25243372-25257052 GCA_023846285.1 Phrynocephalus versicolor | reverse complement strand
ATACATACATACATACATACATACATACATACATACATACATACATAAGCATCAAAGCAATCCTGCATTTGGAATAACATCAGACTCAGGGCCAACTTTCTGCTAGATAAATATTACTAGTTAGCCCTTGTCCCAGCATTCTCTTAAAGAATATACGAGGGTTGATTGAAAAGTAATGCCTCCATGGCTGTAACTTTTTTATTTGTTAACCTCTTTCCAAAATTCTTTTTGTACCTGATAGCTACATTTGTCCTCTATGTGATGCACTGTTCACATTTTGACATAGTCCCCACTAGAGATCGGCACGAAACAGAAATACAGTGTTTCATTTCATTTAGTTTAGTTTAGTTTCAGTCTTCATTTCATTTCATTTCGTTAATAACGGATTTTTAAAAATAATTTTCTACATGAAATGAAATGCTTTGTAAAGCTATATATAATGAGGAACTTTCCTTTTTTTATTTAACAGGGGGCCCACTGTCCTAAATCAAAGCTGCTCAGACCTTCCAATCAATTTGCTATCAAGCAAAGAACCCTCTATAAACAAGCTAGAAACCTAATAGCTAGCTGCTGCACAGAGAGATCAGGGAGATAAACACAGCTGATCTGCGGAATGGTGAGGGAAGGAAAGAACATATTAAAAAAGACCCTCCACAGTCCTACTTACAAAGGAAAGGAAAACAATCAGTTTAAATCAACTTGCAGACACAGCCAGTGAAGGGAAGAGGTCAGCTCCTGGCTAGTTTCAGGCAGATCAAGATCGGAAATAAGCTATCTCAACAGCTGAGGCGCGAGAAGAAAGGAAATAAGTTTAAAAATAAACCTCCTGTTCTCAAGACAGCTGTATCAAGAGGCTAGGATGAATCGTTTCATTTCCAAAACAAAAAATGGTGTTTCGTTTCATTTCTTGACGACACACTTTTTGCTGTTTCGTTTCATTTCATAAGGTTTTGTAAGCTTACTAAAAGACAAAACAGTGTATCGTTTTTCATAAGGTGCCCATCCCGAGTCCCCACCCCTTTCCACACACTTGCACCAACGCGTGACTAGATGGGCAAACCCATCAGAGAAGAATTCCAATGGTTGTTGTTGACACCAGGATTGAATGGCAGCTTTCACCTTAAAACTTGCACAAGGCTTCTCCAATGTTTTTACGTAGTATTGAGAATTTATCGTGGTTCCCTCTTCCAAGAAGTCAATGAGCACAACACCTTGGAAATCCCAGAAAATGGTCACCATGACTTTCCCTGCAGATTGGACCGCCCTGAACCTTTTTGGATGTGGAGATGTGCTATGGTGGTACTCCACTAATTGTCTTTTGTTCTCAGGGTCAAAATGATGTGTTCATGATTCATCCCCTGTGAGAATGCACTGGAGAAAAGCTTCACCCTCACACTCATACTGGGACAACAGATCCTGGCAAACTTGCTTCCTCTACACTTTGTGCTCTTGTGTCAGCATCCATGGGACCCGATGAGCACATACCTTGCAATACTCCAGCACCTCGGTTACAATATAGTACACTCTTTCTTGCGAAATGTTGAGTTCTGCGGTGATCTCTCGCTGTTTGATTCGATGGTTAGCGTGAATCATTTCATCGGCATGATTTCAATGCTGGTCATTATTTGGTGAGTACAGATGGGCAGGACCAGAAAAAATTACATTTCAAGTTGTCGTTTGTCGGGACGGGCCCGTTTCGGGTCTTTTCCGTTGGTCGCGGAAATTTCCAAAAATTTGTCATTTCCGTTTCTGTTCGTCGTTTGGGTTGGGGTTGGGATAAGTGGGCTCTGGGAGGCACCTCTCTGGGTGCCTCTGAATTGACCCAATAAGAAGGGAAGGGAAGCATAACGTGTAGCTGCCGCATACCATACATTTACATTATGTTGGTTAGTGTGACAGAGGAACCTCGTCGGCGCTTCTCTGACTCACTAAGAAGGAAAGCGTACTGGCTTACAGGTTACGCTTAGGGAGGGAGTGGGTCTGGAGTTGGAGGCACCTCTCGATGCATCACTCTGACCCACTAAGAAGGGAAGTGTAAGGGCTAGGCTTAGGGTAACGGTTAAGGTTAGGGTGGGTTAGTGGGCTGCACCTCTGGGTGCCTCTGACCCAATAAGAAGGACAGTGTACTGGCGTATGGGTTAGGGTTAGGCTTAGGCTTAGGGTTTGTGGGCTTTTTATGCCCTCTCTGGCACATCCAGAAGTCTCAGTCAAAACCTGGCCATGCGATTGGTGGAATGGCTCCAAAAATTTGCATGGTCCCATCCCATGGCCAGCCCATCATTGTGCGTGCGCAGGTGTAAAAAAATAAAAATAAAAATAAAATAAAATAAAATCAATGGAGATGTTTTATTGCAAGAAAAACCCACTGCTGCTACTATAAAAAAATCAGGCATTTAAAATACCTAATTTTCAAATGTTTCTGTGGTGCTTTGGTGGGTTTTTGGACCACGATTTAAAACTAAATATTGCTGTCGCCATTTTGGATCCCCCCCCCACCGCATGGCAAATGGAGACGACGAGGATGCCCCCCCCAGCCTGGTACCAGTCCAGCAGCCCAGGACAGGAGAGGGGGGGAGGCCGGGGACCCCCCCCCCAGAAACCACCCCTCTCTGGTAGGTGCCCTCACTCAGGCAGGCATATTTTCGCCTGCTTTTTTGGCCGGGAATCGGGGTTTTTTAAAAAAAAAAAAAACTTTTTTTCTGTGCTGCTTGGCATCGCGCGATCGCCGCAATGCCACGAACGACAACGACAAATCAGAACCAATTTATCTTTATCGGGTCGGGTTCGAGCTGGAGCAGAGTAATTCTCGTTACCGTTCCTCGTTATGTAACGGAAACAACGAACGGAAACGGAAACGAGGATTTCGCTGAGTTGTGCCCATGTCTAGTGGTGAGAGATCGTCCACTAAAGGGTAGATCAAGCACACAAGAGGTAACCGGATTTGCTTCTTTCAACTCCCTGGCTCACTGTCTCTCTGTACTTGCACCTTGCAACTTAAGGGACATCACTTCTGACAATGAGGTGAAAGATGCCACTCAATCTTGGTGTTGACAACAACCAGCAAAATTCTTCTCCAATGGGATTGCCCAACCAGTCACATGTTGGCGCAAGTGAGTGGAAAGGGATGAGGACTACGTCGAAAAGTGAATAGAGCATTGCATAGAGGACACATGTAGCTATCAGGTATAAAAAGAATTTTGAAAATCGGTTAACAAATAAAAAAATAGTTACAACCATGGAGACATTACCTTTCAATCAACCCTCATATATTGTAGCAACCTTATTCTGTTTCCCCTTGCAACTAATTGCAAAACTTTGCTCCAACTTTCCAGACAAGAAGATGTGTCACTTTAAATGAGAAGAAAGGGCTGTCCTGGGTTAACTCAGGGGGAAAATGTGTTCTGATTCCAGGTCCCTTCTGTTTAAGGGTTGTGTTTGTTCTCAAACAGATCAGTGAACCTGAAGGCTGGAATTTCAAGTACCTCAGTCCTCAAGGATTAAAAAAAAAAACCAAAACAAAATTGCCTCTGGTTTTATGAACCTTCACAGTGCTAGCTTTTGATTTAAAGGCCACTCTCTGGCAGCTACACAATCCACACCACTCCCCTCACCCTGCTCCACTCCACCTCAACTTTATATGAGTGGTTTATGGCTGCCAGTTTTGGTCCTTCCTGCTACAGGAAGGGAAGGGCACAGCTTTATCATTGAAAATCAAACCACCATCATCCCAAAGCTATTCTACAGTATTTAAAATATAGGGACAAGACTTTTCCGAGGGAAGTGGTGGGCTTTTGGAAACTGACTATCAGGTGAGGAAAAGTTTTGGGATCTTCTTTTCCCATGAATGAGTGCTTGACATTTTTACTGATGTGTTTTTAAATATCTCTTGAGTCAACTGTGTTCTAAGATTATTATTGGTTTGATTTTTTTTTATTTGTATATTAACTTATTTTTCTTCTTGGACATTTTAAAATACTCCCCCACCCCCCAGCTTTATGAAATCTCAGTGGTCAGAAAAGGCAACCTTGACATCCAAGCAAATAACCCAACAACGATCAGGAGACTGAAGATCCTGTCTTCTACCCGATGCTATTTATGCCTGTAGAATATCCATTTGCCCAGGAGTGAGCCCTACTGGGATGACTGGAGACTAGGGTTGTGTAGACATTTACAGGGGTGCCTTGTATGCTATTAAAATGTATGTGAGCCTCTCTGCAGTCAGAAAGTAGAAACGTGTAGTCTGTATAACCTATATGGCACAACAGCAGAAGACCTATCCAACTTCTTCTGTCTAAAATTCCCACTGCATAGATGAAGCATCTCATCCTATCCACAGTAAACTCAACAAAAATTTGTGGGAATTACTTTTGAGAAAATTCTTGCACAAGATTGCTATATGGCTTCATTTTGTCTTCTAGAGGGAATACTGAATGTTTGTCACTTTTGGTTGGCGGTAGTGTATGTCTAAATGCAAGGGGCCTATCAGTCAAAGGATACTTGATAGGTCACCTTGTGTCCCTAAGGTTGGAGAAAGGAGGGATAGAAATAAAATTGCCCTCCAATCTTACTTACTTCCCTATTAGAGATGGGCATGAATTAAAAAAAATGGCGTTTCGGTTTTTCATTTTTCGTTGAGAGGTCCGTATCGGTTCGTTTCTGTTTTTTGTGACTTTTTGGAAAAATTTCATTTTCGTTTTTCATTTTTTCGTTTTTCATTTCTACCCGCTTTTGCGTGATTTTTAAAGCATTTTCGTGCACGGGCATCCCCCAACGCCCCAGACCAGAGGGAAAACACTAAAAAAATTGATGCTGGCAGAGACACGGTATAGACTAGGTACGCAGGGAGGCTGCAAAGGCAGCGGTGGGCATTGCCCAGGGTGCAAGGCAGCTGCAGAGTGACCGCACTGCGGGGCAGGGGAGGGTACTCACCGAGAGGTACGCAGCACGCACGCACACAGGGAGGCTGCTGGACTGAAGCTAGATTCGCAGAGACAGCAATCCCACCCTAACTCCCACCGGAGACTGCAAGGAGAACGGGGACTGCCAGAGCTTTTTATGCCCTCTGTGGCTGCCAGACCTGCCCAGTCTGCAACCTGGGCATGCTCTTGGTTGAACATGATCCCATCACATGGCTTGCCTCCATTTTGTGGCTGGAGACATCCATTTTGTGATCCTTAAAGGGAAAACATACATAGTGATGGGAGAAGACGAAAACAAACATTTTAAGGACTCCAACCCCCTGGTAGGTGATAATTTCAAATAATTATCGCATTATTGCTGCATTTTTACAGATGTCCAGGGTGTTTTAATACCAAAGAAATCAATATTAGGCATCTGGGAGCCATTTTGGGTCGTTGTCCCCTAACTCCCCTTAAAGGAAAAAATACAGCGATCTGAGACATAAATGTACGTTTTAAGGACCCCAACTCCCCCTGGTAGGTATTATCAGACAGTATAAATAATTATCGCTGCGTTTTTATGGATGTCCAGGGCGTTTTTTAACATTTAAAACAGCTCACTTTATTGCGCGTCGCCATTAACAAAAACAAAAAGTAATGAACCCAATTTTCGTGGTTCTGTTCGTTTCGTTCCATTTTCATCACAATTTTTTTAGTGATTTTTTTACGTAATGGAACGAATAACGGAAACAAAAAAAGTTCATTTCGTGCCCATCTCTATTCCCTATGGCTCCTGGCATTTTGCCTAGAATCAAAGGAAACAAGTCTAATAACCAAGAGGAGGAGTAAACTACTATGCTAACATCGCACACACTGACCAATAGAAACCCTGACCCCATCTTCTCTCTTCTTATAGAGCATTTCCTTTACTTCATTTCCCCCCTTCCCATTCCATTCTGCTCTCTGGGCAACTTTACTGGACAATCTCACAAAATAAGGGGACTTCATGACCAGCTACAAACCAGGGGAGTAAGCTAGCTAAGTGGAAGAGAACTTTGCTCTTAGTATTCTCACATCAGGGTTAATTCAGATGAAATCAGACTTGGCTTCTGGGGAGGGGGCATTTTAGCTGGAAAATAGGTTACGCTTTTCATAAGGCCTAATGGTCAAGGTTCCCGTCTGGAACAAAATTGAGACAGCTCAATAAAAGGGTCCATTTTGCTGCAGATGGCAATCTGGTCTATTACTCACATAAAGGATTTTACCAGTTCTAATAACTGTCAGCTGTTCCTTTATCAAAGAGTATTAAGTTGCGAATGAATGTTTGGCTATCATGCTTAAATGCTCCTTTCATTTCTTCCAAATGAGAACGTTTGTGTCACATTAGCTCTTCCACCAAAATTTGTGTGAAATGTGCTCGGAATATGCTTTTTTGACAGACAGACAGACAGACAGACAGACAGACAGACAGACAGACAGACAGACAGACAGACAGACAGACAGAGACTTTAGCACCTGAGCCTGAGAAATCAGAAGACTACATGGCTCTCCCTTTAGCTGTTTGGGGACTGAACTGAAAAGAGTCTATGACACATTTCTTTGCATTTTGCCATTCAGTCTTTGAGAAATATCATTTTAAAAAGTGTTCTGCTTATATATCACCCCATAGCACCTCAAGCACTCTCTGGGTGGTTGTCAATTTAATTATGCAGGCTACACATTGCCCCCCAGCAAGCTAGGTACTCATTTTACCGACCTTGGATGGAAGGCTGAGTCAACCATGAACTTGTCACCTGGGATTGAACCCCAGGTTATGAACACAGTTTTAGCTGCAGTACAGGCATTTAACCACTGCACCAGGGGGCTCCTAATAAGACAAGTGATGGAACAGAAAACTAGAGGCTGGCTTTCTCCTGCACTACTTAACCTTTCTAATGGTTTGGGAAAAACCTACAGGCGCACTCAGCTTTATTTGAGTTAAAATAATAATTTTTAAAAAACACCTTCACTTTCAGGTTGCAGAATGCTCCTGTCCTCTCATCACCTCGCCCACTAACCTTTGGAGGTATTCCTCTCCTCACCCTTCTCAATGTTATTTCTTTATTATGAAGTGAGGCCCTTTCTTTCTCCCCCCCCCCAGTCTGGTATTTATTTATTTATTTATATTTAATTTAGAGTATTTTTACCCCGCCTTTCTCTTTAGAAAAGGACCCAAGGTGGTTTACAGTAATGAGGGACAACATACAGTCCAGTACAATTAAGACATGTTCAAGTATTGAGAACAGGGAATTCAGGGACATCTTATAGCATTACAGACAACATTACAATTAAAGCTACAAGAGAACGCAAGCAGTTAAAGGGAGAGTAAAATTCCATGAGTGATGGAAACTAACATTGAAAACATAGTGTCAATATCACACAAGCTTATAACTGGTTGTAAACACAAAGTCTGTGTGATCATATCGATTCATATAAAAGACACACAGCAGGTTGTCCATCATTCAGGGAGAGCTTGCATTCCCTTCATCCATCCACCCAGGCGACCTTTCTTTCCTCCACCCTGATGTTTCTCTTTCTCCTTCATACCCCTGCCTTCGATCAGGTGCCAGGGCCTTCTCTGGCACACTCTTTCTCTCTCTCTCTCTTGAATAGTTTACCCTGGCATGTTGTTTTCTCCATCCTCCCCTCCTAAGCAGCTGCTTAGAAGGCCACGGACTAAAGCACAGTCTGGTACTCCTTGCAGTCCCTCTCTGCAGGTTAGGAAGGTCTGTTTAACTAGTGACTGAAGAGAGTGTTGCAGGCTAAGGACAGAGATAAGTCAATTAAAATTAATCAGATTCAAAAACAAAATACAGTAGGACCCCGGTATCTGCTGGGGATTGGTTCCAGGCCTTCCCATGAATAATGAAAACTGTGGATAAGAAAGAACACCCTAAAATCCCCAGAACTGCTGTTTTGTGACAGTAGCTTGCTTTACAGCTGCTGTTTTGCGACAGTAGCTTGCTTTAAGTTTCTGTTTTATGATAGTAGCTTGCTTTACAGCTGCTGAATTATTTATTTATTTATTTTCCTCTGACACCCGTAGATAACCAAATCAGTGGATAATGAATCAGTGGATACAGGGGTCCTAATGTACTCCAAAGGTACATCCCTCCCTAAGGTGTCCTTGATGTTTATTCAAAGGTACAGCTATCTAGATTTTTTACTCTTACTCTATAGTGGAGTTACACAGTCTCTAATACTACAGAAGTTCTGGTTTTGTATGGATTAAAAAACAATAACCACTGCTAGTCCTGAGCATTTTTCCTTTTCCACTCTCTTTTTTATTTTATTTTTCTAAACCTCATTAATTTTTTCCCTTTCTCATTGGTCTTTTCCTCCTCCTCCTCCACTCTGGTGCTCTGTCAACACTTCTCATTGCCTCCCTGCCTCCCTGCCTGCCTGTCTGTCTCTGCGTGTCTCTGTGCGTCTCTGTCTAGGCACTGCAGACAGAATCGTGATGTTCACAGATTTCTTCTGTGAAGAAATGAATCTCTGGGACTTGCTTCCAGATTTGCCTCTCTGGAGGATTAGGGAAGGCTGGTAACTACAAATAGTACTCCAGGCTACACAGAGATTTTAATTAACCAAAGATTAATCCACTAAAAAGTGAAATAATCCAAAAATGCACATCTGAGAAATCATTTCAGTATAGTGCCAAGTTTCATATATTTTGCCTTCATGTTTAAGTTTTGAAAGACACAGATATCTACAGAGATGTACATACAACTGCCTTTTATTATTGCATATTCTAATGATGTGACTAGGGTGGAAATATGTGGGCCTGAATTTTAAGTGGATTTTAAATTGGCGAAGCTACGTGTCACCTTAAACTCATTTTTAACCAAGCTTTAAATGTCAAAGGTGGCATGCATTGCTCTTTCTGTGGGCACACGGCATCGCCCCCTCACAGCCATGGCACTTCTCCCACTGCCCGGAGCATGCCACTGTGATCTGTGTAGAGAGCCAGGTGAAGGGGAGGCAGTGGCTTGTGGGCTCCTTCATAGACCCAGTTTACTCTCCAGCCATGGCATCCCAGAAGCAGTGTGGCTGAAGAGTAAATTAGGGCTACAAAGGAACCCACAAACCACTGTCACACCTTCACCCAGCTCTCTTCACTGAGCCATTTCAGTGGTCTCAAAATGGCTCCATGAAGAGAGCCAGGCAAAGGGGAGGCAGTGGTTTGTGGGTTCCTTTGTAGCCCCAGTTTACTCTCCAGCCACACCACTTTTTGGATACCCAGAGTGGCTTGGGTGGAGAGTAAACTTGGGCTATGAATGAGACCACAAGCCACTGCCACTCCCCCTGGCTTTCCCAACAGTGTAGCACACCATCTGCCTCACTGCCCAGGGCAGAGAGGCAGATGGGGTGCTACTCTTGGGGAAAGCAAGGTCCGAAGAGCAAGTTTTTTGAATTTCCTGTGAATACAGCAATGGTGCTGTTGCTGCAGGAAATTCAAAAGCCTGCTCTTTGGTTCTCACTTTCCCAAAGGGTAGCA
The DNA here is from genome assembly GCA_023846285.1 of Phrynocephalus versicolor. NCBI lineage: Eukaryota > Metazoa > Chordata > Lepidosauria > Squamata > Agamidae > Phrynocephalus > Phrynocephalus versicolor. Next base: position 25,247,617 of record JAHTLZ010000010.1, on the reverse strand, counting down.
CCCGAAGCATTTGTAACCCAGAGTACCACTGTATTCAGGTTAACTTGCCCTATTGGCACTTTGCAAAAAATACAGTAAGTGTGTTTTGAATCACAGTTTGGGCACTCAGTCTCTAAAAGGTTTGCTATCACTGGTTTATGTTTACCAGAAGCATTAGAAATAGGATTTTTGTTCTGAAACAAGTGAAAAAGAACTCTGAAATATGTTCTCTTTTTCTTTTTCTTTTTTTACAGTCTTCCTGTGAGTCCTGAAAAAGAGCCTATTTACAACAAATGGATAGTTTACTTAAGTGAAAGAGGGATCAATGAAATTGTCCTGCCTGTCTCCTCTTACATGGGTTCTTTCTTTCACCTGATGCCTGTCAAAATACCAGGTAAGAGGAAATGTTTGGTCAAATAGCACCCTTAGGGATACCAGCAGCAGCCAATCAGAATGTCCGGAATGGAGGTCATAGGGTATTTTGAAGGCCAGTACCCAACAGGAGTTGTTTGTTCTTTTTATTCACCCTCCTCCTTCTAGGGCGGGCATGTCCAAACTTTGGCCCTCCAGATGTTTTGGACCACAACTCTCACAGTCCTTTGCCATTGGAAATACAGGCTTCGAATTCTGGGAGTTGTGGTCCAAAACATCTGGAGGGCCGAAGTTTGGACATGCCTGTTCTAGGGGAAGAAGGTCAACCCTCAGTTGCTCCCAGACACTGTCTGCCCCCTCACTGGGCAGCTTCCGGTTTCTCTCCCACACTTGGAGACAAAGCCCTGAATGTGTGGCTGATGAAACAGTTGTTGGTACCCAGGGTTCAAAGACTGCTTCCCCTCCCTTCATCCTCCCTTTGCCTTGCCTCCCTGTGCCTCCTTGGTCTACCCACAAGCTTGGACTACCTCTTCCCTGATAAGCTTGGAATGAGGAGGACAGGTAAAGAAAGCTCTTGATGGCAACAGAGACTCCATGAACAGCACACACAAAAATGACGAGCAGAAGCATGGCTCAGAGAAAGGGAACCCACAGGAGGAAGAGGTTGGCAGTCGTGTCTGTGCTGCTTGATCACCCAGGGACTGTCCCTTGGAAACACGGGTGTAATGTGCATCGATCTTATCACAAAACCTTTGCAGAAAGTTTTTTGAGGGACGGGGACAAGACGTCCTATGCAAGACAGGGGCAGATGTATTGGGGATTGGCTACATCTGGCTGGAGAGAGAAAAGAGTATTCAGAAACATTTGCAGCAAATATATAGGAATGGTGTGTGTGTGTGTGTGTGTGTGTGTGTGTGTGTGTGTGTGTTCAGACAGGCAGGCATGTGTGCACCCAGCCCATTCACTTCTTCTCATGTGGGAATAATGTGTCCTGTAGTCCTAGTTGAATGGCAAAGAGAATGTGCAGATGATGATAAATCTTTCCAGCACCTTTCTCCTAAGATGTGGGATGTTAGATTTGGAATTAGACTTTAGAATTAACAGACAGCGGCAGGATGCGTGTGTCTTTTAGCTTCTAAGATATCTAGCCTTTCATTTCCTTTGAAGTGTGGCACGTCAGCCCTACTGCATTTTCTCCCACTCCATCTCAGCATTTATACACACATGCATGTGCACGCTTGCATGTGTGCAGCACACACACACATGCGCACACACACCATCAAAGCTGTGCTTTATATAGCTACAACTCCACTGTCATCCTTTAATGCTTGGAGCAAGTTAAGAAAATTGTGGAGGAGATCAAGTGGAGGTCAGCAGTAAAAGAAAAGAATTATTATTTTTATATTATATAATCCTATATATTATTCCCCCAAACATGCAGCACACACAACTATTTTTCTTTTATATCTATATCTATATCTAATTTTCTTTTATATCTATATCCATATCAAAATCATCCCAGTAACTGCTGTTATTAATTCCTTCCAGACAAATTAAGATTCACATAAAAAGCATAGCAGCGTGGCAGGTCCCGTTCACAGCAATGTGAAATCCACTAAGACCCCTATAAACAAGGCAGCCCAAGGAACTGTACTTGTTGGAATTACTGCATTCACAGCCTATAAGCAAGCCTTTCTGGTGCCGCAGGAAGCAACTGGTATTAAAGTACGAAATGTTTGTTTGATAGACTCAGTCTATGGCAACAGTATAAATCCCATTAAAATGTTCTGAACATTTGCCAGCTATTGGAATTATAGTAAATTTCCATAGGTTCCCTCAAATGAATTTTTCCTTGGGACCTTGGAAAGCTTTTACTAACAAAAATATCGTACTTTTATTGCTGAACATCAATGTTGATTTTTCCTTTATTGTTTTTAGATGTATATTTCCATGTCTTGCTTAAGATTCAGCTTGCATTGCCCTTTCTAATACACTGAGCACAGTATTTGTCATACTTTCAGAAACTTTGTGTAAAACACATCTTTCCCTATGGCAGATCATTTCCACTCCGAGTTGACTAGGACTTGGCTCCTTTTCACATACACACACAAACATACACACATACATTTAATTCACCGCTCCACAAGCTTTGTCTCATGCCTCCTATTTTGCTATTCTGGCTCAGTTATAGCATGTTTATCTCCTTACAAGATGCTATATCTTTATTGACTGTTACAAAATGGACATTACAGAGAGATGAATCTTTTTCTATTTGTGCATTGTCTCCGCTGTTTAAACTCTAAACACATTCTCGGCCTAATCTGCTATTCTCAGCAGCTCATTGTCAAAAGCAGGGACTTCAGTGCATGACAAATACAAATAGCAGAAGGCAGGTATTTTTTTCAGAGAGAATACGAGGGATGCTGTAAAATTGAAGTGTCATAAAGTTACGATCTATCTTCAGCTCCCAAACATCCCTTTATATAATGGGCAACATCTGCCTTCTTACTCAAGAAATAAAGGCTGAAATTCTAAAATAGCTTCCCTATGAGTGAGTTCCACCACATCTACCAGGTAGAGATGGGCACAAACCGAAAAAATGGCGATTCATTTTGGTTTGTTTCGTTTTAGGGATCAGTTCGTTTCATTTCATTTTAAATGAATATTTTTTGAAAAATTTGTTTCATTGACTCATTGATTCATTATTCGTTTTGTGTGTAGTGTGTGTGTATGGTGCTTGTGCAACTTTGGCTGGGGGAAAGAGGGGCTTAATCTCCCCCCCCCAGCCACTGGGGGGTGGGGGAAAGATCTCCCCCAGCCAGCACCTCAAAGAGACTCTTCTTTCCACCTCTGCATGAGGAGGCAAGGAGCGAGGTCTCTTTTGACATTTTTCCCTGCAGTGGATGGCAGCACTGAGCAGGCGCTGTCATCTACTGCGGGGAAGATCCCTTCAAAGAGACCCTTCTTCCCTGTCATCGGCTGGGCCCCTTTAAAAATGGCCCAGTCATCACCAGGGGTTCTCCCCAGTGTTGACTGGGCCATTTTTAAAGGGGCCGAGCTGATGAGAGCTCAGCAGGAGGTCTCTGAAAATGGTCAGGGCACCAGCGGGAGAGCTGCAAACTGGCGTCCCAACCATTTTCAGAGGGATCCTGCTGAGCTGTCATTTGTTGGACCCCTTTAAAAATGGCCCAGTTGGCACTGCGGAGAACCCCTGGTGGCGAATGGGCCATTTTTAAAGGGGATCAGCCAATGAGATGTTGGCAGGATCCCTCTGAAAATGATGGGGAGGGCAGCTCGATCCCTGGAACAGCGCTCCCTAGTATTTTCACAGGACTCCTGCTGGGTTGTCAGTCGCTGGACTGCTTTACACCCAGCCCAGTCGGTACCAGGGGGACCCCCTGGTACCGAGTGGGCTGGGTTTAAAGGGGTCCAGTGATTGACAGCTTGGCAGGAGCCCTCAGAAAATGCATGGGAAGGGCAGTGTGATCGCAGCAACTTCCCTCCCAACCTGTTTTCTGAGGACTCCTGCCAAGCTGTCAATCACTGGACCTCTTTTAACCTAGCCCAACTGGTACCAGGGAGAGACCCTGGTACCAACTGGGCCAGGTTTAAAGGGGTCCAGCCATTGACAGCTAGGCAGGAGCCCTCAGAAAATGGTGGAGGAAAGGGCGGGCTTTTTAAAGCCTTTTCCTGCCAAAGCCAGAGCTACAGATGATCGGAGGCGCTGGCTTCTGGCGGGAAAAAGCCCGTGGTTTCCCCACACCAATTTCAAGGGAAACCTTTCCCATAGGAATGCATTGCTTCAATGCATTCCTATGGGAAAATGAAAAACGAAACGAACGAAGCGGAAATTTCCATTTTGTTTCATTTCGTTTTTCTTTGATGGGTCAGTTT